>OX637391.1:1222500-2445000 GCA_951799425.1 Ilex aquifolium
GATCTTGCTTGAACTCCTCTAATTGCTTTGACAGCTAAATCAAAGTGCTTTCGGATCTATGTAGAAGTGGCTATTTTAGAGTTCAATGAAATCGATGCAAAATTAAGAAAAACAAAAGTACATAAATTGGTCAAACTTGTCAAATAAATGATGCAAACCCACTTAAATATTACATTAATTGGGCTCAACGCTGCTTATACACTACCGATATTCAATTATGCATAACTATAAATAGATCATGTATTACTTCAATAAATTTTAATGACACAATTTATCTATTTTTATAGCGCGATTTAACCCGACAAGACCCATTTAACAACTCTTGATCTAGAGGTAGAGGGAGATGGCCATCTATTACAGCTCAAAAAACCTCCCAATTAATAAATAACTTATAATTTGTTTTTTTTTTTTTTTTGGGTTTGAAAATTTCATAAATTTAACACATAATTTTTGGAAAATAATAAAAAAAAAAAGGCTTTCTTTGGCCTTATTGGCTTCATAGCATGCATCAGCCACCCTCCTCGTCTTTAGGCTGTTCCTGGACTACCTACAGCAAAATATTATGAATATAAGATGATATAGATCATCTACAGCATCCCATTCTGTTCACATAATTCAGAAAATTTTGCACATCCCCTAGGATGATGAAGCGCCCGACACCAATGTTTGCAGTCTGATCACAGGAGCTCCAAACCTGACTAAGTTTATCACCTGTACCAAACTTGAATAATATAATGCTTTCGGAAAAAGCTTTATCCTATTCCAGTTGCAAATACAATCACTTAAAAGGTACACTCTAATGGACCTTTTCAGAGTCCAAAATAAGCGGTTATGGTTTCAAATAGATGATCTCAGGAGGAGACATGTTGATCCTCCACTTCTAATCTCCTCTTAATCAACCATACATTGCACGCAGCTAGGATGACTAAGTCATTTATTTTCCATCAGTTTGTGAAAGACATGTGACTCCATAGGTGCAAAATCCTTATTTTATCCGTAAGAAATTTTCAACAACATATTCCGAGCATTATGACATTAATGTCAGACCGGGTTCCAGCAGCCATTTGTTTGCCAATACTCAACACTGACACACACATAGAAAGATGGGGAGAGAGAACTTCACTGATACGATGCTTCAATATTAATGGATCTTGCTAAGCTCAATGTTCATTGCTTGCATAAGTGCTTTTGTATGGGTATTTGTTCACCATGAAGTGTTTTACTATACATATATGAGATAAACATGAACATTAACTTGCATGAAATGGCGAGCATGAATCTTAAATATGTTCAGAACTAAGCTAACCACTAGACATTGTCCAAATGAGGGTGATCAGAAGACTTAAGAAGTGCCTCCTCCTTGCTTAAAGCATCAAGATTAGGAGAAATTACCATTTTCTTGGCAGGATAGAGCACATAATGTTGCACGATGAAGAGAATGTCAAAGAAGATGGACACCTGCAATGTTCATTCACCAAAACCAATGCAGAATAAGTTTCGGTACACATTTCCCTTTTACCCTTTTGATCATCTATGAGGATTTGAGAAAAAATATAAAAACAGAAATACAAAAGTTACAATTGCAGCATGTAAGGCTATGGTAACTCATAAGTCTCGAGTATTAATCAACTATCAACAAAAAAAAAGCCTTCTGCAAGAAATGTTTTATATTATCCCTCCCTTCATTTTGGATCCGGTACCACTTCAGGGACATAATACTCAAAGCATCAGAGAAAAGGACAAAAAAGAGAGCAATCAATTTTTAAATCCTAAGTTTTCATCTCTAGGGACACAAGTGTAAAATCTGCTACCACCAAGCCTGATACAAGTACATGCCCAGCTGAAATAATTTTAATGTTTTGTTGGAAATAATCAGCATGACTAACAAGAACCTTCGTTTATTTCCTTTTTCTTTCCTGGATCAGGTCTCCAGCAACAAAAGCAAAGGTAATGCCGGTTCCTTTTGTTCTCCACTGCCTCAAAACTCTTAAAATCCTTTTAAGTTTAAATAAAAAGGCTTAGTATAAATTTAAGGAAATAAAAAATAAAAAAAAACTACATGGAAAGGAAGTCAATTTCACTTAAAATTATGATAGTAGCAGAAGAATAATCTGCCTTGAAATAAAGGGAGATGTGTAGACTAAATGAAATCAGAGGAGAACATTACATACCAAAGATAACAGTGTCTTCCCAATATTTCCATAAAAGTTCACCCAGGAATCTGAGAAGACAAGAAGTAGGCATATTATAATAGGCACCAGGTACATTTTCACGTGGAATTTTTTTCTTTTCTTTGCACATCTTATATCTAAAGGATTGTGGAAAGTATTACATACTTTGATCTATAGACTGCACAGCCATCTGGCCATAATTTGTCACGCCTCCAAATAAATCAAGCAAAATGTTGCCAATGCTAAATCCAACCGTGCTCTTAAGCCGAAAGTTCATAAGTGCCTATTATTTTATAGCAGAATCCAGTATTAGAAAATAAAGCCAATCATATAAGTGAAAAATTCCAGATCAGTACAGGATATCATGAGTATACATGCCCACGATTTCCTTCCAATTATTTCAAGAATTAGAGACGACTAAGACAAGGGTATTTATTATCAATTCTACTTATTAAAACAGCAGGAGCAAACAATATCAAAGTGAATGAAGGCAAACCTAGCAAAAAAAGAACTATTTCACTCAATAGAGAAGGGAATACCTAGTATATATGCATCTAACTTTAGGAAAATAAAGGTTTGCCACCAGTTCAAATAAAGAGAGACGTAAACAAGCATAAAAGAATATATACTTGATCCAACATGATAAAATCTCAGGAATAGCAGCACAGATCTTCGGTATGGTATAACACATATAGAAGATCAAATATTATACATTATATCCTCAAAGTGGAATTTGAATGTCAAAGGAAACACTGGAAGACAAATTAAAGTGCCAAGAGAGTTCTGGGTTTTAGCAACCAGATAATCCCTTAATACCCTTAGGAAGGAGCAAGTGAAACTAGGGAAAATTACAATCACACCACTCAGGGTTTAATCAAATTACAGGGGAAACCCAAAGTTTCTGAATGATAAGCAGTTGGTTTACTAGTTTCCAGATATGGCAGTGATAATGATAAGCAGCAGCAAACATAAAGGCAATGATCAATGATTAAAATTGGCAATATTTTGTTAAGTTCAAACAATTAATAGGGGAAGACAATAATAACCTGTGGAATATATTTGACGACTGTCATAACAACTTGCAAAGTGCTGCAATCACAATCGAAATATTGAATGTTAGAAAGCAGCCAATAACAGAGTCACATGGGATAAAAATGACCCAAATAGCCAAAATTGCTTTTCTGACAATCAGACTAATGAAGATGTGGAGCAGGCAAGTAAGAAAGTTCTGACTTACAGGGCATTATAAATAAGTGAGGTTGTTATTATGCACTATTATATCTCACTGAGCTGATTATTATTTTAGAGGTAGTAAGACTTGTGCTGTGACAAATATTTGTGTTCATTCTTACGAAATCTCACAGACTTGATTTCATTGATTCCATTCAAATGAAGACAGATTTGCAAGGGTTAAATTTATACTATGTCCATTATCTTTATTATTCACTAGAGTAGCTTTTCCCTTTCTTTTCTCTCTTTAGGGTTAAGGAACAGACTCAAGTAATTCAAAAGGTATCTTACTTAAAGCAGGAGATTAGCCAAAGCCAGGAGTGGCTTGGCAGAGCTATGAACACACAAACTGCAGCAGCTAACCATGCAACACAGACAATTCCAATAGAAGTCTTTGAGACCTTCTGATTTCCACGCTGTACAAAGAAATCAGCACAAGTAGATATGAATGCACATACCAAGATCTCCAATATTCATGATGAAACAAATCAATGGTATGTTTGGATGGCAAATATATATAGATCACCATGTTCTGGAGAGCAAAACTTAACACAAAATTTTGCTCTTGAAATAAAAAATAAGAACCTTTAAGATGCTATACAAACAAGATAAAATTGCAGAGGCTTCGTTTAACCAAGCCGCTGAGTATTGGAAACAGAATATAATGCAAACTTGTTGGAATTGTACTGAAGTGATCAATTGGTTGAAGATCAAGGGTGGTTGGAATGAAGAAGATGCTAAATAACTAAATAAGAGTCAGCTACTTACTTCGTAAATAGCAATTTGGAACAACGTAAATGCAGTCAATAGAACAGCATGCACTGAGAAAGCTACATCATTTGCAGCTACAGGTATCATCTGCAATTAAACAATCAGAATACAACAAAAAATGAGAGACATTCAAAAGAATATTTGTATTTTCCTTCAAGAAAAATGCAAAAATCGATGCAACATCCTCCATCACTTTAGTATCATTTCCGAGTCTGGATATCTTCCCCACCCCCACCCCCACCCCCACCCCCACCCACCCTGAAAAAAAGAAAAAGAAAAGCAGCTTCCTAGAGGCTGCTAAGTTCACAGGTAGCCTTCTTTAACTTGCGAAACGCATAGAAAAGAACTCTCAAGTACAAAAAAAATTGAAGTCAATTATTATCTCAAAAATGATGAGAGAGAGAAAAGGATAATCCAAATTCCAAAACCATTTCCAGATTCACAATGGAAATCACTCTGAACAATCATGACCCTAAAATATAGTAATTGGATGAAGACGCTTACAGAGTAAACGATTTCAATAGCCAAATGTTCAATAGCTGAGAAACCTGATAAAACTAACACATGATACTACCCCCCCAAAAAAATTCTCAAAATTCATATCAAGGAAAAGAGAGAGTGCAAAATATAAATAAACCGAAAAATGAAATAGCCCAGAGAGATAAACCTCATCAAGGCCATATTTCTGGCGGTACTGCCTCTGAACATCAGAGCTAAAGAAGAGAGAAGCGTTGTAGATGAGATACGATGAATGTTTCGTCAGATTCAGCACCACGAAATCGAAATTCAGCCCCACCACACTAAATTCCAATCACCCAGAAGATCATTTATACAGATATTGGGAAAACATCAGTCAATTTAGGAGATTCTTGAGAAAAGCCTTCACGAAAAAATCAAAACCACAGAAAATTGACTGGGAAACTGAATTAATGATGGAATAATTAATACCTTTTTCGTCGAAAATTTAGGATGACTTGGGGATAGAAACTGATCGACCAAGAGAAAAAAGCGACCCAACCCAACACGTTGTATAACACTTCCAGCGGAACAGAATTCCAGGACGCCATTTTCTCACTGAATCTGTTTCTCTTCAAACTTTAGTGGGTGACCCAAAGGTGAATCTTTCGTTCTTACTCAAATTCTGGGGAAGGTAAGGTGAGGCCTGGGGTGGTATAGTACGTATATAGTTGAAGGAGTCATCGATGATGATTTGTATACGTCAGCCAGCGGTTACGAACCAGAGCTGACTCCTCCATTTTCAGAGGATGGCTTGTCCCAATGAGCCAATTGGGGTTTGGGGCGGCCGTGAAAATGTGTGTGTTCTGAACATGGACGGACTATCGTCTTCATTCCTATAGCCAATTTTCTTTTCTTTTTGAGAGAATTACACTCGAATCCTGAGATTTGTCACTTAATTACTCAGTTTCCTGACATTTGAAATATTACACACAAACTCTTGAAAGTTTGTACGCGTAACACTTAGACCCCTGTTGTAAATTTATATATTAATAAATTACATATAGACCCTCTGAAGTTTGTAAACATATATTATTTGAATCCCTTAAGTTTAAAATGTTATATTTATACCAAAAATACTTCAATCAAATTAAAAGAGTAGCTCAATAGTTGTTCATATTCAAATCTAGAAAAATACGATAATTATTTTCTAAATTAGAAAATACAGGACAATCTATTTATTACATATTGCTTGCAGAAGTGCAATTATTTTATTTTCTGGTTTTTTATCACAATAAAAGAATATTCATAAAGAAAATTTATAGTTTGCTAACATTAATTTTCTTATATAATTTTTTTCTCAAATTTAATATATCCACTCTTATACCGCGTAAAAGCTTATTAGTTTTATTTTATTTTATTTTTTGATTTTGTTTCGAATTATGAGATTTCATTCATAGTTAAGTGGGATTTTTATTTCGAATCATTGACCAATTTGGTCTCCCTTAATCGAGTTTGCTAGGATGTATGATCTTAAGTAGAGATTTGAATTTGGATATTATTTAGACATTATGCAATTTGTCTTACATAGTTTCTGTAATTTTTAGTATTGGCAAAGAGAAGTTATTTGGTTTTTGGTGCAGCTCGGCTTGGTGGAGCATGATAGAGAAGAGTTGGAGGAAAGCCAACTTGTTAAACCAAACAGAGCATGACCTTGGGCCGCCTAAGAGAGAGAGAGTCTATTCCGGGTCCGGGGTGGCTCCAGCTATTGGGTCTGATTGGTTGGCTCAAAACTTTATTTGGGCCGAACAGCTGTACTTGGTAATACGGGCCAATGCCCCAAAAAAAAACCCAATTCCGTAAATCCATTTCATTTGCACAAAACATTACCAGTTAGTTACATTAACCGCCACCGCCGGAGAGCCCGAACCCGACAGCCCATAGCCGTCCTTCTCCTTCTCGTCCGACGGCGGAGACCAAGATGTTTGGTGAAAGAACGATAATATTGACTTTAAAAGCCCCAAAACGATGGCGGCATCATCAGCGGCATCATCATCAGCATCGCCAATGACGATGCTCATGTGGTTTCATTCATGACGGTATCGATCGTAGGCAAGAGATTGTTCAAGAAAGTGACTACGAGAAAAGCCGATTCGGCAAGAGATTCCAACTTAGTGTGGTTGGGACTGTCATTCAAGTCCCCTTCGATGAGACTTCTCAAGTGTTCTATTCTCATTTCTCTGGCTCTTACTCGAGCTATCGCTGCTGAATGGGAGTATGAGGTGCTCGCGCGCGCGCGCGCACACACTTCATTGTACTTCCATAATTTGCAAAAAATATTTTATGGTTTGGGTTTCTGAAATAATGACTGTTCACGCAAGATGCTAATCCTACAGCAAGTGGAAAAAATTAATCCTCTACTTGATTGGGTACTCTTTGTGTTCCCCTGTTTCTTTGGTGGTAAGCAGGAGGATGGTCTTGTAGATGCTACAGAAAGCATTCGTAAAAGATCAATGATTATGAAGTGGCAGCAATTGATGCAATTGCACTGCTAGCTACACATTCTTTTGTTATTTTGGTTGCAAACTTCCCTTGGGAACTTGAAGATTAAGGAGGTTGACAAAGGCGGGTTTTGGCACAACGGTAAGGTTGCTCCACTGTAATTTGAAGGTCATGGAAATAGTCTTTTACTTGCAGGGGTAAAGTTGCGTACATTTAACCATCTCCAGATTCTGCAACGACGGGAGTCTCGTGTATTGGTATTTTTTTTTACAGTTGGGGTCTGGTTGAAGGTGGTCATGATGTTGATATTGCTAAAATTGGGGTACAAATCTCATATGCAGTCTTGTTATTTTGGACTCTGGAGAAGAGTTTGAGAAGAATTTCTTTTTATCCATGACTTCGAATAAAATGAAAGCCTGAGAGCTTGCTTTTTCACTTGGCTTTTATATATTAGTTTGTATTCCATAACATTCCTTCTCATGTGATACTGGAGATTTTGAAGAATTCAAAATATCTGACTGCATATTGCATGAACCTATTACCTTGTTTTAGTAATTGGCATGTTTTTGATTTCCTATCAATGTGTGTTGGGTACATACAACATCTTACTCTCTTCTTCTATAATGAAATGGACAGACAAACTACAAAGGCTGTTTATTTGGAGTCAGTTGCTTCAGCTAGAAATGTCGCAAATCAAGGCCCTTCTTGACAGCACTGCACGCAGAGTGGTGGCTGTTTTCGGATATCACAATAACAACAAGCTACATCACAGTTATTGTTGCATCCTATCACAAGAAGAACAGAAAGATGGTCAGTATGTTACCGCGGGACTACAAAATGTACGTCTTTCTATTGTTTTTCATTGTCTTGCAATATCACGGGCATACTTAATGCCTGTTGGTTCTTCATGTAACCGCATTTGATCAGGCTATATGATTCACAGACAAAATTATGAAGAGAAGTTGCAGAATAATTAAACTGAAACTAAGTGGTAAAGGGGTGAGAGGCTTTGTTCTCTTACCTGTTACAGTGATGTAGGGAGGTTGTTCCAGAGTCCGAGGATCAATGAAAAATGGGAGGCGAGTGCTTGCTTGAACAATATTGGTCTTAACTTGAACACAAAGCAGAAAACCAACTACAGCTAAAAATTTCATCATTTCAGCAGTACAAACCAATAACCAACGACGATTGAGGTTAGGTGCTAGGTTGGTAAAGTTTTCTCATCATTGTCCGTTTATATAGTTTCTTTGACAGTTAATATTTTTAGTTGAAGAACAAAATCCATTTGACGTGACACCCAAAAAAAACTAATAATAACTTTTGTTTATGGCTGCTACCATATTGTGAGGATCATCCAATGATTGTGTGAATCTAAGAATTAACATCTATCTGCACATACATTTTCATCTAGGCCATTGTAAAAGGATCATATCAAACGTATGAGGCAACTCTCTCTAGATTTTGTTCCAGATGAAAGAGAAATCGTCACCTCTCTCTCTCTCTCTCTCTCTCTCTCTTGTTCGTGGGATTCTCTCTAATATACCGCCCATATACTTTGAATCGAAGTATTCATATTCAGTGGAATAAATCATTCAGCCATTAGTTCTCATTAAGTCAAAATTGAGGCAAAGATCTGCAACTCCCAAAATCCCCACACAAGAAGCCTGGGGTTATTATCTATTTGATTATCTGTCTCCCTGATACGGAAATTCATTCAAACAGTAATTAACACCTAGTAAACAGTAATAAACACCGAGTAACCTGGACCGAAGGAGGTGAAGCTCAAATACGACTTTCAACAACTGTACTTCGATCTCATAACACCCCACCCTTCTCCAACCCACCAATTACCACCACGCACAAAAGTCGGTGTAATATGGCCATTTCCTAAAGCACAGTAGTCAAATATAAAACAGTAGACAGCCAATAGACAGCGGCGTGAGAAGGGAGGTATCCCGCTTGATTGGCTAGATCCTGTAGTTAATGTCTAAAAACTAGCAAATTTGAAAGAATATTATCAGGTCCCTCCAAAACCCAACCAGGATAACATTTAATTCATATACTCCAGCAATCCTATAGTCAAAAAGTTCATCCGAAGATAGATCATTGCAACTCTATAAAAATTTATTAGAAACAAACACCTTTCGTCTTAAACTGAGACACAAAACACATTTTAAGGATGGGAAAATACAATGAGTGCATACATTATTATCATAGCTAATGACTCCTTCAAATAATTCCCTCAAGATAGTACCAGAAAAAGATATTAATGCACATCATCAGACTTAGCAGAAACTTAAACGCCCGAGCGTTTAAGCGCCTGAGCGTTCAAGCTTCTTGATGTTTTGGATTTGCTTTCCAGGATTCAGTCCCTTCGGGCAGGCACGGGCACAATTCAATATTGTGTGGCAGCGGTAAAGCTTGAACTCATGATTTACTGCATCCAGGCGCTCTTGGGTATATTCATCGCGGCTGTCCATTATCCATCTGCATGGCACAACAAAAAAAATAGTTTCAAATATATTGCTACCTATAGAGGTAAATAGGGGGAAAAATCACACTCTACACCAGATATCAACATAATGAACTGACAGAACAAATACAATTGTTGTAAAAACAAAGACTGTCAAAGTATGGAAGTAGTAATAACTCCCATAAAGAGGTCTAATGTGGTAGTGATTTTACAGTTCGATGACTTATGTACTTGAGTAATCAATTTAGTTCTACCATGCCCTCCTGATGCAATTTAGTTCTACCATGCCCTCCTGATGCAAATCGTAGTAGGTCTCACCTCCACTCCAAGAAGTTGGGATGTTTTCATCTGCCAAAAGCACCCGTTATGAACCATCATTACAATTTATGAAATAACTTAATTGCATATGCACTCGGGTTGTAGTTACCAGAAATCGCTCAACTCTAGATGGCCCACAATCTCACAATCTTGGTGCAACGACCTCAAACCGAGTGGGTCTGCGGTCTAGATCGCCTAGATTTCCGACCTCAAATTGTAACCCTAATTCAAACTTTTTTCGCTGGCATACAACTTAAGATAATAAGAAAACGCTCACAAATGTAAAATAAACATGAACTAATTATGTGTGGGTGGATGTATATGACTTTGTATAGACGTGAAAAGTAATCTAAATAAGAATTCCAAAACGAATTGTAACCCAAAACAGCATACTAGCTGAGTCTACCTTGTTGCAACACGCACCCAAGAAAGTATCGTACCAAAAACCCGTACATTTACCACGCATAGGTCGACCCCCGAGTTGGGTACCCTCCCTCATTTCATAGATTGGTGCAAGAAGTATCATCTTTTTCTCAAATATCAAGCAACTTAGATCTAGAACATTTTCCAGAAAATAGGCCTGCCATCCAAGTGCACAAAACATTAGGTGCAACATGAGGGTCACCCCTGATCTAAAGTAAGACCTATGCATTGCAATCTTTTTGAAATAACAAACTGGACCCAGAAAAAGCAGTCATTGTTCACAAACTACAGATGCAAATCAGTGTTCTGCAACAGCCACTGCTTCCGCTATACAATTTGATTAAAAGGACAATCAGCAGGACCTGTCAAAACACATATACATATTTCTTTGTTTGGTATGGAAGCATAAAAAGAGGGTATGCAACAGAGAGCCAAGGGGGACCATGACACCCGCAAAGTTTTAGAAACCCTATAGTATAGGTATACTTGCACACAGATTGTTGTATTTAGGAAGAGTTGGCCTACAAAGATACATCATTAACATGTAATACAACTGCACCCTAAGAACACTTTGGCCTCCCCTAAGCTGAAATCATGGATCTGGTGCAACATGTGAAAAAATTTAATGCATGCGTAATGTTGCTGCGCTCCCTGCAGGTACTAGCAAGACTCTGAAGAAGGAATGATTAATTACCATGACTCCCATCCCCAGATTATAACCTAATTTGAGTAAATTCAGCTTACATTAGAAGTTAATGTAAAACCAACTTAAACTATGATGAAAGAAGACACTACAGAGTATATGAATAAATCATTAATCATTAACTTTATAAAAGGCTTCAAAGCCAAAGTGCAACAGCAACTGATGCAAACACTAATATTGCAAGCACGATAATTCTAGGACAACTCTAAGACCAACAAAATAAATTAAAGCCCTCAAAAAATCTTCCTTCTTTTCCAGGGAAAACATAGAACTTTTTTGATTATTTTGGTAAACAATGAGTTTAATAAATTATCCACCACAAAATCAACCAAAAAAAATACTATCAATCCATCTGTGCCATCAAATACACAAAAACATGAATACATTCGTGCACCTATGTTACACATTTCCATAATACCAACTTATTCCCACTTTCTACACGTTTCCACCGACGCCCCTCTTAGCATATTTTCTTTTCATCAAACCTCCTTACTTACAAATGAGGAAACTAAGTTGATTCCTACAGCCTGCATAAACATGCATGTGCACATATAGGCAAAACACAAACATACAAGCATATATGGCCAAAGTCGCACACCAAATCTTAAGTGAGGGAAGGGGAAGCGATAACGAACAGTTAAGAAAAGCATAGGATATAAATAATTCTACTTTCCCTAACATATATACAAAAGATGAACAACCCCAAACCTACGTTGAAATAGCTTTCGTACTGCTGCATCTCACTGCTCTCGGATAGATTTTTAAGAAATTTAACCTTATAATACTTGATTTTATAGTTGATTATTCCGATTTTGAGGGAATTTTGTTGACAACTTAATTACTCCTAGATTAATTAAAAGTTGAGCTCAATTTTATCTCGAAGTCCGGCTCGAATGCCAGGAACTCGTATCGAGCTATGCTTCAACAAAAAATCTAAACACACACAATGGAGGTCGGCTCGAGCTCAAAGTTACTAAGCTGAGCTTGGGAATTCTCAAACTCGATAACAAAATGGTAAAGACGAAACATACCGATTGGCGTGAAGAAGAGCAGCGGGGCCCAGATAAGTCTCAGGGTTCCACCAATAGCTTGGGCATGATGTGCTACAGCAGGCGCATAATATGCACTCGTACATCCCATCAAGCTTAGCCCTATCTTTCTTGCTCTGCAGAATCTCCTTCCCAGGCGCAGACGGTGGATTCTTCCTCTTCAACCACGGCTCGATCGATTTGTACTGATTGTAAAAATTCGTCATATCCACAACCAGATCTTTGATCACAAACATATGCGGCAACGGCGTAACCGTGGAGGACAATCCAGATGGAATCTTCGTCAAACACGCCAAACCATTGCAGCCATCGATGTTCATTGCACAGGACCCACAGATTCCTTCGCGGCAGGACCGTCGGAACGTTAGGGTTGGGTCCATCTCGTTCTTGATCTTGATTAGGGCGTCGAGAACCATGGGCCCACAGTCCTTGAGGTCGATCTGGTAGTCCTGAAGCTCCGGATTTTTGGGATTTTCAGGGCTCCATCGGTAGATTTGGAAGGTTTTCAGGTTGGTTGTGGGCTTGGCCTTGGACTCCACCTGTTGAGCTTCCGCTTCGGAGGCATGGGCTCTAGCGATGATGAGTTTCGACGCCGGTAATAACTGAACCCTAGAAATCGCTCGTCGGACCAAACCAGTCGCCATTGTTTCTGTTCAGAATTGCGATAGCTATAGAGAGAGAGTGTGTGGAGGGCACAATGTGAGCAGGTGATGAAATGACCGGAATGGGTATATATACAAGAAGTTAACCGTCATGAGGAGGAGGAGGGGTATTGGGTAAATAGAGTAATTCGTTAGGGGTATTTATGAAAGTTAAGTTGTAACTTGAGGCTGTACTTTAATTTCGTGGGCAACTTTATTCAGTGCCGTGGATGGATTGAATTTTCGACAAGGGGTGTGATGACGTGGCACCACTTAAGCCGTTAGATAAATTAAGTAACGTGGTGGCCTCGTGGATCGATAATTTTTGAGTTTCGCCATTAATTGTCACCGTCGCCGTCGAGTAAATGTCGTTTGATATTGCGAGGTACTGAGCTTTTATTTGATGACATAATAATTATAGGCCATGTAAATAATGTTATTTGATTTTTAATTTGTATGCTTAAATATTAAAAATTTTAATTTATATCTTCAACATTATGAATTGATAATAATATGGACCTAACTTAAATTATTTTTTAATTTTTTGTCATAAATTAAAATATGTGAGATGTAAGTGCTTCGGATATGATATGAGAGATGTTCATCGTTGCAGATCTTTGTTTGCGATTAATTTGACACAGTTTGGTGTATGGAAAATAAGATTTCATTAATTAGATAGATGTTAATTCTATCATGTGCAACTCACATCAGACGCTAACAGTCTATGAATTGGCACATAAACTATGTCTGAAGCACATGCAATTCACGTGTTTTAATTTATGACAAAAAAAAATTAAACGACAGTTTAGGTCAAGTACACATTGCCACTAACTCATAATATTGAGGGTATAAATTAAAATTTTTAATGATTACAGGTATAAATTAAATATTAAAGCATTTTTTGGGATGCAAAATGAGATTAGCCCTTTATACAATCCCCACGATCGTCTATGGCTCTTCCTGGAGACTCGCTCTCCAATCTTTCTGCTTTTGTTATGCGCTCTCTCTCTCCCTCTCTCCCCTGCAATTTTGTATTTGATGACTTCTGTAAGTTTCTCTATCTCTTATCTTTCTTCTTCTTTTTTGTATCTATCTATTTTTTTGAAACCTTGTTAGCATCGTCAGAATTCAGGCAATATGTTGTTGTTTGTTAATTTGTTATTGATTTTATTATGCAATGACAATGTTGAGGAAAGGAAATTCCTTGGAAAAGTTGATAGCTCTATCGTTTGATAGTTTCTATTTTATTCTGGAACAAATTAGGGATTCACGGGGGCCTTTAAATTGATATGGTATATTAGGATTTAGTGGAAGGTGGGTGTAGGATGACAGACAAGGCATAACCCTTTATTATTATATATTGGTTTCTGCTACATTCATGTCCTTCATCTTCGTACTTGATTCGTTCAATTGTTGTTATATCTTTAATAATAATTCATTTAAGTTGTATAAATCTTTACCTTCAGCAAGATAAGGGTCGGCCGTTGCCAAAATTTGGCGAGTGGGATGTAAATAATCCCGCGTCAGCCGATGGTTTTACAGTCATATTTGCCAAGGCTAGAGATGACAAGAACTCCAATGGAACAGGCGCGAGTGGTTCAGCAGCACAAAAGATGGACAATCAACCGAAACAAGATCAAAATGACCAGCAACCCTCCACGGTAAAACAACATAAGATAACACTAATGAATCCCATTATGATCATAATAATTCATACTTATTCTGACCTTATTGACATTGTAAATTGATGCAGAAAAGTTGGTTTTGCTGTTTCTGAAACCCCTTCTACTTTTGGAGCAGTGAGATGGTAAATTTTGGCCAAGATGGTTGTACAACTCTAATGAGCATGCTTGATTGGCAGGGTCGGGGGAGTGGAAGGTGGCTGGCGACAATAGAGGTGATAGGATGGTCAAAATGTGAGAGCTTTTAGAGTGATGGTGTATTTATGTAGATGGTCGAAAAAAAATGATGTATTAATGTTGAGAAAAAAACTATGTAAAATCGAATGCATTACAAAAAAAAACTTATAACCCTTTTCTGCAGTTTTGATCTGGTTTACAGGGTATTGAATGGTTTTATGAACTTGAATGCAAGTATTTGTCTAGACAAACAGCCATAGAATATATGCAGCATGATTCATTGACTAATCTATTCATCCCAGAGTGACCTGTTTCCTTTTTCAGACTCTTGACAATGAATAATAAGCAAAAATGTGGTGTTTAGGCAGCAGGAACTGCACAAGATAGTGCTCTCCCAGTGATGAAACCAAGGCCAAAAGACGTAAATTAGACTAGGTGGAGGCAGAAATCATTAGGGATACATTATTACCTCAATTCCTTGAGTGCCGAAAAACATATAATTTAAAGATTCGTTTGTTGGCAAAGGTTTTTCCTGTGCACAACAGCTTGTTGTACTCGAAAAGTTTAGACAAAGAAGGAAACAGAAGAAAAAAGGAGTCCAGATGTTTCCTGTATGAGAGGTCTGTTTCAGGTAGGGAAACAGTTTCTATACAGACTGCTGGATAGTAGCCTCATTTCCATTCTTTCACCCATCCATTCCAGACTCTCCGGCACTACCAACACTGCCGCCAGGAGACTCTAAAATGGGCCCAGCTGTGGAAGTGAAGGGCTCATGATTCACTGGATGGTTGAAGGAACAAGCGCGCCCATACTTGCAAATACCAAACCGCTCGTAATGCTTGCAAATTCTAGTACCCTGGATAGATTGGCAGAAGATAAAGAGAAACCATGATCAATACAAAGCAAAATAACTGAATAGCAGGCAATATGGACTACATTTCTGTTAATTGTGTGATCCAGACAGACTAATTCCTTGCCTTCCAAAGTAAACTAATAACCTAGGGAAATCAACACTACACTTGCCATTTGACAAACAACCTCATTCTCAACATTCACCAGAAATTTGACTATTCAAAATAGAGAAGCCCAAAAATTCATTGAATCTTAAAATATTGAAGTTCCCAGAGTCAAGAGCATGTTAAACTTACAGGTCTTATAGGCAGCCCCTTGTCACTGAGATGACAGGCATTCGCTTTCTGAGCCTGACTCTTGGGGAATTCTTCAGCCTGTGAAGCAACATCTGCTTTTTTTCCAAAAATGTCGGCATTCGCTTTTGGAGCCTGACTCTTGGGATGGTGATACACACATGCTGATTTAAATTTGCAGTCCCCAGTTTTCATGAAGTTGTTGCACTCAGGTAGACCTGGTCGTTCTGGGAATTCTTCAGCCTGTAAAGCAACATCTGCTTTTTTTCCAAAAATGTCTGTTCCTAGAGCCGAACGAGGATGCTTTGCCCTTTCTTGGGCATAATTAGGGGCCTAAACAAACCATGGCAAGCAGCATCAGGCTAGAGTAATATAAATCAACAGCCAACTAAGCCAAGTTATCCCTCTGATAGCAAAAGAGCTCCTGCAGGAGCATGCGCTCAACACACAAACAGAACAATCTTCTTCAAAACATTTAAGAACATTAGTGGAGATATATTTCCATCATAAAGCAAGATTAGTCTAATTCATATCAAGCAACGGTCCTAGAACTGAGATATAGCCTCCTGTCATGTCATCTTATCACATGATGTTATTGCAATAATGAGGTGCTACTTATAAAGGTAAACAAGGTTTCTGGTTCCACATTTTTCTCCCCCTTCCTTGCTCTTTCTTCAAGCTAGAGTTATGCGGAAAGGCCATAATGACAAATTAACTGCAACCTAGTACCTAAACACAATTACCATTTTACTTATCAGCCCAAAAAGAAGGGAAAGGGGGAAAAAACAGAAATTACCACTCTAGCAGATTGTTGAGCAAATAAATCTCTTTTTCAGATTCTTTTGCTTTTTTATTATGTTGTTTTGGGGAGGGTATGAATGTTAAGCTCACAAATGTCACATTAGAGAATCGATTACACAATCAAATGAAGGAAAACATAAAGATCGAACAGTTACGGAGATACTGATCTGACTGGAAATATTGGACACCATCCTGAACCTGTTGTCAACAATCAGGTCCTGGTACCAATTATCTATATTGAATCATAAACTATAATATTATAAGAGGGAATAAGTGGAAATTAGTCAGTATTGGACGTATTTGGCATTTTGTACATGGAAATAAGCGAACCCACAACAGCCTGCAAACGGGTACATTTTGCCACCTTCCACCAAATAATGCAAAAGCCATAAACACTCTTTCATACCACCATATTACAACACATGACAATGATAACGGCTGTGACATTAAAGATACTTTAACAAGGACATTGCAGGAGGCCATCTACACGCATTCTAATGCTAAGTGACTAGAGTGGATCCAACATCCAAATTTTCTACCAATTCACCTTCGACCAAGTAATGCAAAAGACAGAAACACCCTTTCATACCACCATATCAGAACACGACAATTATAACGAATGTGACATTAAAGATATATTAACAACGACATTGCAGGAGGCCATCTACACGCATTCTAATGTTACGAGACTAGAGTGGATCCAACATCCACGTTTTTCTACCAATGTAGTTTCTCCTCTCATTCTTTTACTATTTAAAATCCTCTCAATATTTTCATAGATAAATTTGGAACACCAATAAGGAGTCGTGCTGAGAAAACTGATAGACTGCATATGAGCAGGGGCGTAGCCAAAAATTTGTTGTAGTGGGGGCAAAAAATTTAATAACAATAATACTACATGTACTTAATTTAGAGATCTAAAGCACTTACCTTTACAATTGTTACCGACTAACTTTCATATTATAAAAATATTGGATGATAATCTTATCATTTAATAGATTAATATTAACCATGGTGAGAGAAATGGGGACAAGATAGAGAGAGGGAGAACAAAGAGCTTCAAGTTAATTTTTTGAACGCGTGTTAAGGGATTCAACTAACTAACCATTATCTAAATTCACTTAACTGAGAGTAAAGAAAATTAATCCAAAAGTCAAAAAATGATTAAATAAATTAAAATGTATAAGTTTTCTTGTGGGGCCAAATTAAAAATATATTGAAACCTATATAAAAAAAAATTGCAAATAAAAAGTGAGTGCGGGCAGTTGCCCCCATAAGAGGCTGTGTAGCTCTGCCCCACATATGAGCATGCACGAAGAATGCTTGCTCCCTCAATTGTCCATGGGCATGTGTGTGGATAAAGGCACGCATAAAGCACGTTTATTACAAGGCAAAAATCTAAATGGCTGAAATCAAATCCAGCAAAAATAAAAGATAGAAGATACCTGATAACCACTCCATTCAAGATTTTGATGCACCTCTTGAGGATGGGAATGAACTGAAGGCATATAAGACGAGTGGTTAGTCAAGTAATGAACAGTAGTATTGGATACCGTATGCAAATCCCAGGATGCTTGAGCTGGTTGTGACACGGCTGATGCCCCTGACATATGCAAAGGAGCAAACTCTGCACTACAATTTCCTAAGGAATGACCATATTGTCCCATGGATTCATAACTGAGAGTTGAGTTGCGAACATCAGTTCCTCCTTCGGAGGTAGGATCAGGATGGTGGAACATGCAGCGAACCCCATATCCACAGGTACCATTACGCATGTAGAAGGAACACTCTTTCTTTCCCTGGTTGAGAAGACAATGCAACAATAACTTCAGACTACATCCTTAATATATGGAATTATGGATACATATAAATGCTGCATGGCATTGTCTTTAAAAAATTTACCTAAAAAGAAAAGACGTAGGGTACTAATACAATAAAAGAATAAGACAAGATGTTGCATGGTATTGATCTACTAAGAAACAAATAAATTCAGTGAAACACTAAAAAAAATAGAAAATAAATAAAATAACATGCATTACCGATCGTATTGGCAAACCAAGAAAATTAAGCCCCAGCAGAGCTCCAGGCTCTACTTTAGCGTGCATGAATTGACATGAATTTCCATACTTGCACCCACCTGCTGTTAGGTAATACTGCAACAATCAGAAGACAGCACTCATTTTTACAACAGGCACTAGGAAATTGTAATCATACAGCAGTTGATGACAAGACACTAGAACCAATTTAGATGATATAATACTAGCCATAGTTATCAGAATCAGACTCGACCAGCCAGTCTCACTGCTGACCCAGCTGTTCCAGCCCGTTGCAATTACTTAAACCGTCAGCAGTGAAGGCAGTAAAAAATTTCCTAGGGGCATTGTGCACATGAGAACTCAATGTGTCAAAACCCCAACCACATGCATGTGCTTTATGAAATGTAACCAACAAGGCTAGCTCAGGAGTTCCACTTAATGCAACTTTTAATATTTAACCACTTTTATTGAACTGAAAGGGCAAGCCTTTTTGACAGCGTTTGAACTAAACCTACAAGTTTCTGAGTCAAATCTACAAAATCTTGACATCAAATGCCAGATCAAAATGTTTGGGGGTTAATACGAAGGAGGGAATCTCATATCTGAGGTATGTTTAGTGTTGTACCAAATTTCTTATTTTGGTTGACTTAAGTTTGTTTATTTTTTATACAGGAGTAATTTTTTGATCTTCGTTTTCCTTTTTTATTTTCTTGAAATTTATAAATAAAACATTTAAGCAGTTAACACTTCTATCTCATCTACTTATATATTGAAGTAATCTGTCTGCACATTCATTTTCTCTTTCCTTTTTAGCCACAAAGTTCAATTAACACAATAATAATGCAATCCCCTTGTCGTATAGTGCTTCACTGACAGACTACTTGGTCCTCAGTAAGCACTATTTGTAGTTTTGTACTTGATGTTATATCCAAGTGTATAAAGCCACTAGTTAATTTGACGGTAATACTGAATAATTCATTATTTCTTTTTCCTAAACAAGTTAACTATAGATAAGTTACGATTGGCCACTAATCTATCTAGTAACGACTAATTACTAGTTATGGTCATTACTTATTAGTCAACAATAGATACCTCTTTCTTTCCCATAAAGTGATTGATTACGTATAGCAAATTGATAGATTCTTTGGATACCAAATTATTTGGCTATGTTTTCCTTTCTTATGGATTAGGATATACTAGTTTAACTACATTTCTAGCTATTCCCTGACGTAAAATGCTAATAACTGATGGTACTTACTTCGACTCAAAACCCTATACAAAATCCAATACCACTAGTCAAGCATGTTTATATGTCTTATAAGATTCATAACAAGCATAAGTTAATAAAGATATGCATAGCTAAAAGTTTACATGACCACGATAGTTCCACTATGCCTTAACCGATACCTCCTTATGCTATTGACCACGATCTAATGGTGGGCAATATGGAAATACCGCGATTTAGAACCCTACTCTGACCTAAACTAAGAAGAACACATAATCACAAACTTTGAAACCTCCACCAAATGAAATAAACCAAACTAAACCAAGTCAAACCTTATGTGTTAATCATTTGGAGTCGGGTATATGAGTCTGTCTTCGCGATTCACTTCAGTCATGCGCTATATGCTCCTTTAAGTTAAATATTTTCATATTTTTTTCTTATTATTTCGTTCAATGTTAAATTTAGTTTACCCATACTCCTAATGTCATTATGAGAAATTCTATCACTTTTTCTGACCGATGCCTCTATCGACATTTGTTGAACATGACCAAACCATCTTAATCTATTCTCTCTCAACTTATCCTCAATTGGAGCTACTCCTACCATTTCTCTAATATGATCATTTCATATTCTATCATTTCTAGTTTTTCCACATATCCACCTTAACCTTCTCATTTCCGCTACACTGATTTTAACACCATGTTGTTTCCAAGTTGGCCAACATTCTATCCCATACAACATTGTTGTTCCCATAGTTATTCGGTAAAACTTGCCTTTCAATTTTATTGGTATCTTTCTATCACATAATATACAAGAGACTTTCATCCACTTGAGTTAACCGACGTTGATTCTATGAGTTACATCGCCTCCAATCTCTCCATCAATTTTAATGATCGATCCTAGATATCTAAATCGTTTACTTTTTGGTATTTCTTGATTTTCAATCTTAACTTTTTCACTATGTCTATTTCTTCTATTACTAAAATTGCATTGCATGTATTCACTCTTACTCCTACTTATTTTAAACCCTTTCGACTCAAGTGTCTCTCTCCAAATTTTTAGCTTATTGTTAATCCCCCTTTGAATTTCATCTACTAAGACAATATTATCTGCAAATAGCATACACTATAGGACATCATCTTAAATGTGCCTAGTGAGTTCATCTATAATTATGGACTTAGGACTGATCCTTGGAGTAATCCCATTGTGATTAAATTTTTTTTACTTTCTCCCACGGAAGACCTAATTGTAGTCATAACCCCGTCATACATGTCATTTATCACTTCAATATACCTATACATCACTCATTTTCTCTTAAACACCCTCCATATTATATTTCTAGGTACTTTATCTTACACATTTTCAAGATCTATAAATACCATATGAAAATTTTTCTTCTTCTTTCTATATTTTTCTATGAGTGTCCTTAATAAATACATAACCTCCATAGTTGATCTACTAGGCATAAACCCAAACAGATTTTCCGAAACTGTAGTCTCAACTCTTAGGCGATGTTCAATGACCCTCTCCCATAGTTTCATTGTATGATTCATCAATTGTACCTCTCTATAATTATTATAATTTTGCATATCTCCTTTATTTTTATAAATAGGTACTAAAATACTCTTTCTTCATTCATCGGACATTTTTCTAGTAGCAATAATACTATTGAATAATTTCATTAGTCACAACACTCAGTCATTCTCTAAGCACTTCCAAACCTCAATTGGAATTTCATCCGGTCCTAAAGTCTTGCCTAATTTCATCCTTAACTAAAACCTTCCCACACTAATGATGCATATCTTCTAGAAAAGGCAGAGCGTCACAAAATCTCTTCTAACTTTCCTAAGTAATTTTCATTTAATAGTTTATCAAAATAGTCTTTTCACCGATCATTTATTTCCTCATCCTTAACTAAAACCTTTAAATCCTCCACCAAATGAAATCAAATCTCTAAATCTACCTTCCCACACTAATGATGCATATCTTCTAGAAAAGGCAGAGCGTCGCAAAATCTCTCTTTTTGCATTTAATTACATCTGAAAACAAATTGTAAACTTTCTTACGACCATAACTCATTGGTTGTCACCTTCTAATGACATCCAACACAACTTCTCCTATAACTATTACGAAGGGCAGATTTTACAACGAAGCCATGGCTATGACTCAGCTAGTCTCGAGCATTTTCATTAGAATTCCCAAGCATTCTTCAACTATTTGTGGAATCACACTCTGTTCTAATGTCCTATATCACCTCTTAATGATACTTCCCAAACAGACTGATGTACGCACTTAATTCTCTGTGCACACATACGTTGTTCATGTACGGGGCATACTTGTAGACATAAATATCATATAGCAGTCATGTCTCAAACAAGATGAAGCATTCCATAGCATCATAGCATAAGGCTGGGTTGTTGGCTGCTTCAAGTGGGCTTCCTAGCTTTAGGAACCAAAAGCTCCTTCTGTAGCAGTTGATCTGACTTGTTTAAAAATTGATTTCTCGCAAATCTGAATGCTCAAGTAGTGATTTTTTAGTTCCCATCTTAGCCTCGATTAGGGTTATTTATCACATGGTCCTCATTCCCATTTCATAATTGCAAAACTAGATTGTATGGGAACCATTGCCATAACCTAAGAAGCACAAATATTCTTAGGAAGGTAACGTATCCATGTCGAATACGTTTTGGGCCCCGACACTTTTCGGACACTCTTGGAAACTTGTCTGATGCTCTCTCAGCCACACCATTGATTAAAAGATAAAATCTTTATTTCGAACACACATTTGGTGATGCGTCCAATACTTCTTCAGGTTGTGCCAATGACTCGAAAATAAAAATAGTTCAAAAGCAAAACATGAATACATATTTACTAAATAGTAAAGACTTGAAAAAAGAGAACGATCGTTATGATGTATCTTTGTTATAATTTGTGGATAAAAAATCAATTATAATTGACTACTAAGATCTATAAGCTTAAAGATTCCCATCAGAGGACCAAAATAAGATTTACTTACTATGAAGCACTGATTCTCTTAGTTATAATGCTATATCTACATAGAATAATTGATTATGTAATGTGATTTAAAAAAATTATTTGTAGCCTATCTCTGAAGTGTCTGTATCCGACTTTTTTGAGGAATGCCTCTTCCGTAGGTGCGCATCATGCCGTCTCCGTGTCTTGTGTGTGTTTTGTGCTTCTTAGGTCATCACAATTGATAGGAGTTTAGCTAATCCGGGTATCATCGAATTTCAAAACTTCTTCCTTTAACTAGTTGAAATCTTTCCATCTGAACATGTTCTCACCAAACAGTAGTTCTTTTTTGTAGGCCTTCCTTTGAAGGACTTCCCTTTATAGTTCAATATCTTATAGGACTTCACATTTCAAGGAGCTATACCAAGTTGAAACAATGTCAGGGCCCTCAAGACATTCACTAACATTCTCATATTTAAAACACATGATCGAACAAGAAGTCCGAATAAATTGGAGCATCCACACAATGAATCTTGTCGCTAACCGAGTGTCTGAACCACGTGTTTCGGATTTACCCAATAGGAATGGGAGATCAACACTCGCAATTATAGATGCAATAAGTGATCAACAACACGCATCACCACATATCGTTTAATGGTGTTACAATCTTGTACTTTTGCACATTTGTAATTTCCTTTTTAGATTTTAACAATTATATCTTATTTACTAATGTACATCATAACAATCGCTAATGCTCCAGTCTCACTCATCAGAACACATACAAGCGCACAAATGCACAAACATATTAAGGAAATAAAATTATGAGTAATGTATCAACCTTGCATTCAATGTGCCCCATTTTTCCTGAAAACCCTTCCTTGTCTGTGTCCTTTTTCTTGCCTTTACCAACCTTCAATGCAAATCAACAAACCAAATCAAGCGCATGCATGAAAAAAGAAGGAAAAAAAAACACAAGAACATAGCTTTCTGAAAAATGTAGCCCCAATAAATTTTCCGAAATACCTGAATTGTAGTCTTAACCGGGTGATTAAACTTGCAAGTGGGTCCAAACTTACACCTTCCTGTTCGAAGGTAATGGGGACAATCTTCAGCGCAAGGTCGCAGGGGGTAGTGAAATTTGCTGATGTCCAGAATACCGCGATCTGTTTGTTCATTGTTAATGGATTCGTTCAAGTTCTGGCTCGAATTCAGATCTACATTCTCAAATTTCTGAATCAGAGCTTCTTCCGTAACGCCCGAACCAGACGCTGTGAATCCTGGCTGTGGTTCCACCCAAGAGCTGCCATTGTTGTTGTTGTTGCCTTCGTAGGTCCCCATCTCTGTCGTGCAACATCTGAAAACCCTAACAATCTCAATCAGCCTACAAATAGGGGTCGATACAGACGAGATTACGCTGAGATTACATGTACTTCCAAGTAGAAACGCACTCAGTAGTGCCCAGAGTCAGTGGTGGCTGCTTCTGCTTAACCCACCCTGGTCCCACTTGAGTGGGTCCCGCCTTTAAACCACTGAATTTCAGGGTGGGTTTGCGCCGTCGTTTTAGCATACTTTTCTACATGTGTTGACCTTCAAGCTCTGAAAATAAATTGAGTTGACCTCCATTGTAAATCCATTTTTTATTCCTATTGCTTCCATCCTTCCTTCGAACCATTTGTGTGGTTAATGGCATAGCCTTTTTCCGGTAAAGTTAGGCTATTCAATAGCAAAACCATCGTGATTCAATGAAAAGATGCTTCCGGATAATTATGTTGTTTGTCCACATTTCTCTGCTCTGTCTTGTTCCTACCTAAAAAGGAATAGAAAGGGACAAGAAAAAACAGGGGGGAGAGGGAAGAAAACTAATGCACGAGGCGAATCCTACTTTGTTATGAGGATAAGTAGGCTCCACTTTGAGGGATACTTCTAAAAACTGCTACTTTTTACCAGGGGAATAAAAGGGTGATACCTCTGGGCTTTCTTTCACATCATTTAGTTGGGAATCGAAGATGAGATTAACAAACTCCAATGACTGTTCAAGGAATAATAGGAATTAGTTATAAATTCAGGATCTTTGAGTTTGAATTTGGACAATTTTTTAAGGTCAGACTTCATGAATATTTTAGTTTTCGACGTAGATGATCTGTCTTTAACTTGATTGGATAAGAAATTAGTCGAGGTGCGCATAAATTGATTTAGACACTCTGACCGTTAAACCAAAAAAAAGAGACAAGATTTTACAATTTCTCCTCCAATTCACAAATATAGCAATAATTTAATGATATTTTATTCAATAGTTCCCCCAAAATCAAATTTTATTTCGCTCCACCTATACTTGATTGACGCTCGACTTTTTGTTTTCTTAAGTAAAGGTAAAAATTATCTCATTTGCGCTTCGCTTTAGATGGGCTAGATGGGAGTGTGAGGTGTAATTAATAAATTTTCACTCCAACACCAAGTGGTAAGTCCAGTAGGTAAGAACTCGAATTTATTCGCTCAATATTTGGATTCGATTCTTCATAGTTATGATAGTTCAATAAAGCTACACGTACTCTTTAATGTCTAGAGTACGCGATAAGACCTTAACTTTAGTTCCAACGTAGGTGCAATGAGATCTCCTACAGATAGTTGTTTAATACTAATAAGTAATGCTCCATGACGAATATGTGGAGTGACTTATATCCATTTAAAACACCAAAAAAAAAAATTAAAGTTCCACTCATTCTCCAATTATGGAGACGATATGATTTTATGAATCACACCTTTTAGATCTATTTTTCTTCCTTCTTTTTATTTTAGTGCAACAGTTAGGCAGGGACTGCAACCCAAGGTAAATCGGGATTTAGATCTTTTCCATTATCCTTTTTCTCCAATTCCCTTTAATATGATGTTAGATGAGTGACATGGTAAAAAATTGGATTTAAATCCGATAAATTGGGGCCCTAGGCAAAAACTTTATATGGGGTCCTGTTAATTTTTTTGTCTATAAATATATATTATTATTAATAATTTTAATTTAATTGTTTATTTAAAAATTATTTTTTAATTTTTTTAGATGCAAAAAATTGATCAAGTTCTTATATTTAAGTTTTGACAATAAATCTTTCTAAATAGATAATATAGTTAATTCAATATTAATTATTCGTAAATAAAATATTATCAATTAAGTTTTGAACAAACAATTTAATGAGGCCTCTAAAATTCAGACTTAACCAAGTATAGAGTAATTTTGAACCAACAAAATTAGATATTGATTTGAATTCTTAAAATTTAGGCCCTGAAAATTTAGATAATATCTAAAATATAAAACAAAAATTAAGCATACTATACTCAATGATAAAAAATTAATTTAAACCTAACAAAATTAGATATTGACTTAAACTCTTAAAATTTGGGACCCTAGACAAGCACCTTATGGGGGTTTGGTATGGGGGTTTGGGGGGGTTTGAGAACATGGGTTGGGGAGTAAACCCCCTTAAACTCATGTTTGGTATGTGTGAAGTATGGATAGGATTTCAAACCCGACCCGCTCATGGCCCGGTCATGAAACCCTCATACTTGGGTTTTATGAAACCCAAGGGGGGGGTGGGTTTCATATGTTGGCGTGGGGGTTTAACATGCAAATGACATTTATACCCCTATATATCATATATACCTCATATATACAAATTGATTAAGGGTCAAAATAGTCATTTATATACAAATATATTATCATAATAATCATATATCCCTGCGCATACCAAACATGGGTATGGATAGCATTGAATGTTGAATCCTATCTTTGAATCCCATCTTTGGGTCAAACCCGGGTTTGGACAATCCAATCCAAACCCTTCCCAAAAAACATATCAAACAAGCCCGTTGTCTATGTCTAGGCCCAACATTGCAGTTAGGGGTATTCGGCTAACTTATGTGCACATGAACTAATCTTATTTCCGATCAGGTCAAAGACAGACCATCTACATAAAGATTAAAAAATACACGAAGATTACGTATACCAATCCCCTCTAGGATTCGCATAATTCTGCATGGTATCAAAGCCACTTTTATCTTTTTCAACACACTTTTCTCTTCAACTGTCTCACAATGTCCTCTTCCCGCTTTTCTTCTGTCAATTCATCATCCTCTGCAACTTCATCCTCTGTTTCTATGCCCCCTTTTCTTCTACTGCTTGTTTCTCATCTCCAGCACTTCACTTGGTATTTCTAATATTAAAAACAATGCCATGTTTTGGATTTCTCTAATTTTCTTCTATGGCTTGAACTCTATTTCTTTCCATATGGTCATATTGATGGTCTTTCACAACACCATCATTGACCAACACTATTGTTTAATTCTCCCATATTTCTTTCCTTACAGTTTTCTATTGTTTAAACACGTGGTTTTGAATAAAATAAGAGAGAATTATATTCAAACCTCCTAAGGTTTGTCACTTAATCACTCAAATCCCATAATATTTAAAACTAGTTATTGTATGTGCCTGAATGTACAGTGTAATAAAAAATGGTAAACAATAAACATATTTGTATTCATATCTAAAATCAAATCACAAACATAGAAAAAAGATAAAAAAATTTAAGTATCGAATTGTAGTGGGGGTGAGAGGTGTTGGGCGGCAGTGGTGGTGGTAGGAGACGGTGATGGTTGTAGTGGGTGGCAATGATCGTGGTGGCGGTGATGGCGGCGCCGGGGGTGCCAGTGGTCTTGGTGGTGGCGGCGATGGTGGTGGTAATGGTGACGGTGGCGGTGGCGGTGGCGGTGGCGGTGGCGGTGGGGGAGGGGGGTGGCGGCGACGACGGTGGTGGTGGTGGTGGCTGCGGCGGTGGTGGTGGTGGTGGCAGTGGTGGTGGTGGTGGTGGGGGTGGCGGTGGCGGTGGCGGTGGCGGTGGTAGAGGTAGAGGTAGTGGTGGGGCTATTATTTTTTTTAAAGTACTTATGAGAAATAATTTCTAGAAGTACTTTTAAAAAATTACTCCAAACACACCCTTATGACCTATTTTTCCTATTAAATTTAGGGTGTTAATATTAGCCGTTAGATTAATTTTAAAATAAAATTTAAAGCGATCTCAACCGTGAATAGCAAAAGTCATTTTGTTTATCTTTTGAGATTTGAATTGTAAGCTACTTTATTATATACACTAGTTATTGCCTATGTCTGAAGGCACAGAGTAATAAAAAATGGTAAACAATAAATATATTTGTATTCATATCCAAAATCAAATCACAAACATAGAGATGAGATAAATGAATTTAAGCATTGGTTGTAGTGGGGTGAAAGGTGGTGGTGGTAGGAGACGGTGATGGTTGTGGTGGGTGGCAATGACCGTGGTGGCGGTGGCGGCGGTGATGGTTGTGGTGGGTGGCAATGACCGTTGTGGCGGCGGTGGTGGTGGTGGTGACGGCGACGATGGTGGGGGCAGCGGCGGTGGTGATGGTGGCGACGGCGGTGGTGGTGGCGGCGGCGTTGACGGCAATGGTGGTGGTGGTGGCGGCGGCGGCGGCGGTGGTGGTGGTAGAGGTAATGGTGGAGCGGTTTCAAACACTATTTTTTTTTTAAAGTACTTATGAGAAATAATTTCTAAAAGTACTTTTAAAAAGTCACTCCAAACACACCCTTAGGACCCTATTTTTCCTATTAAATTTAGGGTGTTAATATTAACCGTTAGATTAACTTTAAAGAAAAATTTAAAGCGATCTGAACCGCGAAAAGCAAAAGTCATTTTGTTTATCTTTTGAAATTTGAATTGCAAGCTACTTTATTATATAAACTAGTTATTGCATGTGCCTGAAGGCACATAGTAAAAAAAAATAGTAAACAATAAACATATTTGTATTCATATCCAAAATTAAATCACAAACATAGAGGAGAGATAAATGAATTTAAGCATCGGTTGTAGTGGGGGTGAGAGGTGGTGGTGGTAGGAGACGGTGATGGTTGTGGTGGGTGGCAATAACCGTAGTGGTGGTGATGGCAGCGGTGGTGGTGGCGGCGACAACGACGGTGGCGGCGGCGACGGCGACGGCGACGACGACAATGGTGGTGGTGGTGATGGTGGCGGTAGGGGTGGTGGTGGCGGCGGCGGTGGTGGCGACGACGGCAGTGGTGGTGGTGGTTGTGGCGTTGGTGGTGGTAGAGGTAGTGGTGGGACGGTTTCAAATATTATTTTTTTTTAAAGTATTTATGAGATATAATTTCTAGAAATACTTTTAAAAAGTCATTCCATCCAAACACACCCTTAAGAGCCTATTTTTCCTATTAAATATAGGGTGTTAATATTAGCCGTTAGATTAACTTTAAAGTAAAATTTAAAGAGATCTCAACCGCGAATAGCAAAAGTCATTTTGTTTATCTTTTGAGATTTGAATTGTAAGTTACTTTATTATATAGACTAGTTATTGCATGTGCCTGAAGGCACAGAGTAATAAAAAATAATAAATAATAAACATATTTGTATTCATATCCAAAATCAAATCACAAACATAGAGGAGAGATAAATAAATTTAAGCATCGGTTGTAGTGGGGGTGAGAGATGGTGGTGGTGGCGGTAGTGGTGGTGGCGACGGTGGCGGCGGTGGTGGTGGTGGTGGTGGCGGTGGTGGTGGTAGAGGTAGTGGTGGGACGGTTTCAAACACTATTATTTTTTTAAATGTACTTATGAGAAATAATTTCTAGAAGTACTTTTAAAAAATCACTCCAAACACACCCTTAGGGGCCTATTTTTGCTATTAAATTTAGGGTGTTAATATTAGCCGTTAGATTAACTTTAAAATAAAATTTAAAGCGATCTGAACCGCGAAAAACAAAAGTTATTTTGTTTATCTTTTGAGATTTGAATTGTAAGCTACTTTATTATATAGATATTATACACAAATTTACAAAATTTATACGCGCGTAACACTTAGACCCTACTATATCTGTTAGTAAATTACACGCAGGCCCCCTGAAGTTTACATGCGTGTAATATTTAGACCCCATAAGTTTAAAATATTATACTTAGACAAAAAATACTCCAATCAAATATAGAATATTAAATATTTTAAATTTTACAACCAAAATTTATGTTCTATTATGACATTTATAGAAATAAAATTAAAATTAAAAATCTATTTTTTTCTTAAAAAATAATAATTAGTGTATAATTACACTATCTATTAGAATTTAATTTGGTTGTTTAAAACATCAAATTAAATTACCAAACTACTCCAATTAAAGTTAAAAAATATTGTGTCCATTACAGTTTGACTCCTTATTTGATTTTTTAGTTTTATTCCAATAGAGTGTATAATTCTATACTAATTATGATTTTTTAAGAAAAAAATAGATTTTTATTTTTGATTTTATTTCAATAAATGACATAATAATATTATGAATGACTTAGACCACTTATTTGATTTTTTAGTTTTATTCTAATAGATAGTATAATTGTATACTAATTACGATTTTTAAAAAATATTATATTTTTATTTTTATTTTTATTTTAAAAAATAATACAATAGAACATGAAATTTGATTATAAAATTTAAAATATTTAATATTCTATCTTTGATTGAAATATTTTTTATTTCAGTATAATATTTTAAATTTGAGAGGTCTAAATATTATATGCCTATAAATTTAAGGGATTTGAGTGTAATTTATTAATAGATATATCTATATAATAAAGTTGCTTACAATTCAAATTTCAAAAGATAAACAAAATGACTTTTGCTTTTCACGGTTCAGATCGTTTTAAATTTTATTTTAAAGTTAATCTAACGACTAATATTAACACCCTAAATTAAATAGAAAAAATAGACTCCTAAGGGTGTGTTTGAAGTGACTTTTTAAAAGTATTTTTAGAAATTATTTCTCATAAGTACTTTAAAAAAAAAATAGTGTTTGAAATTACCCTATCACTACCTCTACCACCATCACCCCAACCACCACTGCCACCGTCGCCACTCTCACCGCCACCACCACCACCATCGCAGCCACCACCACCACAATCGCCGCCACCACCATCGTCGTCGTTGCCGCCACCACTACCGCCGCCGCCGTCGCAGCCATCGCCGCCACCACCACCACCACCACCACCACCACCGCCTCCGCCGTCGCCGCCGCCACCACCACCGTCGTAGCCGTCGTCACCACGGTCATTGCCACCCACCACAACCATCACTGTCTCCTACCACCACCACCACCTCTCACCCCCACTACAACCGATGCTTAAATTTATTTATCTCTCCTCCATGTTTGTGATTTTTTGATATGAATACAAATATGTTTATTGTTTATCATTTTTTATTAGGTACATGCAATAACTAGTCTATATAATAAAATAAAATACAATTCAAATTTCAAAAGATAAACAAAATGACTTTTACTTTTCGCGGTTGAGATATCTTTAAATTTTACTTTAAAGTTAATCCGACGGCTAATATTAACACATTAAATTTAATGGGGAAATAGAACCTAAGAGTGTGTTTAAATGACTTTTTAAAAATGCTTCTAGAACTTATAACTTCTCATAAGTACTTTAAAAAAAATATATATTTGGAACCGTCTCAACATCACCACTACCATCACCATCACCGCAACTACCACCACCACCACCATCATTATTACCACCACTATCATCGCTGCCGCCGTCCCACCACCACCTTTGCCATAACAATCGTCGTCACCACCACCTAACCACCACCCCCCACCACCACCGTCGTCGCCACCACCACCACCAACTAGGGCTGACCCAACAATGTTAAAAAAAAAAAGCGTGGGTTTTAGGTCCCAAATTTTTGAAAGGCCCTATAATTTTAAATACATAACTAGTCCACATAAAAAAATTTAAATCTATGAAAATTTTAAGCCTTACAAAAATGCCCCAAAAAATTTAAGCCCAATCAAAAAATGATAATTTCAATAATTTGAGCATAAAATTTAATTCATAACATTAAAAACTCAAAAATCAAAAAATTAAAAAATTAAAAAAAATTAAAAAAAATATTCAAAAGTCAACTCATATTCGTTCTCTCTTTCTCTCTCTCTCTTAAAAAACAAAAATAAAGTATCACATCCTCCTCTCTCACTTAAAATTTTTTATTTTTATTTTTATTTTTATTTTTTTAAATAATACTAAAAATAAAAATGCCTTATTTAGTATTAATGTTTTAGGCCTCAAATTACCTTGAGCCATAACTGCCACCAACGCCACCGTCTCACCATTACCCCTACCACCACCACCACCACCCCCACCATCACCCCCACGACTAGCACCACTACCACCGTCGCTGTTGCTACCCCACCACCACCACCGTCGTCGCCGCCATCACCACCACCGTTGTCGCCGTCACCCCACCCCCACCACTGGCTGCCACTGCCACCCCCACTGTCCCACCGTCACCACCATCGCCACCCCCACCAACCATCGATTGAAACCACCGTAGTCCACCGCCACTGCCACCACTAACCATCATCGTCATCTCATTCTTATACTCATTACCATTACCACCGTCAGAACCCACCACCGCCATTATTGCCCACCACCACCCACCATTACCCACTACCACAATCCATAACCGTCGGTCGTCTTCCACCATCGCCGCCATCCTCTGTTACCCACCCCTACTACACCAACCACCATTACACGTCATCGCCCATCACTGTTGTAACCCACTGTCACTCACCCTCACCACACCTATCACCATCACCACCACTGTCATTCGCCACCACTCATTACACTGTCGCCTAGAAACACCAGTCCTCGCCCATCAACACTATCATCACTGCCCACCATCGCCACCACCATTATCGTCGCCCTACCACCACCATCACCATCGCCCACCACCTACATCCATTACCATCGCCGTCACCCATGACTACCACTACCACTATCGTCACCCAAAACCAACCACCACCATCACCGTTGCCACCCACGACTGCACCATCACCATGATCGTTACCAACCACCACAACCATCACCGTCTCCCACCACCACCACTGTCACCCACCACCACTACCACCGATATTACTACAATCGGTGTTTAAATTCTTTTCTCTCTCCTCTATATTTGTGATTTAATTTTGGATATGAATATAAATATGTTTATTGTTGACCATTTTTTTTTATTACTCTGTACTTTCAGACACAAGTAATAACTAGTATACAGATATTACGACAAATGTTTTAGTGTTACCATTTTAGAGTGTCAAATCACTCATTTGCAACTTTGAACAGTATTTTGGCATCCCTAAATTATAAATCTGCTCCAATGACAGGTGCCAAAATGGGGTGCCATTTTTATATTTTCATTCATCAATTTATATTCATCGTTGGATCTATATTCATCGTTGGATCATTCAGTAATTTAACGGATCTATATTCATCAATTCATTTGTAACATCTCACTTTCTCTCTCCAGAGTTGCCAAAATTATCACCCTAAGAGCATTGTTGCCATTTTTCAACCCTTGATGCCACCCCTTAGAGTAAAAAAATTTAAATTTAGAGTGGTATTTTGGCAGATATGGAATTGCCATTTGCTCTAATATTTCAGGCTATTAAGTGGAATTGCCATTTGCTCTAATATTTCAGGCTATTTAAGTGACGAGTATGAGCCTAAAGACATTTTTTTTAAAAGTGATTAGGTTGAGAATCTCAGATCGATCTCTCTTCTTTCTCCGACCGATTTCTAAGAACAAAAACACTGTTTCCATATGGATCTCTATTTCATGGACCAGCTCAAATCTCAACCTCCATGGCTTCTTCTGTTAATAGCTCTCGGTTTGTTATCATTATTGAAACGTTCTTTATCACTACTCAAATGGGTCTATGTTAATTTCCTCAGACCTCCTAAGAATCTCAAGAAATACGGCTCATGGGCACTCGTAACCGGACCAACCGACGGTATTGGTAAGGGATTCGCTTTTGAGTTAGCTCGTCAAGGGTTCAGTCTGGTTCTTGTCGGTCGAAACCCTGACAAACTAAAGGATGTTTCGGCGTCGATACGAGCTAAATATAGATCAACCCAGATCAAGACTGTGGTTGTTGATTTTTCGGGCGATTTAAATGAAGGTGTTCAGCGGATTCGCGAAGCTATTGAAGGTTTAGATGTTGGTGTTTTGATTAATAATGTTGGCATTTGCTATCCGTACGCGAAGTTCTACCATGAAGTGGATGAGAAGTTGTTGGCAGATTTGATTAAGGTTAATATTGAAGGTATTACGAAGGTGACACAGGCGATTTTGCCTGGAATGCTCAAGAGAAAGAGAGGGGCTATTGTTAATATTGGTTCTGGTACTGCTATGATCCCTTCCGAACCTCTTTACGCCGTATATGCGGCTACAAAAGCGTAAGCATTCTAAACCGTTCTTGTTTACTTGGGTACTAATTTTTGGATGATTTACCCAAAAAAGTAATGTGTGCATGTTTTGATTTATAGTACTTTTACTCGTGGCTTACATCTCTCTGTGTAAAAGACTTTTTTTTTTCTTTTTAATTGTTGGTGTGATTGCATAAATTGAGAAATAACATAAAAAATAATAAAACTTGATACAAAATAATTCAGGTTGAGGCGCGATAGTCTTTTTTTTAAGGAGATTTCCCCCCTAGAATAAAATAATTCAACAGTTTCGTCGTATGACACTAACAAACTCTACATCAGTGTCTAAAACTCCACCATAGAAAACACCTTTTTTTCCATTTTTGGCATAAACTCTCAAGTTTATGTAGTATGTTATAAAGTGCTACCCAACTTAGAGGTCTTCTTTATAGGTTCTTAAGAATTTCTAAAGTTCATGTATACAACTCATTCATGTATACATAATATACATGTATCTAACTTATACATATACTAGTCATAACCCCGTGCCTGAAGGCACGATGAAATATAAAATTCAAACACCCAAAAAATCGATCTCACTATATTAAATAATAATTTTTTTTCCTTCATTTCTTTGATTACATCATTTAAAATTTATTTTTACCCATTATTTTCTTAAAAATATTAACAATTTTCTCAACATGTGTATACTATCGTGTATGGATAATGTCAAAAATAAAAACTATGTTAAACTACAAATTAATCAAATATTAAATGATTGAACATGTAATAGAAATGGATGATGTGATGTTTTTGAGAGGGAAAATATGTAGGGGATAAAATTCAAGTTGGTAGGTGTTTTATTATATAGATGTAATAAATATGATTCATATATTAAAAATGATAAATACATGTATTAAGATAATATTCTTGTACATGTAAATAATAATATGATACATGGATATATATAATATATTATATATAAAGATTCATGTATATATATTATACATTAGTACAATGAATTATATATAATATTATACATTAGTTCAATAAATTATATATAATATTAAAATGTACCAACACTTATCATCCTGTTGAGTTTTCCACAGAAGCCTATTATCTAGAGGCCTTTATCATTCCTCATTAGGCCTCCCATTCCTACAGATCTTGGGTTTCCTTTAGATCAACCATCAATATAAAACTTGAGGCAGCCGGCAGAGGAAAAAGACCACCCAATTAGTCTGATTTCTTTCCTAACCTTAGATGGGCCTTCAAACTGGAAAGCATTCATGATATCTCTAGTAAATATTAGCATCGGGCATTCAGGGGCCATTCTATGTTTCTCCATTTCAGTTTCTTTCTATCCCCCACATTCCTTTGGATCCACTGTTGAAGGTTCATAATCTGGTCTGCATGTCTCTCTTGTTCCTCCAGAAAGGCACACCAAACTTTCTGAGCCTTGGGACATTCCCTAAGGAAATGTAAAGATGTCTCTGATGAAGCATTACACCTAGTGCATGATTCATCCATAGTCAAACTTCTTGTGGCTCTTAGGTGGTTTGATAACATTCTGTCATTCAGTACAAGCCACAAGAAGTATTTCATTTTTTGTGGAGTTTTGACCTTCCTTATCCATTCCCAGTTCAGGTTTGGATAATCTGAGGCATCCTCCTTAATTAAAAGCTCATATGCAGACTTTGATGTAAATACCCCATTGCTTTCAGAGCCCTAACATGGTGTATCCTGGTGAACTAAGGCCGCAGGCAGTGAGGTAAAATTCATGTCATCCAGGATATGTTGAGTTAAGAACATACCTGCAATCTCTAGTTACCGTGGTCTCCAAATTGGCAGGTTGAAGAACTTGAACTCTGTGCAGCAGTGGTCCATCCCCCATCCATCATTCTGTCCAAAAAGCAATGTTTTCTCCATTTCTTATTAAACATTCGTGCCTTTATCTAAGATATCCCGAGTTTTAAGATTGCTCTCCAAATTGGAGGAGCATTAGATTTTTGTTCCCAGATCCTTAGGTTCTCCTTTGTGTATTTACTTTTGATTGCATCTACCCAAAAGGCTTTCTGATTAGTTTTCACTTTCCACCCTAGTTTAGATAACAACGCCAGGTTATTTTTTCTGCTTTTCCTTAATCCTAATCCTCCTTTCTTCTTTGGTTTGCACACCCCCAGTTTAGAAGGTGGACTCTCTTCTTTTCAATTGTAAGTCTGGACTGAGTATTAATGAAGACAAACCAAAAGACTTTAAAACTTTTAAGTCTTAAGAAAACATAGAAGTCAATTCAACTAGTGCGACACATAATTGAGCCCACCTTGTAGCTTTTTCAGACAATATCTTTCCCTGCAGTATCTAACCAAACTGATCGACTTATAAATTATAACGTGGGTTTACAAACATGATTCTTCTATACAGAACATTGCAATTGGTGAATTTCAAACTCTTGTCATTGTCTTACTCTTAATTAACAGCAATCGCTTCATTTTCTTTTTTCTTGTATTTTTTGTCCTCCGATTTTCTGTTATACTGGAGGATTGTTGTTAATTTTATTGTTAAGATGTTTGTGCTTGTGGAAACTTTTTCACAATATGCATTACCATAAAAATTGGTTTTCATAATTGTATAAAACATTGAATGACATTAGTGGGTTTACTTTCAGATATATTGACCAGTTCTCAAGATGCCTCTATGTGGAGTACAAGAAGAGTGGTATTGATGTGCAGTGTCAGGTATGCCTTATTTTACATCATCTAGTAAGCTTCTCAGTACATGTAAGTTTATACAGTATTTTGAAGCCATTATAGGAACTCTGTTTTGTTCATCCTCTGTATCCAGAGTCATCATAGCTTGTAAGTTGTAACTATGATATGTTTGGATAGATTGCCATTTAATTCAGTTGTTGTATCGATACCCTCCATGCTTTTGGTTTGGTGTAATTTGATGTGATTTGGACGTTTTTTTCTTTTGTTGCAGATGGTTGATCTTAATTCAAACCTAAAAGGTCTAGTAATTGTATAAGTAGTGGAATTTTTCTGCATGGCTCATGAATATGTTGTACTGTTCTAATGTCTAATTAAATAGAGCAAATGGTATTAGATTCTAGCATTGACAAATGTCTTTTTAGGATAACTTTCAGTAGGGGCTGAATGTTCACTTCTAATAGCTCTATATAGGTGGTGGAAATTAGATGGTTTTTGGCCTCTTCCTTCTTGCATCCTCAAGAAAATAAAATGTTTTGACATACATGCCCTTTAAGCGGGTTACAGGCTACAGCTAAATGGACATGCAAAACTTCCTGAAAAGATCGTCTTAATGGACATACAGAACTCCCTCGAGGGATCAGATCAATTTGTGCTCATTGATACTTGGCCGTGACATCTAAAACTGTCTTTTTGATTCTGTGACCTTGTGCTAGAACTCTCTTTTTCCACTCTGCTTTGGTATTTGTAATATGTGGTAATTTATTTTTTTATGGATAACGAAGAACTTATAAGAATTATGCAAGCTCCATCGTGGTTTCAATTCTAAGAGCTTCTCTTTTACTATAGATCCCATTGTATGTGGCGACCAGGATGTCATCAATCAAAAGGTCCTCCTTCTTCGCTCCATCAGTAGACGGTTATGCTCAGGCTGCGATGCGCTGGATAGGCTATGAACCTCGCTGCACACCTTACTGGCCCCATTCTCTTCAGTGTGGTTTTGTATCTTCATTGCCTGAATCTATTTTTGATGCTTGGCGCCTGCGATTCTGCCTTCGGGTTCGAGAGAGGGGACTACTCAAAGAATCTAGGAAGAAAGAATAGACAGACAGTCCCTTCGCTATATGACATGACGATGTGGACTAAGAGGAGGAGTTTGGAAGGTTTTTCAGCTCTAGGGGCGTTTTCAATTCGTGAATAACACACCCCAAAGTGCGTCAATGTTTGTTGTTTTCCCTCAACGCTAATCTTATTTGAGACAATAATTATTGTGCATTAAGTTCTTCAATGTAAGTTGCTTCCCTTGTAATGTATTTAAAGGTTGAGATCATGTCACATCAAATAATGTATAAAGGTGGTTTACATATCATTATTGTTTTTTCAAATCTATGATATCACTTGAATGTTATGTCTCTTAAAAGGGCAACTAACTACTCAAGAATTCTATCGTCTCCTTCATCCTGCAAAAAGAAAACTGAGACTCGCATGTGATGTCCATGCTTCCAAATTGGGCAATTATAAATTCGTTTAAGCTGAATTCCGGGTTCAAATTACATATCCAAAAAGGAGAGAAATACATGGAAGCCTCTACAAAACCAATCAAAATGGCAAGAAAGAACCAAATCTAAACACAATCAGGTCAAACTTCTGTTGCATGAAAAAATATCTAAAAAATAGCAATTACCTTGCGAAACTAATAACTAGACATGGGTGACAAGTGAATCTCATTATTCAATAGAAACATCTCTTTCACCAACTGCCTGAGCCTCTGGATCAGACTCCTTGTTGTTTGTTCTGCTTCTAAATGATGTCTGGCTAAATGAATGGGCAAAAGTACTTTTTGACCTGGGAACTGCTTGAGGTTCATGGATAAATTTGCTGCTACTATCTCTCTTGGCAAGTTCTTCTGATATGGTCTTGATACTAGTAGCAATACGACGCCTATATGTGGGATATCTGGATATAGATTTGGTGATCCCTTGAAGTCTTGGTGAAAAAAAAAGTAGAAGAATAGGGGAAATCAAGAATGAGAACTACAAGAAAAATAGTAAAATAATTACATGAAGTGACAAAATTTAAAAGGGTTACCTTCGAGCTAATGCATCAAGTTCAGCTCGTTTCAGCTCAGATTCAGGTGGTGAGCCAATATTTGAATTTTTCAACCTCTCAGGATCACCATGTAACAGAACTAATTTACTGAGGTACTCCTCTTCAGCCTCAGAGAGGTTTTGAGCTTTGATCTGGTCTTTAATTATTAAAAGTGGATTGAAAAACCAATCGAAGAAGGTATCTTTGGCTCTGTTTGTGCTAGTTATCTCAGTGAGATTGTCACCTGCATCACGAGAAACAGGTTCCCATAATCATTTCTTTTGCATGTGGTCCAACTGTTGGGAGGGAATGAAAAAATGCTCATAGGAAAATCTTTTCTTCCACTTACTTAGCAAAAATCCAGTAGAGTTGGCTTTTGCAGAACGCAGAAGTGCCTGGAAGAGGCAATAAGCTGGTAAACCAATGCTTACGACTCTGCGGCTATCTTTACTAGACACGGCATCTTCCAAGTCTTCAACGGTAATCAGCCCTTGAGAAACCATTATTTCCCCATGGCGTTGACATTCCTTTAATAAGCTATCAAGTAACTACAAGGGCCATGTAGCGAGAATAAATTAGCAGTAAAACAGGAATTTGTCCAAACATCACCAAACAGAATTTCAGAACAGGTAAATGCAATCCTCCAGGATGTCAAATGTAATACAAACAACACACCTCAAGTGGCCACAACTCAACCATCTTATTCCTAAATGAAACTGTGCGAGCGGGCGGATTTCGAGAAGAGTCGGCCCTTGAGAAAGAAGTGGTACGAGAGCTGGTTAGCGCCGCTGAAGCCTTCTTTCGGTATTGAGGCCTGTTTTGATATCGCAAATTCATTAAAATTTGCCAAAAGTTGTAGCATATCAAAGCAGAAACCCCAGATAAAAAGTGTAAAACTATAGTGGTGATTGAAACCTAGGAAAGCAGGACCCTTCTGGCATGTCAAGAACATCATTGCTGTATTCATCGAATATGGACAAGGAAGCAATGATGTAGCAAAGCCCCAACCAAAAAGAGGATTCCTGTAGTCAAAGTCAAATATAACAGTTAAATAGTGGTTTACAATTTATGTAACAAGGATATCGACATGGTTCTCAGCCTTGGAAATAAATCCAAGGTGTTACATGGTTACCATTGACTCCAACCTTAAGCCAAAACTTTCCTTTCTAAATACATCATGAGCGAGTAGGGATCCACATTACCTCACAAAAATAGGATAAAAGAAAAGTACAAAATGACAGATTTGAATCATTACGAGTCTTTTGAAAATTGTTAGAAATGGCACTGAATCATAAATATTAAGGAAGAAAAGGCAATTTTAACCTGATAAACAACTACAGCTGCATAAGCTCCCAAAAAGATACTTGACACCATGGAGCCTAAGACTGCGCCAACAACAGCCAATGGCCACAATAAGATAGCAAGGCCTGCAAATGGTACACATATTGTCTCCAAGAAAGGGCCTTCCCGACCTATACAGTCATGAAACAGACGGTGCCACCCCTTAAACAGCATGTAAGGGCATTTACATAGGGCAATAAAAGAGAACATTGGCATGTCAACCAAGAAACCCAAGACCCCAGCCATAATAGCTCCAGGCAGATAAAGCACTCTGCAAGAACATTAGTGAAAAGATTTCACATTCTGAAAGGAACAAACACCTATCAAACCTACTGTAGTACGAGAGAAGAAAATAGTCCAAGATGGGTTTCAAACTTTTGAACTGTCGAGGCCCATCATTAGGTTCCTTTTTTGATATTATGAATATTGCAACAAAAATCACAGCAGAATTATGAATTTTATGCTCAGCTGAGTACACTAAAAGGTGGATAAGCCTATAGGAGTTCTCTAGCACTAAAATCATAGTACTTGTGGTTTTCCAATTGAACCAAAAAAGGGAGGGGTGATTACGTGTTCCTGGACCATTATGGTGCTAAAATAACAATTTTAGCAACAATCCAAGACAATTGAAAAAAAAATTTGTTTCAAAAGATCCACCAAAGGAATTGATAAAATCATCTAGCTAATTTAGGTTAATTCCAGACATCCTGAGCATAAATTCTAATGTTTGTTTTTGCCTTGAACTGGAAATATACCACTTATTTAGGATCCAAACTTAAAAAGAGAGAGAATTTAAGTAGGTCTGTCAAAATGCGACACGACACAATTAACTAACACGGAGTTAAGCGGTTTTGGGTGAAGTATTAACGAGTATGGAGCGGTAAATGGGTGGACCCACTAGACCCGTTTAATAAATAGGTCGTGTTCAAGTGAGATATGTCAACCCGTTTAAATAAAATTAATATAATAATAACTATGAAGAACGACACTTTTGAGAAGGTAACGTATCCGTGTCTGGCACCGACACTCTTTGGACACTTTCGGATACATGTCCGATACTCTTTTTTCCGTGTTTTTAATTAAATGATAAAATTTTAATTTCGGACACGTGTCCCACACTTCTTTGGTGACGTATCCGATACTTCTTTAGAACGTGTCAACTACTAAATAATAAAGATGTGTTGAAATATGATTAACATTGAGAATATATAATTACTAACACTAGACATGTTAAAGTTGTACTCTCCAAATATAATAATAAAAATAAAAGATGCATACAAGTTTTAAAAAAGAGGAATTAAAAAAATGAGAGCAATTATTTAAATTATATATTAGGTACACATTGTCTACAAAAAAAAATTGATGATTATTGATTATTATGAGGATTTTTTAGTCTAAAAGTTCACCCAGTATGACTAGACATAAGATTTACTTATCATAAAATATTGAATCTTTTATGAACTGTATATTATTATTACTATATTTGCAATAAATTATATAATGCTATATATAAAATATAATTTTTTGTAACGTGTCCCCAATGTATCCATGTCTTACTTTTTTGAGAAATGTCGTGCCAGCATATCCGGATCGTATTGTATCGGTGTCCCGTATCCATGTCCATGCTTCTTAGAAATTAATAATTATTCAAATTCTTTTAGTCAGAATGATATATGCAGTTTAATAATCAGATCAATTAAAAAAAAGTTTAATAATTATTTTTTATTATAATAATAGAAAAAGTTTATTAAACGGGTCATACTCGTTTGACCCGTTTAATAAACGAATCGTGTTCGGTATGTAAATTTTCACCCGTTTAATTAAACAAATTAAACGAATCATATACATGTTGAATGATTTTTCACACGAACCTGATTAGACTCGACACAAACCCGCTTAACCCAACACAATTGACACCCCTAAATTTAAGTACTTCATGGGTTAGATATCTTCTTCTTACCATGCACATTTCAAGCTTCAGCTATCAGTAACCAAGAGAAGTATGTAGTTAAAGACACAATTTTTATAACACATGTACGTATGAGGAAACAGGGTTTCAGACTTCCACATCGATTATAGTTGGAAGATGAGAAAGCCACAATATATGATTCATTACAGTGGTAAACTGGCAGGCACACTACACATGATGGCTGAAGGCAGTCGCCAGAGTGCTTTGGTGGTAGTGGAAATGGAGGTGGTTTGCAGCAGCACGAAAGGTGATGGTTCTTATCGAACTGGCTTAGTCATGACCAGAGGATAAACTATACAAAATTTAATAGAAGACTTGTATGGGCAAACATCCGAGAGACTCTAAACTAGGAAATAAAATGGCATGCAATGAGGATGATGTTTCAACAGGGAAATCAAAAAACATTTACGACAGTATTCTTTAAGGAGAATAATAGTATAATTGTTCACAATGCAGGCCTGTGGGGATATTATGACCAAAGTTAACTACTTGCCTAAACACAATTCACATACAACAATTAAAGTTCAGCTTCAGGATTTACTGCACAAAACAAAAAATGAACCTGATCTCATAATATTTTCCCTCTGAAGGCCCTTGTTGCCGAACATCCTTCATAACTGAGAAGTAGGAATGGAAACATACATCCCAAGAATCCCTGACAACAATACAAGCCCCTTTGACAGTGTCCAAAGTTCCATCCTGCAAGTGTGGTCAAAGGACAATCTCTCTTACAAAGGCAACAAAAAAGAAAGACAATACAAGTTATGTTCAAACTTTGTACTGCAAACTTAAGGTATCTAAACATACAATGATACAATGGTAAAATTTATCTGTCTTCCCTTCACCAACGGCTTCAAATGTGGCAAACATTGGTGCGAGCAGGCCATATGCTGCACCGCCAACAACACAGCCGATGATAACCAATGGCCACAAAATCAAAAGGACAGGAACGCATCCACACAGTACAAGCTTCAAAACTGGCCCAAACTGTTTAGCACTGCCAATCGAGAAATGAGAAGGCAATTACTCCAATGTAGACAAGATAATGCAAAGCAATGAGACCAAAAAGTAAAAGGTCACAGAATGCACCTCAAAATGCAATAATATGTCCAGAAACAGTGTGCTGGCCAAAGACCCAATATTATTGCAAAATCTCCAATTGCCATAAGGAGGCATGACACCGGGCACAAAATGATACCTGAGATAAAAGCGTGGTGAAAAATTGTCACAGTCACTTAGAGCTAGACTGATCACTCAAGTGAAATTCTGAAGTGATTCACACTTCAATTCTTCCAACAACAATAGATTCACAAACCTAATACATATTAATCATTACTATTACTCTTAAGGGCACACCTCATTCCCTTAGAACAAAGAAATTAAGCAACCTTGTTAACCAACCTCGTTAACGTTTTACCATTTGGTAGCACAGCACAGATTGTAATGCATAATTAGTTCTTCTGCAACATAGAAACCAATTTTCCCAACCCACAATAGGGCAAAAGTGATACCAGAAACAAGCTCAAATGGCATACAACTAAAAGGAAGACATTGTCTCTTCTTTCGGCTGAAAGGTTATAGATCTGATGATCGATTTCTTGATGACTATGTTCTGGAGGCATATATAAAACCTCATCCAAAGACTTGGGGATCTTCTTGTTACCCAGATTTTGGTGGTGTTCTTTTCTGGCTCCCCTTTCTTTGGTACATTTTTTGTATTCTGGTTGAATAGCAAAAAAAAAAAAAAAGGAAGACAATCCCGATAACCCCAGTTTTCATTTTGACCAAGCAGAATAGTTAACCTGAGATTTATTTCTAGCAACATAAAAATTTCCCCCCAAACACATAAAACCCACAAAGATGTGAAAGCAAGTAAAATTTTACAAAAAGAAACACACAGACCATCATCCCAATTTTCCCACAGCAAAAAATAACAATAACACGTAACTGAGGGTATGTACCCCAGTTTGAGGGTTAAAAAGGGTGCAAAACCAGAAAAGGGAAAGAAGCAAATAGCAACAGAAACAGGAACAAATTGATGCTGACCTTTAATAAAACCAAGAATGAGAAGCCCAACGAAGTAAGGCAAGAAACGGATGAAGTCCAACAGAGAAGCGAAAACCCCACTTGGAGGCTCCATAGTTATCTTCACTCTTCACCACAGTCACTCCAGATCTCACCACAATCACTCCAAACCCATCTCAGGAACACCCAACCTCTGCAATTTTTCTCACCCGATAACTTCCACAAAATCTGTACTTTCTCTCACTAAACTCCTTTTCTGGTATCCGATACCCGGATAACCAGAAAACTCCACCAGTAGCCTTTCTCTTTCCTCTCTTTTTTGGGTTTTTTTTTGTTTTAACCCAGAGATGGAACCTTTTACCAGCAAATACTGAGTTTCTATTTGTACTTTGGAATTTGACAGCAAAAGCATGAATAAAATTGAAAAAACTTAACTCCACTGCGGATTTATCACAAAACAGTTAAATAACCGCTGGGATCTAAGATTAGAGATGGAGTTTCAGGACACAGCAGTTATCTTAAAGAGGTTTAGAAGCAAGGAACCTTCAGCCAGTCTTTTTGCCCTTTTATAAAGAAAATATATTTCTGGGTCCGATGATAATCATAAATTACACTTTTGACCTCATTAACTATGATTTTTTTTATATTATACCCTAAATTATCATATTTTTTATATTGTATCCTAAATTAATTTTTCACCGTCTCAATTATTAACTTTCGTTACAAATTTTATGAAAAAGTTACTTCATTTTTTATGTTAAAAATTTTAATAATTTAAAGGACAAAATAAAATTGAGTTCCTAATTAAAAAGGTCAAAATATAATTTAAAATATAAATTTTTGTTGGCGTAAACAAAAAGCAAAGCTGCTGGATTATCTTGTTCCATTCAACTTCCACAGTTCCACCCTGTAAAAACAGATCACAAGAACACAGAAAAAAAGTATATAATTTGGGGCATGGCGGAGCTAGGAATGTGAGAGAGCAAAATATGTCTAAAAGTAATTCATTAGTTGATATAAAAAAAATTAAGACTCAACATAAAATTATTATGAAATAGTAAATTCAATTTTTATTTAGTCAAAATAAAATTTGAACAAAAAAATACAAAACAATTTTTTAGTACATTTTTTTTTTTTGTATACAATCGTATTTTATTGGGTTATAAACTACTATTACTAAAAACATGGTAAATAAAAATTAAAAATTATTCTTACAAAATAATGAACATTCTGTTAGATAAAAAGAAATATTGTCTTTTGGTCAATATATACAAATAGATCAGAATAGTTATATTTAATTTACTCAATCTAAAAATAAAATATTTATTTTAGAGGGTTAGTAAAATATTAATTTATTAAAAAAAAAGGGGAAGATGTTTGTCACTTAATCACTCAGACTCCTTGACATTTAAAATATTACACACAGACTCCTTGAGATTTATACGCGAGTAACACTTAGACCCCGATCGTCAAATATCTGTTAGTAAATTATACTCATACCCCCTGAAGTTTATAAACGTATAATATTTAGACCCCTAAAGTTTAAAATGTTATACTCATACCAAAAATACTCCAATCAAAGATAAAATATCAAATATTTTAAATTTTACAATCAAAATTTATGTTCTATTGTATCATTTATTGAAATAAAATTAAAATTAAAAATTTAATTTTTTCTTAAAAAAACATAATTAGTATAAAATTATACTATCTATTGGAATAAAACTAAAAAATCAAACAAGATGTCTAAATCATTTATAATAAAACATGAATTTTACAACCAAAATTCATGTTTTATTATATCATTTATTGAAATAAAATCAAAAATAAAAATATAATTTTTTTTAAAATATTATAATTAGTATACAATTATACTATGTATTGAAATAAAACTAAAAAATTAAATAAGGGGTCAAACTGTAATGAACACAATATCTTTTAGTTTTTTTTTTTGGGAGTGGGAGGGGGAGGGGGAGGAGGAGGGGGAGGGGGACTTGAACCTTTAACCTCAACAAGACAAATCTTTCATAAGGTAAGGAATACCATTAGACCAAAAACCCGTTGGTAATATCTTTTAGCTTTAGTTAAGGTAATTTAGTCATTTAAACAACCAAATTAAATTCCAATAGATAGTATAATTGTAAACTAATTATAATTTTTTAAGAAAAAATTAAATTTTTATTTTTGATTTTATTTCAATTAATATCATAGAACATGAATTTTGGTTGTAAAATTTAAAATATTTGATATTCTATATTTGATTGGAGTTTTTTTTTGTCTAAATATAACATTTTAAACTTAAGGGGTCTAAGTATTATATGTCTACAAACTTCAGAGGATCTGGGTGTAATTTATTAACGGATATATTAGCGGACATTGACGGTAGGGGTCTAAGTGTTATGTGCATACAAACCTCAGAGAGTCTGTGTGTAATATTTTAAATGTCAGGGGGTCTGGGTGTAATTTTTCCTAAAGAAAAATGGAACCTTTATTAAAATTTTTAAAAAATTTAGAGAACAAATATGGTGTAATTAAATAATTTTATAAGTCCTGGCCAAAAAATGAACAGGGGGAAGTGTCCACCCTAATACCCATGTGGCTCCGCCATGATTTGGGGTTAATGTTAGGTGAATATAGTCATTTTGCGTAATTGAGAGTATTTATTTAATAATAATTAGTTGACCAAATGGAAATGAAAGTGTTAAATTAAGGTTACTATACTATAATTATCTGACACTACTAAGTTCCAACCTGGGTTTTGTCTGAATGTTAAAGGCTTCTACTCGCCCAGCTAGTACGTAATAGACACGTGCACCCAATAGGAAGCTTACACTTGTCCTGACAAGAAGGTGGATGGAACGGTGTTTTTCAAGCCTACGCAAGTGTACTGTCCTGTCCGGCTTGTAAGTATTTGTTTATTCAGTAATGATACACTGACCAAATTTTGAGACCAAATTTGGAGCTCAAATGACATGGCAGCTGAGTTGGGCTTCTTTATTTGGTGTCATGTCATTTGGGCCCCAATAAAAACTCCAAATGACATGCTGCCATGTCATTTGGGTTCCAAATTTGATCTCAAAATTTGGTCAGTGTAGCATTACTCTTGTTTATTAGCAATCTGTCCCTTGTGATACACGGGAATATAATTATTGTCTTTTTTTTATTTTTTATGCACATGTTATCATATCTTTGAGAGAGACCGTTGAAGATTTTCGATGAAAGGTATATATTTTTTTTATTGATTATTCTGATACATTATCCCTATTTATATACAAATCTTACGTACTAATAATTTATGGGTTGTTTGGTTTAGTGAAAAATTAGATGGATGAAAAATAAAATTTTTCGTTATTTTAAAGTGGGTGGAAACTTGAAAGGAAAAGGGCGGAAAAAGGCATTCCACCCGCCCACCATTTTTAATCACTCAAAAAATGGGCGGAAAGTGGGTGAAAAATCTATATAATAAAGTAACTTACAATTCAAATTTCAAAAGATAAACAAAATGACTTTTGTTTTTCGCAGTTTAGATCACTTTAAATTTTACTTTAAAGTTAATCTAACGGCTAATATTAATACCCTAAATTTAATAGGAAAAATAGACCCCTAAGGGTGTGTTTGGAGTAACTTTTTAAAAGTACTTCTACAAATTATTTCTCATAAGTACTTTTAAAAAAAAAAAAATAGTATTTGAAATCGCTCCACCACTACCTCTATCTTTACCACCACCACCACCGCCATCACTGCCACCACCATTGCCGCCACCACCACCGTTGCCACCACCATCACCGCCGTCGTCGCCACAACCACCACCACCACCACCACAACCATCGCCACCACTGTCGTCGTCGCCGCCATCACCACCACCACCACCATCACAGTCGTCGCCGCCGCCGCCATCACCACTATCCATTTTTTTTATTACTCCGTGCTTTCAGGCACAGACAATAACTAGTTATACAATATGGTACAAAAGTTCTTGAATGTACTATTTTACCCTCTAGGTGGTAGGTTGTTTTGAATGGAAAAATTGTGCGGTTCCCCTATTTTTTTATTTTATATATAAAAGTAGAGCAAAATAGTGGGATCCACGTTTATGATTCTTGAAAAGTTACAGCAAAAAAGTCTATATAAATGAGGGTAATTATGGTAATTAAGTGATGAATTTTTTATTCATTTTTATTCTTATTTCATACAAAACAATAAAAAATTCCTATTTTTTAACTTTCTATCATTCTTACCAAACAATATGGAAGGAAAATACATTTCTTTTCTCAAAGAATGAAAAATTTAATTTTTCATCATTCCTACAAAACAAACCATTAATTAACAGTTAGCTAGTAAATTAGTTACAAAGTTGTTAATTCTAACAAACTCTGACAACTAATGCTGACTCAGCAACTGGACTGAGTCGATTATTCTTGCAATGTCTTGAGCAATGATTTGTTGTGTCGTATGTGCAATTTTCTTGATTCTGTGATTGAATCTTTGAGCTGTTATTGTGGAGACTCTGCAGCTGTGTTACTAGCCCCCCCTCAAGCTCATGGGTGGAGGACCAAACATGAGCTTGTGTGAGAAAACAGAAACTTAGAAGAGAATAGTCCTTTGGTAAATATATCAGCAATAGTAGTCACAAACTGAGCTTGCAAGTCCTTTCAAATGACCCTTTCTCTGATAAAGTGATAGTCTATTTCTATATGCTTTGTTCAAGCATGAAATAGTGGGTTTGAAGCAAAGGAAAGGGCTAACACATTATCACACCATAGAGTTGGAACTTCAGAGATGTACACATGAAGATCCTTGAGTAATATACGAAACCAGCTGAGCTCTGCAGCTGTAGAAGCAAGTGCCCCGTATTCAGAGATTCAGTAGAAGACTTGGTCACTGTATGCTGTTTCTTGGTACCCTAGTGAATAGGACTATCACCCAGAAACAGAATAAATTCAAAAGTGGATTTTCTGTCAAGTGGATCTCCTGCCTAATTTGTATTTTTATAGGCTGACAGTTGTAAAGATCTGGGGTGATAGGCCAAGCCAAGGAAGGGAAAGGGATTGCCTTTGAGATATTTGAGAATACGTTTGACAGCTGAGAAGTGAACATTTGTTGGAGCATGCATACATTGACACTGACAGACTTGATTAACAGCAAAAGATAAATCTGATCTGGTGAAAATTAGATATTGTAAAGCACCAACTAAGCTTCTATAGGGAGTGGGATCAAATAGAAGAGTGCCATTTGTTTTAAAAAGTTTGGAGGAAGAATTACAAAGAGTTTTGCAAGGTTTGCAATCAGTCATCTGAACTTTTGGTCTGACGGAGAAATAGACCTGTAGAAGTATATTGAACTTCAAGACCTAGAAAGAATCATATCAAATTCAGTGCCCAGATTGTGAATGTAAGAAGTCAATGTAATAAATTGTTTGTTTTAAATAATTTTTGATCTAATTTTTTATTATAATTATGTTGACAATGAATTTTAATATTTACTGACATCTCCTACCAACCCAAGAGACAAAATATCAAGCATCGATCATAAAGTGTCATAATCGATCTCAAACAATACTAATTTATAATAAACTCAATAAATTAAATTGTAACTTTAATTTTTAATTTTTTTTTGTAATTTCGATAACATACCGAAAAGCAAATTAAGTGCACAATCAATTAACTGGACCCATCTAATTCAGTTAGGGAGAAGAGGGAGAGAGGAGACTTTTGTCCATGTCCATGATGCTTGTATTGGAAAACAGTACCTAGGTGTGTCTTGATTCATGTATGAAACTACCATGATCTAAAAATGCTAGCATTCTTGGTCACGACTATTTCTATATTATTTTCTCTTTCTGTGGTCAAATCATGACAGCGAAAATGAGAAAAGGATGTAGTTATAAGCATATGATTTTTCTTCATCAAGTTCAGGCACGTCTAAATCTGAATTTCTTTGACTTAAAGCAACTTCAATACTACTTCAAAATCACATGTGAGAATCATACATAAAATAAGATAGGTTTATTTCTATTTTTTTGGTATTAAAAATAAATATGCAGATTGGTCTACATATCCGTTAAATCCGTCAAGGACTTGCCCCTCCGCCAAGCTAATAATATGGCTAATTCATGTTGAATCTGATTACTCAGACATTTACAAGAAGCTTTCTCATTCACCATTCGTCTTTGTTCATAGGCTTTAAGCGCGAAGGCCTCTGGGTTTTTTGATCTAAAAATGAAGGGACAGGACCAAAATCACAAGATCCTATCCATGCTCAAGCCTGCAAACTCAAAAGATCAATAGTCATTTAGGAAGAATAATTCTTAGCCTAATGATCTTATCACCCAATTCAGCATAGTTGAATCCCATCAGACCATCACCCATATCAGCTGCAAATGACTTTCTACCATTTTCTTCTTCTTACTTTGCCTTCAACAAGTATTGAAGATCTGTTGTTGCCTAGAATTGTACATACAAGAAAAGTCATCTGTCTTTTAAGCAGCAAGCAACTTCAATTAGGAGCTGCATTGAATAAGAATACAATCAGAGTTCCCAAAGTAACAATATACAGATTTACGGAGAGTATACAGTATGATACATGTCATGAGGCACAAAATGAGGTACAGACTTCATTCTGTTTCAGAGGAATCAATTTCTTTCCTGTCAAATGGTTTGCTTCTCCTAGGAACATCAGCTAAATTACAAAACTCAGACAAATCCTTTCTTATCTGCAATTTTTTCTTTTTCTCTGGTGGCCGAGTGCCCAAGGCGCTCACATCAATAGTGGCACCACAGACCTGTGAGGATCGGATGACAGCATCATATGCCTTTGAAGAAAGATTTAGGCCCTCAATGCGAGCTCTCAAATACATATCATAGGCAAGCCGTGGTTTATCATCATTTGCTAGAGCCTCAATCAGCATTTCATAAGTGACATCATTGGGTGAGATGTTTAGAACTTTCATTCGTTGAAACCATTCGTATGCTGCACTTCCCATATTATTCCGTGCACATCCACTGATAATTGCATTAAATGTGACAACAGTTGGTTCAACCCTGCTCGAGATCATTTCCTGGATGATGGAATCGACAATGTTGAATTTTCCCTGCCCAGCATAAATCGAAGCCATAATCGTGTAGGCATACAAGTTTGGCTCAACACCCACCTTAATCATATGTTTCCACACATGAAGGGCCTCATCGTAGAGTTTCCCTTTCTCAAGAGCACTGAGCAGTGCCCCATATGAGACAATTGTGGGTTTTTCACCTTGTTCCACCATTCTTCTAAATATCTGCACAGCAGCAGAAGTTTCTGAAGCTTTAGAGCAGGCAACAAGAACTGCATTCCATTCCCTGCTTCCTGGTTTTAGACCCTTCTCTTCCATCTTGTTGAGCAACCTAACACCCCATCTCCAAATTCCTCTTTTTCTGGCTGCAGTGAGCAGAATGTTAAAATGAGAAACGATCAGTTCGTGTGACATGTTATTTGGTTTTGGCCCTTTGTCCAACAAATCCTCGTAGATTTCCAGAGCTGCCCACCACTTCTTAGCCTTTCCCATCAACCAAATCACATGGTTGCAGACAGATAAGCTTATTTCAGAATCCCTTTCTCTTATCCTATTATATAATTTTTTTGCCACAATATAGTGTTCTTCTCTCGTACAAGCCCACACAAGGCGCTCACATTCTGCACGACCAATTTGAAGCGCATACTTGTCCATGTCAATTAGAAGTTTCAAAACATTGGCACTTAGGGTCTCACTCTTCACTAGCCACCGTCGCATCACCTGGTAGCAAATTCGAATTGTGAAATTCTCAAGTTTGGCAAATTCATTTTCCCAATCTTCATCTGGACATTTCCTTATCTCACCTTTTTGATACTTCTCTATTGTCTCACCATAGAACTTCAGAGCTCCAAATCCATCTTCCAACCTTCGATAAGCCAACAATGCTGTAGAATAAGATGCAGGAGAGGGAGACAGACCCTTCTTCTGTATCTCTTCAAACAAATTGAGAGCTTCAGCTTCCCGTCCTTGTTCAATATAAATACCCATCAAAGTGTTATAAGTTACTACATTGGGATCCACACCCTCCACGGCCATATCATGCATGACTTTCTCTGCTTCTTGAAAATTTTCAGCCTGTTTTACTGCTCCCAAAAGGCTATTATATATGAAAAGATTAGGGCCAATGAAATCCTTACTATCCATCTTTTTCCTTTTAAGCCACTCAACAATAGCCATTGCTAAATCTAGTCTCTTGTCCATGCCAAAACTTCTAATCAGAGATGAGTATACTTGAAGAGGAAGTTCGCCCTGGCACTTAAGAACGTCTTCTACATCATCTATTGTCTTGGCAAAATGTAAGCTCCGGGCCAGGGCACGAACATCAACCCTTTTACTCTTCTCACATCGTACTTCTTCCTTATTATTGATATCTTCTTCTTCTCCTCCTCCATCGCCATCACCCTTTTCAGTACCATGAAGAGGCATGTCGCTATCACTTACTTCCTCAAAATTCACCCTAGTTAAACCCTCAGCCTCACCTTTCTCTAACAATCCATTCAAGGGATTTGAATTTTCTTTCATGACTTCACTCCCAATTGCTTGTTCCTCCGATGCCCAAGCCAAGGCGAAAGATGCACCAAAAGAACCCCTCTTCGGCACACAAAAGCCATAAACTTCGAGTGAAGAGTATACAGAGAAAAACCCACATCCAAAATCATGATTTTGACTCCTGTGACAAGCCCCAACCCCAAAATTCTTTAAATTGCTTGATACGAGTAAGTGAACGGGTCTCTTAATGTGACACACGAAATGAACACGATCCCATCTTTTTCTCCTCCTACTCGTTCTCGAGTTCAAAGGTGTACCCAGTTCAAAATCCAATTGGGGTACTATCAAAGAGTCACGTCTTAAAGGCCAAATGCTCAGAGATTGCATTGTTTTACAAAGAATTTACAAGTAAAGTAAGACACCCCAGAATAGAAATGTAATTAGATAGTGGGTAGGCATGTAATATCATCTCACAAGTGATTTGAATGCAACAATTTGCACTTTGAAAAGAGAAAAGAAGAAACAACAGTTAGTTACAGGTGATCTTTGGCTCTAACTTCACAGAAATGGATTCATACCTGTCACTAAAGAACAGAATCCAGAAGATTCAGTGTTGTTCTTGTATGGGGTTCGGCTTGTTGGCCATTATATTTTCCCACTGATGCTTAGCTTCTCACAGCCATTCAATTGCCGTGGGTGAGAGCCATATCATTAGTTTTTGGGACAATTGAATCAAAAGGACAGATGATGCTGCCAAGGAATAGATATACATGGCTCGGAAGGCAACACCAATCGTTTTGAAAACGACGACGTATCCACCATTGAAAGGCCTTTTAGTGCACAAAAGGCCTAGATGGCTAGATCCATTTTCATCTCCAAACAAACATCACACTATAGGACAGCATGACTAGTCCGGCCTCGTCTAAGCACTCTTGCTTGCTCGTTGAGGCCCAATCACAAAACCCAATGGTATAAAATGTCTTATTCATGAAACCCAATATGTGGTCAATTACCCACAAATTATTTGGGTCGGAGCAAGTAAGATATCTTTTGCGAGATTTGAATTTGGTACCTTTCGAGAATTAATATTCATCTCATCTTGATGCATCGTAGAAATTGATCAATTAGAGACAAAAATGGTGCCTTTGTGGCCGGCTTATTGATAAAGGAAGTTCTTCGACAGTCCGTCTCCATCGTATTGCACATAGTTTCGCCAAATATTTGAAATTTCATTGAGAGTCCAATTACCTAGAAATATCATTTACTTGAGAATATTTAAATAATTATGACGCATTAATTCAACAAATAAGATTAATAAATTAAGTCAAAATAACATTTTTCGTCCGAAAAAATACTTCTACAAAACAACTATACTAATTTATTACTGCTAGATTGTTTGCAGATTCTATATATATTTTTTTATCACAAAGCATGTATTGTAAGTTGTAACTCCCTTAGTATCCAATCACTTCGATTCCACAGTATCTTTCCCAATATCTTCTGGTTGCATGCAAACAAAACAATTTGACTAATTTTTTACTGCTACAAGACAGGAACCAGAAGGGATGAATTTGTTTCCCAGACTATATATTTTATTACAACGCATGTAACTCCATTATTTAGCCCAATGACTTCGATTCCATAGTATCTTTCCCCCTTTATTGGTCTGCTGATTGCATATATGCAAACAAAAAGCAAATCTTGTGGGAGGTGTGAGAAGATATATATATATATATATCTTGTGCATTGGCCTTTGTTCAAGCATGCCTCGTTAGATATCTTAAATTCAAGTGTACCCAGCAAGGATGATTCAATTTTATTTTCTTGGGTTTCTGTGTTGAGAGTTTCTTGGAGGTTACATTCAAGCTTTCTTGATAAGTGTAGATGACGACCTCTATATTTGTATCTTGACCCCCCTCTAATTCAGGTGGAAGAAGAACACATAACAGACTAGTTGGTGTCTAGTGATTGCAATGGAAGGGTTATTTGAGTTTGCAAGTTATATGATGGGTTAATCTCACCTAATCCTTTGAATTTATATCAATCCCTCAACAACTGTAAATTATAGATTTTAGAAAGTTGTAGCTGTGAGATTATATTCTATTAAAATGGGAGAAACTCTCTCTCTCTCTCTCTCATGTACTAGGTGATGGTAGTTGTGGTGTGCTAAGGCCTAGTTATCTTGGTAGTTGCGGTGTGCTAAGGCCTAGTTATCTTTATCCATTTGAAAACATGTTTTAGATCAGTTCAAACCACGATCATCAGTGGCTGAGCTCGAAAGAGTAGTTGATGTAAGTTTGAACACATTATAACAAAAAAAAAAAAGTAATGGCGTCACTGTTGGTGATATGGTTACAATATCTGTCACATATGGCAGTGTATGGTGAATTTGTTGATGTCAAAATTTTTTTCTTAATCCCAAGAGGTAGTTCAAGTGGTAACAGGGACAAGCCAAAAATTCAGATATCTTGAGTTCGAATCTTGATAACCTCTTAGGGTTAGGCCACAAGGGAATTATCTCTCATGAATATCCTAGTCCCGACATGAATGGTCTGTTTTTGATCAGATCGGAGAGAAAATTAGTCGAGTTGTGCGTAAATTTACCCAAACACCCCCGACTGTTTGAAAAAAAAGTTTCTCCTTTCCTTTTTTTTATCCTTTTAATCTTCAAGAGGGTGCAAACTTTTTTGGCATGCTATACACAAACACTGCTAAGCCCAGATGCAGAAGGGGAGAAAAAAAAGGATCAAATCATAGCAGGGGGTGTTGTCCATGTCAATTACTTATTCTTTTTGCCCATGCTTGAATGAATCTCACAATCACCCATTTGCACAATATGAGAAGCATTATCACCCAACATCTTTTTGTTTTCTAATGGGAAACATATAGGGTAGCCCGACATATGGCCCCTTCCTCCACTCAGCTGGGATTTCCCAAAAACCAGCGATCAAATGGTCCAACCTTCTCCTACAACCAACCATTCTTGGCCTCAATTTCTTTCTTCAACTTCCCTCCAATTGTTCTTGAACAAGAACTACCAAAAAGTTTAAACTTGCAAGAACAATTATACCACTTTGATGAACTTCAAGTAAGAGGGCAAGTTATGTATTTCATTGGCGTGCTGGTTTAGTGAACTTACTTTTGTTAAGAAAATAACATACTACCCAATTCAACTTTGCACCTATTTTTAATGGAGAGAGAAAGAGAGAGGTTTTCCACCTCTATTTCACATGGGTTGATACCTTATGGATGAGCCAACCACCATTATTATTATTAGAAAATATAAACTCAAAAGCATTATAACATCCATCCACCTAACTTAACTGAAAACCAAACAAAGTCACAAGTAAACAAGTGAAGACAGAAAAAAAAACGGTGCCCATTTTATATTTGTAACATATATTCCATACAAAATTTGGGATCTAAGGCCCATTTGGCCATCAAAAGTGGGACTCAACCTTTAAGCAGACATATTAGATTTTTTTGATTCAATAGTCAAGGTTATTTAGACCAGTTTATTCGCATTTTGATTAATTTTTTTTCCGGTCTGATCGAAGACAGACCATCCATGTTAGGACTAGGGTATTCATGAGGAATAAATCCCTCATGACCTGGCTCCAATGGGTTACCAAGATTCGAACTCAGAACATCTGAATTTATAACTCGTCCTCATTACTACTTGAGTTATCCCTTGAGAATTTTTAACTTACTTTAAAGATGTTTTGCACTATTGCATTGGCATTTGTTTTTTTTTTTCAAAAAAAAATTGACTGAGCCTTAAGAAAAATGAATTTACAGAACAATAGCAAGAGTACTATACATGCTGGAATGGAGCATTCAACACTCGCATAAAATTATTGAAAGTGATGATGCACAAATTGGTCTTCGTGCAAGATCAACAGTCAAGTATGTGTACGAGTATAATTAATAAGCAATTAATAGGCAATCAATGGCGAAACTGTAAATAAGGAGATTAACACAAGAGATTTATAGTGGTTCGGTCTCGGATGACCTACGTCCACTCTTCGAACGGCGACAGGGGCCTGGATGTTTTATTGATCAATCATGATGGTACTCCGGAGAGTTTTACAATGCTTGAGGGGGAGAGAGAGAGAGAAGCAAACACTCAATAGTAAGCTCACAACTTACACTCTCAATCTCTAGAAACCTTTTCTGATGTGGCAGATCAGTCTAAACTGCAACCACAGAGCATACTAGGAATTTCAAGAGAACTCTCTCTCAAACTCACTCTTAGAAGCTTTTCTTCTTTCTTGATGCTAGAATACCCAAATGGGTGGTCTATTTATAGTAGTAGGGAATCAATCCTAGCCGTATAACGTGAATCAATCCAAACCACACAAATTAAATAATACCTATCTAACATTCAAATCTAACATTCAAATTCTTATCTAACATTCAAATATTTATCTAACATTCTCTAGAATCTTCTCTTTAGTGGGCTTGGGCTTGGGTAACGGATTGGACTCTTCTTTGGGCTTTCTTGGCTTATTTGAATTGGGCTTTGGCCCAGTAGAATTCGGACTCGTCATTTGCCCCCCATGCCCCGAGCCTTTTATCTTTTCGAAAGGCAAGGGTCGAGGGCATGTGTTCATCTCTGTTTGAGTGAAACTGGATTTTCCTTGCCATTCATGGTATCCTCTGACCCTCGTGGACTTGTTGTTTAGGGACTTTGCTGAACTTCCCAGTGTCGAAAAATATGTATTTATATATTTTTATCTGCTTCTCCATAAATAGATATTATTATTCCATCGTCTTCGTCTTTGCCCGCCTTCTGAAACTTTTTCTCAAATGGGGTTCTTCTGAATTTATCCAAGGAGCTAAACCAATCTGGCTTCCTCAAGAAGCTTAGTGAGGCTTCTTTAAGAAGCTTTGTAAGGTTTTCCACCTCTATTTAAAGGGCTCAAAAACACCGTTCATCTCATTTTTTCCTTCTTCCTTCTTCCCTCACTCTCTCCTTTTGTTACTTGAGAACATGAGGACTAGAGGCTCATTCATCCGTAAGGGTCTTCGCGTTGAAGGTTCCCATGGGGAAGGGAGCTTGGCCGGCGGCACTCATGCCGATGGAGGCTTGCTAGGCGACACTGTTGGCGACAGAGGCGAAGCGGGCGGCGCTCAGGCCGAAGGACAAGTGGGCGGCGCCCATTGTGGCAGCCCAGATGGTGTGCTTCGTGGCGCAGGCGGTGGGAACGGACGGGCAGACGCACATCCTGTGGGCGGCTCCCCTTTGGGCTTCGGCCATTTTGGCGCCTGGTCTCGCGGTGGCTTTGGCGCAGCGCCGGTGACCCATGAGAGACCCTTTGGTACCATCTGTGGGGGGACAGGCGCGAGTACGAGGATTTCAAATAATCCTTTTGGCGTATTTAAAGGGACGCTGCGCCTGAGTGAGCGGCAGAGTGGGTCTCCAGGTGACGCCGAGAATGTCCGTTTTGGACTGGGTGGTGCTACAAGTACTTCAGGAGGTGTCCAGGATGCACTGGGCGGCGCCCATGGCATGGTTCAGTCCCCTCCTATCAAGTCTAGGAAGCGACCGATCAATGCCACGGATGGTCCTGGCTCTCAAGGTAGGTTCCCGGTACTTCCTTTTCTCTTTCATGGGTACGGGTATTCTTTTTTTATCAGAGTGTAATTTTTCTTCTTGATGAATTTTTACCCAGACGAGCAGGAGACTGCCAAGGATCCTGAAGAAGGTCCGATTGATGACGGAGGCAGTCTTTCCGAGGTAGCCTCTCTCTTTAGCTATTTTAAGTATGACGAGGATATTTTGGAGTTGATTTCCTTGTATCGTATTCCTCCCTCGGTACTGTGCCGCCATGCGGAGGCTGATGAGTCAGCTTGCTGCGACTCTTCGGATGACATAGTGCTTTATGAGGGGGCCTTGGAGGCGGGTCTGAGATTCCCGATTCCCGGACCTATATGTCGGGTCTTTGAACGTCTTTCCTTAGTTCCTGGGAAGCTGGCTCCGAATGGCTGGCGAGTTTTATTAGCTTTCTTTGCACTGTGGCGGTTGACCCACGGATCTAGTGCTCCTCCCCCGTTCGAGGAATTCTTGGTTACCTATATACTTCTGGAAAACCCCGTTTCACACCAGGGGTGGTACCGATTTTCCCCGAGGTTAGGGAGGAAGAAGTTTATTACTGGGCTCACCTCCAATTACCATAATTGGAAGAAGAAGTTCTTTTTTATTGGAGGCGAGTGGGCCTCCGAGTCCGATCGCGACAGGGTGCCTACCAGTTGGAGTACGATTCCAAAAACTAAGCAAGGTAAGGATTCTAACTTTTGACTTTTGCTTTGATTATCAAGTGTAACCATGTGCCTATCCTTACGATGATTGTTTCCTTGCAGCTCCGCCAACCCTTACTGAGGACCAGAAGAGTCTACTTGAGATGGTCCTGAACAGCCCATGCAGGGGGCACTCCGAGATCATGTCAACAGTTGGCTGTTCCACAGCTTCCTTGAGACCGAAGAAGAAAGGTATTTTGACCATCGACTAGTCTCTTTGAATAGTCCGTGCAGTAGGATCCATTGGCTTACACTGTTTTCTTTAGGCCCTCCAATTGTCAGATCTTTTGTGGAAGAAGTGTATGTCTCCAGGACAGTTCCTTCTCCTTCTCCTCCTGCCCTCAAGAGGGCGAGGACAGACGCCGCTAGCTTGGATGGCCCTGCGGAGGCAGAGCCAGGCGATGCTCCTCCTTCCCCTCTAGCTGATATTCCGTCACCTTCGAGGGGCGGTCCTAGCGCCGTTGAGGCCGAGGTTCCGACTCCATGCTCTACTAGGGCAAAGGGTCCGCTTATTTCTCAGGGTGGTGCCTTATCGTCCATGCTTAGTAACGTGGAGTTGGCAAAGGAAAGATTCTGTACCTTCGTGACCGGCGCTGAGGCTCGAGAGATAGCCTCCCTAGGTCCACAGGGAGTGGTCGACGCCGCCGTGGAAGGCTTTGCTCTGGTATGTCTTACATTCCTTCTTTGTATATGACTTTCTTCGGCATACCCGGGCTTAGTTTTTCATCTCTCTTTGTTTTGCCTTTGAATGTCAACAGGTGGCTGCTACTTTGCCTTACCTCTTCAATCATACTCTGACTATCGGGGATGTAGTCCAAGGTCGAGCAGCTGAGAGGCAGGCACGTGAGACTGCCGAGGACCAGCTTCGGCAAGAGCGGCAGGCACGGGAGAATGCTGTGGGGCTAGCTCGACAGGCGCGAGAGGATGCCGAGAAGCAGCTTGAGCTCGAGCGGCAGACACGAGAGAGTGCTGCTGAGCAGTTGAGGCTGTCACAGGCGAAGGTTATTCAGCTTGAGACTGACCTTCGAGTTGCACTTGAGAGAGCTGTCAGAGCGGAGGCTCAGAGGGATGCCGCTGAGAGAGCTAGGGCTAGTGCTTTTGTTGATGGCTATGAGGAGCTGAGGAGGAGGGCATCAGTATCATATCCTTATAATGATCTCTCTGACCTCAAGCCTTACGAGGCCCCTGAGTCTGATGACGACGGTGATTACGTGAGTGGAGACAGTGAGGGTCAGTAGGGGTGTGACTCTTTGTATTTTTTTTTTTTTTGACAGACTATGTTTTTACCCTTTTGTAGAAGCTTCTAGAATATTCTTTTGTAAAAGCTTCTAGAATTTTGAATGAAACACAATCATTTTGAGCAAATACTAAGAAACTTTATTTCATAATCCAAAGTGGATATTCGGACTAAGCAGTGGACACCACCTCATGACCTACTGCCCCCAGTTACTGATAGTATTTTTTCAAATGTTCTGCATTCCAGGGGTGGAGTAAGGCCTTTCCTTCAAAGTTCTGGATCTTGTAGGTGCCCGGCCTCACTACTTCTGTTATGAGGTAAGGTCCTTCCCAATTTGGTCCCAGTTTCCCTTCGCGTGCATCCTTTGTGGCGAGGATCACCTTTTTGAGGACCTGGTCCCCTGGTTGGAAGGAGCGAGGCTTCACCCTCGAATTGTAATACTTCGCCATGCGTCTTTTATACTCTGCGTTGCGAACCGTAGCCATCTCCCTTGCCTCCTCCACTAAGTCGAGGTTGATGCGGAGTCCTTCTTCGTTGGTGATGGGGTTGTGGTGTTGGACCCTTAGAGAGTGTACTCCTATCTCGACTGGGATGACTGCCTCAGTTCCAAAGGCGAGGGAGAAAGGGGTCTCCCCAGTAGGAGCTCTTGGCGTGGTTCTGTAGGCCCACAATACGCCTGGTAGCTCGTCCACCCAAAGACCCTTCGCTCTTTCGAGCCTTGTCTTTAAGTTACGGAGCACCGTTCTCACCATGACCTCTGCTTGTCCATTTGCCTGCGGGTGTGCTGGGCTGGAGTGAGGTTGTTTTATCTGAAGATCGGAGCAGAAAGAGTTGAGTAGTTTATTGTCGAATTGCTTCGCGTTGTCACTGACGATGGCGTGGGGTATCCCGAAGCGGCAGACCAGGTTCTTCCAGATGAAGTCTTTCACCTTTACCTCTGTTATTCTTGCTAAAGGTTCGGCTTCTGCCCATTTGGTGAAGTAGTCGACTGCCACCACCACGAATTTGCACTGTCCCTTGCTTAGAGGTAAGGGGCCTAGTATATCAATGCCCCATCTGGAGAAGGGCCATGGACTTATGATAGCTGTTAGCTCCTCCGGTGGTTGTCTAGACACAGTTGCGAAGCGTTGGCACTTGTCGCACTTTTTGGAGAACTCTTGGGCGTCCCTTGCCATGGAAGGCCAGAAGTAGCCTTGTCTGAGTGCCTTGTAGGCAAGGGAGCGCCCTCCAGAGTGGTTCCCGCAGATCCCTTCGTGAATCTCTCGCAGGGCATATTGAGCTTCTTCCGGTGCAAGGCACCTTAGCAAAGGTAAGGAATATCCTTTCTTATATAAGGTATCCTGCAGGATGGTGAACTTGGAGGCTCTCATCCTTAGTTTCCTGGCCTCTAACGGATCATCTGGTAGTACACCTTCTTGGAGGTATGCCCTTACTGGGGTCATCCAACTCGACTCGATTGATGCACAGTTGACATTTGTGGTCACTATGTCCAACTTGCTTGGCTCGAGTTGGTGACCAATGAATGCTGGTTCCTCTTGTGAGGCTTGCAAGGTTGAGGCGAGTCTTGCAAGTGCGTCGGCTGCCATGTTGTCTTCTCTGGGGATATGGCTAATCTGAAAGTAGTGGAACTTTGCCGTTAAACTTTTTGCTATAGCAAGGTACTCCTGCATCCTTGTTCCCTTTGCTTCGAACTCGCCGTTCACTTGGTTAACTACCAGCTGGGAGTTACTGTATGTGGCAAGTTGTTGGGCTTCCATTTCGGCTGCCAACCTTAATCCCGAGAGGAGGGCTTCATATTCCGCTTCATTGTTGGAGGCGAGAAAATGAAGTTTTACCGCATACTTGAGAGTGGTGCTATCTGGGCTGATCAAGACTAGGCCTGCTCCTCCTCCCTCGTTGGTTGAGGAGCCATCAACGTAGAGTTTCCAGAGTGATGAAGAAAGCTGGGTGTCATCAAGGGTGGCTGAGGAGGTTTGGGCGCCATCAGGGGTGGCTGAGGAGGTTTGGGCGCCATCAGGGGTGGCTGAGGAGGCTTGGGCGCCATCAGGGGTGGCTGAAGAGACTTGTGCGCCATCAGGGGTGGCTGAGCGAGTCTCCTCCTTTGCTGGTGTAAGCTCGGCAATGAAATCCGCCAACACTTGTGCTTTGATGGCCGCCCTTGGTTGATATTGAATGTCAAATTCACCAAGTTCCACTGCCCACTTAAGGAGTCTTCCGGATACGTCAGGCTTTCCCAGAATTCTCTTCAGAGGCTGGTCTGTGACAACAACGACACTGTGACTCTGAAAGTAGTGTCGTAGGCGTCTTGCTGCTGAGATCAGGGCGAGTGCTAGCTTCTCAAGTTCAGAATATCTCACTTCTGCCCCCCTATATGCCCTGCTCACATAATAGACTGGCCTCTGCACTCCATCACTGTTCCTGATCAGAACTGAGCTCACTGCCGATGAGGAGGCAGACAAGTACAAATACAAGATTTCTCCTGAAGTGGCATGTGAGAGGAGGGGAGGTGTAACTAAGTAAGCCTTGAGCCTCTGGAAGGCTTCCTCTGCTTCAGGTCCCCATTCAAAGGCCTTTCTGAGTATCTTGAAGAAAGGCAGACACTTGTCTGCGGATTTGGAGACGAATCTGTTAAGTGCTGCAATTCTTCCATTGAGGCGTTGGAGCTCCTTGGTTGAGGTTGGCGACTTCATGTCAAGGATTGCCTTGATCTTGTCAGGGTTCGCCTCAATTCCCCTTTGGTTGACCATAAAGCCTAAGAACTTTCCTGACCCCACGCCAAAAGCGCATTTCTCAGGATTTAGCTTCATGTGGTATGACCGTAGGACACTGAAGGTCTCTTGGAGATGGTTCACATGTTCTGCTGCGTCAAGACTCTTCACCAGCATGTCATCAACGTAGACTTCCATCGTTCGCCCAATCTGGGACTGGAACATTTTGTTTACCAGCCGCTGGTAGGTTGCCCCCGCATTCTTTAGCCCAAAGGGCATCACCCTATAGCAGTAGGTACCCTTTGGAGTAATAAAGGAAGTCTTCTCTTGGTCAGGGGGGTGCATGCTGATTTGGTTGTATCCAGAATAGGCATCCAGGAATGTGAGCAGTTCATGCCCTGCTGTGGCGTCGATGAGGAGATCGATCCGTGGTAACGGGTAGCTGTCTTTTGGGCACGCCTTGTTAAGGTCTGAGAAATCGACGCAAAGGCGCCACTTCCCATTAGTCTTAGTGACCATCACCACGTTGGAGAGCCACTCAGGATACGTTACTTCCCTGACGGCCCCGTTGTCTACTAGTTTCCCCACCTCTTTGTCCATAGCTTGGGCCCTTTCAGTGGATGCGCCCCTTAGCTTTTGGCGAATAGGCTTGTGGCGTGGGTCAACATTGAGTCGGTGTGTGACCACTTCTGGGTCGATGCCCTCAAGGTCTGCATGTGACCATGCAAAGACGTCCATGTTTCTTTTCAAAAAATCTATCAGTGGGCCAACCAGATTTTCAGAAAGGGAAGAGCCAACGTATACTCTTCTGTCTGGGTGATCTTCATTCAGAACCACGGGGGTGAGCTCTTCCACCGGTTCTCCTCTTTCTATGGTGGAGTCATCCCTTGGGTCCAGGATTTCAACTTGCAAAGCTTCATGTGGCTTCCTGGTCTTCATGGAGGAGACATAGCATTCCCTAGCTGCTACCTGGTCTCCTCTGACCTCTCCAACTCCGTTAGGGGTTGGAAATCGGAGAATGAGGTGGTATGTGGAGGGCACGGCTCTTAATGTGTTGAGAGCAGGTCGCCCTAGTATGATGTTATAAGCTGATGGACAGTCTATCACCAGAAAGTTGACCATGACTGAGGAGCTTCGGGGTGCTGCTCCGGCTGTGACTGGTAGGGTGATGGATCCTAGGGGGTACACCTTTTCCCCCGAGAACCCAATGAGGGGAGATCTGATGGATTGCAGTCTCTCCCTGCCCAAGTTGAGCTTGTCAAAAGCTTCTGCAAATAGGATGTCGGCAGAGCTGCCGCTGTCCACTAGGATTCTGCGCACTTGGAAATTGGCAACTGTCATGGTGAGCACCAGTGGGTCATCATGGGGGTGCTGAATTCCTTCTAGGTCCTTATCTGAGAAAGATATAACCTCCTTGGTGCCTTGCCTGGGCGCTTTGGACGGGCGTCCTTCGTCAAGGTGCCTTGCCTTCCTGGCATGGGCCTTCATGGCAGAGAGGGACTCTCCACCTCCTACTAATCCTCCCGAGATGGTGTGAATTTCCCCAACGGGGTGTTGCTCTTCCTGGTTATGGGGTGGTGGCGGAGCCTGTCCTCTACCAGCAACATAATGGCGTAGGTGGCCGCGTTGAATAAGATCCTCAATTTGCCTTTTGAGTTCATAGCAATCGTCGGTGTCGTGCCCGTGGTCGCGGTGGAAGCGGCAATGCTTGTTAGGATTTCTGCGATTGGGAGGGGACTTCATCTTCCTTGGCCACTTCACTGCGGGGTCATCCTGAATTTGGAATAGGATATGCCCGAGGTCGGCATTGAGGGGTGTGAAGGCTTGTCGATCCTTCTGAGGGGCTGGGCCTAACCGGTCTCTGACGGGAACCTTCTCTGTTCTACCGTGCTTGTTGCTAGCTTCCTTCTTATCGTCCCTCTCTCTTTCCTTCCTCTTGTCTCCAGATCTGGAGGACTCACCTCGCCTGGCCCTTGTGATGTCCTCCGCGTTTATATATTTCTGGGCTTTCGCTAGCAGCTCTGGCATGCTCTTTGGTGGGCGCTTCATCACCGAGAAGAGGAAGCTTGATGAGCGGAGACCTCCCAGGAAGGCAGTCATCGTCACTTTGTCATCGGGCTCATCAACCTCAAGTACCTCCTCGTTAAAACGAGTGAGGTAGCTCCTCAGGCTCTCCTCACGGTCCTGTTTTATGCTAAGCAGGTGGGTGACTGGCTTCTGGTGGCGACGTCCCCCGATGAAATGGGACACGAATGACCTGCTTAGCTCATCAAAGGAGGCAATGGATGCAGGGGAGAGCCTAGCAAACCATTGTCGGACGGATCCCTTTAGTGTGGTTGGGAACGCCCTGCACATGATTTCGTCTGGGACGTTGTGCAACTGCATCAGAGTTTTGTAGGTGTCGAGATGGTCCAGCGGGTCCTTTGCTTTTGTTCCATCAAAGACCTCAACAGAAGGCATTTTAAACTTTTGAGGGAGGGGGTAGTTCGACACGTCCGGCTTGAAAGGTGTGTCAGTTCGCCTAACAAGATAGTCCACAGTCTCAGGTCCTTGTGCTTTCATGGCGTTGAAGACGTCACCTAGCTGGTTTTGCACTTCCTTGATTTTCTTATCCCAAAGGTTGGGAGCTCCTCTGGGATGGTCATGAAAGTGACTCCCATGCTCCACGCTTTGGTTTTCGCCCTCGTCCTCTTGGAGAGGAGGGCCCTCACCATGGGAAGCAGGAGGAGGGGGTAGAGGTCCTTCATGACGAGCCTCCTTGTATAGAGCCTCCCTGTGCATGGCGCCTGGGGGGATTCCAATGGGGGCGTCCAATCTTACGGGGGCACCTAGATGTGGAGCATCAGGGCGTGGAGCTCCTGGACCCCCAGGACGTGGGACTCCTCCAAGCTGTGCTCCATCGAGTTGTGCTCCTCCTCGTCCGGCGAGCATAAGTTGTAACATCTGCTGGTTTTGGGCCACCAGCTGCTGCATGGTCTCCAGCATTTGTTGAGGATTCGGAGCTGGAGCATTTGGCACATGGTTGACAGGCGGAGGAACCTCCTCCTCTCGTGGAGGATTGCCTTCATGCTGGTTCATGGATCTGGTAGGGATCGCCATTGTTTCAGTAGAGAACTGGATTGTGTTTAGGAATGAGAATTCTGTTGTTTCCCACAGACGGCGCCAAACTAATGATGCACAAATTGGTCTTCGTGCAAGATCAACAGTCAAGTATGTGTACGAGTATAATTAATAAGCAATTAATAGGCAATCAATGGCGAAACTGTAAATAAGGAGATTAACACAAGAGATTTATAGTGGTTCGGTCTCGGATGACCTACGTCCACTCTTCGAACGGCGACAGGGGCCTGGATGTTTTATTGATCAATCATGATGGTACTCCGGAGAGTTTTACAATGCTTGAGGGGGAGAGAGAGAGAGAAGCAAACACTCAATAGTAAGCTCACAACTTACACTCTCAATCTCTAGAAACCTTTTCTGATGTGGCAGATCAGTCTAAACTGCAACCACAGAGCATACTAGGAATTTCAAGAGAACTCTCTCTCAAACTCACTCTTAGAAGCTTTTCTTCTTTCTTGATGCTAGAATACCCAAATGGGTGGTCTATTTATAGTAGTAGGGAATCAATCCTAGCCGTATAACGTGAATCAATCCAAACCACACAAATTAAATAATACCTATCTAACATTCAAATCTAACATTCAAATTCTTATCTAACATTCAAATATTTATCTAACATTCTCTAGAATCTTCTCTTTAGTGGGCTTGGGCTTGGGTAACGGATTGGACTCTTCTTTGGGCTTTCTTGGCTTATTTGAATTGGGCTTTGGCCCAGTAGAATTCGGACTCGTCAGAAAGGTCCCCCATAAAGCGTGTCACTCGATCTTTTTTATAGTTCTAGCAAAAAGAGCAAGGAAGAAAGGCAAAGTGGGAGACAAAAGAAAGCAACATGCCAGCCTCGTGGTCTGCCCCTTTCTTGCTTTTGGCATTCCCCAAACATAAAAGCTTGAATTAATGGCCTTTAAACCTGGTCCAAGACAACAAGACCTAAATGAAAGTACTCGGATAATGGTATGATACTAAAATTTATTTTCTATATCATATTGAACAATAAATATAAAATTATAAATTTTAGTTTGAGTTATAAATAGTCATTGATCATTAATCTATTATTTAAAAAGATCAATCAAGGTGGTTCATTAGTTGAATCTAACCTTTAATTACTTAGATGTCTCAAGTTCATTTATTTTTCACACCCTCTAAAGTCAAGTTACCTTTATCCTTTTAGGGACATACTTTAATCCAACTTAAGTCATGGTGACCAGCCGCTGAGTTCGAAAGAATAATCGGCGTATGCCTAGATACCCTGTAGAAAAAAAAAAAAAACGGACCATTCGACCACTGTATGTGATTGTGTTTGATCCGCCAATCAAGCAAAAGCGTGTTTACAAGCCTCCAACCCCATGTGCCTTAGACCCCCACAAATCAGCACAAAAAACTGCACCCATATTCAACCCATGTGTCACAATCTCATGGGTTCCTTCACTATCTTATAACCAAGTTTTGAAGTTTTTTTATGCTTCTAAGACTAAGGTTGATCTTGTATTTTAGCCACTTTTGTCCTCATACATGGTCACTTCTGTTATATAAGTGGCTAGATCAAACCCCTTCTCTTCCCCCTTGAGTTAGAGAGAGAGAGAGAGAGTAAAAAGGGAGACAAAAATGATCAAGTTGAGATCAAAAAGGTTCTCCAGAAGCAATTCTAAGGTAGGTAAAGGTGGCGGCGCAAGTGGTGGTGATACTATTGGAGGAGCTGGGAAAGGGTGTGTAACCGCCGGTGAAATCAAATGGGAAGTTCGTCCAGGTGGTATGCTTGTTCAAAAGAGAGACTGTGGAGAAGGTGTTGGACAGGGGACGATTACAGTTAGAGTCTCAACTGTTTCACAGTGGCATGATATATCCATCCAAGCAACTTCAACATTTGGTAAAAATCCTCAAACTTATAAAGTTACTTTTGTCTTTGCAGCATTTTTCGTTATCGAAAAAGATTATCTCTGGATTATATAGGGGATCTTAGTACACGAGGCTCTTGGGTTTTTATCGATTTTATAATATTTCTCTTCTTGTGTTGTTTTCAGGGGACTTGAAGATGATACTGTCATTAGTGACTAGCTTAGAACCAAAAGAACAAAGGGTATTGTTCAAAGGGAAGGAGAGAGAAGATTATGAACACTTACACATGGTGGGTGTTAAAGACAAGGACAAGGTGCTGTTGTTAGAAGATCCAGCCATCAAGGAGAGGAAACTCCTTCAATTGACTGGAGGAGCAGCCATTGGGACTCCTTATCGGACCATTAGGGTCTAAGTTAACACTTGGGGTTGTTTTTTTTACTAACCACTTAAGAAAAGATTCAAGTGTGGTGATGAATATCTTCCATAAACTTGGCTTAGATTAGAAGGCTTATTGTGTAATATTCGTGTTTGTTTGTTTGGGCATATCAAATGTATAAGCTGATACATGTCCGAGTCATTTTGAATGGTTTGCTATGTTCATAAAATGTTGATTCCATCCACCGTCAACAATAATGTTCTCTCTCTCTCTCACACACACATTGTTAAGCACATATAATTAAAAACATGCGTGCATATGCACAATTAAAGATGAAGCATAAAAGAATAGCCTAAATGAGAACATCAAGATGGTTTCTTTTATAGATTGCTTGCTTCAAGTCTAAGAAGAGCTACATTGAGGGCAATAACCATTACTAATGGATGATGAACCCAAGATTCAAAAGGTGCTTTAAGATGCATATTCACATTTGATTTGAAGAGCCTCATGGCGGCGTGTTTGGTTATGTTCTGTAAAACAATTTTTTATTCTCAAAATTTCAAAAACAGCTAAAACTTGTTTGCTTAACATTTTCGTTCTCAAATTTTTGAGAAAAAAAATGAGATTTGAAGTAAAAAAACAGAAAACAAACCAGACTTGTTTTCAAGTGTTTTGGAGGAAAAAAAAAAAACACATAGGACAACTTTCCTCATTAAAGAGGTCTTCCCTTCAAACCTTCTTAGCATCAAATAACATCCTCATATAAAAGACATTTTTTTTTTGCCCCTCTCTCTCTCTCTCTCTCTCTCTCTCTCTCTCTCTCTCTCTCTCTCTCTACTTTGGCAAAACCAGAAGAAAGGAACGTCTGTCTCACACACACTTTGTCTTCTCCGGCGACTGGACATCGTCTTCTCCAATGACTGGGTTACTTCATAAATTTTTTTTCTCCCTCTCAGACTTTCTCTTTCTCTGACTTTCGAAATGATCCCAGACTTTCTCGTCTTCTTCTTCGTCTTTTCAGATCTTGATTTTCAAATTTGGGTTTCAGATCTGGGTTTGTCTTCTTCGACAATGAGTTTTCAAATCTAGGATTACTCCAGCGAAGTTTCGACTATGCAGTTAAATCAGTGACTAATTTTTCTTTTTAAAAAAAAAAAAAAATATTTTATCAAGTTTAATATATTAAAATAATTTTATATGAAACCATTTATCCAAACAAGTTTTAATGTTTTCTATTTTGTAAAATTATTTTTGAAATTATATAACCAAACAAGTTTTTCGTCTCAGAAACACATTTCTAACAGATACTGTTTTTAAAGACGCAAACCAAACAGGCCATCAGTTCTTCTGCCTCATATTTATTTTGTCATTTCTGTTTCTTTTTTTTTTTTTTATACAAAGAAAAGAAATTACAATAGAGCTCCAAACGTTAAAGGATAGAAAGCAAAAATTTCATTAAAAAATAGCTCATTGCAACCGAGTCTGATAAATAAAATACGAAATATACTTTTTGTGTAAAAAGACTAAGTAAAATAAAAATAAAAGAAAACAAATGCCCCTCCTAAATTGAGAATTCAAACAATCTATAATATAAAACAAGACAGTCTTCAATAAGTTCATCCGACGGTCTTAAATAAAATTATTTAACGGCCACCAACATCGTTCTCAAAATTATTCATATTACACAATATCTTCATGCACAAACTATCCTAATAAAATCATAAGGAGTATGAAAAGCACCAGAACACAAATTCCCAATCAAAACCCACCATATGGGCCAATTTACACAATCAAATTTATGGGCTAAAACACATCTAAAACGCCAATGGGCCAATATTGAAGAGGCTGAAAGAGAAGCACGGGAAGAAAGCCCATTCTCTTCTAATTTGGTTCACGTGGGAATCTAACCGTTCATTCCAAAAAACTAAACGTCCTTGATCCGATGGCTGTCCCGTTTCTAGGGAATAAAATCACTTGAATGTCCACGTGTCACAACCACGGTTTTAGTCTTTTGGCGCCAACAAGTGGCCAGCACGTGGGCCGTCACCAATAGCCAGCCCACAACGGGGGATGTAAAAGCCTTTTTGGTCTTGAACATGACATGACCAACTTTACTTATTAGCTCAAGTCCCCCATTAATGAAAAAGTTAAGATTGATTAGTTTGTTTTTTTTTATATATAAATAAAATTAAAAATAATATAATTCGTTAATATAAATATAAAATGAATTAAATAGTGTTAGGTACGAAGTTAAAGTAAATACATTTTATGGCCTGTTTGAATTTAATTGGAAGAAATTGGAGCAACAATCAAAGTTCAAACTAGACAACTAGTCTTAGTTTCAACCCAGCCAATGCAGAGATCCACAAATTCAGCAACCCAGCCAAGCTAGAAATGGGTCCCTCCCTCCCACTTTACTGGATGGATGCACCATCAAAGGATCTGAAGGAAATCTTATCTACAGAAACTAGAGGTAGAATAGGTTCAAGTGTAGAGATTGAAAGCTTTGTATTTACTTCTTGTTTTTTTATTCTATATTCATCTCCCATTTTTGGGTACCCATGTGGGGCTATAAAAGTAGTAAAAATTCTATTTGATTAAGACTAGAATGCCCGTCTTATTCTGTAGATAAAGATAAAGATAAAATATCTATTGGGGGCAAACTTTTGTTTCCACCAATAAACTCATTGGGCTATGATTAGTAGGATATTGTATGAAAAATATGTATGATATTTAAAAAAAATTGTTTTCATTTATTGATTAAGTATTGTATGAATGTTAGTAGCACTGCAAGATTAGTGTTTTTTTTTTTTTTGGGTTTTGCTAGCATAAACATTAAGTGCTTTATCAGGTATCTACGAGTTGTAAGTTTGATTACTATAGAAAAAGAGTCTTATTTTTTGAATTTCGATTGATGAACATTATATATCAATCCAAACACGATAAAATCTATAAATATATAAGAATAATTTTAGGAAACAAAATCACAATTAAACTAACATTGAACACTAATACGAAGTAACACGTACACAACATAATACAATACCACTCTTTTGCCAAACTTAAAACAATATAGGAAATGTGATTATTCTTAGTGAACTATATTGCACACCACACTTGAGCCATCTTATACATAGCCCTTTATTTTTCTTCAATCTCGATTACCTTTGCTTCTGGTTTCTTCACCTCCTGTTTGGCAATCGTCACTGTAAGAACTCTATTCTCCACCGACGCTTTAACGTCGTCAACCTTGGCATTTTCTGGCAGCCTAAACGTCCGGACAAAGTTTTCCCGATTGCGTTCAACACGGTGCCACTTATCATTTTTCTCGTCAACTTGTTCCACTTTTCTCTCTCCTCTTAAATAAAGCACTCTGTCTTCATCTATTTCAACCTTCACGTCCTCTTTGTTCAGCCCTGGAATGTCTGCAATGAAAACATGGGCTTCCGGGGTTTCTTTCCAGTCCACCGGAGTACTCAAAACTGGACACTTATTCATTAGCAACACAAAAGGGTCGCCATTGTTAAACAGACTTGAGATTCTAGACATTAGTGTATGAAGGAGTTATGGTATAGTTTGCGAATCAGAGGGTGAACAAGACTGAGATGAATGAAGCAAGTATATATAGATGTTTGGTTTGGAAGGGGGGGGGGGGGGGGGGGGTCGTCTTGAACTTTCCTGGTTCTTCCAGTTGATACATTATTGAAAGTCAGTGTAAGAATTTGATGACATAATGAGTACGGAATGAGCAAATTTTGACACATTTAAGACTAGGACTTTTAAGTCTTATAAATCTTCAAAATAAGACTGACCCCCAATTTTTATATGATTTAAACACGACACGAATTCGATACAACATAAACAGATTGATTCTGATTTCCCAGTAAAAGGCCTGGTGATGGACGTCAGAGACATCTATACAGTTTTGGACTCTAAATGACGTTCCGGTATGCATTTTCTTCTCCGGGCCCAATTTACAAAGGCAAGATGAAATCTGCAATGCAAGAAGAGAACCATTTGGATTACCATCCAGTAAGCCTGGAATTGATCCTACTGGTACTGGCCATGAAAACCGAATCATCGAAGTGCGATTCACTCAAATATATATTTTTATTTTTTAATGTATCATGTAATATAAATTCCATTAAAATTCATTATATACAAGTGAATCCCACACTCAATAATAATGAATGATCGATCAGTCAAGAAGAAGGTCGAAGAAAAAAATATTAGACGAGATGTGAATCCAAATCATGTGCATTCCTTTTTCCCTAACCCCACCCAATACATGGGATGTGACCAGTTAATGAAGGCCATTAAATCTATCTATCTGTACTCAGTTTCTATTAGGAGACATTGCCTTTCATAGCCGAACGTTAGGTCTCTCTCCCTATGATAATGATTTCAAGCTGCGACTATTAAACAGTACAGTATCAAAAAAATAATAATACTGTTTATATGTAAACAAAAATCCTACAATTCTTTGTTTTCTTTCTCTTTGAAGATGGTGTAACATCCAACAACAAGTCAACAACCATAAACTTTTTGTAAACATTGAATATAATATTATTTTATTAAATCACCCGTGACGTTGTGTCATCATTTAATAGAAAGTAAACTATATACGTAAAACGAATTCCACTATTTTATGGAGAAGTAGTTAGTTAGAATTAATTATCGGATTAGTTACAGATTTTAATAAATATTTACATCGACTTTAATCTAATTATTATGATTGATGAAGTTAGTAAATTAGGCTTAAGAAATATTAGTCTTTTTTTTTTATTGAATGATGACACTGTATGACGATCGCCACGTTGTCTAGTCAGTTTTTACTGTTAACTTACCCAATTAAAACTGTGGTTGGTGTCAGAAATGCATATTTATTTATGTTGACTAGGCGAATGCCCATTCGACAGACGTCATGCACCTTCTAAAGTCATCCACTATGAAAATGAAAGCTTGAAAATTTTCTCTTGCTGATCCTAAAAACCTTGTCAGGAAATCACAACTTTCATCTCGACAAGTCAAGGGGGCCCTCCATGCCTAAGCCGCCTCTTAAAGCTTCTATGATGCATATGCCCTGAGGCTAAAGGAATTCTGAAAGATAAGAGAGAGAATCCATGATATTCCTATGGTATAAATTCTCCTCTCAGCTCCAACTTAAACATGACTTCTCTTATGTTATGAATGAAAATTCCTTCTTTATCCTTCTACTTTTATGTGGGTTTGTGTTCCTCGTTTGTAGGAAGGAAGGAGGGCAAGGGTTTTAAGGTTGCTTGGATGATGATGAGGCTGTTGTTGACAGAAGATAGAGAGCACAACTGAACATGCCCATGAAACTTGTGTATGAACAGTCTTGTTCTCTCTATTCTTCTGTCAACCAATATTCTGCCGTTACAAGCATCTTGCTGAAGGTTTTCTCAGTCTGCAACACCAATCAAAGGTAGTATTCTTGATTTGACATATGGGTTTTGTTTTTCTTTTCACTAGGTAACAAAAATAAGGGTGCCTCTCTTAGTACAAGGTACTAAGGTTGTATACTTGATTTGACTTAAGGGTGGGTCTTAATACAAAGTTAAAATTCTTCCAGCATAATTTGGGCGAGTCGTAAATACAGTCATGGGGAGGTAGGACTGACCCATCTCAACCTCGTAGTAGCGGTACTGCGTGCATACTTGTTCACAAATTGCATAACTAGTGAACTCTTCCCATCCCTGCAGGCTAAGAATCCAGAAAATTTTGCCAGTCTCAACCCTGGGGCGGGCGTAAATCCTCGTAGAAGATATCTTCTGAAGTTTACAAGGAAAATATCAAAAAACCACACACACACTCACACCCCTGGAACTGTGATTCAAGTATGACTACATGATTTGTGATTATATATAGTCCTTGTACAGTGTTTAAGAAAGTATACTATCAGAATATATCCTTTGAAGCATTTTCTTTCTTGGACATCCTGCATTTTGCAGGAGAAATAGCAGGAGTCTTTCTTTCAAGATGTGTTCTAGATCCCGGTGGTTCTGCCATTTCAAAGAAGGTGGGTTCATGCAGAAAGTAAGACCAAGAGCATTGATCATGAAGTTCCCAACATTCTCCAGCATTGTGTGTAAATGACATTTCAAACTTCTCAGCACCAGGGCCACCAGGCATATGTCTCGAAAATTTTATCTTCTTTTACACAAAATGATATGTATTATCAGGTTCTCATAATGAGCATGCTCACTCAGAAAGCACAAGCTTCATACCTCGAGGCTGTCTAAAGAAATCCCATGTAAAGCTTTGTCTTTTGAGTGTGGTGTATCGTGGACGGGAGAGGGGGATTTGGAAGGGAGAAGGGCAACTGCGATTTGGCCTTCTTATTAAAATTGTGTTTTCGGTACAATAACCAGACCCTTGTATTTATTAGTGATGACAATAATTGAATTTGACAAACACTTTGTATAAAGGCTGACAACAAGCAAACTTTGATTTTCTACCCTACCACAGTAGCAATTCCTGGTATGGAATATATGCTTACAAGATCAGAACTTTGTTCAGACATGGCTACCTTACATTATCATAAGCAAAAGCCAAGTAGTAATGTGGTAACAATCCCATCTATTGATGAACAATTTTAACTTAGATTATCTGATCTGATTCATTCTTTCAAGCTGATCGCATTTGCATTTACATTTGTACAGTAGTTCTATACTTTTATTTTCTTGGGATAGTTCCTTTAGGACAAGCCATCCCAATTTATGACAGCACAGGCAAAATGGGAAAAGATGAAAACCAAAAACCAAAACCATTGGTACACCTATCTTTTCTTATCAGTAATATGATAAGTTCCACAAGTAGGCACTCTCAATTTTTCTTCACGAATCTCCCCTGCAAAATTGATCATGGCATTTATGAGAAACTACAGGACTCAAATTGAACAGAACATTTAAAGTTATCAGGGGGCAAAATGCAGAGTACCTTCACACGAGGGCGTTTCTCAGCATTGAGCTTTCGAACTTCATATCGAATCCTCTTAGAGAAGAGCCTATTCTGCCTCTTCTGCTTGTATCTTAAAACACTAGCCTCTCTATGTGCCATCTTCCATTCGTCTCCTTCTTCTTCTACTTCTTCCTTCACTTTCAATTGCCCACTGCTGCTCATTCCACTCATCTCTGGAACACTCCACAGCCCTCCATTGTTTTGCCAGCCATCCCTCGGCCCCTAGAGAAGATAAGTATGCCTCAGCCTTTATAAATAAGTACAAAACCGAAACTGGAAACATGAGAGTCACAGTGACTATTGGGTTAACAAATCATCTCACGTCTACATCAATGAATGCACAAGACATCCGATATAGATAATTTTGTATCCTACTATTTGATCCTCATCACAATAATTTAGCTAACCTGAATTTTATAAAAATTAAAAAACCAATAAAGAATCAATCAGTTTCATCATAAATTCATATACAAATAGATAATATCTAGATCAGATCGTATAATAAAATCTCCAAGTCTGAATTAGGGCAATGTTTGATTGGAGACCTTCTGGAAGTCTTCTCGTCATCAAACCCTCTTTTTCTTTTGGAACGTCACCAGCTATGAATTTTAAAGAGCCTCAATCTGATGTGAGGCTTGTGCTTCTATGTCTATGAAGAGCATGAAAGGCCTATATGATATATAATAATTACTTAATGGATTTGAGTCTGGATTCAGTCCATTAACAGGGCTGGTTGCAGCTGTGAACCAAATTTTTCTCAGTTGCCATTTCCAATATGTTCCTTAAAATACATTTTTTTTTTTATTCAAAAGGGATATTCGGGTCAGTTTACGCGCACCTCGACTAATCTTTTCTTCTGTCCGATCAAAGACAGGCCATCCATGCCAAAATTAGGGATATTCATGTAGGATAAATTTCTTATGGCCTAACTCCTAAGGATTGCCAAGATTCAAATTTAAAACATCTGAATTTATAATTCGTTTCTGTTAGCAATTGAACTACTTTTTGTTATGTTGCTTAAAAATACTGAGTGATCATCAAATTTCATGAACAATCCAAGTGGCCTGATCCAAAAGAAATGGAAGTCTGACTTGTAAGTATCAAACAACAAATGCTGCCAAGCTGCACCATAGCGACAGCAAGGTAAGGTGCACCAGGGACCAAAAAAAGGTACAAAAGTGCTACACCTACTAGAGCCTGGGCCCAAGATTCCAGTGAGAAATTAATGGCACCCTTCACCATTCACAATCACTGCACCCCACCCCACTGCAACTGACAAAACAACAGCTGACCCATTCCACACTCTATCCCGGTCACCAGCTCCATTGAAACTCATCTTTATGTCTTCTTCGGTTCACCCTCAATCCCAAGGGAATGACTATGGTTGAAAATAGCCAATCATGATTCAATCGGATCAAATTATAATTTTCAACTCAAAAAGCTAGATCAATCCTGGTCCCATAATAAGTTCCATTCTAAATCGATCTGTGCGATCTCATTTAATCATAACCACATCCTCATCTGATTGAATCATATCAATTGGATCCTTACTTTCACTGTGATATTAAAAAAAGTAACCCTCCGGTATCATAATTTTTCCCCAAATTTAGGATCCTCCCCATTGCTTACAATAATTAAAGATGCATGAACCAATTACATGTTAACCAAATTATTCCACTATATGCACAATAAATCTATAAATCAAAGCGCACACACACACACACATAACATGTAGACTTACAAAGCAGCAGGAACTTACATTGGTGGTGCCATGGCCGAGGAAGTCGTCATGGAGATCAGGAACTGTTTGTGGAGACTCCGCATGGATGTAAAGCGAGCCCTTTTCAGACCAAGCATTCAAGATCTCCTCATAATCAAGCTTCAACGACAACCCTTGATGTATACGATTTCTATGTTTCAAATGATCAACTGCAGAGCTCGTGACTTCCTCCTCCTTCCTCTCAACCACCTCCGAGTAACACACCCATTTCTCTTCACTCGAGTCCCTCTCTTTGTTCTTCATGGCCGTCCGTACAAGTACTTCACCGTCCTCGTTTGAGTCCCTGTAGGCGTACGGTGGCGGCGGAGTGTTTTCATCTTCAGAAGAAGACCCGGAGGTGCCAAAAAGGGCAGTCAGAGTGGTGGCGCCTCCGTCGGCGGTGGAGAAGAAGTTTGCGACGTTGTCGTCGTGGGTTTCCTTGTCTTCGACTATGCTTTCTGGGTGAAGTGGGAATAGGTTGAGTTGATGCTTACGGTAGTCATGGGCGGTGGTTGTCGTGGTCATTTTGCCAGATTGTTGAGTGTTGTCCGGCGAAAGTTCAAGGCGTAAGCTGAGAAACTTGGGTTTTTTGGTTTTTGTCCTGGTTTTGCGAGCGGGTTTTACAGTGGTTTCTTTCTTGATCATAGAGATGGGTTTGGCTCGTCTGATGCTAAAAGGACTGTTCTTGCTGCACATACTCTTCTAACGTCTATGTTTCTCTAAAACTCTCTCTCTCTCTCTCTCTCTCTCTACATGGACAAAGGTGGGGGAAAAGCGAAGAAAAAGTGTAGCTTTTTGGCAGAGATTTGACCTTTTGGGAGGAGAGAGAAGGGGTCACTTTGATGATTGTTGTTCTGTACGAAGAGATGATATGGTGGTGATGTGGTGCTTTTTATGGACACGTGGAATAAAATCATTGGGTGGAGGCCGGATTTCGCACTGGTAGAGGTAGATAGCGTGGGTCGAGTGTGTGTGAGCAAGTAACTGGACACTGCTAATCTGCGCTTGGGTGCTATAAAGTGCAACTCCCGTTGACATGCTTCCCACGTGACGATTTTAAAGTATTTAATATTATATAGGTGAATATATAAATATTAAAATAACAAGAGTTACATCAGCGATATTATTTATAATTGCAAGTTCCAAAAAAAGATTTGGCTACTGACAATGATTATCTTAGAGACAAACCCAACCATTTCACATAACTTTAGAAAAACAAACATATAGTTTAAAAAGATTGATGACCCGTGCTCAATGTTTGGCCCGATATAGGTTGACGGGTGGATAAAATAATATCTGTAAAGTTAGGACAAGACTAAGATACCGTAAAAAAAAATTTGGTATCGTATCACTAAAATTTATAAATTTTGTGTATTGAAATACAAAATTTTGAATTTATTTACAATAAAAATTATAATTTAATCCTTAAAAATTATAAATGATCCTCAAAGATTATAAATAATTCACAAAAGTTATAAATGACTCTTTAATTTAGTTTTAAAAAAACCCATAAATCTATATTACTTTAAAAAATTAGCATATATGAAAAAACTTTTTTTTTTTTCACTTTTGTCCTCCAACAATATAATTATGTCATCCTTATCCTTCCTTCCACACTAAACTTAATCGTCACCCATTACTTTGGCTTTCTTTTTGCCTATTTTCCTGGCGTTAGACTCTCTCTCTTTCCCTTATTCACAAATTGGCGAAGAACTAAACGTAAATCATCACCTCTACCCAATTTATTTCATATTCTCAATAGTTACTCTCTCTTTCCCTCTCTTCACCTTTCCCTTCTCTGTCCGTTTCTCTTTAATTGCAGTAATTTAATTTTCACAATTTTTTTCCGTTCATATGGGCCTTGTATATCAGTTCACACCCTCCTCCTTCCCCTCTCTCTTGGAAGCTCACACATTTTTTTTCTTGTCATTGCACCGCCATTGATGTGCTGCTTCAACAGGTAATGCGTTTTTTAGCTACAAAGCCTTCTCTTAATTCTTATATCAACAACTAACCCTTAATAATTGGGTTTGGACACAGTTTTAGTTTGGAATGCATGTTCCAACTTGGTCTTTTTATAGGTTGAATTACTTATTTATTCTCTCTGTACTTCTAATTTTTCTGCAATTTTGTGTTGATCTTTAAGTTTTTAGAGAGTCTGGTACTGATAATGTAAAAGATGGGGCACGGTTTCAAGGATGAAGTAATTCATTTATCTACTAGAGTAAATGGGTCTGAGTAATCATTCCATTTCAGATTGTTTTAGCAATCATGCTAGGATGATCAGATGATGTAATAACAATTTCTATTAAATTTTGTGACTAAATTTTCTCTATATAATTTGTACTCACAATTTCTACCAAATTTATGATTGAATTTTCAATGTACTTATTGCATTTCACCCATGATATAAGAAAGAACATGTGGTTTTGTGTTTTGTTTGGGTCTTGAATCATGTACATGTTGATGGCAGGGAAGTTTGCATTTTGAGACTTACTTATAATCTTGATATCTTGTGATTGTCATTCTATGTTAGTTGAAATTTCCAAGTTAATGAATTCAGTTGGTCTTCAAAAAATCATAGAGCGACCGTCGTTATGGTCTCAATCCATTTTCACATGAACTTCGTTTGGTTATTAAGTATTGTGTGAACCTTAAGTACAAACTAAATACCATCCTAATTGCAATATGAGTGTAAAATTAAAGCAAGAATAGCTTCTATAGGATTGTGCACCCCATCCAATGGCCGGCGGTTTAAGTGTCCAAAATTTAACAACAATGTCATAATTTACAAGTTTCCCTATTCGGCAGAGTGTTTAAGGTCATCTTGATTGTTGCCTCCGCATATGTATTAGTAAATTAGTAGAAATTATTAAAAGGTTGATAGTGTTTAGTGACTGTGTCACCAGGTTTAAGTATGTAATGTGTGCATGAATAGGCCTAGTGTTTTCAAGAAATGCACTTGGAAGTGGGGACATTCCCTGTTTGACATTATGGCAAGTATCTACATTGACTCTGTACCACAGTTTTATTTTACCATCCTTGAGCTGAAAGCACTCTTTAACTCCACAATACGTATTTTTTGTTTGATTTTTCAGCCCACATAGGATCCTTCCAAGGTCTATTTCTGGACCTAATGATCAAGAATTTTGTTTCGTGTCCACTAGGAATGAAATCCAGCAATCAGAACTATCCTATGGATTAAAATTTGTTGTGAACTTCGGATGTCGATTTCTATGCTATGTAGTTATGATTAATTGAAGCCTTTCTGGAAAAAAAACAAGAATGCGAAATTCCATAATTATGAGAACAACCTTGTATGTTGCTTGAGTTACCCAAGAACTGTGATGGAGGGACCAAGAATATAGCTAAGGGGTTCACTTTGAGATATTGTGCATATATATTGATATTGACAGGAATATTTTTTCAAATAGAATCTAGGATAAAACATGTGCCCAGTTAAGGTAAAGCTTTTTCGCAAGAGCCTTTGAATTTGATTAATTATTCCATTACCTTATGCTGAATTACTTTCTGGAACCATATAGGAAATTTCTGTGTAGGTACCATAATTAGGTCATGTTGTCTTTAGCAAAGTAATGCACATAATAATGTTGCTCTTGATATACAACACCTTGTACCTTGTTCATGAACACAAGCACCCAACATTAGGTTATCTTGTTTTTTATTGTTGTTGTGACCTCAAACAGTAACAACTTGATACTATTTATTTGTTTATTCTCATTAGGTGCTACTACCAAGTGATTTACTTGGGGCATGTTTGGTTCAGGTATAAGGCTGGTACAAAGGGTGGTATTAAGGAAAATAGTACGTGGGGTCCACTTTATACCTTGTTTGTTTGTCATTTTTCGGTCGGTATTAATTTGCGGGTCGCAATACCGACCCGCTGTGAACAGTGCCATTAATGCCTTCTACATGGTGCTATTGAATCCCACCTATCAGGTGGTATAAAATGTTGGAAGGAGGTATTAAAGTGGTAAAAGACTCAATTGCCCTCAACTACAAAGCCAGCCGCAATTGTTGACTTTGATTTATAAGGATAAAATTGTCTTTTTACACCCCAGCCGCAATTGTTGACTTTTTTAAATAGGTATTACATAGATAATATTTGTGATACACAAACAAGGGGAATGATGAGATTATAGTTTAAGACCGGGTATAATATACTATTGGATAGGAGTGGAATGAAAATAATGTCTAATACCGGGCTTATTTTATACTCAAAACAAACGGGCCCTTGGTATTCTGCTATTATTTGCTTTATTGAAAGGCTTCCTACATAGTTCATCTGTTTGCTTTGGAAAAAAAGGTATTCCTGTCAAACTATTTCAAAGGAACTCATGGTTTGAAGGAACGCATCAGGGTTCGGTGCTTTCGTTTTAGTTATTCACGTCAGCTACACGTTTCATACTAGCAAAGCAAAACCATGGTTTTAATGCATAAAAGTGGTTAGCAATCATCTTTCTTTGAAATTTCACTACCGACATATTTTGGCGTGAATAAAGACAAACTTTAAAGCTGGAAGAAATTTAATGTTCCTAAACAAATTTCATATTTGTTAGACGAGAGACAAACTTTAATACCTATGGAACATAGCATTCTTGTCCATTTTTTTATTTTGTTGGGATGGGGGTATGGAAGGGCAAGAGTAAGTTCTCAGATTTACACTTATACGTTAGACAAATTTTATATATATATATATATATATATATATATATATATATATATATATATATATATATATATATATAACTTATACGTTAGACAAATTATATATATATATATATATATATATTTTGATGGAATCTCGACGGTGCGAGGGAGATTTTATTGATTAAAAGAATAAATTACACCTAGCCAAGGGGGACGTATGTACTTTACCCCTCGAGGCAATCTAATTACATAGAGATTATTAAATTAAAAAAGGCAAAATGCATGCTTGATACAAGGAATTGAAAAATTAAAATAAAATCAAGCACACTGCCTAATGAAATAATGAAGTAGCTGAAGTGAGCTAAAAACATTATTTTTGTAAACACCTAATCTTAGAACGTATGGAACGAATCTGACGTTGATCTTGAAGTAGGAGTAGCTTAGTCTGTAGTGGTAGATTAGCAGTAGAAGTGTAGGTGGAGCAGCCTTTGTCCAAAACTTCTTTGTTAGCTAAAGAATCTGCAACTGAGTTTCCTTCCCTGTAAGAGTGTTGCATTTTGAAATTAAATCTCCCCATGTAAGAAGAGATTAGGCTAGCTAGATTCCAATATTTCCAGGAAGGGACGTGATTTTGTTGTATCATATCCACAAGGATCTTCGAATCAGACTCTATGATGACTGGATAAACTTCTAACCCAAATTCAAGCAATAGACACAACCCATCATGTAATGCTCTAAATTCTGCCTCCATATTGGTGCATATGCCATAAAAATAGGAACCAACTAGGATCAATTGCCCCAAACTATTTCGTAGAATCACACCCTCCTCCAGACAAACCTGGGTTACCTTTAGAAGCCCCATCAATATTTAGCTTCAAAACTCCTTGTGGAGGCATTTTCCAGCAAATCCATCTTACCTGTGTGCTGATTGAACCTGGTGAGAAAACATTAAGAGAGAGAAGAAGGGACTGATTACTTGGCAAGTCCATTACTTTGGGCCTAATGGTATGAGCTTGCATCCGCCAGTGATGCATAATAGAGAGAAAAACTGAATGGGAGTTCTGCTTCTGGTTGTCAAATAATCTTCTACACCTCTCCTTCCATAATTGCCAAAATACAATTAGAGAAAGACCCCTCAGCAATGAATGAAATAGGGACTGCCTCTTAAAGATTCGAACCAACCTTTTAAACCTTGTGAGAGGGTATTCATTAGGGAACAATTGGAAACCCAATAAAGCAGACAACTTTCTCCATAATACTGTGGCATATTGACAATCAATAAAGAGATGAGAAGGGGATTTTGCTTCACTATAACACAGAACACATCTACTTGTTAAGGAAACACCCACATTCTGAAAAGCTGAATCCATTGCAATGACATAATTAAATGCATGTTCTTTATTTAATATGGTGATGGGTACGATGTCTATTTTTGATAGTGATGGATGTATTTCTATTAAACTTGGTTTTTATACATTCCTTTGTTGTACATGCATTTATAATGTACTGGGATTAAACACCTATATTTTTGAATTGTGTGTTTATTTATTTTCACGCCAAAGGACTAGGTGGTGATTATGAATACTAATTGTAGGAGTAATGTTAAATGTATGGAAGTTTGAGAATTATTGGTAGATTTAATTTCTCTTGACATCCAAGGCTTTTAATTGATATTGGGAATGAGTCAGTTATTTGTTCATTATGTTTTTGTGAATTGTTTCAAGGAAGAAGTTGTTTTCAGATATTAAATGAGTTTGGATTCGGATTTTATGGTGATCACAAGGTGACACTTAATTGCTTGATAACCGCAACCAAAACTCGGAAGAAAAAAATTTATTACTCAAGAAAGAATGTCAGGGTTAATTAATGTATGTGAAAGATACTAGTAAGGATGAGATAAAGTTATTCAAGTAATCAATGGACTATGATTTTTTAGATGTGTTCTCAGATGAATCACTAGGGTTGACACCAGACTGGGAAGTTGAGTTTGTTATTGAGTTATTATGCAATATCTATGCGATATAGAATGTATAATTTATAAATGATAGAATGGTTAGTTATTATTATATATCTTTGGTAGATATGTGATTCACTTTATAAATCATAATTATTATATTAAATATAATAATAAAATTTTAAAAAATATATATTTTATGGACGTATCTTAACCGTATCCGTATCCTGTTTTTTGAAGTTTTGTCGTATCACCGTATCGTACCGTATCTCGTATTCGCATCCGTATCCGTATCCATGCTTCATAGATATTTACATTTGAATTTAATTCGGGTTGAAATCTGGTCCATTGACAGACTTACCTCCAGCCATAAGAACAAGTTTGGAATCCTTACCCAAGTCCATTTCGGGCCCATACCTACTAATGGTTTCAGACGGTTGGCAAGACCATCACTCCGTGATGAGATAATTGCACCCGTTTCTTTAAGGGATGGGAATGGGGCCGCCTGGTCCGGTGGTTAATTGTTCGTGCACACCCATGGGCCAGGGCTGCACAGTGTTGAACAATTGGTCGGGTTGAACCATCACACTAAAGGAAATAATGGTCCAGTACTTATTTTCAGGTTGTGCTTAACAACACTAACCCATTATCTGTTAGGTTCTGGGATTGTGGGCCATCGCAGCAGCCGTGGGCCTTTTTCCTACCATTTGTTGCGGCCTTTTTGAACATTTTTAGCGCCAAGCAGATGTAAACATTGTATCAATCCTCTGTCTGCTTAGACTTTAAGATTGGATCAAAATTGAGAAAAACTGGGTAGTTTAGTCAAGATATTGATGACCGGTTAATCCAGACATTTTAAGTTTAAAACTTACAACACCCTTCGAGTTAGACCTAAGGGATAAATTCCTTAGTATTGCGCGTGAATGATGTTGGTAAGTGAATTAATCGAAATATGTGTTAATTGGTTCAAACATCCTAATACCAACAAATACATTGAATCTCAACGGTAGTTTAAGTGGTAATAAAGATGAGCTGTAAATTCAGATGCCCTGAGTTCGAATATTGACAACTCTCTTAGGATAAGGTCACAAGAAATTTATTTTTCATGAATATCCTAATCCAAGCGTGAATAATCTGTCTTTAATTGAATCTATGAAGAAATTAGTTAAAGTGAGTATCAATTGACCCAAAAACACCTTACAGTTGAAAAAAAAAAAAAAGAATACATTGAGAAAACCAGAAATTTGGGATCCCGCTGAGTGATAGGTGTGAAACGCAGAATAGCAGATCATCCATACACAGATTGCACGTTGGGGCACAACGTGCAGGAGCAATGATGCTGTCCGTTTATAAAGGGTTTATGCTGCGACAAATTAAGATCGTTAGATTGGAATTCAGAGGAGCGCAATGATGAGGATCACCGTACGATCACAAACCGCCACTGTACATTTCGATTCACAAGTCAAAAGTTAGTTCCGCAGTCAGTGGAAAGAAAAAGGAAGACGATTGACCCTGCTTCCTTCCTTTCTTCCATGTCAACAATTACGGTCATGGACTAATGTTTCCTTTTAAGGATAAGGTATAGATATACTTTTGTTTAATCTTCACTCATTCATTTTCAAACAAATAACTTGTAATTATTAACTAAAATATAATAAAAAATTATACATATAATGTATTTTTATTCAATTTAAAAATGAACATACAATACGGTACATAAGAAATAATTTGCGGTAAGCGAGTATTTTCCAATATAAATAACTCATTAAGTTGGAGACGCAATTTGGACTTTGACCCCATAAAAAAACTACTTTCGTATTTATCAAATTAAAATATGATACGTGAAAATTATTTTATAATATTGCTTAACATGATCTTATTATTTTTATGAGTAATAGTTATATATAGTATAGATTAAATTGATTAGTGTGAAATAAGTTATTTCTCCTATCATAAATTTCTCTTGCACATGAAAAACCAAATACAAAGTGGGGTGCTATGGCCCAGCAGGTTTGAAAAATGTAAAATTTGAGACCACCCACATGCAAAACTTTCACTTATTCAAACTCATCACGAATTTTGTTATGAAAGCTTTTGTTATTTCTTTTGAGGAACAGAACGGAAATATGTGGATGACCGATTTGTTTTTGACCGGATTAAAGAAGAGATTAGTCAAAATGCGCGTAAATTGATCCAAACATCCCTCACCTTTGAACCCGAAAAAAAAAAAGTGACTCTTTGAAAAAGATGGCATGATGGGCGTTTTTAGTCATAGACGAAAATCTCATCTAATGTATTTTTTTGATTCTTTCAATTTTCTTTAAGAGTAGATCAAACACAATTAATTCATGGAAGAGTCAAAGTGAATCTCCTAGTCATGTATGATAGGTGATCTAGCGAAGAAAAAAAATCGAAAGAAAGAATATTTTAGAGCGAATCTTACTCATTCGTCCACTTAGGCCTACTTATAATTTTTCAACTTCCAAATAAGAACCCTAGCAAATTAAGCCTAAAATTACAAAAAGAGATGGACCCTACCTACTTGTTTGGTAAAATCACGCCTTGTATCCCGGCTTTATACCTTTATAAGCCCAGTTAACACATCCTTATGTCAACACAATTTCCCTCCTTTAACATTTAGCTCCAAATAAGGATAGTGTAAAGAAAATGGCAACTCCATTCTCTTTCCTCTTCCTATTTTGTTTTCTCTCTCCACTCCTTGTTTCCTCTTCATCAGTTCAAGACCCTGAACTTGTTGTACAAGATGTGCACAGGTAATTGCTCTCAAGTTTTTCATTTGTTTGTACATTTACTTTTTATTATTAACGAGTCAAAAACAAGTCATTCACACTGAGATTAAGATATTCATAAACAATAAATCAGTCATTTTTACTTATTTTGTTGTTAGTGCAATCCTTAACTAGATGGGTTACATTTTGACAGGAGCATCAATGCCTCTAAGAGAAACTTGGCTTCTCTCTCCTGTGGAACCGGCAACCCCATCGACGATTGCTGGCGGTGCGGTCCCAACTGGGAAAACAACCGGCAGCGTTTAGCCGACTGCGCCATTGGCTTTGGAAAGAATGCAATCGGAGGAAAGAATGGTCGAATTTACGTGGTCACCGACTCCGGCGACGATGACGCCGTGAACCCTATGCCGGGCACTCTCCGTCATGCTGTAATACAAAATGAACCTCTATGGATCATCTTCAAACGAGACATGGTCATCCAGTTGAAACAAGAGCTTGTCATGAACTCATTCAAGACCATTGATGGTAGGGGTGCGAGTGTTCACATAGCTGGTGGGCCATGTATTACCATTCATTATATAACTAACATCATCATACATGGCATCCACATACATGATTGTAAACAGGGAGGGAATGGGAATATAAGAAACTCTCCTCAACATTCTGGGTGGTGGACTCAATCGGACGGTGATGGGGTGTCCATTTTTGGAGGACAGCATATATGGGTTGATCATTGTTCTTTGTCTAATTGCAATGATGGACTCATAGATGCCATACATGGTTCCACAGCCATCACCATTTCTAACAACTACATGACCCATCACGACAAGGTCATGCTCTTGGGACACAGTGATTCATACACTCAAGACAAAGACATGCAAGTCACCATTGCCTTCAACCATTTTGGTGAAGGACTAGTGCAAAGGATGCCTAGGTAAATTTTTATAAAGTATTGGGGTCGACCCATAATTTATTTAGACTATTCTTTTTTGAGTAAAATACAAAAGTGGTCACCCATATATGCTCTTTTTGTCATTTTGATTTCTATTTTTTTTTTAAATATTTGGGTTAATAATATTTTTAATCGCTAAAATATGATTTTTTTGTCAATTTAGTCACCACTTTATCAATTTTATCAAATTAGTCCTTAAAATGTTTAATTCGTGTCATTTTGATTCTTACATAAACGGATCGCTAAATTTTTAACGGAATAATCACGTGTTGGACACGTGATACCGTATAAAAAAATGACACGCGGTCATTTTCATAAAAAACTTAACGGATTGTCTGATTAGGGACCAAAATAACACGAATTAAATACTTTAGAAACCAAATTGATACAATAAGAATTAAACTGACAAAAAACACATAACTAAAAATACTATTAACCCAAAATACTTTATTTTGTCAGCTTTATAGTCTATAAAGGATAAACTATTTTTGGTACGGGTTTTATTGCTCAAAAGGTGAACTGAAAGACTATAACCTGGACACACATTCTCAAATTTTCAGATGTAGACATGGGTATTTTCATGTGGTAAACAATGACTATACTCATTGGGAGATGTACGCCATAGGAGGGAGTGCAGCCCCTACCATCAACAGCCAAGGCAATAGATTTCTTGCACCCGACGTTAGATTCAGGAAAGAGGTCAGAACATAGCATGATCATCTCTCTCTCTCTCTCTCTCTCTCTCTCTCTCTCACACACACACACACACACACACACACAAACACATTTTTTGACACCTGGATTGAGTTCCTTGGTTAATTAAGCAATGTTCATGCAGGTAACCAAACACGAGGAGGCACCGGAAAGTGAATGGAGGAACTGGAACTGGAGGTCAGAGGGGGATTTGATGTTGAACGGCGCCTACTTCCGGCAATCCGGGGCCGGTGCAGCGTCGACTTACGCCAGGGCTTCTAGCTTAAGTGCTAGACCATCTTCGCTTGTTGGTTCAATGACCACAACTGCTGGTGCACTGAACTGCAAGAGGGGCTCCAGATGCTAAAACGTACGAATTGCAAGTCCCAATTAGGAAACTAAATAATGCCTAGTCTTCTCTTTTTTCATTTTTCTTACAACCTTTGTCTGTTGCTTTCAAAACCACTGCCTAGTTGTTGAAAGTCTCGTATGATTAAAGACAACAAGTGCAGTTAGTGTTGATTAATGAAATTTTAGTGTTTTATACTCGTTTCTCATGCATGCAATGCTGTCCTCCTAACTTTTCAACACTAACAATACTATTTGTATATTTAATTTAAGAACCTAATATTGGTATTTAATTTAGAAACTTAATGCACCGGAATTATTGGATTGATATTAGATTTCAAAACTCCAGAAACTCCAAAAGGTAGTAAGTGATAAAAGGGACGAACTGTAAAATCAGATGTCCTTGACAATCCTTTGGGATCAAGTCATGAGGGATAAATTGACCCAGCGTGGATGACCTGCTTTTGACCAAATTGAGGAGGAAATTAATCGAGGTGTGCGAAACTGACTCAAATACCTCTGACCGTTGAACAAGAAAAAAACAAAAAGGTATTAGACTTCATTGATTGCTAAAGATTTATTATCAATTTGATGGTTACAATGCATTAAATCTTTATATTAGATCTTTAAATTAAGTCCAATAATATAGCTCTTTTAACAACCGTCTTGAGGGACTAACTTGAAAAGATAGCAAGTGTGGAGAGAGAGAGAGAGAGAGAGAGAGAATATCAACTAATATTTCTTAGTTCTGATTTGTTAAATAAAATTGTTTAAATATAAGATGAGATTAAGTCCAACAACAACAATAACTTGATCGAAAAATTTTAGTCAATAAATTAGATTTAAATAATTTTACTGAAAAAATTCTGAGCAGTTGAAGTAAAAATAAAATGATACAACTTTAAATAATAAATCTATTTAATTTCATGTACTGGTAAGACTTAAATTATGCAACCTGACCCGCCTTCTAGAATTCAAGGCGGGGGTCCATCAATCACGGGAAATCCCCGGGAACATGGGATGAGAATAACAGTCGTCGCTTTCCCAAGCCGGTCATCGGAGAGAAAAATCTAATTTATAATCAATAACTAATAATATCAATTAATTTTAAGTAAAAATATATATGGTGAATCACACTAATAAAAATATTAGTGGGTATATGAATACTTATAACATCACATTTCAATGGTTTTTTGTGTAATTGTTATTATATTGAATATTTAACCCATGGAATGACCACCGAGTGGGGTACTAGTTGAAGGTTCGTTTCCGAAAAGAGTAACAGGCGTGATTAGGGACCTCATGATCCCATTAGTGAGAGCCTATCGGGATGGTCTCTGAGCGTTTTCTTTTGTCCCCACCCTTTTTTTCTTCAATCAACAAATAAATAAATAAACCCAGGGAATGAGAAACTTTTAGGATGATTCAGTGGTTAAGCCTTATATTTGGTAACTCAAAGGTTCAAGCCCTTTCCACCCCCCATAAGAGCTAGTCACCCTTATCACTTTAAGGACATGATCTAACCCAACTCAAACTACGATAATTTGTCATTAAGTTTGTGAGAGTAATCAGTGCAAGTCTGAACACCCAATAAAAAAACACCTATCGAATGGGAAGGGACAAACTAAGATATATGGGTTGGATTGAGTTTTAATAGCCAAGATATCAAATAATTTGTCTGAACAATTTGGGAGTTACATAACATTATCTAGGGTCATAAAATTTGACAAAAGTGTACGGCAAATTTTCATTGAATCGGATTGAAAAAAAATATAGAATGTAATATCTATAAAATAAAGTAACTTACAATTCAAAATTCAAAAGATAAACAAAATGATTTTTACTTTTCACGGTTCAGATCGCTTTAAATTTTACTTTAAAATTAATCTAACGGCTAATATTAACACCCTAAATTTAATAGGAAAAATAGGACCCTAAGGGTGTGTTTGAAGTGACTTTTTAAAAGTATTTCTACAAATTATTTTCCATAAGTACTTTAAAAAAAAATAGTGTTTGAAACCGCTCCACCACTACCGCCACCACCACCGCCACCACCACCGCCATCGTCGCCACCACCACCGTCGTCGCCCCCACCACCACCGTCGCCGCCACCATCGTCATCGCCATCGCTGCCGCCACCACCACTGCTGCCGTCGTCGCCACCACCACCGTCGCCGCTGCCATTGCCATCGCCGCCGCCACCACCACCACCACGGTCATTGCCACCCACCACAACCATCACCGTCTCCTACCACCACCACCTCTCACCCCCACTACAACCGATGCTTAAATTCATTTATCTCTCCTCTATGTTTGTGATTTGATTTTAGATATGAATACAAATATGTTTATTGTTTACCATTTTTTATTACTCTGTGCCTTCAGGCACAGACAATAACTAGTATATCTATATCTACACTACTTATAAAAATGACTAACAATAAAAAACTTTTGATTTTCTCTTTTAGTCTCAATTAATATAATAAAGTCCATTATATCCCTCATACCCTTTTAACTTCTTAAATTAAATACATAAACCTCTCATATTCCATGATCTTTTAAAATTAATTACATTCACAAACATCTATATCTATACTACTTATGACCCTAATTAATTTTAACCCTATTTAATTTTTTACTACCAATCGTGTTATATTGCATCGTTTAATCTCCATTCAATATTACATCAAATCAACTGCAGTCGTTAGATCAGTAATGGGATCTACTGATCTAACAGTTGCAAGTGATTTAGTGCACATAACATTGCTCATATTATATTATCTATCTATACTACTTCTAAATGTCAATACTTATGCAAAACTTTTGATTGACAATAATGTCATTAAAACATGCTAAAAATTAAATAATATCTTTTTGTTGTGATTTTTCACTGGCCAGAAGTCTCTCTTGCGAGTTACTGTCAATTAAAGAGACATAACTTTTAGACCATCTCCAATCCACTCTCCATTTCCTCTCTTTTAATTATTTTAGCTAGCCAAACATAAAAAACACTCTCCAACGCGCTCTGTAATTCCCATTTTACTCAAATGAAGAGTCATTTAGGCTCTCTAAATTCTCTCTCTATCTCTCCTATATATATGTTGTATTTTCTTTAAATTATTGGAAGTTAATGAAAGTTGGGTACCAATGAGTCTTTGGTCCAATAGTACTCTTTGCCTTGTGAAGACTTTGTCTTCTTGAGATCAAGGGTTCAATCCCCCCGCCCCCTGCCCCCCAAAAAAAATTAAATAATGAAAGTTGGGTGAAGTAGTTAACTAAAATAGAGAGTATGGTTTGAATGAATTTGTAAAAGTGGCTAACTAAAATAGAGAATGTAATATTTAAATATATTTTGCCTAATTATTTTAGAGAGTTAGGTTAGAGATGCTCTTATAGAACCCTCGGAGTTCCACAACTCAGATTGTTTTAGACATGTCATTTTTATGTTTTTTTATTTATTCTCACATTTTTATTTATTCTTATTTTTATTTGGCAATTTTTTTTATGTTTAATTCTGAGTAGCTAGTTTCAAGTAACGTAAACTACAATAGTACTATTTGTTGAAAGCACATAGGATTACTGAATCTACAATGATGAAATTTATGCCATCCATTACTCAAAATATCAAACTTAAGTTTGGCCACATTAATTTAGAAATCAAACATTGTATAAATTTATACGTCAAAACTTAAGAGAACTAAGTTTTTGGTGCAACAATAATTAAATTATATACTTGATAAAACAATTCTAGAATACATAATTACATATAAGTTTTATTACATATGTTTTGATTCATAAGTATATATTTGTTAATATATTTGTTTGATTATTTCGTAAAAATAAGAAATGGATATGATCTAAATTAAATTAAGATAAATCTATAATACGTATATCGGCCACCAATTGGAACTTGAACAATTTCATGTCTTTCATATTCTCGCTTCTTTTACAATTATGTTATGGACCAAGAAATAAAATATTTATTCATAACATGCTCGATCCAAGTCTTTTGAACAAACAATTTTATGAAATATTTTTTTGAAGTGTTTTGAAGGTTCTTCAACATTAGCTACGCATTGTGATCAGCGGGTAAAACCAAAATTATAATTTAAAATTATCAGCGTGCAACACATGAGTGCATCAATTATTTTCCATAAAATTCTAGTTGAAGAAATCAATTGAGATCAATATTATTGTTGGGGGCCAAATAAATTAGTTAGTCTCATTCATTAATTACACCATAAAATTCAATGGGAGTTCATTTTAGTTTTTTGGATGTAAAATGTGACCAAATAATTTTGGAAAAGGTTGGGCAATAGTATAACATTCAGTCAAATTTGATTTTCTTGCACTGTACAAATTACCAACCAGCCAAACTAAGTATTCTCTTCCAATCATCTAGGTCGATTATATGAGTCCATATTAACCATTCATTTTGATCATGTACTATACGTTTATTTAAGTTAAATATTTGCACCCCACAAATTGTGAGATAAAAAACAAAGAATTCTCAATATGTTGAAGTGACCCCAAAAATTACAGACAATTACCAATTCATCATGGTTATATTAAAAGAGGTCACCAACAATGCCTTCCTCTTAGAGGGACTTCATTCTTTCTAATGTTACAGAATAAAAGGACATCTCAAATGCATACACACAACACAACCGAAAGAATCACTTCAATTTGAACGTGTAAACTTTTTTCACAACTTAGAAGAGGAAGAAGCCGGCCACTGTGGCAGCGCCAACAGCGGAATAAACCTTCAAAGTGGTTGCGCCGCTTGTCTCAGAAGCGTCAGGAGTAGGTGCGCTTGCTGCTGCTGGTCCTCCAGATGCAGGGCTATCGGCGGTTGGTGCGGTGGATTCACTGGCGGGGGCTGGTGGAGATGAGGGTTCCCCGTCGGGGGAGGAGGCTGGGGTAGCCGAGTCCGAGGTAGAAGGAGAAGTGGCACTAGGAGAGGTAGTGGGGGCGGTCTCTGATGAAGTTGGGGCAGTGGTGGATGCCTCTGGAGCGCTGCTTGTTGCTGTTGGGGTAGCTACTGCGTCGCTAGCAGTTGGGGTAGAAGCGGGTGATGATGATGATGGTGGTGGAGGAGAAGTTTTTGGCGATGCTGCCGGGGAAGTGGTAGGTGCCTCGGCAGAAACCAACCCAACAAGGGCGACAAAGATGAGAGCAAGGACAACCAATTGGCGTGCCATTTTTTCCTGGAGAAAGTGAGAAGTGATTATATATTGATTCTGAGAGATTGCAGTACTTCTTCAAGAAACACTGCGAAACCAAAGAATGATTAATCTGGTGGAGGGATGGTGGTGTATAAATAGGGTTGAAGGGGAAGGGCAGTAGCGGAGAAGGCGGGGATTTATGGGGACATTAGGACAATTAGCTATTAGAATAAACGGTTGGCTATTTTGTTATGGAAGTTGGGAGGTATATATGGTTTTGTTTGACCGACTCTAATGGTAGTTAGTCACAACGTACGAACATTAGAAACACCGGAACAAAGGTAAATTTTATGCAGTTGGCCATCAATTAATTTGGAGTTTTCATAAATTTTTGGGAGAATTACACCTAGACCTCCTGAGGTTTGTCACTTAATTACTCAGACCCCCTGATATTTAAAATATTACACACAAACCCCCTGAGGTTTGTGCGCGCGTAACACTTAGACCCCTGTTGTAAATATATCCGTTAATAAATTACACTTAGACTCTCTTGAAGTTTGTAGGTATATAATACTTAGACCCTTTAAGTTTAAAATATTATACTTAGACAAAAAATACTCCAATTAAAGATAAAATATCAAATATTTTAAATTTTACAACAAAAATTCATGTCCTATTGTATCATTTATTGAAATAAAATCAAAAATAAAAATTCAATTTTTTTTAAAAAAAATCGTAATTAGTATACAATTATATTGTCTATTGGAATTTAATTTGGTCATTTAAATGACCAAATTAAAATACCAAACTACCCTAATTAAAGATAAAAGATATTGTGTTCATTACAGTTTGACTCATTGTTTAAATCTTTTAGTTTTATTCTAATAGATAGTATAATTATATATTAACAATGATTTTTTTTTTTTAAAATAGACTTTTATTTTTGATTTTATTTCAATAAATGACATAATATAACATGAATTTTAGATGTAAAATTTATGTTATGTTATAAATGACTTAGACCTCTTGTTTGATTTTTTAGTTTTATTCCAATAGATAGTATAATTATATACTAATTACGATTTTTAAAGAAAAAATTAAATTTTTAATTTTAATTTTAATTTTATTTCAATAAATGATATAATAGAACTTGAATTTTGGTTGTAAAATTTAAAATATTTGATATTCTATATTTGATTAGAATATTTTTTGTCTAAATATAATATTTTAAACTTAAAGGGTCTAAGTATTATATACTTACAAACTTTAGGGAGTCTAAGTATAATTTATTAATAGATATATTTACAGCAGTGGTCTAAGTGTTATGTACGTACAAACTTCAGTGGGTCTGTGTGTAATATTTTAAATATCATAGGGTTTAAGTGATTAAGTGACAAACCCTAGGAGGTCTGAGTATAATTCTCCCTAAATTTTTTGTATTCAAATTTAGCAATGGAGAATTTTGTTGCCACATTTTTATGATTTGTGGGTGGATGTTCCTAAAGTTGGTTGAAGATCCCTAGAACCAATTAGATCGATGCACCAAATTAGATCACTAATGTTTTTTTTTTTGGTGCTACAAGGGGTTCAGTATTTAGGTTTGTGTCAACTATTTCCTCGATCTCAGCGACTGATCACTATGACTTGAACTGAGTTAGAACATGTCTCTAAAAAGAGCAAGATGGGTGACTAACCTGATGACACGTTTGAATTTTTAAAGGCTAGTATTGGTTGTTGGGCCATGTGAGAGCAGCAAGCAGATGTGAAGATTATTGGGCATGGGCCAGTATTGGTTGACTCTCAGCCTAGACAGATAAGGCCCAATCATAAAATAATCCCCAACCCAAGGATACTGGACTTAGAACTTAGAACTTGGTCCAATAGTTGACCAGGAAAAGCTCGTTGAGGCGTCCGTATTACCCACCACCTCTGCCAAGAAAGCTGGAGGAGAAAAACAAATGGCGGAGGAGCCCAATTCCAAACCTGGCTCCGGCGGCTTCTCATCGGCCGTGAACGGCGGAAGAACGGTGGAGGAATGCCAGGACATGATTGGAAGAAGCCTCCGAAGTATGTTTCTCTCTCATCTCTCCCTCTTGTTTCTTACTAGGGGTTTAGGGTTTTTCATCTCATTACATATGTAATTGCAGTTCCAATGGTAAAATTTTTGAAGGAACACATGGAGAAAGCAGGTTGCAGGATAGGTGACAAGTTCATAAAGGCCGTTCATTGCGACAGGCAGATCAGTGGCGGTTATGTCCGTGGTGAAGGGGTATTCATCCTCTACTTACATCTATGGAAGTTGAAGTGATTTCAATTCTTATAATGGGCTTTGGTTTCTGATTAGGGGTCAAGCTTATTTACTTTATGAGTCCCATAGTTCCTTAATGAGTGTGGTGTTGTGTCACTCCATGGAGAACATGGTTTGCATGTTCATAGGCTGATTATCATTATAATGGTTGATCACAATCTGATCTTTTACCGGCTCTGTGAATTTAAAAGTAATTTGGCCAGTGCAAATCGTTTTAATGGGTTAGTCGTCAAATAGGCCACTGTTTATCAAAATTTGCATATTTTTTTTTTACAAAATTACAAATTGAACTTTCAAGAATATTGGGTTGAGCTAATGAGGTTCTTCTACACCTTTGAAAGTTAGGCCTTTTTGTTTATTGTAGTGAAAACCTTGTGATGCCTCTCCTTGGGAGAGTGTGTTTATCATAATTCAACTTGTCGGTATTTCGCAGATGACTGAATTTATCTTTGTGAAGATGATATCCTGTGATCACCTCATGAAACAACTTTGGAAAACATTAACTTCAATATTTTTTGCATATTTTAAGCAATAAAAATGAACTAATTTTTGCCTATACCTTGTAAGTTGGTGCTTGAGTGTGCTTATAACTGACATCTAGAAGCTTGGTACTGAAGTTGAGGAATTACCTTGTAGAACCATCTGTATGTTTTAGATTTGGTAATTCTTTGTGTCTATCTTTGAGAGTCAATTTGATGCATTATGTTCTATTATGTATATAATCTTCCTCCACCCCTTTCCCAGTGTGTGGTTTTTCCATGCATTCTAGTCTTGTGCCATGATCCCAATTCTCTCTTTTTATGATGACATGACGCTCTGTATGCTTTCTCTTTTGTGTTTGCATGTTTTAGATAATTGTGTGTAGTAATCACATGAACATCCAAGATGAGGTCAACCAAGTAGTGATCCATGAGCTCATTCATGCATATGATGACTGTCGTGCTGCAAACTTGGATTGGTCCAACTGTGCTCATCATGCCTGTAGTGAGGTTTGCATCCCTCAACTATCCGTTTTCGCCTATATCTTGTTTGTCAAAAGTTTCTTTAATTTTGCTAGTTTTCATATCTGCATGAAACAGATTCGAGCGGGCCATCTTAGTGGTGATTGTCACTATAAACGAGAATTGCTGCGGGGTTTTATGAAAATACGAGGTCATGAACAGGTGATTTTCATTCTTATAAACTTTGAAAGTATAAATGCTGTTTAAATTTTTGCTTGTTAAAAAATATCATTCTATTAGGAGGCATATTTCTGTATAATTTACTGCAATCATATACAGGGACAGGAATTTCCTTTGGTCAAGCAATATCTAGGAAGTCTATATAAAATTATATCCAGAAAACAAGTAACCTTTTAAAGGCGGGGAAGATTCTAAGTGCCAGTATTTAGGTAATCTGCGACTTGTATTATATGTTGAATCTCCCCCAACCCACAACAACCTTGGCAGAAAAAATACAACATGAATGTATTATACTGGGGATAATCAGGTGTATATTAAAGTTTTGATAGTGCCTTTTAAGGTTTTATGTGTGTAAATACTACTATAGATAAGGGATAACGTACAAACTACCACAAGGCCTAGTCGGACCTGTCATTTACCATATTGTGCAGAATGAATGGATTTGAAGAAAAAGTAGAGGGGGAAAAAGAGGCATAAAAAGAATATGCAATCTAAATAATGTTGGATGACATTGAGAACTTTGTCCTTACTCTCACTCCGTAGTCCTGGAATTTCTACCCCCTATTTTTTTTCCCTTTTTTCGGTGGTGTGGGGATGGCCGGTGAGACTTGAAAACCTGCCCTACAGAGTGATAACCCATATAAGAAAGGGAAGCCCTGAAGACAAAAGAATTGCCGACTTTAAACTGCTTTCTTGTATTTTTTTGCTGTTTTTACTGCCAAATTTACAACTCCATAAACAATCCCTTCCCATATCCATCAAAATGTCTTCCCTAGAATGTCCTTAACTATATGCTAGTTTGTCCCTGCTATGGTCACTCACTCCTAAACACAACCACTGTTACGACCAACAAATTGCATGCTGATTGCCCAAAAATACCATCATTGCATTATCCATCGATGAGAGCAATCTAGAAGTAATAGCATGTCACACATACGACCATAGAATGAACTGCAAGTCTTCAGAGTGTTAACTGTTTCCAATAATTAGCGCCTGTGTGTTGTTATTTTTGAAGGATTGTGTGAGAAGAAGAGTTATGAAATCAGTGATTGCTAACCCTTACTGCTCAGAAGCGGCAGCGAAGGATGCCATGGAAGCTGTCTGGGATGTGTGCTACAATGATACTAAACCCTTTGACAGAGCTCCTTGATACACGGTATTCACCGTGTGCCTGTCAAAGCAAAACCATCTGGTACTCCAATTTTCCCACCAAAATGGCCACTAATTTGTCATTGATTGCTTTTCAAGAAGGAAGACTATGTCCACTCCATATCTATTTCAGGGATTATTATGATACGATTCAACCAAAAGGTGCAATTTTTTTAAAAAATATTTTTCATGCATCAATGATTGCCATACAAATGCATGAACAGAGAGGTTCTTGCCATTCTTGAGGCACTGTCTCGATTGTAAACCAAAGCCAATGGCTATTCAGTGAGACTACATTTGAAGAACAAATTCTTTGTTTTTCTTTTAGATTATTTGAAGTAAAATAAACTGGTTGTATTGTTGGATTGACATTTTTTTTGGGTTTACTCTGTTGGACCATGCATTTTTGGTTATGTTTTATGAGAGTGCTACAGGCTGAGTAAGTGCAGGTCAGCATGTTGGCAAGCACAAAATCAAAATCAGTGCAGTTTTTATTTTGGGTTGCATTTTTTTGGGTTCTATTTGGGTTGTATGGTATTATTCTTTTTTAAATCACTAGTTTAAAGTTCCGGTTGGTATGATGGAAAAATGAAAGGATGAAAAGTTGAAAGGATGAAAAGCTGGAGGGATAAATAAAACATCTTGTTTGGTAAGGAAGGAAAATAGGAATGATGGAAAAGTGGATGGATTAATTTTCTTGCCAACTCACAAAAATCAATCCCTCCAAAATCGGAAGGAAAGTTGATGAAAAATTAATTATTTGTGTTGAAATGTATCTTATTTGTTTATATATTTTTTAATATATACATATATTATGTATATATTAATTTCATATAAAAATACAATAATAAAATATGTATTTTTTTAAAAATTTAAAAAATAAATTTAAAAATAAAAAAAATATTAAAGTAAAATTTTTTTTTTTTCATCTTAACTAGCGGTGAAAATTTTTGATTTAACATGATGACACGACTCGAATTCGATACGAATTTTATGACACGAATTTGATTATAACTCGATACGAACTTGAAAATGACATGACACGCGAATAAGAAATATAAAAGGTTTATATTCAGTTCAACCAGTTAAATTCAAAATTCACATGACACGACACGAGTTGATTGTTATCCCTAATCTTAGTCAGCACCAAAAAAAAAAATTAGTTATTTTTATTTTTCATCTATCCAACCAAACAAAAAAGAAAAAAAGTGTATCATTCTTACTTTCTTTCTTTGAAAGATAGAAATTGTATTTCTTCTACTTTCTTTCCTTCCTATTTTTTATCATTTCTACCGAACGGAGCCTAAAGGTTAAAGGGGTAAGCGACTAAGCGTGATATGCATTTTTATCGAGTGAAGTGTAGACATGTTTTACCAGTCTGACAAATTTAGATTTAGAGATTGTATATCAGGGGCAATACATGTGTAGGTATTGGGTCCACGAAATGCTATTTTTGATTAGATACAGGATTGTCAATTCATTTGGTAAAATACTTTTTGATTAATGTTTTAAGTATGCATTACATGTGTAGGTATTGGGTTTAACGACATGTAGCTTAGTAATAATAAGTGGCTATGCCAGACTGAGCTTAACCATGTGAATCCCGAGACTTCTTTCCAACACAACACATGGACCCTCAAAACTTTTTTTTTTTTTGATTTTTTAATCAACAACCTAACACTACCTCTTAAAAAGAGGACGGCCAAAACTTTATTTGAAAATCAATGCTTTAGAATTAGAGCCGCAGAAAGAAACAAAAAGAATCCTCCAACCCCCCCCCAAAAAAAAACATACCAAGCCTGTAATCCTATAAGATTCTCTTCCTTTTTTTTTTTTTTTAACAGTGAAGTGTCTAAACTAATTTATGCGTATCTCGATTAATCTCATTCTCAGTTCGATCAACAATAAGTTATTTATGTCGAGATTAAGATATTCATGAGAAATAATTTTTCATGACCTAATTTTAAGGGTGGTCAAAATTCAAAATCACAACTTTAGATTTATAATTTGTCTTTATTATTACTTGAACTACTTTGAGTTTAAGATTCTATTACCAAGAATTGGATTCAATCTACATTTAGCTAAATCCACCTATTTATATTACTCTCATATTTGAACGTGGGTCCTTGCTTCCTTTACTCATATATAGGCCGTGGTGGTGTTGTTGGAAAGAGAGAGAATGTGAAAGTGTGCTAAAAATATGGGGATAGTGGGTGTCATTAGGATTATGGCTTGTCTCTATTTGCTTGCTCAACAGCAGACCCAGCTTGCTGCTAGACCACAACATTACACAGGTGAATATGATTATGGAGTGCTCTTCTACCACGTACGGTTTCCATTCTTTTGCCATAAAATGTGTTTATGATATTATTAGAATGTTTGTTTATTTGCAGGTGTGATGGAAATGCAGAATCAGGGTCAGGAAATGGGAAGAGAAGTGGACCGGCAGACGGCGAGTTGGTGGTGGTCGGGAGACTATTCTATGCCTCGCAGGCGAAGACATGTACACAATGACTTGAAACCCTAAAGTCATTGATTTCTCTTTTCTCTTCAGCATATATACATTATGTTCTTTGTAGTAGTTTATGTTGTATATTTATCACGTACTGTAATATTCAAATGACTTACTCTAAGTTCTCGAAGCAGTCTGTTTTCATATATCATACTCAAAACCTTAGAGAAGAATGGAAGTACTGTTCCAACGGGAGGGGATGTACCCTTCGAAGTGAAACTCAATGTCATTCCAATAGCTAGCGTTGGATGTGCGATGCCACGAGTGTTCAAATGGTTCGGTCAATTTTCAAGTGCATGCCCTGTTTTTTTATTAACTGGGTGTTCAGACTTGCGTCGATTTTTATTTTTCATGTAGTTATAATTCATGTTAAATAAATTACTTCACCTCTGGCTGGATAGCGGGAATCAAACCCGCGTCTTCTCCTTGACAAAGAGAAATTTTCTCATTCAACCATATCCAACTTTTTTTGATACAATATGTATATATTATGCTATATATTATACATCTTGATCGTATTTGGGAAATTTTTGAATTTTCATGCACGGAAGCTGTCTTTAACTATCGTCATGTAATACTTTTCTTCTCTCTTGTCATTACAGAAATTTTCTATGTGGACCAATAATGGACTTAGAACATGAGAGGCACGTAATATATATATGGGTCTAAATTAACTATGTATAAATCTTCATACTATTTTATTACATCCACCTGCCTTATCTTGGATAACGTACGAGTGCCGAAAGGTGAATTTAGTAGCTTTTCTCTCTTAAGAACGCAAGACTTAGGGAATGGTGCGTCTCGGAAAAATTCAGTGGGGTGATACTCATTCTATCTCGACCAATTTATACAATCTTCGATTTCAAATTTGAATGTGATCTTTAATTAATCCAAAAGTATTATCCGTGTTTAAATTTTTCGTCAAACATTGTACGAATGGAGATTTGCGTTCAATTCCCGGGTTGAGATTTAGGACAAAGACCGGATGAATAATGAAATGAAGTTTTCCTAGAGGAACACTGGCATGCATGACCAACTTTAGTTTCCATGTTCTAAAAGTACCACAAGGTATTACGTTTGCTTTACTTTACATTATCTTAATGGGAGGTTTGTGATAAGTCTAAAAGTCTTTGCTTTAACATCAAAGTTAGGCCACATAGGAATTGCCCCTACTACTATATTTTAGTTCTTTTCATCCAGAATTTCTATGTTTCAAACGGATATAGCTTGCGGAATGTGATCCAGACATGTGCACTCTATGATGGATTAATGCATGTAGGGAGTTATTTTTGTGCAATCGTTTAGTTAGCAATACTTGGATGAAGTGGGTCTAATATTCTTGAAATAAAAGGACAAAGTTAGAAAATGGCAGGATATGTATTCGGCGTACCTCTTAATATTTAAGTTAGTCGGTATTTAGCCAAGGGAGTGTGAATATTACGGTAGAATCTGAGTTTCGCTAATACGTATGTATTTGAGACTCAACTCTTTGAACTATTTATACCTTGAGAGATGTTGACATAGAGATGTTGCAATCGCTTCTATAGTCTATTGGAAGTTATATGTATTTGATTTGTAACGTGTGGAAGAAAAATGGACAAAAGAACCTCCTCCCTACTTTTTTGTCATAAATTTTTTTCTATTGAAATTCAATGTTCCAATTTCTTGTAAATAAAGTTAAAATATGGAGTGTTCAAAAGAAATTCAAAACTTTCACTGATTCACCATAAAGATCTAATTAATTATTCTAAAAATATGCAACATTTGAAAAAAATATTAAAAATCTAGGAAAAATAAGTCCTAAAGATTGATATGATGGACAACCTTTGCATAAGTGTCATTGAGACTTGAGAGTAACTTGATGGGAAATGTGTTACCTAAGTCTGACTTTTCTACTGTTAATTAAAACGGCGTTAGTTTGTTTAAAACGATCCCGTTTTGTTAAATAGAATTACATTATTTTAGTATTTTTTTACACTCAAAATGACGTCATTTTGATCAACAACACCTATATTATTATAAGAAAAAGATCTTCAACCGCCCATTAGATTTTTGGGCAAAGCTAAGTTGAGATCTCTGATATATTATCTAGGCGTTGAATATATGGGCAAAGTTATCTTTTAATATTATTATGTTGTCCTTTTGAACTCAAAAAATTACTACTTATATTTGTTGACCCAAAATTTATCCATATAACAAAAACCATGAATAAAAGGGAACTAGTTTGTAATTGACCAAGAGAGAAGAGATTAGCTAAAAAAATGTAGTGAACAACCGAAGGAGGAAGGTACCAACCAAGTAAATAAAATATTGGGTGTAACCGTAAAATCATTTCAACATCGTCAACATGGTATAATTATTCAATAAAAAATTATAAAATGAATAAAACAGGATCCACTTTCTATTATAGATGTGATTATGTATTACATGAATAAGTGGTTATGAATTTTAGTAAGACTCACTTATAAACTTGTTTATTTGTTAGGGTAACATGTGTCTGAAAGTACGGTACAATGTGAATGGTTTTGAAATGAATATTGGTGACTGTTGAATAAATTTATTTAAGACTGTTGAATAAATCTATTTTATATTATATTTTATTGAATAGCCAATATTTTTTCCAACCCCAGAGAGAGAGAGAAAGAGAGAGAGAATGACAAGATTTTTTTGTACTTTTGTAACGTTTATAGAGTAGATCGCCAAATTTAACATGACACCCATTGTTTCTGACGATACGTTTGTGGCTTCTCCGCCCTAATGAACCTCTAACTTCCCATATATCCATGCCCTCTTCTCCTTCCTTCCTCCTTGTCCTCGCTCCCATTCATTCCTTCCCCACCATTTCTTCTCTCTCTCTCTCCATGGCTCCATCATTGGAAAATGAGGTGCCTAACAAATCTAGAGTCACAGTTGTTGGCAGTGGCAATTGGGGCAGTGTGGCTGCCAAGCTCATTGCCTCCAACACCCTTAAGTTTCCCTCTTTCCACGGTTTGTCATCTCATCTTTATACATTTAACATGTATACTCTTGTCCATTCATATATTGTATGTACTTCTGTGTGCAATTTATACATTACTTTTATGTTCCAATTGATGAAACACTTAATAAATGAAACCCATTTTCAATTTGGATCCTATTATGATGAAATTTAGATGAAGTGAGAATGTGGGTATTCGAAGAGACATTGCCAAGTGGTGAGAAACTCTCAGAAGTCATCAACCGAACGAATGTAATGACCATTCTTTCTTTTCCTCTATGTTAACAGCATTAATCTGTAATTACTTTGCTAATCCTTGTGTATTCTTTAATAGGAAAATGTCAAATATCTTCCTGGCATAAAGCTTGGTAAAAATGTTATTGCAGACCCCGATCTTGATCATGCAGGTATGTAATACCCTAATATGCCACCTTAATATTTATTGAATTGACTAATGATCAATTAATTAATCGAATAAGATTATGATCTGGTGCATATGTGATTCCTCTGTGACTAATTCTAGTTGGGGTGTCATGTAGTGAGGGATGCAAACATGTTAGTATTTGTAACCCCACATCAATTCATGGAGGGTATATGCAAAAGGATAGTAGGAAAGATAAGGGAAGACGCGGAAGCAATTTCCCTCATTAAAGGAATGGAGGTCAAGATGGAAGGTCCATGCATGATCTCTACCCTCATAACAGAACATCTTGGGATTAACTGTTGTGTTCTAATGGGGGCAAATATCGCTAATGAGGTGGTTAATTTATTTTTAATTTCTAATTATTGCACTGGAGCATTACTCTAATAAGTAGGAACCACATGTTCAGATTGCAGTGGAGAAGTTTAGTGAAGCAACTGTTGGATACAGACAGAACAAAGAGATTGCAGAGAAATGGGTTCGGCTATTTAGCACTCCTTACTTCATGGTCACAGCTGTAAGTGCAATATACCTTATCTAATAATAGACACCCAAGTACATAAAGAGCAGTAATTTGAAAATAATTTGTATAGATCTTCCATCAATTCCATTCACTAACATGTAACGGAAACAAGGTAATCTAATTGTTTCATAACATGCACCAATACCATGTTTGAGAGATTATGTCAATAGATGCATTACTGTACTGAATCATTACAAACACAAACAATAAATGTAAAACAGGTTCAAGATGTTGAAGGAGTAGAACTATGTGGTACCCTAAAGAATGTTGTGGCGATAGCAGCAGGTTGTGATTTACTCATGCTGTTCCTGCCGTTTTATTTCTTGAAACATTTTCAACTTCTTCTTTTGAGTAATGGAGAATTTGGTACTGATTGTACAGGTTTTGTGGATGGTTTGGAGATGGGAAATAACACGAAGGTAAAGGCAAAAGATCTCAAAAGCTTAGTTTTTGTTGCTGCTTTATGCAACACATTAATATTTGCTATAGAGCATAAAGTCTTGGCTGGTTTTATGATGATTTACTAGGCTGCAATAATGAGAATCGGTTTGAGAGAAATGAAAGCCTTCTCGAAGCTGCTGTTTTCTTCTGTTAAGGACAACACCTTCTTTGAGAGCTGTGGTGTAGCTGATCTGATAACAACTTGCTGTAAGGAGGCATTTGAAGCACTTTGCTCCCCTGCTTGTATAATTTTTCATTCACACTAGACATAGCACATATTTGCAACATGATTGTCTTTTAAATGTTGCAGTAGGAGGAAGAAACAGGAAATGTGCAGATGCTTTTGCCAGGAATGGCGGGAAAAGGTTTCTATCTAGTAGATCTGTAGAGTAGACAAAACAAAGGTAAAAATCAAATTCTAGTTTTGTTTGACATTGCCAATTGTCATCCGTAGGTCTTTTGACGAGCTAGAAGCAGAGTTGCTTCAAGGACAGAAACTACAGGTGGATCCTAAACTTGTTTCTATTTTCGCCTAATAAGTCACAGATAGATGCTTAACTAACTTGTTTACAAATAGATGCTAAAGTAATTTTTGTAATAGAAATCTTTTGGGTGATGAATCATAAAAGTACTAACTTCAAACCATCAACTGTATTTGCATCCTTGAACTACTCAAATTGGAAGGGAGAAAAACACCCTTCCTGCAGTCATTTGCATTCCCATTTTCATATCTGGGCATGGACCATGGGCAAGCATATTATATATAGATTGTACAACATAGACTTAGAATACAAGAATCATACCAGGCCTGCTGTCCTTTTTTATCTGACCTTATTTGAAATTTTGAAGGGTGTTTCGACAGCCAAAGAGGTTTACGAGGTTTTAAACCACCGGGGATGGTTAGAGTTGTTCCCTCTGTTCACAACAGTGCATGAGATCTGCATCGGTCATCTTCCACCATCAGCCATCGTTGAATACAGTGAGCACACACCCAAATTCTCCCTGTTGGAAGGCTCTGCTCAATATTACTGATTCGTCATGGATAAAGTAGCATTCACAGCATATCATAAATTTGAAGTCAATTTGATCAGCTTTCTTCATCAGCAGTTCTATGAAACCTCACTGCCAAAGAAAAACTGTGAACCATAAAACTAGGTGAAACTTTGTCCTGTGAATGGCTAATACCAGTTAGCAATATGACACAAACGCAGCCTATAGGTATGAAATGCAGCATTAAGGAAGCTTCAAATCTCATTCTTCTGTTCTACACCACTGAAATCAATATATAACATGAGTTCCTATGATCTTGTTATTTTTGTTCTTTAGTTTCTCTATTAATTGCTGCAAATGGTACTTCCAAAAGTGGGTGGACTCACAAGAAAGCAAGACAGAAACCTTGCCCCGAGTGTCTTAACTCGACTTCCAAACAAACTAAACCTGTGAATACAGAGGCTCACGAGAGAGAGAATGTAGCAGAAAGAATTCCATTATACCACCACACCCTTTATCAGTTCGCAATAGTGTTCAGAAAACTTCTCAAGCAGGCTGAAAAGGCAAAACACCATAAATAAAAGGAGGCTCACATAAATTGGCCCTTCAACATCAAACCCAGGCGTAAAATTTACAATTGTATCATGAAAAACTATCCTGTTCGTACTCTATCCAACTGGTCAACACTCTTCCGAGCTCTTTCTAGTTGGTGGTCAATGCTCTTCCAGGATTTCTCAATGCAATCCACACTTCTCCGAGACCTTTCAATTTGGTCGAAAGAGACCCTCAGTTTTTCTAGCCTGTCGGCATTGTTGGACTGGTTTTTCAATTTTTCAGGCCTGTCAGTGCTGTGCCTTGGTTTTTCTCTCCGGTCAGTGCTCTTCCTTGAAGCTTCAAAAACATCGGTACTCTTCCTAGACTGCTCAAAATGCTCCAAACTTCTCCTAGAACTGTACCTCTGTGAAGGAGATTTCTCTACTGTTGATATGAACTTCTTCAGATGCTTGATATACTCTGGATAGAGCTCTAAATCACAGTGGTTCCCTCCTTTAATCCATAGGGGTTCATATTTTTCTTTACACAGTTCCCAAAGTTGCTTACCGTGCGAATAATCAACAACTTCATCTGCAGTCCCCTGCACAATGATTAAAAGTCCCAAAAATTAGCCTAACAAAAATAATGTTATGGGTCCTTCCACAAATCCGTAATGAGATCAGAAGAAATAATTGTTAGTTTCTATAATTTTACTTCTAATGGAATATGGACTCTTTATTGCTCCTCTTGTCAAACAATTTTAGACCAAATATATATCATCAAACATATTGAGAAAGGCTTTATCAGCATTAGGGTTTCATAACTTTAGGATGAAAGAGATGCAAATCACCAGCCTATGTATCTTCATATAAAGGTAAACAAGTCTATCATCCAACAGCATCAATATACACCCTTCTCCATAATTCCTGTGATTAGCCAGTCTAATCTGACCCAAATACTAGCTAAGATCTATAAAAAAATCAACTTTGGCAACATCTGGAAAAAATGAGTTGGGGCCACTACATAATGGCAGAAACCCAAAGTCCAAAGATGTCATCTTGGGTTGCTCTTAAATTGAATAAAAACAAAATTCCCTAACAAGGACATCAACAGGGGCCACATAGGTGCCCACACCCTCTTCTTACCAGCACCTTCTTCCACACAAATAAGTTGTTCCACTGATTGCTTATAGGTGTTAATTTTATTATATATATATATATATATTTTATTTTTTATTTTTTTTGTGGGGGGGGGGGGGGGGGGGGGGGGGGTTGTTGGCTATGTATTCTCCTTACAGTCTTACTATGCTACCCATTGTTTTTGCCCAAATTTAACTACCTAAATGAGCTGGCAGCATCACCACCAACAAATGAGGGGGACAAAAGAATACAGAATGGTTAAGATTTAACTACATCAGTTGGGAAGTAAAAATTGGGCTGAAAATTTGGGAAGCATATCATTAGTGTTCTATTCATGTGATCTTTTGTGAGATTAGAAGCCCCAAGTCCACAAAAACTGGTGCATTAAGTGCCAGATAGGGTTGAGTTCAGAAATATGAGGACAAGGGTGGAGAATTGATGATAAGGTATGACATGGCCAAAAGTTTAGTATAGGGAACATTGCAAGAGAACACCAATCATATTTTTAATTGCCCAGAGTTCACCTTCGCGAACCAGTAATCATGTTTTCTTTCATGGAACAAGATTAGGCATAGAGGAGATGCTACAGGTATAGGCATCGGAACAGAGAACATTTAAGTAGAAACTTCAATTCCTATCAACCTAACAATTTGAAGTCAAACAATAAAACACATGCATATTCATTCCTGTCAAATTATATCCAGAAACAAAACAGAAAAGCAGTTGGAATTATCATCACTCACACATTGAAATCAGTACAGGTATCATTTCTTCACTACTGCAGATAATTTTGAAGTGCACAAATGTAAAGAACAACATACTTACATGAACGATGAGTACAGGACAGTTAACCAAGGGGATTTTGTCAATGTTCTGCAACACAAGACACAAAATTATGTTCAGAGAAATAAATAGATGAGTCTCAATTGAGCACAAAAATAAAGATTGAGAAACGGTGTAAAGAAGATGAATGTTACCCTGTAAATGTCAAACCAGTATGTGCGCTTCACAGGATACATGACTCTTAAGCCCGAGAGTATAGGACTATGCAGGATGACAGCTCTTAACTGAGGCAGCCGAGCTGCAAGATCCAAAGTCGGGCCACTTCCAACGGATTGCCCATAGAGGATGATATCTTCTTGCTTGGTACCGTAACTCTCCTCAAGACACTTATAGGCAGCTTCAATATCTGCATATGTATTCTGCTCACTTGGCTGCAAAAAACAGTAATTTATCAGCCGTTAGATCACTATCTCAGTCACACCCACCAATACAATGGTGCTATCGTCAATAATATATTGAGAAATATACAAACCTTCCCTGAGGACTGACCATACCCAGAATAGTCATACCTGCACAGAAGTTCATTTGAATCAGAAAACTGCCCGTTGCTATAGATTCTAATCCTTGAGATTACATTTGCAGATGACAATACCAATGATTTTCCCCTCTAAAGACATAATCAAAATACAAGTCCCAAAAAAAACTATCAACTTTACAAGCAAAATAGAGCATATAGCGCTGGCCATCAGATATTTACCAGGACCTAACATTGACATACGATCTAAACTACATTGCAATTACACATACACGATGATGAATCTGCATATATAAGTTGTTCTGCACTACAGCAGAGGGCAAAGGCAAACTGGATGGACAACGAATCGAGTTATAAGGCGTTCTCTCCAGCTTTTTAATAGTGGATCCCTTTTCTTGGTATTTCCCATTACGCAAATCCATACTTGGTGACAAATCCTCCATGTTACTATGCGATGCAGCGATTATCAAAACCCAGAAGCAAATGCTTACAAATTTCTAAATTAAGGAATACCCAGATGCCAAAATCAACGATTTAGAAGAACTAAGGATAACCAAGCTAAACAATTATTCCATACCAATAAGAGAACACACATACACCAGACATAGATACACGGAGGTCAGAGGGAGAGAGAGAAAGAGGAGAGACAGAATTCGTGTGTACCCCATGAGATTAACTCGCAAGTGAATGCTCAATTGGATGAAGAGCTCGTACATCTGACCCAGATCGGCGGCGTTACCGTGAGAGTAGAGAAGCGTAGAAGTGGCCATGGGGTGTCGAATGTACACTGCCACTATGTCCGTCCCCTTTCGAGTGGGCAATTTCAGTACTTCCACGTTTTCGCGGTGAGGAAACGAACTGAGAAGCAGGAGACCGGTGAGCTCGTCGGTGACCAGCTTGTATGATGGTGGGTTCGGTGGGAAGAAAGCGAACTTAGCCGCCATTGATGACGTCATTCCTCCCATCTCCTCTCTCTCTCTCTCTCTCTCTGTTCTTTTCTCCCTCTCACTCTCTCTCACTCATTGAATAGACCAGTGTAATTTTTTTCACTCAGATTGAAGTGGAATTGGATCAACATTCCTTCTTTTTTTATTTCCAGAAGAAACTTTATAGAAAAAGAATGTTTGTGTGTGTGTGTGTCCCTCTCTGTTGCGCGCGCGCGTGAGAGAGAGGTCGGGAAGAAACCGCTTTACACTCGGTTCACCATGCGCGGATAATCAACATAGTCGACCCTTCTAGTCTCTCTCTCCCTTTCTCTCTAACTAAAATTTTTCTACAACAGTTACCTTATTTCCAGTGATCAATCAGTCAATTTGGTTGTATCTTCCTTACATTAAAATACCTGTCAGCCTGATGGGGATGTGTCTGTAGGTACAGAGGCTGAAGAACACAAAGGTGATATCATCGGAAAGGTGATATTATGGGGGGGGGTCATTCAGGAGGACACCACAAAAATTCATATACCAAACAGATGATATGCTCTGAATCATGAACAAAAAGTATCAAACTGATCTGATTACTTTCTGCCACTTGCATGATGCATGTCTCTATATATATGTTTAAATTGTGACAAATACTCAATTATTAAAGGTGACTTATACTAAGGTTAGTTGTCTTCTCTATCAATAACAGCGGTATCAAAATTAAGGAGGAATTGTCCCCTTGATCAAATGCAGCAGGGTGGTTACCCCAGTATCGACCCTGCATGAAACCGGGCCAAAACGACAAAGAACCATTATACTTCAAGGGAGTACCAAGAACAATTCTCCGACTACTCCATTCGGGTTTGCCATTGACTGATGACATAGATGTTCCTGTAGCCAAAAGCAAAAGAAAGAAACATCGTCACAAGTGCAGAATAGAGTGATTTTCTTTCATGCCAGTGTAGCTCTGTATTCTAAGCAAGCTTCAGTCTATTCCCACCATGCCATTGCCAAGATGGACAAGAAATTACGAACTAGTATTGGAAAAGCAGTTTGTGGTATTTTCAGTTGGCAATTTGGAATCCATTGCTGACACCTATGTTTCGATCCAAAAGCACTTCAAATTAATCTCAAGCCCCACCTCAACAAGTATGGCCTCTATTTCTAACAATTCAACAAAGAATATTAAGCGCAGAAATCATAGACTCTTCATTAATTCTAAAAAAGGAATAGTTCATAAATATTTCCCCTCAAAAGTATGTTATATGCAGATGCTAAAAGAAAAAAAAAAAGTAATACTACACTGACCAAATTTAAAGTCCAAATGATATGGCAGTATATTATTTGGAGTCCTTATTGAAGCCCAAATGACATGGCACCAAATAAAGAAGTCCAAGTCAGCTGCCATGTCATTTAGACTCCAAATTTGGTCCCAAAATTTGGTCAATATAGTATTACTGAAAAAAAAAATTCATAGGAGGGGGAGGGGGGGGGAGTGTTCAAAAGTAGTAGTGAAACTTTGAAGCACTTGGCCAAATTTTCATAGGCTTAATGGAAAATAATATTACTGAAAGTTAAGTAAGTCTAACATTTTTCAAATAGTTCTGGTAAAAAACTACAGAAGCATCCGGCTTGTTCGACTCAAAATCGGCATATGCCTAAGCCCAATCGGACCCAAGTGACTTTACTAAAGAGGTAGAATGGAAATGAATGTGAAACATAGAGTTTTTTAAACACAGAATTAAGATCTCAGATGCAATTGCACTTATTGTGGTTAGGTTGTTTGTAAAGGTATCCATGGACCAGATTGTCCACGGGTCTCGTTATTTGGCCCAAAAAAAAAAAGTCCGGAACTTGATAGTTAATGCTATGGGGTATCCTACCCATGTTTAGCTCTTAATTTAATTAAGGTATCCTATTTCACCAAAATGAAAGAACATAGAATTACAGAAATCATAATAAAAAACCATCAAGCTTCTAAATAAACAGTGTGTGGTTAAATGAGCCCCTATAGCTCAGTGGTAGAGCGTCAGTCTTGTAAACTGAAGGTCTGTAGTTCGATCCTGCATGGGGGCACAATTTTCCTCTTTTTTTTTTTAATTATTTGTAGGGTTAATTGCGTCTGTGGTCCCCAAAGTATTCATTTTGTCTCATTTTGGTCCCCAACATTCCAATTTCATCAAGTTGGTCCCCAAATTATTAAAAATGCACTTACCTAGTCCCCGCCGTTGACACCGTCCATAATTCCGTCTGTTTTGAGTCATGTGCCATCCACATGACTGACGTCAGGGGCTTATATGACATTTTGCCTTCTCCCATTACTGGAGGGAAACCTTCCCGCCATCTGTTATGACCCATTTAGACTCTCATCACAGACCCATTGTCTGTTACAGAGCATATGAACCGAGAGGGAGAAAATGAGGGGAAGGGAAGGAATGGGATCAGCGGCTGGAATGGTAACAACAACATGCTTCTGTAGACAAATAGGCAAAATGAGGATCTCATGGACCAATACCAACCCAGGAAGAAGGTTCATTGGATGTGAAAGATATGGGGTAAAAAAGATGGTGTGGATTTTGTTACTGAGTTTTCGATTTTGAATGCATTTAACAAAATCTTGCATTTGTAGGAGGCTGGAGGGTGTGGATTTTTTGCTTGGTATGACCCACCAATGTGCGATAGAGCAAGGCAAGTGATACCCGGATTGCTGCGTTCAAAGCAAAGACAGGAGAATCAACAACAAAAGACAAAAGCTAGGGAAAAATTATTATGGGTTGCTCTGTTATGTTCTTGGACATTTTTTATTTTCACTTGGGTGTGGCATTTCCTGTAAGTTGGAGTGCCCTGTTTGTCTGTGGAGGGTGCTCTGTTTTTGTGTAGGAGGGTTTGGTATTTTTGTTGTGTAGGAGGAGCTCTGTTTTATGTAAATGTATCTGTTTTTGTAGGAGGGTTTGGTATTTTTGTTGTGTAGGAGGAGCTCTGTTTTATGTAAATGTAATTATTATATTTGATGTAATTGGAAGTGTAACAAACTGTTTGCATCAAAACAATCAAAACTTTTGAGTTATGAGTTTGAAGTGTGAGGTATTTTCCAATGGCCATGAACTTACGAGTTTGAATGTGTCCAACTAATATAAAATGTTAGGTATTTTCCAATCTATTGCCCCCATGTCATTCTCGATTAATCATGACTACTACCATTGTATTACCAATACAGAAAAGCCACAGCATTACTATGGCATATCCATAAATCCCTGTAAATATTGTTGACTACACAAACAACCTGTTAGCATCAAACAAAGATGTACATAATGTTGATTTTCATTAACCTGTTAGTTGTGACAAAAATATGTCACTAATTACAAGTTGGTCTCTCAGTACAAACCCAAAATGAGAGCCTAAAAGAGTACATTTACATCACAACCCCAAAAGTCAGCAAGACATTTACATTGCTTGTAACACCCCACATGTTCTTTTATATATGTATATAGATATATAGTAAATAATTGATGTAAAAAAATGTAGATAGGTGTAGTGACGGTAGTAATAAAAACAAAAACTAGAAATACAAATTGATTGGGAAGTTTAAGTTTCGAAGGTGTGTAAACTTGAGGAAAGGGATTATGGAAGTTTCTGAATATTTCTAGGTCAAAATAAGGTCTCCATTGAATCCGGAAGGTCGAACAACCTTGGGAGAGGTAATATGAAGTGTATTGGAAGTTAGGAAGTATTCCGGAGTAAAAACACACTTAGAGAAATTTTTGGGTAAAAATGAGTTGAGACACCTTCTAGTATTTTGGCCATAACTTTTTATTCTTACATCCAATTGATCTTAAATTTTGACAGTAGATAGTAGACATCTAGGGCTACAAAAGTGTATCTCTTGGAAATTTTCCAATTCGACCTCTAAAGGGGTCAAAACTGCCCTGGAAGTCGAAGCAGCCGAACAGTACCGGTACCCAGTACCAGTACCGGTACCCCGGAACCAGTAGCTAATTGGTACCGGTACCCGGTACCGGTACCCTTTGACTGGAGCCTTCCCGAACAGTAAAAAGTCGGGATTTTGGGTTTTAAAACACCCATTCCAAGCCCTATTTGCCCCATTCTTCATCTCATCCTCACCACAAACATCTTAGAGCCCTAGGAGGAAATAAAGAAAGGGAAAAATACCAAGATCAAGATAGATTCACACCTCATAGAAATCAAACCCGAAATTCCTCAAGAACACCATTCTTCTCCTCTCTTCCTATACACATTCACTACACCCTTACCCACATCTCTTAGAACCCTAAGAGAAGACAAGAAGGAGAAGGAGAAGGGAGGAAGAAGATCTTTGGAGCTTGGGTTAGCTTATAACTCTTGGATTCAAGGTAGGGGTTTTCTTCCAATATCTTACATTGAGGTTAGGGCTACTATATATATGCATTCTCTTGACTCTCAATCATATATACTTGCTATGAATTTATCATTTCTTGTTATTCTTGCAATTATTACCTTGTATTAAACTATGTGATGGTTGGGTAATCACTAAACCTCTTGTATGCCCTAGTTCTTCAAGGGAAGTGAGTTTTCTCTTGATTTATCCTTGGTTATTGATTTCAATCTTGATATTCGTTGTTGTCGATTTCAATACTTAATTGTTCCTTTATTCTTGATTCCAAGCTTGATATTTGTTGTTATGGATTCAAGACTTGATTTACCCTTTATTCTTGATTTCAAGCTTGATATTTGTTGTTAGGGATTCAAGAATTGATTTGTCCTTTGTTCTTGAGTTCCCAAGCTTGATCTTTCATTTGTTCTTGATTTCAAAACTCTAGCGATTTGTGTTGAACAATAAAATGATACTTTTGATGATCTCATGTACTTTTTCTTAAATATGTTTTATGGAAAATATCACTTGCGAAAGTTGTGGATTTGGGGGAATTGTTGGATATGTGTAATACGTGTTGGTATTGAAATTATGGAATGTTGTTTGGATGAACATGGGTGAGAAGTTCCTTGAAAGGATGCTCATACCACAGAAAACTAAATTGTGGAACTTGCTTGTTAATTGAGAAAGTAGTTGGTATCGTATCTCTTGTATGGTTGCTCGATATGAACATGAGTTACTATTGACTAGGTATCATGGAGTGGGTAGACGTCTTCTTTGGTAAGAACTTTTCCTACCACTCATAGTTGGGTTAGTGCTTTGGTAAGACTAAACCACTATTGCTCACGGGGTAGCATTGGTATGTACTTGCGTGGGACATGATATTCTCGATGGTGACCATGCGGAGTCGTGCTTCATACCTGAGATACGAGTACAGTCGTATATTGTTCATTCTACCATAGACAGTTTCTACAAGAGTCCTGGGGTAGTATGGGATGCCACGAGAACTTGTGGAAGCGGTGTATGGTGGAAATGGATTATAAATTATATATGGGTTATTGTGGAAACGGTGAATAGTGGAATGGTGTATTAATTGTATATTGTGTGCATTTATTCATTCAATTACTGTTTTTACTTAAACTTGAGATCCGTTAAATGTCCCGGTGTTATCTCAAAAGCTATATATGTTATTTGTGAAAAGAGACCGACCGTTTTCTATGTTTTCTAAACCTTGTTCGGGTTTGGGAGGATTTTCCTACAGAGCTTAGTGCTCACCCCCTACAAACAATCCATTTTTCAGGTGATGCTTCAGAAGGAGATCGTATAGGTGACGGGCATGTGGATCCAGATGGGGATATTTAGACTGTCCATCTTTGTATTAGATGGAAGAGTTATTTTGAGATCATGTAAAAAAAAATATAATCTTTTGTTAGTCCGCTGCTAGATTAACTTTGAATCTTTTGGGATGAAATCGCCACATTTTGGGATAATGTTGTAATCATTAGATATAGTGAATGAACTTTTATTTATGAATGAATTATATTAGTGCTCTCATGATATGAATGGTTGTAGAATGTAATGCCATCCAGGGTGGTATTTGGGGCGTTACATTGCTACCATTCCAGCTGGATTTATACTCTCATCACATACCCAAAAGACAGCAACACATTTACATTGCATATAATCTTGGCTCCCAAAAAAAAAAAAAAAAACAGACAGATAGAAGCTGCAGATCAGTTATGGTTGCTTGTTGATTTGCTCCTCTTGAATGGTATTTTGGCCCTTCGAGTACGAACCAATGGTTGAACCTTGAACTTATGGGTGCTTGTTGATGGTGAACCTTGAAGCTATATAGAGAGAGAAAAAGGTAAGATATATGAGCCAAAAAGTTCAATGAAATTGTTTAAAGCAGCAATTACCTATTCAAAGCAAGAGATTCCTCTCACAGGAGCTTGCCTCCCTCCACCTTGGCTCACATCAGATTGGCTCACAGCAGCTTCACTCACTCCAGCTTGGATAACAGCAGATTGGCTCACAGCAGATTGGATAACAGCAGATTGGCTCACAGCAGCTTGGCTCACAGCAGCCTGGCTCACAGCAGATTGGCTCACAGCAGCTTGGCTCACAGCAGATTGGCTCACAGCAGCTTGGCTCACAGCAGCCTGGCTCACAGCAGATTGGCTCACAGCAGCTTGACTCCCTCCACCTTGGCTCACATCAGATTGGTTCACAACAACTTGGCTTCCCCCAGCTTGGCTCCCCCCAGCTTGGTTTCCTTCTGGCAGTGTAACAATACAAGTCCTCCTGTTATGCCCATTTTTACCACATCTCCTACAATTAACTGATACATTTCCACATTTACTCAACTTATGTGGTTGTTTTTTATTAATCAACTCATCTGGTTCCTTCCTCCGTAATTTTTTTGGCCTACCAGGTTGTCTCCTTATCAATGGAGGCAATGGTGGGGTCAATCCACTTTTAGGCCACATCTTATGTCCATTAATGGGGTTTATAATTGGTTCATAAGCCTGCATGAATGCCCCCTTCTTATACTGCCCAATTATATAATCTTCTGGTTGTTGTCCCCTAGTTTGTATGCAACAAATGACATGTGGGCATGGGATCCCTGTCAAGTCCCATTTCCTACATGAGCAACACTGCTCATTCAAATCAACTGTGTATTGGTCTCCATTCATACACCTTACCTCAAACTTCAACTCACCATGTCACTCAGCAATACAATCAAAGCTACCACTTTTCCATTTCTCTAATCTCTTTTGAATCTTAGGGCATATATCACCATTATAATTCCCAACCCATTCTCTCATCTTCAACATTCTTTGAGTTAAGTAGCATCTAATCCATTCTAGCATTTCTATGATGGGTTTATCCCTTGCCTCTATAATTGCCCCATTAAAGCTCTCACAGAGATTGTTTAACAAAATATCACACTTAGGTTGTGCTCTGAAGTGTGACCTACTCCAATACCTTGGTGGCTCATTGGCCAACCAATCAAATACCTTCTCATCTTCTTCTTTCACCATTTGCATCTCATAGTCAAATTCTGAAATATAAGTTGCCCTAGCACATTTCCAGAATTTCTTCCTAATACTCAATCCCTTAAACTGTCTAATCAAATTGTTTAGCATGTGCCTAGCACAATGTCTATGCTCAGATGCTGGTACTCTCTCAGTCAACGCTGGAAGCAAACCCTGTACAGCATATACAATAATTATACTTGTACCAAACATGTTAATATAAACTGATAAAGAAATAAACATGCAAACATACCTTCTGCCTGTCAGTGATGAAGGTCCACTGCTGATGGTTTTGATCAGTTATGCCTAAGTCACTGCATAGTACTGTTAAGAACCATGCCCATGTTTCCTTCATCTCAATCTCAACAATACAGTAGGCAATGGGAAACATAGAATCATTGGCATCAATCCCAACAGCAGTCAACAATTGTCCACTATATGCCCCTTTCAGGTGGCAACCATCTAATCCAATCACTTTCCTGCACCCTTGAAGAAATCCCCTCTTACATGCTGCAAAACATACATAAAACCTCTGAAATATAAGTTCACCATTTTCCTCATCACCAGGTGCATCCAAAATAATTGTAGAACCAGGGTTAGTCCTCCTTAGTTCCTCACAGTAATCCCACAATCTACCATATTGTTCAATTTCATCACCATGTATCAACAACATTGCCCTTTTCTTTGCCCTGTACAATTGATTCCTTGATACATCAACATGAAAATCTCTCCTAACCCTCTTTTTAAAAGCCTTTATAGGCCAACAAGGGTTGGCCCTTAGTTCATCCATATACTTCAATGCTATCATCTTTGAGGTGACATTTCTGTTATTATAAGTTTTTCCACATGTATGCTTACCAATGTATGTCCTTATTTGGTATGTTTTCTCACCATGCACTCTACAAGCATAAACCAGCCAACTGCAGCCCCCTTCACATTGTGCCCTCACCCTCCTCTTATCATTTTTGACTAATTTCACATTTCTCTGATGTTTGATACCATGTTGTCTAATGGCAGTCTTGATCTCCTCAGATGTACTAAATAACATACCCAGTTTAAAATGTGGGTCTTCCTCATCATTTTTTGCCCTAAAAACTTCAAATTTTTTATGTTTTCTTGCATGATTCTCTCCATCAGATGAACTAAAGCAGCTTAAAATCTCCTCAGAATCATCATCTGTATCACTGAGTTCTAACTGTTGCCTTTTGTCTGTTGCTGTTTCTTTCTGCCTATTATTATTCAAACCAGTTCATTCAGCTTCATTATCAACATAACTATCATACAACATGTCATCATAGTCACTCTCATAATCACTGTCCACCAACGTATCATACTCACTAGATTCACTAGATTCAATAGATTCACAATCAGGTTGGTATTCACCGTCTGATGCATCAGAGTCTGATGCTACCCTTTTCCCTTTATCAACTAAGACATCATCATCAACCTGATGATTCTCCAATGTCATTCGTGTATAATAAGATCCTGTTCAAGGACCACATCAACTATAAAATATTGCAACTAACACATTAACTATTACTGAACAATTTCCAATGCATAAACAAATGGTTTTCAAGGACCACATGAACTATAAAATATTGCAACTTACACAAACTATTAACAAAGAGTTTCCAATAAAGTCTCAAATGGTTTCGAACAAACATTTATACCCAAAAGACGATCACATAAACAAATGGTTTTGAAGGACCACATAAACAAATGGTTTACAAAAACAAATGGTTTACAAAAACAAATGGTTTACAAAATTAGTCTTTCCCATGAACCTTAGACTCAAATCTATAAGAATGAGTACATACCGATATGCACAATGTCTTCATCTGCATCTTGATTCCCAGTCTTCCGTCGTTTGGAACGTCCCATCTTTGTGCTTTGCCCTAATAGTGTTATGCTTTGCCCTAATGGTGATCGTGTTTTTTCCCTAATCGTTATTTGCCCTAACTGAAGAATCTTGCCTGGTTTGCAGAACAAGTGAAGACCGAAGACATTGAAGAGTCTCCTGATCAGTTTCCCTCCAGTAATGGGAGAAGGCAAAATGTTATATAAGCCCCTGACGTCAGTCATGTGGATGGCACATGACTCAAAACAGACGGAATTATGGACGGTGTCAACGGCGGGGACTAGGTAAGTGCATTTTTAATAATTTGGGGACCAACTTGATGAAATTGGAATGTTGGGGACCAAAATGAGACAAAATGAATACTTTGGGGACCACATACGCAATTAACCCTTATTTGTAATGTTTATCTACGTTTCAATCCAAATTGTTAATGCAAGAAGAGGATCAACCGTCATGCTCATAATGACCTAAAACCCAAGGTCTTGTGCATTGTCCTCTGCTGTGATCAAGAACCAGAAATCATCTGAACAATGACCCAGCATTCAATAATGGCTGTTTTAGAGCTGTAACCATTCAAACTCTTAATTGATAGTTTCGCTTTTATTGTGATTTGGGTTTACATTTCTAGTTCAATGGCTTCTACTCTCCAAAAACTTCTCAGAAACCAATCAGCTTCAAGAATAATCACTACTCTCGACAAACCCCAACAACAGCTTCTCCCACAATTGCTTTTGGCTCATCTCTCTGAAACGAAACCACTTCACCACTGTCCTACCAATCTTATCCCCTTATTGGGTCTACCCAGAACCGATGAATCAAACCATTTTCGGTCCTTACAGTTTTACCCAAGCTATCATCCATTTGGGTTTTTCCTGAACCCTGTTTCTTCTTCATCTGGGTTCGTCCAATCCGGGACTGACGACGTCGTTTCCGGTGATTCGCAGACGATTTTAGCCGATAGTGTTAAGAAGAAAAGGAAGAGGAAGATGAACAAGCATAAGTTAGGTAAGCTAAGGAAACGCCTCAGAAGGAAAACATAGGTAGCTAACTTCCTCATTCTAATCAGTTTTATTTTGCGTGAAATCCCGTCTTATCTTGCATTTGAATATTCACTGCTCAAATGAGAATAATTGTTGTTTGATTTCCTTCAAGATATATTTTTGTTATGTATGTGCTGGACTAGCATAGTTTTATTTGCATTCGATGCAAGTACATGTCTCAATATCTTTATAATTATTGATGTGCACCAACGTTCCTACGAGTTTCATCGGATATGCTTTGATATATAACTAGTTATTATTGTAAAAAAATCTGTTCATTGATGACACTCGAAAGAATTTGGCGTTTATGATTTATGTTCATGAGCTATCAATTTTTCTTCATGGAGTGATGGCCAAAGAATTGCATGTACTGTCTCTATGGATCAATTTGTTCATAAGGACTAGTGAAATAGTATTAAGAGGGATGCTTTGGGTGTATTCAAGTATGACGAGGCATGCTTGAAAATCAGGAGCTATCTTTTGAGTGGGTGTTTGATATTGTTGGTATTGAGCTTATTGCTCATATTTTGGGTTTTAAGTCATGTTTAGTTTGGTTCATCTTCACCAAAAAATGCTTTGCACTTCCACCCTTTAAGGGGTGTATGAACTTCTTTCATTCTATGGCCTTTTAAAATTGTGTTGTCCAAAGTTCACGAGCTTTTATTATTCATAATTTGACTTCTGTGTTAGTTTTCTGGTAATAAGTTTTACTGGCAAAATAAAAGGTTTATTATCTGTCATTGGGATTCAAGGCGAGATTTGTGATTCATGATCGAGATATAATATGTGATGGTATAATTCTGACTCTGTTGCGTAGGATAATTGCCATGGTCATTTTTCAGGCGCAATGAATTGAACATGTAGGAAGCAGTTTTAACTTTAGATTTTCAGTGGAAATTTGGTAGTTCAAGATGGAATTTTGTGCTTTGGTCTGGGATATAACTGATATTTAGGAATTTCAGTATGTATCTGCACCTTGAAACTTTTTGACATAACTCAACCAATTTCTACTCTTAAGGATTTTGGTTTGGTTTGGTTTGTAATTTTATTGAAGAGTTGGCTTTGCAGATTTTGACCGATTGTTCACTGCTTTAATATGAAAAAGGTGACAATGAGTACCTTTCGTAGTTTGTTTCTTGGCGTCTCATCCTTTCCTGTTATTTTGATAGTTTTATGCATACTTGTAGTTAATGGAGCAACGGGAGTTATCTTGGCATATTGGCATGTTTGGTGCCAGATAAAGGCAATTCAGCCACTCTTTGATCTTTCACTATAAAAATGTGTATGTAGGGTATAGTGAGCCAAACAGGCTTTTGAAAAGTGATCCTTATTTGGTGCATTGACCAGAATTTATTTGGCGATCTAATAGCTCAGACATGCCCATACACTCTTGGTCTTGTATGTTCTGATCCTGTAAGCCTCTTGTTTAACATAAAAGTATTGTCTACATACCCATAGGGAAACATTTTATATATTTATGTAGTTTCTCTTTGGTGGATCCGGCAGTCCCCTAAGGTTCTTTTTGGTCTAGAGTTTCTATTTTACTTTGTTTTGCAGTATCCTCCATCTGAGCTAATGGGTCCATGAAAAAGGTAAATACTGTTAGCCATGAAACACGAGGATTATTATTTTTTTGAACAGTAAATACAAGGGAATAGATTTTCACTTTTAGAATACGTGGAGTGTTGGCTCAATTTTGGCCCAATTGACACAAACAATATACCGTTTTGCCATGTGATAATAGTGAAAAGGGAGGAAAATTCTGATTCCTTGCTTCTATTTTTGCTATGTAAAAGTTTTACTAGGTTTTGTACTTTGAATTTTAAGGTTATAGGATGCTTGTCAGCATAACTCTTATGTTGATCTTATGCAATTTAGATCAGAGTGTATTGTCATGAATATTTTGGAGCCAAAGCAATTAGATTTTGACCATCCTTTATATAATGATCAATGCTGCAAAAGTAACTTCAACAGTACAGGTCGCCAAACTATGATGATAGTTTTGCCTTTTGAAGCGCCAGTCGCGTTACTGGAGTAGGGTGACCGGGCCAGGCCAAATCAGAAAGGCTTTGATGACTCAAGGTTCATATTAGGGAAAGGAGAGTGAGGGGACATGTCACATTCTACCACATGCATGCCTATTTTGGCAAGCAGCCCACAACTTTGGCTTGCATTTGAATTATTCTTTATTCCACCTTTTGATTATCAGGTTGCTTCTATTCTTGAATTGTTGCATAATTTGTGAGTTTATTGTACAATTAGTAAACAAAATAACAGCTTTAATTACACACAAAATTTATTGTATTACTCAAACGTTGAAGGTTTACACAAGATTTATTGTATTACATTTCAGTGTTCTAGAGCAAATAAAGTCCAAAATCCAAGGACCCAACTGCCAATCCCCGACACTGCTTTTTCTTATTACAAGCCCAGCATCATATTCAAAGGAAAACCACAAAGCAAACTTGCCACACAAGTAGTTATTTTAGGTAGATATATATGGTGTCTGATCCGATGATGACCCTGATGTAATTACTCATCACAGCATTTGTACATGATGTACCTATCCATGGGACGGCCACATTCGGAGCACACAACTTTCTCTGGGATCTTCCCGGCAGTGCTCGGAAGCATCAATCGGTTACAGTGATGTGGGGCTTCTTTGATCAGGAAATTGAGGTGGTCCCTCAGTGGTGCTATGAAAGTACCCTGAGTCTGCACATTTTCTCTCCACCTGTCATACTGCATCAAACCAGTCAAGAAAATACTTCCCTTTGCTTTGGCCAGGTCTGCTGATCCTATGCTCATCAAGGCCCATCCAATCTCGCTGCTGTCGAAACTCAGCATTGCCATAATCTCCTTCATTATAGGATCAGTCTCAGGAGATTTGCCCAGTTGCATCTTAGATTGGAGCATGCTCTCAAGTCTAACCCAGAAGTACCAAATCTGATTCAGATCCCAGGAATGACTCATTTTGCTTTCGGTGATGCTTAATATGTTCCTCCGGACTCTATCCTTTGGATTGCTCTTTCCTACATATACCATTCCCAAGGCAATGCCTGCAGCTTGGGCAACATCTCGTGCAGCTTTTGTAAAATTTCGAATCCAGTCCAGGTCTTCTCCACCATACAGACATATGAGTGTTCGTTGTGATATCTGTTGATAAGGATCTCCAAATTATAAACTTTTTGGATTCTTGAATAAGAAGCTATGAAAAATCAATGAATATGAAATGATTGAAATGGCAATGATAGATATACCCAGGTCGGTATTGAGGGGTCAATATCATCAGTCACCAGCAACTCAAGCCTCCAAGACTCTGCTTCCCATAGAGATATCTCCCTCATGGTTGTGAAAGGAGAAGCCTTACTGCCCCAAATCCACATCATGTGGAGAGCATTCGGAGACGCAACCTGTCCTTGTGGGTCAAGCACCACAAGAATTGGCTTCTTTCTAAAGTTCCATATCTCCCTAACAAACCTGGTTACTGGCTTCTCGATCAGTGAAGGGTGGTGCAATGTGTACCATCGCATTGGACGCTGCAGTTCCTCAAACTGCTTTTGCTTGGCTGGAGTCCACGAGTCGGTTTCATCTAGGATTGGTAGCCACACAACCTCGTACGAAATGTTCTGCCTTGTCCGGTGGGTCTGGTATATGTTTTCCAGGTTTGCAAGCTCTTCCATTGGGATGTCTAGGTCTGATATGAGCAACAGCACGTTTTTCAGCCTCAAGACCTCAATGTTAACCTGATTTTGTCAGACAGCAGATCATAACCGTTAGGATAATTCTATTAATCCGGAAAAGAGATGTACAATAAAGTTCAAACCAGACTTCAAGGGCACACAAAGGAGCTCTCATCCAGAATAATCAAAGGATTATAGAGCATACCCTCAGTTTTGTGTCTCCATCAACAATTGGAGATGGATCATCCTTTCCACAAAGCAATGCTCTGAGAAACTTCATGTTATCAAGTTGGGGTGTTTTAAGGTAACGAAGTAGATCTTGGTAGACTTCAATTTGCTTTCTCTCCACTGTAAATAGTGATAATATCTGGTTAGGCATAAGCTTGGATATTGCACACACGCACACCTACACACATATCCTTTATGCTCACTTATATGTTTATCGCACAATTCCAGTTGTTCTGCCAGGTAGCTATGTATGTTATTGATCTTGTGAGCCAAGGTTGACAGCTCCCAAGACTCAGTTGTTGATGACATGTACCTGAAATCAATGTGAGAAACTCATCACTTTTGTATTAGAAAAGTTTAGTCCTGAAAAAAGTAATCCAATGATCAAAGCTGATTATATTAGATAGCAAGACTATGTAGGAAACATTGATTTTCTCTGGTCCCCATTCAAATATGAGAGTACTTGGGTTAAGTGTTTTAAAACTTGGGTTGAGTCCCGATTGATCTCTCTACCCATCCAAGTTTCACCTTTGATGCAAAATATCAGATATGAAATATTCAAGGAAGCCATTAGTGTTAATATTTTGTAGACAAAATAAAATTTGAGCTTCTGATGGATATAGGGGCACATACTCTTGTCCTATCCCGATCAGGCTAGCAATCTGAGAAGCACAAGCCACAACACCTCTGATGGTCCAATAGACGGCAATTGGCGTATGAGCCTCAAAGGTGGACACCGCCGGTATATTCTCAGTTGTGAAATACTGAGGTGGAAGATCGTTGAACCTGAGAATGCAGTATGTGAGATCAACCATAGCTTTAATAAGCGTTTTAATGGCGTCAAACCGGGGTTTCAGAAGGTTTTGATGCTCCAAGGTTTCAGGCAGTAGCTTGAGGATTGCCACGGATTTGGCCAATGGGTTGGTGGTGTGAAAATGGACTAGTAGCCAAAATTCTCCATATTTCACTGCCAGAGCTGATAAGACCAGTACCATCTTGGCATCCCATTTGTAGCCCATTATCAAGTGCTGGAGAACTGAGACTGTTGTTGCATGTGCATCACTCCCTGCCACGTACTTGGATGCTATCTGTCAATGACAAATGTTTTGATTAGTTAAATAGATACATGTCACGCTTTGGGTTTGGGTGTGTTGTGTTAAAATTTTCTCAATTAATATTCAACCCGGGTTCGTATCGTATTAAATAGGTTCACCCATTTATCATTCGAAGCCGTTGAAATTAAATTTCATGTTGGGTTCGCACAAGGGGGAGAGTCTATTCAAAAGCGTAAGGATAACCTCGCTGGCAATTCGATCAATGGTATACGCTGGAGCATCAGGCATGTCGAGCAAGCCTGAAGATTGGGTAGTCTTCAAGTCGTCAAAAGCTCCCGTACTCTGAGTTTGATAGACCTACATGGGAAGGTTGATTAGCAATTTAGTTACTGCAACATATCAATAACAGCAGGTGTTTGAATAAAGGTTCATGACAAAAAAAATAATACAGGAGGACTGTTATACCGGTCCGAGAATGGAAATGGCAATGGCATCGGCACGGGAGAAGATTTCCTCCACAAGTTTGAGTAGTGGCTTCACGTTAATCTCCCTGCCATCGGGGGCATGGTATTCCTGAACTAGCCTCGTCATCGCAGCATCTTCCGAGCTCGAGATCATTGGTCGGCTGCCTCTGAGCTGTTGTTGCATGCTGCTAGGTGTTTGCATCAGTTGTTGCTTGCTCATGGGTGTTTGCATCAGTTGTTGCATGTTGCTAGGTCCTTGCAGCAGTTGTTGCATGTTGCTAGGTGCTTGCAGCAGTTGTTGCATGGTGCTCGGTGCTTGCATCTGGCGTTGCATGCTGCTCGGTGCTGGTACCTGTTGTTGCATACCGCTCGGTGCTGATACCAGTTGTTGCATAGTGCTCGGTGCTGGCTTCAGTTGTTGCATACTGCTCGGTGCTGGCATCAGTTGTTGCATGTCGCTCGGTGCTGGCATCAGTTGTTGCATGTTGCTCGGTTGTTGCATGGCGCTGGGTGTTTGCCTGGTGGTGAGGGCCATTTTTAGCAATGACAAAGCAGAAGAAGCAGGAGAGAGAGAAAGAAAGGAAATGAAATCTGATTGAGATTGCTTGTGATTGTTAACCCAAACTGGTTGGTCTATTTATAGTGATGAAAATGGAATAAAGTTTCGGTGAATCAACTTCCTTGCTTCCATTGAGGTTAAAATACCTGGAAGAACAAATCCCTGTCTTTGGTGTAACATTCACACTCCTTCCTTACTTTTTCCAATGGGCCAATGAGCATGAAACTTGTAGAGAGGGAAAAAGAGGATGCAGGTTGTTTGTTGCTGATATGGTAAAATATATGAATTAATTAAAGTATCAACATAAGAAGTCTTTACACCAGATTTCAGTAAAGCAACTGTGGTGTGTGGGAGATTGGCTGTGTTTTTTCTTCTTCCTATGATGATGCTTGCGAATAAAAGGACAAAATCCAAGTGGGTTCTACTCTTTTTGCTATTCTGAGGTTCTTAAAGATTATAAAATGTACAGTTTGATTTTGTCCTTGCTACTCTTTTTTTTTGGCAAAAGCATAGGTTTAGTATCTAGATGATTATGTTTTGTAGCTGTTCTTGTATATGAGTCTGGTTCTTGTATATAAAAGTCATTTCTATAACTTAGTTGGAAGACTATTAGTAATCTGTGTTCTTGATCTTGTATTGGAGTTTTAAGCTTGAAGGATCCTCCCACCATCAACCATATCCACCACCAGGCTACCTGGTTTTCTTTCCCTTTCCGTTTCTTTACTTAAATCGCTTAGTGAAAGCATATAGATTGAAGCCCCTTGACTAAAAACGGACTACAAACAATTCGCACTAACCGTAACATTAACAAAAGTTTGATTCCTTATCCGGTTTCTAGCCAAAAAATAAGGACTCTCTTAAAGTCAAGAAAAGCAAAAGTATTGCTTAGAACCATCTCTTTTATTCGTTTTCTATGATTGAATGACAAATATTTAATCCTTAACGAGAATGTAGTTAGTGATCTCTAAATCAAAAATCAAAATTCTTGATATTGTGTATATGAATTCTTCTTACATTTTACATCTACGTACTACGGATATTAAATCAAGTGCTTATTGCAACTTATGAGTGGGTTGTTATTAGATAATTTGAATCCAAACTTGAATGAAAATAAAAAAAGTTCTAAATAAATAAAGACTTTTAGCTGATTGGTATGTGATTGTCAATCACTTGATGCCGTTAAGAAACAATAGAGGTCGTCGGGTGTCACGATCATGAGGTATAATATTTTCAATAATTTTTTTTTCTCTACTCAATTTTTTTTATTGCTATGAGATCTTATGTTTGTGAGATTTTCTTTGGAAGGTTCAACCTCTCCTTGTCTTCTTCTATTTTTTAATTTTTTAATGTGAATTTTTTTGAATTAGAAATGTCTCCTTGACACATATTTGATACCTTCTATTGTTTTTCAAAATAGTTAAAAAAAAAAAAAAAATTTGGGCCAGATTGGGTATTGGCCGAAATGAAGTTGGGCCACACCAAGTATTTGGTAGGGGGTTTGTGCCACAACTTAGCCCATAAGAATTGGGCAGGTTTTTAGTAGACAGGACCAAGTTGGGGGTCCGGCTCCTCTGCAATTAATAGAAGAAGTGTTATTAATTAAAACAGTGCTGGTTTGTACCAAAATAATGTCGTTCTATTTAACAAAACAACGTGGTTTTTGGTGTAAAATGTAATAACAATTATAAATCTGACACATAAATTTACCATTAGAATTAAGAAAAATGGCTACTAGATTTTTGGCCAAATTAACAAAAATTAGATTTATGATGTGAGCAAAATAACTAAGAGTGTTGTAATCTAAAATTCAAAATAAAGCAAGCAAATAATGGTTAGATCATTAAAATTATAACATGCAATTTAAATAAATACAGAACATGTATAAACATGCAATCTATATAAAGCAAATAAATTTATTTAGAAAGAGCTGGCCTGCGAGTCCGAGAGGCGTGTGATCACTGTCCTAAAGCAGCTGAGCCTCCCCACGTGAGGGTACTGACGGACACCAGCGACTCCAAGATCCAACCCAGACGCTCGCAGCAGCACCTCCTCAATGGTCACGTCTACTGGAAGGTTAGGATGAATTTGATTCGAATCGAGTTGCCCAAAACAAAATAATAGATGGTAATAGAAAAATAGGCCGAATATGAGAAATGAAAATAAGCAATAGGAAGTATCTGGAGTGGTGTTTTTTTTTTTCCTTTTTGTTCCTACCAAAAGCTATCTCAAAAGCTACTTATATAGCCTTTGTTTGTGTAACCTTCACACGATGACTATTCAATTTATTTTCTAGCCGTTGAGAACATGCTGGTTTTCATTGTTGGCAATTACCTGACTTTTCAATAGGTTTTATTGTTTGGCCTTGAATAGCCATAAAATCAATTTTAAGGTCATTGATTATTATTCTTGAATATACACACTAAATAGGATCAAAAAAGTTTGTAACAGAAAATCACAAATTTAAACATAATTAAAATAAAAATTCAATAAAAGTTTTAAAAACTTAATTTTATTTTTACAATCCCCCACAAGTTTTTGAAACTTAAATGTATCTCAAATATTTTGTATATACTTTAATATAGAAAATATGGGCAACTATTATACTGTGCAATAGGTGTAGGTGTCTTCCGGACTTGAACCTCACTTAGTGTTGACAGTCTTCCTCCGAAGGATCATAGTAACCAAAGGCTTGAACTAGACCCTTTGAACCAGAGTTCAACATGTCACACACACAGTACCGATATTGGTCAAAATTCGCGGGTCAGTGCTATTAATGGCCTTGCACTTGATCTTGATTCTCATGAGAGTTTCTAGAGAATAGCCCAATTCTCATAGTCGCGGCCTTACGACTACTCTCACTTAGGTGAGCCCTCCAAGGGTACATGTGCACAATACCCTGCAGGAGTGTTCCTGCCTCGGTCTCATTCAGGGTAAAACCCTTCCTTACCGTCACACTATATATGCACTTCTGCCATAGGGATGAGCAGGAAAATATCTCCTCTTGGATATTTCCTAAATAACAGTGCTAATGAGTCACGCAGTATGGATTGTTTCTACCCATTGAACTTCCTTCATGGGGTCCCCAATCACAGAAGTTGGGTTACCTCCCTAGGTGACTCCCTTGTGGGCTTAAGCCCATCCCCCTCGACAGTTCTGAGATAGCTTTCCTCGAAAGCCCTTTAGTTAGCTGATCAGCTATATTTAGTTCAGACTTCACAAAGTCTAGTGAGATTATGCTTTTACTTAGCATTTTCTTTATTGATTTATATCTCACTTGTATATGTCTATTCATCTTTTTATTATTATGATTTTGCTTCACAAGCTCAATCACTGCCTTACTATCACAATGTAATGAAATGGCAGGTATGGGTTTTTCCACTAGAGGTATCTCTAGTAATAAATTATTTATCCACTCAGCCTCAGCACACGTGGTATCTAAGGCTATAAGTTCTGACTCCATAGTACTTCTTGATATTAGGGTTTGTTTTTTAGATCCCCAAGATATGGCTGCTCCTCCTAACAAAAAGACATAGCCAGTAGTGGATTTTATATCTAAACTATCGGTGATCCAATTTGCATCACTAAAGCCCTCAACTACACTAGGAAATCCACTATAACATAAAGAGTAATCTAAGGTTCCTTTAAGATACTTGAAAACTCTCTCTAAGGCAACCCAATGCTCTTTGCTCGGACTATGTGTATATCTACTTAGTCTCCCTACAGCATACGAGATATCAGGTCTAGACTTATTTGCTATGTATAATAAAGATCCAATCATTTGTGAGTACTTCAATTGTGAAATCGGTTCTCCTTTATTTTTCTTCAAATGTACATGAGGATCATATGGTGTTGATACAAACTTACTATCATAAAAACCAAACTTTTTCAACATTTTCTCTATGGTACTAGACTGACTTAGAGATATTCCATTAGATGTTTTCTCTATTTTCATTCCCAAGACTACATAGGCTTCTCCCAAGTCTTTCATATCAAACTTAGTAGATAAATAAGATTTAACATCATTAACAATCTCCAAGTTTGTCCCAAAAATTAGTATATCATCTACATAGAGACATAAAATCACACAACCAACATCACTATCCTTGTAGTACAAACATTTATCACTTTCATTAATTTGAAAACCATACTCTAGAATTACTTTATCAAACTTCTCATGCCACTGTTTGGGAGCTTGTTTAAGACCATATAAAGACTTCACTAACTTACAAACCTTATGTTCTTGTCCTTTTACCATAAACCCCTCAGGTTGTTCCATATATATCTCTTCATCTAAATCCCCATTTAGAAAAGCGGTCTTGACATCCATTTGATGTATTACTAAGTTATGGATAGATGCTAGGGCTACTAGTATTCTAATGGTAGTAATACTAGTCACAGGCGAGTATGTATCAAAATAATCTATCCCTTTCTTTTGAGTAAATCCTTTAGCCACCAATCTAGCTTTATATTTATCTATACTTCCATCAGGTTTTAGTTTCTTCTTAAATACCCACTTACACCCAATAGCTTTGCTTCCAGGAGGCAATTCTACTATCTCCCAAGTATTATTAAGCAATATAGATTCAATTTCACTATTAATAGCCTCCTTCCAAAAAGGTGCATCTATAGAAGACATAGCTTCTTTATATGTCGTTGGCTCTCCTTCTACTAGAAAAGTAAAAAATCCTTCTCCTAAAATCTTCTCTATTCTTGGTCTTTTACTTCTCCTTAACTCTACATGTTGTTCTATATTTTTCTCTACGGGAGCAATAGAACTAGTAGAAGGTTGATCATTAGTTGAAGGTGTTTCTCTTACTTGACTAGGCATTGTATTTTTAAAAGGAAAAATATCTTCAAAAAATGTAGCATCTCTAGATTCAATTATAGTATTGTTTGAAATTCCACTAATTTCCGAGTTAAAAACTAAGAATCTATTAGCGCTACTATTTTGGGCATATCCTACAAAAACAGTATCTACGGTCTTAGGACCTATTTTCTTTCTCTTTGGTTCGGGAATAGCTACCTTAGCTAAACACCCCCACATTTTCATGATGCTAATGTTAGGAACTCTTCCCTTCCATATCTCATATGGAGTTTTCTCATTATCTTTAACATATACTCTATTCAAGATGAAACAAGCACTAAGTATAGCTTCCCCCCACAAATTATCAGATAAGCCGGAACTAGTCAACATTGAATTTACCATATCCATTAAGGTTCTATTCTTTCTTTCAGCTACCCCATTTGATTGAGGGGAATAAGGAGGAGTCACTTCATGTATTATTCCATGTTCTTCACAAAATGTACTAAGATCAGTTAGAGTATATTCACCTCCTCTATCGGACCTTAGTCTTTTCACTTTTCTCTCTAATTGATTTTCAACCTCATTTTTATATATCTTAAACTTATTAAATACTTCATCTTTGTTCTTGATAAGGTAAATATAACAATATTTAGAACAATCATCTATAAAAGTCACAAAATATTTATTTCCGGCTCTTGTTGGCGGTCTACTAGAATCACATACATCACTATGTATAAGTTCTAGAAGTTGGGTATTCCTTTCTACGCTTTTATGAGGTTTTCTAGTTTGTTTGGCTTGTACACAAATTTCACATTTATGTTTAAAATCTACATGAGATTTGGGAATAAGATTGAGATCCATCATCCTTTTGATTTTCTTTAGACTTATGTGTCCTAATCTTCCATGCCATACATTGCAAGATTCAACATTGAAAACTTGATGAGAAATTTCATTAACTTCCGAAAGTACATTCAATTTAAATAAACCATCACAAATATATCCTTTGCCAACAAATATATCATTCCTAGTTATCACAACTTTATTTGACTCCATTACCACCTTATAACCTTGTTGGACTAAGGACGACCCACTGACTAAATTTCTTCTAACTTCAGGAACATGTCGCACTCCCTTCAAGATCAATGTCTTCCCAGATGTCATCTTTAATTCTATGTCTCCAATTCCAAGTACTTGTGCGACAGAATCATTACCTAGGGTTACACTACCTCCATTTGATTTTTGATAGGTTTTAAACATGTCACGATCAAAACAAACATGTATATTAGCCCCCGAATCTAACCACCAATCTTTATTTTGATAAGTAAAATTAACTAATGAATTATCATTCCTAAAGATGGGTTTGATAGAATTATCTTCAATCACTAGTACATTGACACTTAAATCTCTTTGACACTCTATAGTCATCTTTAGTTCTGGTAAAGTAGTAAGAAATATACAAATAATTTAGCTTTTAGTTTGTAACGAAATTAAGGAAAAACTTAAGCATACAAAACTTTGGTAATAGATTTTGAAACTTTTATTTTTTTTCTATGAAATAGTTTTTATAGAACCAAAGAGCTATTTCTCAAAACACATTGCTATTGTTGTTGTGCTATTGTTTTTGTTTTATAAAACAAACACCTACTGTTTTTATTTTTCCAAAAATAAATAGCTACTGTTTTTTTTTTAAACAAACACCTACTGTTTTTATTTTTTCCAAACAAATAGTTACTGTTTTTTTTTTCCGAAAATTGTTTTTCCAGAAAAAATTCCGAAAACAGAAACAGGTTTTTTTTTCCAGAACACAGAAACAGGTTTCAATAGGTTTTATTGATTGGCCTTGAATAGCCATAAAATCAATTTTAAGGTCATTGATTATTATTCTTGAATATACACACTAAATAGGATCAAAAAAGTTTGTAACAGAAAATCACAAATTTAAACATAATTAAAATAAAAATTCAATAAAAGTTTTAAAAACTTAATTTTATTTTTACATAAAACTATGTTGTTTTAATCAACAATGTTTCTGCTATTGAGTTTTTAACAGTAGAGGATCCTCACCCTTAGGTTGGCCCCCGGGTTATTTAGAATTTAAAAATAGTAAAATTACATCTTAAAAGTTAAAATTTTATTTATCTAAACAAATAAAGTTGTGATTTTTAACTTAAAAGGTTTAAAACTCTAACCTTTTGGTGTTATAAATTCTAACTCATTACTTAGGCCATCTCCAACCATAGCCCACCGTCAAGGATCAAAATATCATTTCGAAATGATCGAAACATCCGAAACGTTTCCGTTTCCAATGACACCGAAACGAACCAGTGATGGAATCGAAATTCTAAGGGGCTGTTTGTTTACTGTTTTTGTCTTGTGTTTTGTGTTTTTGTTTTCAAATTTTGTCAAAAATGAAAACAAGAATATGTTTTGGTAATGTTTTTGTTCTTGTTTTATATTAGTTGTTTTGGAGACAAAGACAAAAAAATGGGAACAAAAAATTTGTGTTCCAGGAAACAAGCAAAACAAAAACACGCGCTAAAGGGAATTAATGAGATCCGGGTTTCGAACTTCCTTAGCAGCAAAAATAGTTTTTTTTCGTGAAGCTATTTAAACCCACCTCATTTTCTCTTCCTCACTCTCTTATCTCCATCGCTGCCTCACTCTCTCCATTCTATCATCGTCATCGACGACGACGAGGAGCAACGATCTCCTCTCCTCTCTCTCACCGACGGAGAGGTAAGCCCCTTCTCTTTCTCTCTCTCTCATCTCATCTCCTCGTTTTCTCTCTCTATATATACACACAGATCTTTGTGTGTTGCGTAGGTGTGTTCCATGTGCTGTATATGTGTGTGGTCTATGTGCTTGGTGTGTGTGTGTGTGTGTGTGTGTGTGTGTTCTGTGTGCTGGGTGTGTGTGTGTGTGTTTTGTGTGCTGGGTGTGTGTGTGTGTGTGTTGTGTTCTATGTGTGTGTGTGTGTTGTGTTTGTGATTGAATTGAGATTGAGATTGTGATTGAATTGTCATTTACTTTAGGATTGAATTGGGGGTTTTGTACAAAAAAAAAAAAAAAGAATTGGGGGTGGGCTTGAATTGGGATTGATTTTGGGTATGTCTATGCATCTGCAATTATGGGTATGAGGTTGGGTTGCAAGGAGATGAATTCTAGGAGAAAGGTTGCTGCCATGGAAGTAATGAAGATTTTTTTGGTTTTTTTGTTGAAGGATTAAAGCCTTGGATTGTATTTTTGGTTTTCCAAAATTCTTGTAATTCTTTGTTGTTTGTTGCTGCTGTGTTGAGCTTGCTGTTTGTTGTTGCTGTATTGAGCTTGCTGGTTTCTTTTTTATCCTTTTAGGATATGAAATTACAATGTATTCTTTTATTATGGGGATGAAAGATCTTCTATTCTTTTATTTCAGAAGATCAACCATCTCTTTGGAAAGAATTGTGTATGTGAATTTTGATGAATTAGTGAATATGTTGGGTTAAAGAATTTTTGGATTTATATTTTGTTGTATGAGATATTATAAAACATATTTAAAATAAAACTTGAAATAGTTATCAAACATGTTTTTTGTTTTTATTCTCATAATTTGATAGACACAAATGACTCCCAAACATGTTTTCTATTTCAATGTTTACCACAAAACAGAGACAAAAATTGTCTCTGTTTTTTATTTTTTTGAAGACACAAAAAGAAAAACGTTACCAAACAACCCCTAATACTTCGAGATATTACATAATGTTTCGAAATGTTTTGTTATATTTCAATGCATTTGCACAATTATTTCGGAATGTTTCAAGGTATTTCAAGATATTGCTATATTTCGACCAATGTTTTAAAAAAATAATTCTTAAATTATTATTATTTTTTTCATTCTGTTTTCAAAACGGTTCGAAACGTTTTCGAAACACGTCAAAACATTTCCATTTCCTATATGACCGAAACAATATACCAAAACAAAATTTTGATCATTGTTCACCGTGACTACTTAAACTTTGACTGAACAGGCAGACTTTTGGTCGGAGCTAGATATAGGCGGGTCTGGCTCGTCTACGATTGGCAGCTTACCGCATGTCATGCGGTTTAATAAAACTATGTCGTTTTGATCTGCTTTTTGCTTCTTTTTTTTTTTATTTCCCCTTACCAAAACGACGTCGTTTTGGTCCTTTATAAACCAGATCTGAAATCATTCTTCTTCCTTCGGCTTCATCAGACTCAGGCGCTCTCTCTCTCTCTCTCTCTCTCTTCTCCTACCTCCGACGACAAAAAAGCTCCTGCCTTCTTTCCCTCTCTCACTGATCGCTGAGGAGTACCCAGGTTTGTCAAAACATAAATCTTTACTGCATTTGGGTTGTTGTCCTTTGAACGATCATCTCTGTGAAGTTTCAGAGGAGCAAACCTGGTGCGTTTTCCCATCATCCTCTCTCTCTCTCTCCCTTTCCCATTCCTTATTCTACTGAACACCATGAAGTGTGATTCATTGCTCAGATTTTCTTTGATTTTTTGAAACTAGTAAGGTTTATCCAATCTGATTTTTATTCCATCGTTTTTTTTTTGATCATATTTCTGAGTCATCTCTCACTTCTTACAGCTTTCTCTGTGTATCCATGGATTTTTTCCATCTGGGTATTGGCTTTTTGTAGGAGTTCTAGCAACTTCTAATGCATTTATGAAAGGTTTTTGTATATATCAACAATCGAATTTCTCATTGGGTACTTCTCAGCGATCAGCGAGAGAGGGAAAGAAGACATGAGCTTTTTTGTCACCGGAGCTAGGAGAAGAGAGAGAGAGAGAGAGAGAGAGAGAGAGAGAGAGAGAGAGAGAGAGAGATAGAGCGCCTGAATCTGACGAAGAGAGAAAGAGAGAGAAAGAGAGAGAGCGCCTGAGTCTGATGAAGCCGAAGAAAGAAGAAGGATTTTAGATATGGTTTATAAATGACCAAAACGACGTCGTTTTGGTAAGGGGAAATTAAAAAAAAAAGAAGCAAAAAGCAAATCAAAACGACATAATTTTATTAAACCGCATGACATGCGGTAAGCTGTCAACCGCAGACGAGCTAGACCCGATATAGGCCAAGTTTTTCAGGCCAGACATAAGGCTACCACGGGTCAACTCGGCCCATGGACAACCCCTTATCCATATCCGACATTACCGTCCTATGACAAAATAACTAATACAAATAGTACCAAGAATCACGGGTCACTCAACTTTCCTTCGCAATTATCCATAACACAGGTGCGGAGGTGGCTCCTGACGACGCCTCCCTCTCCGAAACTAAAACCCACCCTCAGGCCTCTCGTTTCTTCCCTGTAGAGAGAGAAAGTTTGTTCTACAATTCAAAATAGAGAGAGAGAGAGAGAGAGAGAGAGAGAGAGAGAGAGAGTTGGCGGAGTGAGGTCGAGACTATCTCTATGATTGGCTTTGGTAGGGGAGGTAGCGTGCGGGGAATGTCGGTGTGAAGACTGAGATGTGAAGAGACGAACGAAGAATTGGAACCCTAACGAAAACAAATTTATTGAAGGAGGTTTGCTTTCTTTGATTTTCATCATTCTCCATGTGTCCGGAAAAATTTCTTGATATTCAGAGCGTTTTCTGATCAGTTTGGTTTCAAAATCTTGAATATGCTTTTTTTTTTTTTTGGTAGGATCAATTAGTGCACACGTTTGGCTTTCGTTTGTGCGCATTGTTGTTTGAATTTGAACTTGGGTGTTAAAGAATCTCCGATATTGGTCTTTTTATAATTGAAGAACTAGAAATTCAAATTTAGGCTTCGGATTTGATGACTAGATAGGTCCCTTGATGTTTATTTCATCGTATATCACTCTTTTATTGGTGAAAAGGAATGCAGAAGGGGTTCCTGAATTTTATAGTTTTGATATTAAGTTTGGAAGCGCATAAAAGTCATGCATTGGAATTGGATTTTAAATTGGAAGAAAACTTAATTAAAATATGAAGTAATTTGTCTTTAATTTCAACTCCAGTTCACCAATTTGAAGCTGCTAAACACAACATCGATAAAATTGATCTTTATATTGCTCACAGCACGGGCACTGGGTGTTTTAGGTATCCATTGTCAAATATTTTGGGTTTTGTTCACAACATCGTCTTTGTGACCTTCATCCCTTCTGGAGGCTAATCTTGATTGATTTTAGACACCATCTTCTGAGCTTTGGTCTTCTTTGTAAATATTCTGTTTGAATAGAAGCTTAGAGATATCACCAGCCTTGGAATTTACCACTTGCAGGGAGATATGAGCAAGGAACTCACTGCTCTTTTAAACACTAGTATCAAAATTCATATCTCCATCTCTTGCCATGGTTTTTTCGGTGGTACATGGGAGGAGATGATGTAAATAAAAAGCAGTGAAGCACCTCTAGATGCATTAAACAAAACTTATAGATAGTTCAAGGCTTGTGGTTTCTCTGAATAGTTTGGGAATGTTGCATGCAGGATTTCAATCATGTTGCTAAGATGACTATTGCACATGCTTGTAACTCTAACCGGCATATTATCAGCTTATGTAAAAGATCAAATCCTTAATTTTTTTTTGATAGTTCACATTTCTTCATGTGAACAGGTTTGTGTGCAATCTTTTTCTAAAATTCTTCTTTACATCCATGCTATTTTGATGTATAAATAGGGTCAGCTCCTCATATTGCACTTTTTTAGAAATCTGGTCATTTTTTTATGTTCTATTTTGAAGAAATTTATTTCCAACTAAAAACCCAATCTGTTGTAGCAAAATGGTTATGAGTTAGCATGACATGTGAGGGGCTGGGGTTCAATTCTCATTGCCAACAATCAAATGAGAAAAAAATGTTTTAGAATCACTTCAGATAGCATGGTTTATTGCTTAGTTGTCATCATTACATTTAGTTTCATCATGTTATCGAATTGTGGAAATTCTGGGGAAGTACTCTTCTCTTTTACACATTGCTTTACAACATGTTGGTTGCTTCATCCAATATTCACTTGTCTCTTTGGATTTCACCACAATATAGGGGCAGTAAGCACAAACAAATTAAATGCTATAAACGGGAGTGTCCTTATTAACAGCTAGTGAAGTAATCTGTTCTTTTGGTAGTTTTTATATTGTAGCATGCACAACCATGTTTTGGACTGAGCCTTTAACTGTAGTTTTCCATCCGAATCACACTGTTATTTACACATGCTGATCAATGGTAGTTATAATGTACTGCAGAAGTGGTCTTTCTGTGTTATGTCAGAAGCTTCAAGGAGTTTGGGTGCTTCAGCTGAACCAAATAGAGTGGGGCCAGATTATTTTACTTTTTATAAACGTGAAGTAGCAGAACTATTCTCACAGGATGATGATTTTCTGCCTTCCTCATCCCAAACCTGTGACTTCACCAGAAAAACACATGTAGTCAAAGACAAGGATATAACCAAGAATAATTACAGTGCCAAAGAGGGTAATTGTTTTACTGGCTCCTTATTTTGTGATGTTCTAGGAGCTGGGATTTTAGATTACAAAAAGGAAAGAGCAAAGGCATTGCTTCGGCAGAGTGTGGTTGCTTTTACACAAGAAGTTGATGAGGTATAATTGATTCTTCTCTCCTCCTTTCCTGCATCAACACTTTTATGAACAGATTCAGCTCCATGTTCTTCTATAATTGAGTTATGACTGGGCTTAGCTCCTCCCCATTGTTTGCCTTCTCCTTTGCTTCACATGAATGTATGTAGGAAAACAAAGTTAAAAACGTATGTGCGTTTTTGGATGTTAGTTGAAAGTGGATAAGGATTTTATAGCTGACATGTACCCTTTTGTTGAAGGTTGTTCGAGCTGGGAGTCTGGCATGGGTTACTTCAGCGCTGTAGCGTCTGGTACTCGAACATTAGCTCGAGGCATTTTCTCTACCCCTTCTTACCCTGAAAAAGCGGGGTCACCTTACGTCGTTGAACCGATAACCATCTTTCGACTAACCTAGCCTCCTCCGTCCCTCGGGACCAACAAGGGGTAGTATAGGAATATTCACATGTTGTCCATCGACTACACCTTTCGGCTTGATCGGAGGAATCCTTAGGTTTTTGGGGCATTGGATTCTCACCAATGTTTGCGTTACTCAAGCCGACATTCTCGCTTATATCTTACCCACTAATCCTCATATTACTCATTGTCTACCCGCCGGCCCTTTTCCTATTTTGGGCTATTCTAGAATAAGTTGGTAGGAACTTCTGAGCATGGGGAAACAATGATGTAAGAATTGCTAGCGTTGGATTATGTCTAAACAAATATACCCAAGGGATATACTGTTGTTGTTAGAATTCAAAAGGAGTCTGATTGATTCTACATAATAATTCTGTCCTTGCTTTCCTTTCTATGCTCCCTTTCTCCTTTTTATGGGCACCTGGTGCTTGAAATGACATGCAATATCTGGCAATACCTTTATTAAGCATATGTGAATGGTATTAATGATTCAGTTTCCCCAATTTCATGCCCATATCAATGGTGCCATTTTCAGGAACCTAAATATTATACTAAACACCATGTGTCATTTCAAATGCAGATGCTAGATCCGGTTGTTGCTATGCGTCGGATACAATCTTATCTGGTATGCAAAAAGAGTTTGTGTAGTTATTCAGGTGCAGCAAGTTCGAATGATGTGGGGCAACATCCTTACAAGAAACTCAAGTCCTCCTCATCCTCATCTTCGATTAGCGTTGACCTGCAGAGTAGTCCTGTCAGTTGCAGAGTTAGTGGAGAGGTTTGATTCTCATAAAGTTGCTTTATTTTCTAAGATTGCCCTTGTAATATCAGCACATACCTTTGGTTTTGAATTTGTTTGAAGACATGGGAGACAATCTTTTTAAAGCTGTGCATTGGTACATGAAGAATCAAATTGTGTACATAATTGCAGTTCCAATGACTCAGAATCACCAGGGAGATGCTCATCCCTCTAGGCTTCATTCTTACTTTCTTGTTGGCCTTGAACCAACACCAATAATTCTCTCTATTTGTAATATGCTTATATTTGAGGTAAAAATTATGGAGGTAAAACTGCCAACCACTTACCTCTCTCAAACCCCGCTATGGGTGGGAGCTTTCTGCAGTATAGCTTTTTCCTTTACCCTCACATCATAGAACTGTCTATTATGGAATAATGGAAGCTCAACAGTTGGCTTTTGTGTATATACACAAGAATGTAAAACCTATGAAAAAGAGCATGATTTTTGGCTTAATTCCATAAGTTGTGCTTGCATGATGTTTGTTTTTCACCTGTCATTGGGTTGGACGACTTGTCCAACTTTGATTGGTTTTGTTCCTTTCTTAATTTATTTTATTAATAAAATTATTGTTGCTTATCGGAAAAAAAAATAGTGTTTTATGAATTTCTAAAATAATGCATGTTTGTTTGGAGGAATATTTCTCCTTTCTTGTGCTGCTTTAGTTTTATTTCCTCTTCATTTGTCACAAAAAAGTGGGTGCTGTAATATTGACTACGTTTCTTATTTAGACTTGAAAGCAAGAAATTAGATGTTAAAAAATCCCACTATGCATCTAAGATTTTTATATTTATCATCTTTATAAAGGATTCAGAAAATGAATGCAAGGATATGGCTGCACCTGGAAAGGGAATATCCGGGGGTGTCGAAAAGAAATGTTCCCATTGTCAGGCGACTGACTTTACTAAGTGGAGTACTATTGCAGCGGGGGCTCAGGTTACAAGTTATTTTCATCTCTCCCACTTCTTTTCGTCATATTGGCACTATAGTCTGCTAATTTACTTCTGTTTTCATTGTCAGTCTTTATGCAACACTTGTGGTATCAAATTTGGACAGGGAAAGGAATCTCTCTTAATTGATGACAAAAAAGAGGACTCTTTTCTTGGTTCGAAGACTGAAGCTGAGAAAGACAATGAAGAGGTGAGAATAATTGATTTGACGTTTAGCTGAGGATTAAATTGCTTGTTCTATGGAGTCCCAGTTAGTATTGGTGGTGGAGGAGAGATAAAGTGCTATCTGCAGTGTCCACACCCCCATCCCCCCTTTGTCTCTTTTGCTTTCTCTCTCTCTCTTGCACACACAGACAAACACAAGCGCACTCATGGAGCTTGGTGTATTTTTTTTTTGATAAGAATCAAAACACATTTATTAATGAAGTATGAAAAGTAAATCAAAAACGGTTGGATATGAAATCCATGCAAGAAAATAGAATAAGCAAGGGAGCTTGTTAAACTCAGATTCACTCAATTGGTATACCACATAATGTCATAACCAAAATAATTCTGTTTTGCCTCTATCTTTTACAATCATGATAAAAAAATGTTATTGTGACTTTCTGTGTTGTACGTGCATGTGAATAGTAAAGAGCATAGATGTTCATGAACAACTTGATGATGTAGGAGCTCTGATATATTATTTTTTTAGGTCAATGATGATTTGCAGGTACTTCTGGAGAGCGATGGCTCCAAGGTTGAGGAGGTGATGAAGAAACATTCGGATGAACTGTCTGCAACAGTAATTTTCTGCAATCTATGTTTTACATTATGCAAGGAATGAGCATATTGTGTATGCCATTTAGGGTTATGATGCAGCTTTGATATTAGTGCTTTGGTGCTGCCTTTATTTGGTAATATGCGGTGATTAGTCAAGGTAATGATGATAAATTTGGTTAAATTAAGGTTGCATCTTATATTTTGCAGCTTTGTTACATGGAGAAGAAGCTCGAGGATCTTCTTGATACTGTGATGTCCAATTGCAGGTATGTTGTTTTTCCTTTCTTAAGGCATATGAGAAGAAAATTTGTTGGATCTCTCTTAGTTCGACCTGTTTGAACTACAATAACATTTAGTTTATCGCCTTCGAAAAATGTTTGGCTGAAGTTAGGTTTACATCTTTGGATGTCTGTTATTTTTATTTTTGCTCTTTTTATCAAAATCTGGCCTTTGTTATCTTGATTATACCATGTGAGTTTGTTTTTAGGAGTGCCAGTTTAGCAAATTGATTGTGCTTTGATATATAATTATGCCTCTCATTGGATCTTGCCTTGATACTTTGACACCTGGTCTTATTTCTCAACTGCAGGTTGATGATTCGTTCTGAGAAGCAACAGCTTAGAAAATTGATTCAGAAACTTCCGCCAAGAAATCTTGACCGAGTTGTTGAGATTATTCGACGGAGTAAGCCGTCAGAAAAATATTGTGATGAAATATATATCGATCTGGAAGACGGGGTTAGTACAAATAACATGTTATTTATGTGAACCAATTAAACTTGCTAAACCCCCCCCCCCCCCCCCCCCCAGTCCCAGTTTAACTTGCGCAGTGGAGAGGGGTGAGGGGCACTATCACCAGTGGACTAATCTTTATGTTAATGGGTTTTTGTAGGATAATGTAATGCTTTGGAGACTATACTTCTACGTTGTAACAGTTGAAAATGCTAGAAAGCTCTCAGAGTAGCTCAATTCCACTACACTCTATCAGGGCCTTATCTTTGCTCGAATTGTTGATAAGATGTTCTCTCGGTATCTATAAGCTTTTGGAAAGGCTCGAATTCGATCAACGTGAAAGATATCTTATAAAGATCGAGCAGCAAGGGGGGAAGGTAAGATCAAATTAGGGTGAATGGTGGATGACATTACGAAACTTCAACACAGAGCAATTGATGTGCATGTGGCTTAATTGCTTGCATTTGTCTGAGAGTAATAGCTTGGCATGGTTTCATCGAAATTTTAGTTCTGGTTGCTAAACATATCTGTGGTTGCATTATACATGGCATAGTTTTAAGGGACCATTCAAGAGGATGATAAAGGGGCATAATTCTCTGGCAAAATTGGTGCCTCTAATCCCTCAACAATCTGTCCGTCTGGGTGAAAATGCAGATTGATAAAATTTGTAACTTTATCATTAACGGTGTAAGAATATGCTTTATTCCAACTCATGTAACGATAGCCGTCATTGAGTTCGAGGGAATAGTTGATGCAAGTTTAATCACCCTGTAACAAAAAAAAAAAAAAAAGGTGTATGATCTATCAAAAAATATTGGAGAAAATTTGATTCCTATAAAAGAGCAATGCAAGATTTTATACGTCAACACTGTATCCACAGATTACATATAATGTGAGAGGATAAATGAATTAATAAGAAAAGAAAAAGGTATTTCCTAACACCCCCCCCACAAAAAAAAAAAAAAAGAAGGAAGAAGAAGACAATTACAGAGACTCTTGGACTCCCACAAAATTGTTCTTGTCACTAGCATTAACAAAGCAATTCTTGTCACTAGCATTAACAAAGCAAGAAAGACAAATAACAATCACCCCTTGTAGATTACATCTATCCACCACCAAATAGAATCAATCATCTTCACTCAAAAGGAGCTACGCCTTGGTCGTTCCTGTGCAACATTAACTCTGATTGCCCTGCCGTCCAAACTCTGCATTAAAAGCGACACACGAAATCAGGCAGAGATCAAGGTACTCTCGGTATTCCAAAATGAATCATACTCGAGAGGTCACTTCAACATTCTTTTTTTCCCTGCTTCTTCTTTCTTCCTACTTTTGTATTCGTTGATCTATGTGCGGATGAGTACAAGCAAGTCCCCAAGAATAAACCAACGGGTTTTTTGTCTAATGATACTCCTTACCTTGTGAAGATTTTACCATCTTAAGGTTAAGAGTTCAAATCCCTTCCCCCCCTTGACCTCTAATAGTATCCCAGACAAGGAAAGACAGTATGGATATAGTCATTTAATCAGGCAGATTGGTGGCTTCTAACCATGTCTATTTCTAGTTCTCTCATCCGAAAACAAAACAATAATTAAAAAAATAAAAAATAGGAATATAAAGTTTTTAGCTGTCTCTGTGTGTCTGTGTGTTTGGGGGGGAGGGTGTTGAAAAATAACCTGTCCATCCAGAGCAGCAATGGCATCATGTACTTCTGTTTCACTCGACATTGTTACAAAACCAAATCCACGTGAACGCCCAGTCTCTCGATCGTAAAGTACCCTGGCATCAATTACCTTTCCATATTCACTAAACACCTGCTCCAGGCGAGCGTTATCCACTTGCCACGGAAGGTTACCAACATAAATTCTGACCGAAGGTTCAAACACCTGAGGGAGTCTTTCTGGCCTTGAACCTCTTGGACCAGCCTTATTTACAGTCAGCAGCCTTCCATTCAAATCCTGTAAAGAAATTTGTAACTTTCAATTCTCCAAGATTATTAAATTCAATAAAAAGACATAACTTGAAAGAAAATTCTAAAAGAAATTATTTCAGGAAGACACATAAGGGTGTCAGATGTGGTATACTATATTTTGAGCGTAGGCTCAAAGAGATACAATACAGAATTAGGGACACTATGTTCATAAAAATGCAATGAAAAGGACTGATTTTCATCAGGTATATGCCAGATGATAGTGATACTGCCCATATAGGACCAAGAAGTTGTAAAAAGCACACCGAAATGTTGTAGAGCCTAAACCACAGGCCGTGAGGGTGGAATATATCCCCACACCCCCCTCCCCCTTCCCCTTTGAGAAGGTTTGTGTTCCACTCAATTAAATATAAAAGACAATGTTGCTTGGTCTATCAGAAGCTTTAACTCTGCTTTTACTAGTTTTTCTATCAGAATATTAAGTATAACTGCCTGATGCAAAGGGGAAGTACAATGTGTTTAAAAACATCACTTCTCTAAGGCAACTTCTACACATTGTATGTTATGCTGATCACCTAAATTCCATGAATCTGTGTTTTTACATTCTGCTAACTCTATTTTCCAGAAGCCATAAACAACCACTTTTGCACTCCAAGAGAATTGTCCTTTGATAAATGAGTAAAAAGATTTTCTTCTGAAAGACGCAACCAAAAATTGGTTAATGCGATGACTTTGACCACCAAAAGCAGCAGTTCCCCGCATGCAAGCATGACATTCAAGTAGGATTAGATTAGATTATGTCTGCACCAATAATTCTTAACCTATGTCTGTGACATGAATAAGCCCACTAAGAGATTCCCCTAATGTTTGAAACTCTCTAATATGAGAGAGAGAGAGAGAGAGAGAGAGAGAGAGAGAGAGACCACACGATTGACTGACTGTGCTATTTTGACACACCAATAAGTTAAATGTCCTTGGACTAAAAATCAACAAGCCAATAAGCAATTAAGCACTATTAACCAAGATCCAAAATATATATCAATATCAAAAACAAAAGGAAAGCTCAATCACCCGAGCAACATAAATAGATGAAAATTTGGAATAAGCTGCATGGTGGGAAATCAATAAAATGTACCACAAAAAAACTCTATTTCCATTGAGCCCCCATTAAGGCTTGGTGAGAGATGTATCTACACCAAAATGCCCCAATAAAACTCTCCTCAAAAGACATTGAAGTCGCTCTTTTTGCTTCCCAAGTTTTAACTAATAGATTACAAATACATAAGACATTTTTCTACACATCACAGGGGAGTACCAAACTACATGGCAAAATGCCCTCCTAACAAAGTACCTCCTTCCCGGAAACCTATCAAAGGTCTGCAACATGAGTCTATTGTGAGAGGCTCATATTGATCCCGCTAAACATTCAAGTTTAGAAAAGCAACACGAAAATTACAAATTACAACAAGAATTATTTCGAGAAAACATAAAAAGAAATAGAGAAAAGCAAAACGCAAAACGCAAATAGAAAAAGAACAACTCACATAGCGATGGAACATCTCCACAACCTTCTCAGCTTCTTCTACAGTACTCATTGTCACAAACCCAAACCCCCGACTCTGATCTGTTTCTCTATTGTAAATTACCTACAACGAATCATCTGATGAGTAAAGCTAGAAAGAAAGAACATCACTATGAGAAAAGGTGCAAGAAATTAAACCACATTTACAAAATCCAGACAAAGCATTACCAACAAGCATTAACTACAACACCGAAAAACAAAAAGGAGGAGAGAGAGAGAGCTAAAAAAGACATAAAACTCAAAGCAATTGAAGTATGCATCATAAACAGAGAAGCAAGCAGAACAAATACCATACATCGAAGTTTTCCATATGTTCAATAGTCAAGATGAAAGATACAGAAACCCATATCCCGATATATGAGTACATATATAAACAGAAATAGGCAGTGAGTATCCAAATTCCAAATTCCAAACAAAGAACAAATTCTGATACCTCAGAAATCTCAACAACACCAGCCTGATTAAAAAGGTCAGCCAATTTCTCACTGTCAATATCATAAGGCAAGTTTCCAACAAAAAGTTTGGCCTCCTCAGGGGGCTCTGCGTACGAATCTTCATTTTCCTCCCCCTCCAAAACCCCACCATCTACAGAACCCTCTTCTCTCTCTTCTTCTTCACCCTCACCTTGCAAAGATAAACTAGAACCAGCATCTGTGTCATCCACCGCCCGAAACCTATCAACTGGTCTGTCTTCTTGCACTTTTTCTTCCTCCTGATGGGCCCAATCTGAGGTCTGTGCAACAAGAGGGACCAGAAGGGACTGTGAAATCTTGGGTTTTGAGACCCATGAAGGGGAAGAAGAAGAAGAAGAAGAAGAAGAAGAAAACGATGAAGACGAGAAACAGAGGTGGGTGAGTTTGAGGGGTTTTGAAGGTAGAGAAAGAAATGGGAATGAGGGTTTGGTAGTGGTGATGGTGAAGGGTGTTGGCACAGAGGCTATACAGCAGCATTCGTATGGCTTGAGGAGAGGTGTCATAGCATGAGTCATGATGTTTAGAGAGAGAGAGAGAGAGAGGATAAGGAGATTAAGCAGAGGAGGAAGGGTTGTTTGGGTCACGTTAGTTTCTAGGTTGGTCATCCAACAAAAGAAGGCAGGCTTTGGAGATAATAATCTGGTGTTGAGCAAGTATATAAAACAAACACAGTCTCAGTGGAAGAGGTCTCACTCCACGTGTCATAAAAGGGCAAGTCAGTAATTCGGTCAACACGGGTAAGGGGTAGGTCAGTAATTGGGTCAGATAAACTTGGGCTTTCTGTTGAATTGTGATTTGTTCCAAAGCAAGAAACATAAAATAACCACTGCTCTCACCAGCAGTTGATACGAATAGACTTTGCTTTCACACCGATCAAACGGGGCGTCAAAAGACTCGATAGAAACCCAAAGTTCTTCGATCTTAGAAGAAAGAATTACACTTGGTTACCCTAAACTATACCCCTCATTTTATATTAGATAAATTTTTTTGGTCCTCGAATTTTAAGTTACATAGTGTTTTTAGACTTTCTCGCCAAGAATTTATTCAAAAAGGTCGATAGGGTCTTTTGATGGGCCAGTAGATTTACAAAAACTTGTCTTTTTACCGCTTTGGAAGTGACACATTCTATGTAAAATTCTGACAGTCATAACAACCATCACGTTGTCCTTCCCGATGTTATATTTAGTATTTGTATACTATGTATTACGCTTTACATCAAAGTTTTTGTATTTTTTTTGGTTGAACGATAAGGGGTGATCAGGTCAACTTATACACATCTCGACTAATCCCCTCTTCGATCAGGTTATCCACGCTGGGATTAAGGTATTTATGAGGGATTAATCCCTCATTGTCTGGCCACAAGGAATTATTAACAAATATGCATTGGAATTCTTCCTTAATTCCGGGGCCAAAGAAGCCAAATTGATTTATTCTCCCTATATGGGAGTTCCTTTTCTCCTCCACATATATATTTTTTGAGTGTTCTCATATCCGGAGTGTTTTATTGAAATAAACGAAATAAACAAGGGCCAATAGTGCATCCTAACCCTAACGGCCATCTTCTTATCAGCTAATATTTGCATTTTTGGAATAGAAACAGGTGAAGCATAGAGGACTAAATCACTAGCCTTAGCATGAATGTTCCTTTTTTCCTTTTCTTTCTTTTTTTTTTTTTTTTTTTTAAGCCCAATATTAGGAGCAATCTAGTATCATATATTTGTCACACACAGCACATTCTTTAAACTAACTTTCACCAATATGCAGAAGTTCTATAACCAAATTACTCTCCTACTCTTGATGTCAAAGGCAGAATCCTTTGGATCTTCAGATAGATAATAGAGGGGCTCATGGTGATCTTTCCAGATTTCCTGTTCAATTACATTCAAATTCATCCTTATTCTCTGAATCCTTGGTTAATTGCAATGTTTCAAGCCGGTTATGCTCGTTTGAATCTCGTTTCATTCCTTGATCCATTGGTTCGTTCCTTTATATACCTCCCCACCAATAGACAGAAATTCTTAACAGCTAGCACTATGATTGGAGAACTTGAAATTGGCAATGATGATGAAGGAAGTTGGTGGCATTATGATAATATTGGTATGCTTTCAGTAAACTATTCAGGATTCAAATTCTGAAATTATTTGTCACATTCCGAAGAGAAAAACAGATGATGAAATCAAACCCTCTTGTTTCAGCTAACAATGGATTTATAGCAACTGTGAGAAGAACATAACATGGAATATCAACATATTTTACATACATGTTTCAAAGATACGGATTTATTCATATACAGGTTTGAAGTTTTTGTAAGCTACCACAGCGTAGAAAGGATCTGACCCGGACAACAATCCCAGCAACCTCATGATCCAACTGAGAGGCGATTTGTTCTCTTGAGTATTAGCAGCAGCTGGCAACCTACGAATGACTTCTGGTTGTGTGAATCCTTCCACACATTGGAAGTATTGCACAACCAGCTGCAATCGACTGTAGGCAGTCCCATCCCTCCATGCGCTAATGGCTTTTTCATAGAACAATCGACTACTAAAGCTCACAATGAACACCCCACCTGGCCTCAACACCCGGAAAATCTCAGCAAATACCTGCGGCAACACAGCAAATATGAATAACAACCAGGCATAGGTTAACCAAATGAGCTATCGAGTTGGGGAAATTTGATATAACCGATCAGCCTACAACTTCCATCAAAGGGCAAGCATTAGCAGACCTCATTGTAGAAAGTACGGTTCAAGAGCCAGAAAGAGATGCTTCAGCCCCTCCAAGACCAATGAATTGAATCCTCTATACTGACGGTTCCTCGTTTATAGATTGAGAAAGCTGGAGGTAGAACATCCTCTAAGATTTGAATTTAAGGTCTCAAACAACGAGGCCAAATATGAAGCACCGTTAGCACAAAGTGGACTTCAATTTGTTAACAGAAGTTGAATTTAAGCAATGGCTGATGAAATGTATATCTTTACCCTTTAAATAAGGATGAATTTCATGTAAATAATAAGCTCATTTGACACTTCGTCCATGGATGTAGTCACAATATGTTGAACCACGTATATAGTTGAGTTGTGTCTTGGTTTCCATTTTCTTTCCCCTTTTCAGTTTCTATCCTTTTCTAAATTTCTTTAGGGACACCAAGACATTTTGGTTTGGCCGAACAGGAACTGAGAGGATGAAGGGGAAGGAAATTATCTCAAGTGGAAAGAGGCGGCCTGAGTATTTCTAGGCCACTCAGGCAAGAAACAGAAACTATACACACAGGTCCCAGAAGTTTCTGGCAATCATTGGTTAACATAGGCAACCAGAAAGCATAGAACACAAATGTACTACGTACCCTCCTTCAACTAGCAATTCCTTCGTTCCAAATGACAACTCCATAAGACAAAGACAATTAGACCATCGAATAAGCTAAACGATAAAGGAAAATCAGAAATTCATTGTCATATTAGCATCGAAAAACATGAGCCCGTGAACCAACCAACTTAAAGGATAGTGACTAAAGTAGAAACCCAAATTGGGATTCATCAAAGATTGTTTAGCCAGTAATGTATTATTGCATAAACCGTATCTGAATTCTGACCTTTTCGGGCTGTTGAAGATACTGAACACTAACTGTGCATAACACTGCATCGAAACTGCAATTCTCCAATTCAAGCTTCTGATCCTGATTAAGATCCTTCACGAAAAAATAATCCAGCCTCGAATTCCTGGCAAGCTCTTGTGCATTGAGCCCATGTCCCACCACTCTTCTGAACTCTACTTCTTTAGGTAAATGGCTAACCCAAGAGCTCATAAGATCAAGAATCTCCGAGTCAGGCCTCAACCGTTGTCTATAAAGATCAGTCAACGTGGAAATGAAGTTATCATCCACATGGGTCACTAATCGTGGGTAGGCATAAAATTCTCTGTCAGGATAGGTGTTGAGTTTGGTTCTACTTTCTGGGTTGAGAACTTGGCGTTTGAGTTTGCCTGCTGAAGATTCTTTTGTTTGGTCATCTGGATTAAAAGTGTTTGAAATTCTTGCGGGTTGAGAAGAGGGAGAAGAAAATTGCACGTTTGGAGAAGATGGGTGCCATAGATTGGGGCTCGATTGAATGGTTAACATTGGGTTTTTGATGAATTTAGTTTGTCATAAGAAACTATCATGTCCAAGAGACATGGATAAGCAAAGTGGCGCCTGGCTAACTGCTGTGGAAGGTAGGAACAGGTAGGTGTTATTACTAACTAGCAGCCTAACAGGTAAGATGGGCTGATGAAGGTTGGTTCTCTTCACACAAGAGCCCAGTTCCGTGGGTCATATCTGGCTCTTGGCCCAGTATTCTGTTGCCAACTAATGGCGGGACAGTTCTTGGATATCAGTAGGGATTGTGAACACGATGTGCGAATCTAACATGTAAACGATGTGCACTTATCATGTTGGAATTAGGCTTAGACTTGGCAGGTTTAAGTGGTAAATGGTTTGGACTCGTTAGACCCATTAAATAAAGTGAAAATTGGATGTGAGTCCCCCTAGATGGACTTGTTTGGACTTAAGTCCGGCAAGGAAACTTATAAGGGGCTAAGTCCGTTTTTAAAATTATGTGTAATGAGTTAAGTCCACTTTTATTTTTAATCCCTAAAACACCCTTAACGGTGTTAATTATGGTCAGAAACAGTAACGTCATTATTGTTTAAATTTTAGATATATTTCTCTCTCTCTCTCTCTCTATATATATATATATAGGATATATATATATAGATATATCAACAGAAACAGCGGTTTTTATGGAAACTGAATTTTTCAGTTTCCATAAGGCTTGAATCACGGCATGAGTTGTGAAAACCTGATTCAAATACAGATTTATAAGATTTCATTATGCATTTAAATTCAAATTCAAATTCTGAATCACATAAAAATCGTTGAATCACAATTAACGTTTTTTATCTGTCCAGGAAATTACCACTGGTCTTCTTCTCCATATCACACGGATACTTCATATTGTGTTTTGCAGGAGTTTCGAAAGCATTGCAGTAGGATTTTCGCCGGAGTTCAAGCTGTAGGAGATTCGAAGGTGATACCAGCAGGAGTTTCGAAGGGATACCAGTAAGATTTCGATTTTTCCTATGAATGCTGTCTATTTAAGATTTCGATTTTTCCTATGAATGCTGTCTATTCTACTGGTTCCGATTTTTCTGATGTATTTTCATTTCAGTTTTATTAGTTTACGTATTGTGATTAACGTTGATGCTTTCACAATTTATGTATAATGAAAGTTTATTGCCGAAATTTCGATATTTCTCACAGGAAGTTACATTTGAAAGTTATTTACCGGAATTATTATTAATTAATTTTCGTTTTTACTTTGTACTTGCTGAAATTCAATGTTACTATGCATTGAATGTAGTGTGATGTTCAACAACCGTTTTTTATTTTTAAATTATTTTTTAAGTTCTATTTCTCATGTTACTGTTCTGTTATAATGAAATTAGAATTATTTTCATATTTTAATTTTACGGTTATATTGGTTTTCTTGGTTTTAACAGATGGAGGATAACATTTTGGTTTGTTGCAAGTATTGTTCTGAGACTGTTGTGCTAAGAATTACAATGAATTCCACATATGATGATGTGTTAGTTGGTTGCCGTGACAATTGGAATGGGTTGAGTTCTAATTGTGTTGTATTGTCGTACGCTATTCCTGGACATCCGAATTGTGTTTTGCAAAATGATCATGATGTGAGAAACATGTTTTTAATTGCACGATCTGTACAGTTGAATTTTGTTGAAGTTACTGTTGATGTTAAAGGGAATGTGGTTCATGATGTAGAGGGTGGGGAAGTGGTGGAAAGTTCAGAATTTATTGTTGACCCAGTTGGTTGCGAGGTTGATCTTCTCCCTCGTTTTTGTTCTCATAATGAGAAGGTTTTGTTGACTGATGGATGGTCGAATGGAATAGTAGAGGTTGGTCAGAAGTTTGAGGGAGGAGTAGTTGAGTTTCGGAATGCTTTATGCAAATTTGCAATAGAGGTTGGTTTTCAGTTTAATTATGTGAAGAATGAAAAAACAAGGGTGAAGGCTGAATGTGCCATGAAATATTCTGCTGGGTGTGAATGGTTTGTTGTTGCTACTCTCCAGCGGATAAATGGATGGTTTTACATTAAGAAACTAAACAATCAGCACACATGTGGTGTGGCTGCACGTACTACAAAGAACAAAAGATTGACTTCTAATTTGGTTGGAGGTCTTATTGTTGATAACGTCAGACAAAAACCTGACACACGACCAGTTGATGTGAAAAGTATGTTTCATACAGATTATGGGCTGACCATATCGTATGATCAAGCTTGGATGAGTGTTGAAAAAGCAAGGGGTATGCTGTTTGGGGACCATTCATTGTCATACCAGCAATTACGGTGGTATGTACATGCTGCTAATGAAAGCAATCCAGGTAGTCATTTTGTGTTGGAAGGTGATTCACACTCACAACGGTTTAGTAGGTTGTTCATGTCATTTAAGGCATGTATACATGGATTTAACTACTGTCGACCCATATTGTTTGTTGATGGTACATTTTTAAAGGGTAGGTATAAAGGAATTATTTTGTCTGCAACTGCAAAAGATGGCAACCAAGGTGAATATTTTGTTGGTTTATTTTGGTGTTACTGATTTTATGTTACTGTTAAATTTTAATTTTTTATTGTATGTTACTTTTTTTTGATGTTACTGTTGTGTTGGTATATGAATTGCAGGTTTGTTCCCCTTGGCTTTTGCGGTTGTTGATTCAGAGAATGAGTGTAATTGGCGTTGGTTTTTAGAGCAATTATCTGAGATTGTTGATAATACTAGGGAACTAACCATTATGTCTGATCGCAACGTCGGGTTAATGGAAGCAATGCCAAAGGTGTTCCCAACGGTGCACCATTCTTTCTGTCTACAACACCTAAAAGCAAATCTGAGAGATAAGTTTAGTGGGGGTCGTTTTACCCATGCGTTTCGCGAGCGTATGGTTTTTTTGTTTACATTGTGTGCTTATGCTCCAACAGATGCATTTTTCAATGAAAAGCTTGATGCGTTTCGAAGTGAAGGAGGAGCCATTGCTGATAAGTTCCTGGAAAACCTTCCGTTTGAGAAATGGACGAATGCCTTTTTTAAGGGGCGACGTTATGGGGAGATGTCTTCAAATGCGGCGGAGTCATTCAATGCTTGGATCACAAAGTCACGTCACCTACCTGTCACAAGTATGATTGACACAATAAGGGGGCAGATCATGAACCAAATGGGGTGCCGCTTGAATGCATCGTCACAGTGGATGGGCATTAATTGTCCAAATATTGAAACCAAACTTCAAGCTGCTTTCACGGAGTGTCGTTCCTGGTTTGTTAGGGTGTCATCAAGTCATGTTTACGAGGTTAATTCACATCCTTCAGTGACTGTAGACATTAAGAGTTGCACGTGCTCATGCCACCAATGGCAGATCAATGGCTTACCATGTGCCCATGCTGTTGCTGCAATTCAAAAGAGTGGAAGAAACATCAATGAGTTTGTTGATTACTTTTATCAGGTTACTACTTACAAATTGTGTTATTCTGAGCCTATACACCCAATTCCAACACTCGGTCGTCCTGACTTTTCAGCGGTTGAAGTTGATATGTTGCCACCATTGTCAAAAAAACAACCAGGTCGTCCAAGGAAGCGTAGATTTAGGTCTAGGGGTGAGCTTGTTAGAAAAATTCATTGTGGCCGTTGTGGCCGTTTAGGTAGTCATAATAAGAAGACATGTAACGAGCCATTGTAGTATTCCGTATGTTTTTTTAGGAATAAGATGTTACGTTATTTTCCATGTTGTTTGAGTTTATCATGTAAGACATTGGAATTATCATGGTTTATACAGTATGATTTTTTAATAGTGTAATGTGATCATCACATGTTCAATATTTGCTTTCATGTTACTGTTAATGTTACTACAATGTTACTAGTTAATGATCATGTGGCAATTAAATAATTATACTTTTAAACAAGTATTTGGTGTGATTGTTACTTTGGATAATTTTTAAATAATTTAATACACATGTTACTGTTTGGGTGATTATTTCAATAAGAATGTGGACAGAGTTTCCTTTGTTCGGCAAACATTCCATTAAAATCAAATATCAACCTGTCAACATTTACAATAAATTTCTCACCAAATATCAAACACCCAACAATTACAACCAATTTATAGGGATAATATCAACCACCAACCAATTACAACCAATTTTATAACCTATCTTGCAATTAGTCTAACCAATCCTGTAATCAGCCTACATTGAATAGCTACCACCCACAACAGAACTGTCTATTTGTCACGGTATCTCTTTCTCAATCTTGATCTTGTCTTGTAGTCTTCAACACTCCATGCATTCCTATGGTTTATGAAGGTAGACACCATATCGATCCGTAGAGCATTAAGTTGCGGTGGTTTCAATTTATCTTCTATGTGCTGTCCACGAGCAAGCTGCTGCATTAAGTAACACACGTACAATCCGCAGTCGACCCTGCATTCATGATTTTTTGTTAATGATATTAACATCCGAGACATTAAATGTACACTATTTTTATTATTTACATACGTGTCAGCTCGTTGTTGAGGGCATTTCTCAAATGAAGATATTGGACATTTGATGTCTTGTGTACTGACAACAATGTCATCCTTTGGCTTCAATGCCTTCCTTTGTCCTTCTTTTGATGCCGACTCCACATAGTCTTTCTGCCACAATACATTGCTGTTAATTTTGTACAACGAAAATATATCAAACAATATGGGTTGTTCAGATTTTAATAACTTACCAATATTTTTGCATCCTCAAAAAACTTGTCTAGTATTCCACTTCGCGGTTTCAAAGAGTTGAAATGGATCCATTCCCCTGCTTCTGTATCTAGTACAAGCAAGGTCCAGTGGAATGGCGAGGGTTCGGTGCCCTGTGCATCTGAATTCATTGGAAACACTAGAAATGGAAGAAATTTCCCCATGTTAAGGTTGTTGTCTATCTCAACTTGCCGTGATGGTTCTTGTTCGTCAATCGTTACGAATGACTACATGGTAATCAAGGGTAACCCATAAATTTTATATATATAACAATGTCAATATATATCAAAGTTAATATATAACAATATCACATATGTTTTTTATACAGTAACATTCATGTTACTATATTAACATGGGGGATTTCATTCAATTCTAAGTAACATAAATGTTACTGTCTGTTATGTTGTATAGTAACATGCATGTTACTATACTCACTGTGTCTGATTCGCTAATCCAGTAACCAATATCACCCAGCACATATTGTTTTCTTACATATTACTATAGTAACACAAATCACATCAATGGTATAATAGTTTTATTCCTAGTAACCTGAATTTCACTGCGTTAATGTTACTGTAGTAACATGTATGTTACTGTAGTAACATGTATGTTACTATAGTAAACTGTATGTTACTAAACTCGTATTTCAATTCAAAATTCCTTCAATAAAGAATTCAAACATAACATCAAAACAAACTCACCCAGCAAAGACTGTTGAAAAAGAAACATTTGCAATTTGCTTCCTCCATCAGAATTTCAGCCCAACAATCAATCACCTGTGTGATAACACGATTCTATGAATTAACAAATATTAAAGTATTCCTAATTTTGTTTAAATTGAAAAGAGGCATGGTACATTACATTGTTGTGCAGCTCTTCCCCGACCATGAATTTCAACACATCATCAACATCAAGAGTATTTCCATACTTTCTTCCACACCATAAGGTTGCCCTTTTAATTTAAAACTGACAATGTTAATAACATAGAGAATAAACAGTAATATTTATAAAATGTTTCATAATGGGGAATTTAGTTACTTACGTTTTTCCCTCGGCCTCAAACATTTGAACCAATTTGGCGTAATCATTTGGGGATAATTTCTTGCATGCCTTCCATCGTCTAGCTTCAACTCTTTTATTCTCTGGCTTTTCACTTGGGATTTTAATATCCAAATTATCAACATCAATGTAACTTTCTGATATCTTCTCCTTCCCTTTAACTTTGTCGGGTTGGTCCTGGATTTCAACTTGTTTCATTTTTTTCTTTCCTCCCTGTTTTTTCACCATATACTCAAATTTGTCATCTATCTTTCTTTTTCTTTCTTTCCTTTTGATTTTCCTCACCATTGATGTCTGTTCAGCAGCTTCGGTGGGCTGAGGTTTTGGTGGAGTCCCTGTGAACCTTTGAGTAACGGCATGAACAGCCATATCAGCTACAGTATCATGTAGGGAATGGTTCTCTTCCTCTAATTCGTAAACCCTAGATTTTAGTGTTTTAATTTGTTCATCTTGTGTTTCTTTGTTTCTCTCCAAGAGATCAACCAAAACCCTCAATTCTGAAATTTTGTTTTCCCTGTCAACTAGTTTCATTGAATATTCTTCAATCTCTTTCAATTCATCCTCCCTTTGGTTGCCCCCAAGATTCTTGATGACTGTTCTAAGTGCTTCGTTCTCAACAGTCAACATTTGGATGGTTAATTTTTGAACCACATTCTCAGCAATCAACCCAGCCTCACCTTCATTGTCATGGGAAGGCTGTTGTGATTTTTCCTCTCGAGGTTCCACTTCATCTTGTTCCAAACATGCTGATTCTCGGATGACCACATCAACAAACGCATCAAATGGTTGCTTGTTATCATTCTCCTGTTGGACAGGATCATCGTTTGTTGGAACCGAGACTGCATCATCAAATTCATGAACATCTTCATTCACCACAAGAGTATCATCATCAGCCACATTAGGTTCACCACCTACATGTTCTAATTCTGAATTTAAACCAGTATTGCTAGGAACAGTTTTTGGTTGTGGAACCTCCACAATCTGCTGTACATCCTTGCCATTTTCCCCATTTCCTTTCCATAATATTTTCTCAGCATTTGTTTTCTTAAGTCTCTTTCGGACAACCTGACAACATTATTAGTAACATATTAAAAATGTATTCAATAATTGTTCACATTTAATCTAATTAAATGCCTGTGCATTACACAGTAACATCTAAAGTAACATGCATTTTACTGCATTAACATTCACAGTAACATACATTCAAAATAACATCAGCCATAGTAACATCAAGTTGACAATCCCATGCAATGAGTTACACAGTAACATGCACAGTAACATAATTGACATAGAAGCATACATAGTAACATTTAGAACAATTTATGATAGGAACACAAAAAATAACACTCCCATGCAATTAACAAATTGTCAAAATTAATCGAACTAAGATAATCCAAATTTTTATTAATACCTGATCACGTGTGATGTCGGAGAGTTTGTTTTGTCCGAGATACATCCAGAGCTTTCTTAAATCCCATTTCATCCAACGGGGGAAAGCATCCGCGTTGTCGGCCATAACAAGATATGTGTGTTCACATATCAAATACTGCAAATTAAGTTTTGTCACATTATTCTGAACACATAATGTTTATGAATTTTAAAAAGCACTTAAAAAAAATAACAATGAAAAACTTACAGGTAACAGTACTACACAACCGGTTACTGCACTTGGTGTGTCAATCTTCAACCGTATAGAATTAATGATTGCATCAATTGTTGCTTGACACCAGTCATATCTTTTGATCTCATCTAAATTCTCAATATATGAAACATACCCCCACCCAATTGATTGACCCATATTTGTAATCAGCAATGTCACTAAGACATATAATGAGAATAACCTAGCAAAGTCTTCACAATCATCCTTTGCATCACTCATGGCAGCATCCTCCATTTTGCTTTTGATAATTGGAGCATTCAATCTTTTTGTGTTATTGAATCTCCTCCTTACAAAATCTGACATTTTCTTTGCACTTTGGGGGGACAAAATTGGTTCCACACCATTTTCTATACCAAAAATGAGGGATACATCACTCTTCCGTATCTTTAAATTTTTCCCACCAATTCTAAATCTTGATGTTTCAACATCAAATGTATTAATGATGTCCACAATTATTTTGTCATTCTTCTTGAACCATTCCTTATCAACTTCATATTGAGATATTGCCTGATACAAATACCAAAATGGTGTTCTCCTCAATTGTTCTTCGTGAACATCTTTGATGTTTAGTTCACTAATAACCCTCACCAATGGCAGGAAGTTGGACCTGAATTGGTGAAATGAGGATGTTTTTGGAGCCATCAACCTATAATATGACAGTTACATATAAATAACTGAGTATAATACATTAACATTACACCAATTCACTACACTTAATGGATATACAACAGTTAACCAAAAAATCTTTATTCAAAAGTAGAATAAAGAGTAACACCAAATTAGATGGATTAAAATTTTAAAAAAACACAAAGGGGTTGATCAGTAACATGTTCATAGTAACACTAATCATTTAGTAATACCCACAGTACCAAATCAAATCCATACATGTGGAATTATGAAATCACACAGTAACCTGAAAAGTTTCAATCAACTCTTCAACCAATGTTTTTAGAATTTCATGAACAACGAAGAAAGCAACCAGTGGACTTCAAACCAAATAAGTTTCCTTGCAGGACTTATCTACAAACAAGTCCGTGTAGGGGGACCGGCCTCCAAATTTCCCTAATCTTAATCTATTAACTGAATCCAATTTAAATGGAAAACTATTGATTTGAAGATTTCAAACTGAAGATTGCAAGCATTTAAAATAGTAACACACAAGTAACACCAATTTTCGCTTACACTAGCAAAAAAAAAACTTGAGAGATATATGATGTAACATATACATATAATTCTCCAACAAAAATCATAGGGTTGCGATCACAAACACATTCACAGTAACATCAATTCACATTAACATCCACAGTATCATCAACATTTTTCAAAAACTACACTTTAAATATGTGATTGCCACATTTCAAAGCTTCCAAGATTTGCACTAGTAACACATCAATTAACTACAAGTGACTGACACTTAAATCAGTACTCTTGATCCAATGGTTTCCAAATTTCATGAACAAAGAAGAAACCAACACAAAAATTACACATCCTATTATATAACACATTCATTAAGCAACATTAATATGTACAGTTTCATCCCTCCAAGTCTGTATTGTGTCATGTAACATCGAATTACAAATCAATAAACTTTGAAAAACAATAAACCTCATGATATCGACATTAAAATCAATATACTTTGAAAATTTCGCACACAGTAACATAAAAATTTCCAAATACCCAAATCAAATTCGAATGTATAACACCAACCAAAAAATAAAAAATAAAAAAAAATACCCAAATCTGTTATATAGTGACAAAGAAATCTCAATTTTAATGTTGATATAAAACCCAAAAGCAAACATCAAATTCCAATGTAAAGAAACATACCTCTCTTTTTTAATAAGAACACCAAAGGTTTTGTAAAGAGTTGGATAATGCCGATACCCACTTTAACGTCAACAATGGATCTTGCTGAATAAATCCAATTTTCGGTCTTGAAGTGAAAGATTTGGATAATGGCAGTTTATAAAGGTTTGGGTAATGCCGATTGGAAGCTTTGAATGTTTGAAGCTGGTTCGAATTGGGTAATGCCGATTGGATAATGGCGGTTTGAAACCAACATATATTAGGTAATATCAGCTTTTGAATTTTGAAGAAGGAAGATGATATAGATTGTGATGGATTTTTGCCGGATTTTTTGCCTGGAATGGAGGGGGAGTTTTCGTGTTCCTTCTCGAAAACCAAGCGTTACTTCGTCTACTGTACAAACAGCAACTTTAACACCGTTTAGGTTTTTTTAATAATTAAGGGTATAATGGTAAAAATCGCAAAAAGTGGACTTCAAACCAAATAAGTTTCCTTGCAGGACTTATCTCCAAACAAGTCCGTCTAGGGGGACCGGCCTCCAAATTTCCCTTAAATAAAGGTGTTTTTGGAGGTCGGTTCATAGCTATAGTCTTTTTGGTCAATTAGTTCGGGTGCGTATTTTTTAGGTCATTAAGGACAAGTAGGTGAAAAAATATAATAAAGACCCTAAAATAAATAAATATCGTAAAAAATCTCATCCCTATCCTAAAAAATCTCATGCATCTCTCTCTCATTTAAAATCTATCTTTGATAGATCCTAAAAAAACTCACCCATATTCTAAAATTTTTTACGTAAATCTCTCTCTTCTTCCCGACTTATGTCTTAGGTTCTTTCCCCCAGAGATCTCTCTCTCTTCACGTAAATTTCTCTCTCTCACAAGCAGATATCTCTCTCACGTGTATACTATATGTATATATAGATGTAAATATTCATTGTAGTCAAAGGTTGCTACATATAAAACATTAATAAGTAATATACAAGAGTTGTTATATCGCAGTAAAATTTATTATACACAATAGTTATATATATATATATATATATATATATATATATATTCATTGTAGTCAAAGGTTGCTACATATAAAACATTAATAAGTATATACAGGAGTTGTTATATCGCAGTAAAATTTATTATACACAATAGTTATATATATACACTATTAATAAAAGAAAGCTAATAAGAAAAACTTTTGATTTTCTATTCTACCCCTACTTAATTATATAAAGACAATCATATCATATTTCCACTTTAACTCTCAAACCCTTCTCTTTCTAGGAGTAAATATTTGGAATTACAAGTGCTATAAATATATAGTATTACCTATAGGAATACCTTTCATATTCATAACATTAGAGTAAATTAAAAAATAATATAAGAATAGCAGTGCTCTCCTTCCAAACCCTCACTTTTCAAATAGTAGAGAAATCTTTAATCTTTAACGGATAAAATTGTGTTTTTCAAATTTGTTTACCAAATATTGTATTACAAATAATGTGTCAAAATCTCATGCATTAAATGTTTAGAGGAAGTTAGTAGACCCTACTGATTCAACCAACCACACTAATTTGTAATACAAAATTAAGTAAATAATTTGGTAAGCATAACATTGCTCCTATTTAAATAATAGAGGTTACTGGTATTTTGGTTCTTCTCTGTAACTTTCATAACTCTCTCCACTTTTGTCTTTAGGTTTTATTTTTGTGCAATGAATATATAGTATTACTTATAGGAAGAGCTTTCATATTCATAACATTAGAGAAAATTAAAAAATAATATAAGAATAATAGTGCTCTCCTTCCAAACCCTCACTTTTCAAACAGTAGAGAAATCTGCAATCTTTAAAGGATAAAACTGTGTTTTTCAAATTTGTTTACCAAATATTGTATCACAAATGTTGTGTCAAAATCTCATGCATTAAATGTTTAGAAGAAATTAGTAGATGTTACTGATTCAACCAACCACACTAATTTGTAATACAAAATTTAGTAAATAATTTGGTAAGCATAACATTGCTCCTCTTTAAATAATAGAGGCTATTGGTATTTTGGTTCTTCTCTATAACTTCCATAACTCTCTCAACTTTTGTCTTTAAGTTTTATTTCCTTTGCAAGTTATCATGGATTTTATGAAGTAACACTTGCAAAAAAAAAAAAAATTGGAGATGATGAGCTCAAAATGCAAGAATTCTTGGTTGTTTATATGATTTTTTTTTTTTATATTATTGCTCAACTTCATTTGATGTTGTCTTACTATCAATTGTTGATTTGATGATATAATCTGAATGTGATCTATGACTTTAAGAGAATATGATGTGTTTTGTTCACTGCTTAGATTTGATTTTTTTTAATATTTATCTTCTTTTTTGTTTTTATTTAGAAATTTGATTTGTCATGGTCTTGGTGCTTGAGATTGGACTGTTAATTTTTGAAATACCTATATACAAATTTTACTTGTTAATTAAATTTTTATTCACTTCTATTGAGTTTTAATCTATTTTTTGGTCTTCAATTGTCAAACATTTACTATAAAATTGTAACTTTTTCCAATCTAAAGGCAATTTGGGGTGAAAAACTCTATATTGTTGATATAAATTCTGGTAAATATTGCCCACAACCATGGTAGAAGCAAAATATTTGAAATATAAATATCATAAACAACCAATAAGTATTCAAATTAATGACCTAATGTGTTCTTTTTGTATTCTGCCTTTTTTATTTTCTAACTTTACACTTATTTTATGTATATATAAACCACAAATATGGAGATAATTTGGGTACAAAATAAAAAATAAAATTATAATTTAAGATGGTCTACGTATAACATACGTGAGCACCAACTAGTATATATAAAAGAGATGTGAGAGAGATAATAGGACGAAAGAGTCAGGTAATTATAACAGCAAATATGTCTTTCAATTTAGGGAAAATAGGAAATAAAAAAAAAAGGAAAAAAGTCCTATAGATCTACTTACCAAATCATAACTCAATAAGATTGCATCTGGACCTACTGGCAAAACATATTGTCATATTATACTTTGAAATATGGATTTTATATAAATATAATTAAACTTTCTATATATATGTGAGAGATAGAGAGAGAATTTTAATTATGAAAGATTTAAAATAAAGAAGATTTTATTTTATTTAAATTTAAATTTTGAATTGTGAATTTTATATGGTTATTATTAAACTTTCTATTTGTATTTAAATAAGGGTAAAAAGGTTTTTTGAAATGGACTTATCCTTAAAAACCCAAGTGTTTGGATCTATTGACCTATTCGATTATAAGATTGTACCGGCCTCCAAAAAAATCCTTATTATTTTGGTAGTGTTTTCAAGCATGGGTTCAAGAGTGTAAGCCTACATTCAAAGATTCTACCCTAAACGCACCAATTTCACACAACAATTTACTTAATACTTATGAAAAGTCCATTTGTTCACCCCTTAAAACCCTAAGTCTTAGCATTTGTTCATGTTGATATAATAAGTCATGTTGATACATTATTACTAGTATGAAAAAATATAGAAATTTGTGTGTTTTTTGTAGTGTTCTCTAGATATTTTTTGGCCATGATCATTGAATGGCATCCGGTCAAATAAAGCTGTGGAGAATTAGATATTGGGTGGTATTCTTTAGGATCTTGTTTGGCACAAATGTGTATTGAGCTATGTCATAGTACATTTTATTAAAGACAGATTGTTCACGAGCTAGCATGCTATTTTTGTGATGTTGACATGCAAAAGTATTTGTGGTAAGTGAGCATTTTATGTTTGACACGGCAAAGCTTTATGGTGTATTGGGTCAAATGGATAGATGGCAGACCAATTAGCCATGCATAACAAGCCTAATGCCAACTTGTTTGTCATTTTCTATAGTGAGTGGTTTCCCTAATATAATTTTGTATACAATGGACAAGATTATCTCTGTACACTGTGCACATTTACGGGCTTCTGATTTTAATATATAGAATAGAACCGAAAGACAGCATGCACCTAGCTAGCTAGCTTCCCTCTGATCTGAACACTAGAGTTTTGTTTGAAGGTCTACCAAAGCCCCAGAAAAGGACAGGAATGAAGATGATTTTGTTTGCAAAAAGAGTGCTTAGGCCTTCTATAAACTCATAGAGACAGGATGATTTCAAAAGTATATGTCTGGGTGTGATGGTAACCTCCACGGCCTCTGGGGCCCTGCCTCACTCAGAAAAGAAAACCAGAAGATTGACCTGATGGTGAGAGTGGACAAAAATAACTAGGGTTGATAATTGAGCCGATCTACTTCAGACTTGGTTCGGACAGAACTCGACTCGAACTTGACTTATGTTTTAAACGAGACGAACTTGAACAATTTTTTAAACTCGTTTAAAAAACGAGCTTAAAGAGCTCAACTCGTTTATATGTAAAATAATCGAGTTACTCGGGTTCGGCTCGTTTTGGACTCGGCTCATTTTTTAAGCGAACCGAACTTGAACAATTTTTTAAGTTAGCTCACAAAACTCGGCTCGATTATCAATTTTAAACGTAACTTAGGGTTATGTTGATATGCTATTTTTGGTGACATTCACACTCAAGTGCATCATGCAATATTGTGACCCAAAAAAAAAAAAGGCTCATTGCATCGTATGGATGTATGCCATCATGCCCACCTTCGACTTGAGTGGCTTTGGGTCCCAATCCTAATGCACGTGCACCAGGCACACGGGTCTAGAAGAAAACAAACTTCTTACACCACTTCTAAAAAGTCAAGTTTATGGAGAGTCTCGTGGGGTCCTTCTTGAGTAGTTTGTCCACGTAAACCAAGTTACATTGGGGGTGATTTCCTTATATATCTTCCTAATAATTAAAATATTTCCACGTTTTTAACAAAATCTACTAAAATATATGATCTACTGCTCTGATATCACGTTAAAATATTATCAACTCTAAAAACTTAAATCGATAGAAATGAGGTACAAAGTATGTCTGCATCGTGCTTGGAAGTGGACAATTTCCTAACCTATCAAGAAGTCACTTTGATCCAAGTTGTCTTTGAGACTTAAAGCCGAAATTTGTGTTTGGTGGGTATAAATTGATAGTTACAAGCTTGGTCGGATTTTCATTGCAAACATCCACATCAAACCTACATAAAAGCACTCAACCTAATCAAAGCTTTGAAACTTTTGCTCTATATTGCTTTCAAAAGCTAGTAGAATTTTAACCAAGCTTGTTCCCTTGTTGGCTGTCCTTTTGGGAACCATCACTTATTATTTTTATTTATTTCAACTTGTGATTGTTATGTACGCACGTAAGGGTTGAACAATTGTTGGGACATGTAGGGGCCAATGTGAGGATGTTTTATCACTCGTTATGTCTTCTTACAGGGAGGGTAGGTGAGTCTTCAAAAAACCAAGTCACGTGAGATTGGGAATATATGTCAAATCGTGTCGGATGATGTAGGTTTGTATCGGGTTTTAACGGGTACTTGTTGAAAAATACATCACTTATATCCAATTCATATCTAACGAATCGGGTTCGTGTCATGTATAATTCTTATATAACAGGTATATATAATCGAGTCGTGTTATATATTTCTTTTAAATTATTTTACTTATATCCGATTCGTTTAGTAATCGTGTCGTATCAAATCCACTCGTTTAGTAAACGGTGGCTTAACGAATATCCAAGTCCTCTAATTTCATATCGTATTCGTGTCGTGTTAACGAATTGTGTCATATTTTGACACCCCTAATATCCAAACATTGAAAGCCATTAATGCAAGAATCTACAGTGGTATTTGTAAAGATTTGGAATGGAAACACCTCCAGAACCTATATTTTATTTTTTCAATTATTTTTGATTATAGATGGCTAACCGTTATGTTGATGAACGACCAATAAAATCAAATTTGACGGCCGAACCAATAAAATTATATTGAATAGGGGTGGGATAAAGAAGAACGTTTAAAGATCACTTCGATAGGTTATCACTTGTGGGGGATCATAAGACCCTTCACCGCCCTCATTATTTTTCTTGGGAACGAACCTAGTTAGACTAGTGTAACGATCAATCACCGAACCTCAATATGGACTTTAAAACTCGAACCTCCAACCACAAGTTAGACGTTTGCACCCGTTAAATTGTGAGAGAAACTGTACGAGGTGCTCATAACTAAGTTCGCTTTCGCTCGTAATCGTTTTGCATTGCGTCCTAAATCCTAATTGTAACATATTACGTTGTAATCAAGTGTCCGCATGCAATCATAATTCAGTCCACATCGGTTTTAACTGTTCCACACTGTATAAGAACTAGATGTGCCTATATTACCATGAAGTTTTTGTATCCTCCTTGTACAAGGTCAAGGTTTACTAAAGGTAAGTGGGCTTATTTTAGGCTAAATGGTGCATTTTCAACACAAATATTATAGTGGACAAACTCTACAGAACTAAACGAGTAATGTTATTTAGATCTAAAAAAATTACTTAATTTGTGGACCTGATACTGTGTCAACTAACGAAGTCTCAATGAAGAAGTTCAAGAATTACGGTCATAACAATGTTACTATCTTGATAGTCAATTCTCCAAATGGGGTGGTTCCTGATTGAACTGTCCAAATCCGCCACGCACTCCCTCTCGATTATCCATTGAGTATTACCCAGGAGTGGTCTCACCTCTCTATTGGACCACGTCATTACTACATCATTAAATCAACAAATTAGATCAATTTTGTAAATCTCAATTACATTACTCGATTGATCAAAAAAAAATTACATTACTCGAGTTAAAAATACATCCAATTAAATCAAACCTTCTTTATTGGCTTTAATGCAGTCTTTATAGCTTCAAAAAACAACAAAGGAAACTATCTTCCATAAATGAACAGTTCTCTATAATTCCTATAACTCTTGGTTTATGAGGGTGAAATATTGGGATGATAAATAAGATATTATTGTAATTTTCTTCCTTTTTAAGAAAATTGTTAAACAAAAAAAAAAAAGGGTCTAGAGCCATAAATGATTATGAATTGATTAGAACTTATAAATAGTGGGGATGAGAATGAATCCATTGGAGATAATCACAAGGAGCAAAAGTGAACCATCCAAATCTCTGAGATTCTCCTTGTAGTGCAGTGTTGTCTAGCACTATGATAGACCTTGTGCCCATTGCACTAGCTCTCTTCCTAGGACTAGCTTTGTTTTTTCGTCTTCTACACTTCTTCTTTGCTGAAAAAGGGCCTACACCTACAGACTTGCCTCAAGGAAGAATGGGGTGGCCATTTTTGGGTGAGACTCTGGGCTTTCTCAAACCTCATAAATCAAACTCTCTGGGAAGCTTCTTACAAGAACATTGCTCCAGGTGATTCGACTCCATTTCAATTTTGTTCGTTTTTTATGTCATTTACATAATGAAAATCGGTTAACTTTGACCAACTATAACCTCGTACTTGAAGTTCAAAATTGATTTTTCAGGTATGGAAGAGTGTTCAGATCACATCTGTTTGGTTCTCCAACCATAGTTTCCTGTGATCAAGAGCTCAATACATTCATTCTTCAGAATGAACAGAAGCTATTCCAGAGCAGTTATCCAAAGCCTGTGCGTGATATTCTTGGAAAGCTTTCTATGATGCTTGTGTCCGGAGACCTTCATAAGAAGTTAAGAAACATTGCAGTGAGCTTCATCAATACGACTAAGTCAACGCCTGACTACCTTCTTTACGTAGAGAAGTACTCAATCTCAGCAATGGAGTCGTGGAAAGGACGTCAACAAGTTTCTTTCTTCAAAGAAGCTAAAGAGGTGAGGAGTACTCTACATTCAGCATGAGAGAGAGAGAGAGAAAGAGAGGCCAAAGAGGGAAAGCCGAAAAAATCTTTCTGTTAAGGGCAGCGACGAAGGCAGGTTTTAGAACTCGATAAAACTGACGAAGACTTCCACAGAGAGAGAGAGAGAGAGAGAGAGAGAGATGATTTGTATATTAATTAGATACATAGAATTCTAACTTATGTTTTTTGTTACAAAATGCAGTTTACATTGTATCTCACGTTGAAGACTTGGCTGGATATAGAACCAGAAGATCCACCAGCTTTGAAAATTTTAGAAGACTTCCTTACCTTCATGAAAGGGTTTGTGTCACTCCCTCTAAATGTTCCAGGGACCCCTTATGCCAAGGCCGTCAAGGTATACAACTATAACCAGAGATCAAGTGGTCAACAAAAAAAAAGAAGTTTCCCAAAAGGGGCTGTTGCTGGACTGTATCTTAAAGTAGGGTTAATCAGATAATTCATCAATTTTTTTACGAAACATGTAATCATTCCTTCAAAAAATTTAACGGTCCGTCTATGTAAGGACCAAAATGATAAGGATCGAATACTTTAGGGACCAAATTGATACAATAAGGACTAAACTAATAAAAAAATACATATTTTAGGGATTAAAAGTGTTATTAACCCTTTAAAGTATTTTAACTTCTTTCCATTTAATTATTTACTTATTCTTTTATTTGTTTTACTTCTATGCGGGACAATATTCTTATCCTTTTTTGTTTACACACTATATCCAAATTTTACAGGAGATTGGTATAATTTATATATCTGCTTAAAGTTATTGATCATCACTGGCATCTATATATCTTCAGGCAAGAGCAAGGATCTCATCCACTTTAAGAGAAATTCTTAAAGAAAGAGAGAAGAGCAGAGTGGGGTCTGCCAAAAGTGGCGTTTTAGATGAGATTTTGCTGAAAGGAAACTTAAGTGATGAAGAGAGAGTGAGTGTTGTTATGGACCTGGTGCTAGCAGGTTATGAGACAACTTCTGGACTTCTGTCCCTAGTCGTCTACTTTCTGGGACAATCACCGTATGTTCATCAAAAACTAAAGGTAAACGGCCACTCTCTCTCTCTCTCTCTCCCTCTCCCTCTCCCTCTCCCTCTCCCTCTCCCCTATTCAAAAGAAATGCTAAAAGGTCTTGTATAAACAATTAATCAGGAAGAACACCTAGCTCTGAGGAGAAGAAAGGGAGAAGGAGAACCCTTGAACTGGGAAGATTACAAGCAAATGGAATTCACTTCCAATGTAAAATTTTAACTGTGCAGTAAATGTTTTACAACTTTGTTCTTTTTTGTGAATAATAAACTCATAAAAGCTTCTAATGATCAGGTTATCTGTGAATCTCTAAGATGTGGAAACCTAGTTAAATTTTTGCACAGGAAAGCTCTTCAAGATGTCAAATTCAAAGGTATATATATATTTAATATGGTTCTTTCAGTTTTGCATCTAGCATATTTAATATGCTCAAGATCAATTACTCTTGCATATTTACTCTAGGGGTGTTAATCGAGACGAGCTATTTGGGCTCGTACTCGAGCTCGAATTCTAAATAAGTCGAGCTTAAATAAAATCTTAGACTCGTCTAAAAAAATACGAGCTCAATCGACTCAGGTTTAAACTAACAAAACTCAGTTCGATTAACACTCCTACCCAAAAAAAAAAAAAAGAATTACTCTTACATGGAGTAATTAAGAGTTGGTTATGTTTGTATCTTTGTTGCAGATTATCTGATTCCTGCAGGGTGGCAAGTTCTTCCTGTCTTCACTGCATCGCATCTTGATCCATCTATTCATGAAAATCCCTCGGAGTTTAACCCATGGAGATGGACTGTATGTAACTGATCTTACCCATGTCTCTGCATGCAAATATTTAAGTTTGGCTAGTGTTAGATATGTGATAATTTTTTTAACTCGTATTTTAGAAAGAAAATGAATCTATACCATTAATATTATTGTTGATATGAATATAAGAAACTACTCAAAATTATATAACATCAATATCTATACTAATAAGACTCAATTAACACTACTTCTGCTTCTCCATCTTATTCTTTGATAGGATCCAGCAATGAACAAAAAGGTGACACCATTTGGTGGTGGATTACGGCTGTGTCCTGGTGTGGAACTAGCTAAAGTGGAGACTGCCTTTTTCCTTCATCATTTTGTCCTTAATTATAGGTAATAATAATATTTTACCAACCATTGCATTTCCCCCACTAAATCAATGTCATGCACACTTTCATAGGTGGCAAAAAATTAAAAAAAAAATTAACCCTAATGTAAATCAAGTAATAATAACGACGAACTGTAAAATCAAACATCCTGAGTTCAAATCTTAACAATTCCTTGAACCAGGCCAGAATCCCTTAGTTCAGGCGTAAATGGTCTGCCTTTGACAAAATCGGGAAAGAAATTAGTTGAATTGTGCATAAACTGACCCAGACAACCCTAACTATTAAATAAAAAATAAAAGTTAAATATATATAATCTTATTCCATGTACCGAAAAATTATTTTCGTGACTCAAGTTCGTGGTATTCAAATTATGATGAAACAACTTAGCATTGTCATCCCAAACCTTCCAGATTGCTATCGTAACATGCTCTAGTAGTCTCATTTCATCACTGCTTTCAATAATCTGATGTTTGGTTGTGCACTCTTGTCCCAGGTGGAAAACAAAAGATGATGATTTCCCGGTATCATACCCATATGTGGACTTCAAAAGAGGTTTGGTGTTGGAGATAGAGCCAATAAAGAAGAGAATGTCTTGAATCTAACTATGCTCTTGGGGCACAGATGTGCGGGAAAGTTGTCACTACAAACAATTGATATTTGTAATTTTTTTTTTTTCCTGTTCTTAATAAGGAACTTCTCCAAGGTAAGTGACAGTGTTAGACTTGCACCTGATAAAATAAACAGTTACAATCACCCGCAAATCACAAGTATCAGTTAAGTCTAAGAGACACCAGCGAAACTCAAACCCCCGACGTCTGGGTCTACGATTCATCCAGATTCAACTCTATACCGTTAGACTACTCGTGCGGGTTGGATATTTGTATTTTATTTACTAGGAAGTATTGGAGAAAAAAATTGATTCGATTTATGATCCGATCCATTTATCCGATAATTTCCAAAAACATTGTCCAAATTGGTAACTTTTTCTTTGGACTTATCTATGGTGGTGACAGGTAAAATATTTTTACTATACAAATATTCTGATCGGATCAATGTGGATCAAATGATTATATAATTGCAGAGATAAACGGGTTTATACCTAATCAAAATTAATAGAAAAAACTCCTTGGTCCTTACCATATATTAAAATAATAAAATTCAGATCGATTTGGGAAATGGCTAATCAACTTTGGTGCTTGCTGGTTATCAAGAAGCTCAGAAGTCGCTCCCGACTCTTGTTGGACCTTTTGCTTCTGCAGAGATAAGGTAAACAGATCACAACGAATTCTACAATGTTTCTGAAAAGAGAAGGCTTATTATGTCCCAGTATAAATGGAACTGAATGCTGCAGTTTGAACTTTGAATCAACATCTAAACATCATGAGTTAAAAAACAGCAAGGATAATACTGTTTGACCTTCAGAGCAATCAGTGCCTGTGAGTCAGTGTCAGTATGATTCAACATCCATGCATTGGATTTGATCTAGAAGAAGAGGAGGGAACATGCAATATGCAATACACATGTTCACCCACATCGGATATTTAGGTTGCTTTACTTACTATAATAATTAGTTTTACCTTCTTTATTCTTTCTTCTATACAACTTAAAGCATGAGACTGATCGACTTTAGAGAGGTAGAAATCTCGTTCCCTCTTAGCAGCAGAAGTTTCCAAGCTAGTTTCCGTTCTCGAACAGCATTCTTGTAGGCTGTAGTGTCAGAAAAATCTCAGCTAAGATAACAAGGCAATGACCTGCTTAAGCTCAAGTAGTATTCATAAAACCATTCAATCTACAGATTCTTGAACCTATCTCTTCAGTAAGATCGTCCCACTTGAATTTGCTCGAGTACTTGATATTCCAAATATCATAATAGATGAACATCTCTTCCTCCCACCTAAACATGATCAGGATACGCAAACAATGAAAACTTAATTAGATAGTGTACTTGCTAAATATGAAGAAAAGAAAGATGTCAGGCACGTTGTTTGCTACAGAGGTCCTATCATATACCCAAATGACTGAACACTGGAATTTATAAAAGTAAAGCAGAGATCAGAACTACAAGTAACTTTAGGAAATTGTATTAATTTCAACAAAACAATTTAGCCCAAAAGAACAATTTAATTTGCCTGTTTCCGCTTGTCACCCACATGTTTGTTATGAAGCACACACCAGAACCAAATGATGCTTACAAAATTACACCAGAAGAACAGATTTTGTCAGTTAACCTCAGCAACATCTGAATATCTAATGCATTTTTAAGATATATGGAAAATTTTAGGGCACCAGTGAGCAAGTGAATAAAGTTTTCAAGAAAAAAGACAAAGCCGTGATAATTATTAATCAATACTTTGAAAAATAGATGCTAAATTACATACCTATTTGTTCACCATTTAGCATTTTAGCAACCCTCTTTGCAACTTTCTTTTTGCTAAATTCTGCCCACCTACACACAGAAACAACTATATGATTCTATGCAGGTAACACCCCAGTAATACCTTTATGTAAAACTAAAACAAAAACCTAAAGAAACAATGTCAGCAATAAGGTCACTTGGCAACAAAAATGAAAGCAAATGATTTCACAAAAGTCAAGGTGTTGTGTTAACATAGATATGGTAGATTTAATGTACTCACACAATTGAATTTATCCCAAGACATCGAGTATAAGGACAACTTCTGGAATGAGACTTAACCTTCTGAAAATTCTAGTCCTCGAAATCCACCAGCCCGTTTGCGATGAACATGAGCAGCAGGATCTGTAAAATGAGTTAGAGAAAGCTTTAAAGTTGTTAAGTGTAAGCAGGCCTGCTACATTGTACTAAATAAATCTAATGCTGATATACAATTACCTAATCATAGGCCTCTTGTACAGTTGTCAACTTAATCAATTTGAAGAAAATAGTAAATAACCTTCAGGTGTAAGATAAATCCTTTGAATTTTTCCATACTGAGAGAGAATATGACGAAGCTTCACATGATCCATATGTGGAGGAATTCTACTCAAGTAGCAAACCCCAAACTTTTCAGCTTCCTTTAGCATACACTTGCGCCTTCTATTTTTCCAACTTTCTGTCCTTTCTTGGTTTGATCGTGGATTCTCTTCCTCTGAAGAAATTGCTTCTATTACCTCTGGTTCTTCTTCCTAAGCTATTAAAACTAATAGGAACAGAACAAAAAAAAAAAGGACTGAATAATTTCTAAAAGCTAATACTCTTTGGTGAAAAGAATGACATTAGAAAAAAAAAAAATTAATAATTTCACCACACTTGCATAAAATTTAAAAGCTCTAATAACAAATAATGAAAATTAACTTCAAAGATGTTAGTTCTTATCTATTTTTACACAAGCATCTGACAACTAAACTGTAAAATGCAAATATACATCCATGAATACAGAACAGCTGATCACAAACTATTTGAGTCAATCAAATTTTTTTATTTTTTTAAAGGAAGGCTCAACATTTTTGCCAAGAAGAAATAAATATCATTTGAAGTCTATCCCAATGTGATAGTCATTGCACTTCATTTGACATTTTCTGGCCCAAAATGCTCATCACAACGATTCACTAGTTTTCTGCGTAAGCATTTTATCGAACATCTGTCAAACAATTTTGTAGAAAGCTATCAACCAGCACAAATATGGAGTGGAATACGATTTTCTTGACAAATCTCGAGAAAAATAAGATTAAATTTCAAATGTGATCTATTTAATTCTTGTGGAAAAAACACCACAAAATAAAAAAAGATTCGTAATTGAAAAATCAAGGCGAAAATCAGAAATTTCGGAAGAACTTTTGTATATACAAAGCGTATAGTGAAAGGAATTGAGGTTTCAACTGCTACATTTAACGACTGGGTTTTCCATCTGTGGGAAAGAGTTATTGCACTAGAACAGATGTTCATATATTTCTATATACCGCCTGTGTATGTAAATTACATACCGGTGGCCAGTGGCGGTCGACGGCGGGGAGAGAGAGAGCGGTGAAAAAAGTTCCGGAGTAGTCTGGTGGTTGCTCGGCTTCTGGCGCTTGTTGCGAGCTAGCAACGAAAACAATTTTCTTTGGTTTGACGCGCACCATGATGGCCCTCGTCATTCGTCAATAATCGTCATAGCTTTAGCCCGTAAACTAACGTGGGTGGATCTCGAATTCGGACTAGGCCAATTTTTTGTTGGGTTCCACGTTTAAAGGTTATAGCAATACACCACATGCGTTGCACGTGAATAATTTTTGTATATAAAATTTAATAAAAAAATTTAGATATATGTATATCTAAATTAAATATCATCTCAAATTTATAAAAATTATGTTTTTATTGTTGTTTCCAACGATTCGTTGTTTTAACTATAAAAAAAAATAATAATAATAATTTATTTTAAAATTCATTTAATTAGATTTCAACTTATAATTCATTAAATAAAATAATAGTAATTGTCAATATTCTAATCAATGCTTATTTTGAAGGATAACATAGTCAATTAAAAAGTTTCATAGATATTGATATTTATACATAAATAATAGAGAATTAAAAGAGATGTTAAGGGTAATGTAGAGATTTAAACACTAAGAATATGATGGTAATTTAGCTATTTAACTATGGAATAATAATGTGGTATTTAAAATTTGTGCACACATGTCTTGCACGTGAACTTTTTGAGTTATAGTTTTGCTTTTGAAATAATTAAATAAATATAATAACAAATACCTACTTATAAATCTAATCTTTTGAATATTCCTATTATATAATTTGTAATTGACATAACACTACATATTTGCAGAATGAATATTAGTTTTTATTGTTTTATTTTCTCTTGAGTTTTGATGAATTACCTTCTTCTAAACTTGTACCCTTAAAGTTTAGAACTTTTAACATGAAATTAATTATTTAGATTAATTTTATTTGCAACATCATAGTAATGATACAAATTTATTTTATAGTATGTGGATATATATACCTAAAAAGTATCGCAAACACTTATTAAATTATGAAAACTACAGAAGTGAACTATTTTAAGTTATGGTGGTCATTTAATTATAAACAATTAGTTGAACAAATTTAAAAAGTTAAGTTGTGATAAGTAATTTAATGTGAGACTAAATATATTCGTAGCATTGTTAATCGATACAAATAAAATGGTTTCTAGTATTGTCAATAAACATAACTAAAGAAGATTTATTAAAACTAAAACATAAAAGAAAAGAAAATGAAAAGTTAGGGTTTGATAATCTTATCCAAATTATATTAAAATAAATCTTATATTAAATAAGACTCTAGTGCATTTTTTCAATTTTATTTGAAAATTCAGAACTTGTCATCAACTAATGAAAATAGATAGACATAAATAAAAGTAAATTTAATTATTTTAACAATTAATTTTTTTCTTTTAAAAGAAAGAATATGAAAAGGCTTGGGTATGTGTAATATTAATGAAGTTTTATTAATATGAATTACATATTAATAATGCTAGTATTGTGAGAGTAAAGTTGTCCAATTAAAAGTTTAACATCAATCAAGTCTTATTAATATGAGTTCTAAATTAAATAAGGTTAGTACAATTTTTATATATTGTTTTAGGGTTAAAGTTGTCAATCAAAAAAAATTTCTTGATAGTGTACTTTTATTAGTAGTATATGATGATGCACAAAATTGGTTTGCACATCACCTGTCAATTAAGTAATATAAAATGCAATAAAGTAGAGGGAGAGAGAAGACAAGGTTTATAGTGGTTCGGTCAAGGTGACCTACGTCCACTTGGAATGGCAATGGTCGCCGGATTTTTATTAACTCCGGTGTGGAGAGATAGCAGAGAGTTACAATCTTTGAGAGGGAGATGAGAGATTTGCCTAAATGAGTGTATTGCCCCCCAAGTGTTGGTGAGGCTTGCATTTTATAGTAATCGCCTCATAATAGGTATTAATCAAATAGCTGATCCAGCGGTCGTACCGGATTCTAGGGTGACTTTAATAGTAGTTTAAATGGCTTGGCGACCTTTCCTCTCTTCAACGAGCAAGGAAGTTATGGTGCACTCCAAAGGACTTGGTCAAAGATGAGATGGGGGTTGACTCATTCCAAGACGGCGAGGGTGAGACTCTTGGATGACATTGCATGCTCCAGGGTGGTGAGAATGAGACTCTTGGATGACCCTTACTTCAAGGAGGCTAGGAGGACGCTCTTGAATGACCCTCACTCCAAGGAGGCTAGGAGGAGGCTCTTGGATGACCCGTACTCCAAGGTAGCTAGGAGGAGGCTCTTGGATGACCCTTTCATGCTCCCCTGCTAATGTAGCTCCTTGAGTCTGATGACCTTGACCGGGTTGACCACATTGGGCTGGACTTGCTGGATCTCTTGAAGTTAGGCTATAAATTCGGGCCGGGCTTTATAACATGAGTTGGGCCCTTGGGATTGGCCCATCAGTATAGATTGAGGCAAGTTTACACAAACCTTGATTAAATTGTCAAAAACAAAGAACAAATTATATTTTGTATCTTACAAAATTTCAAGGTTCTCACTTCACATTCCCAAAAGATTAAATTTTTTATATTACACCTTCAATATATTAAAAGTGTTACAACGTGGCCCTTCTGTTAATTTTTTCATTAGTTTTTCATCCATGTCAATGAGTTGACTTTTGACAAAAAAAATAACGGAAGCTAATAGAAAGATCACATTGTAATACTTTTGATACATTAAGGGTACAATGTGAAAAATTTAATTTTTAAGGGTATAAAATAAAAAATATTAAAATATTTTAAGGTGCAAAGTAAGAAAACCCCAAAAACAAAAAATAGGTATCATATTGCCATTTAGGGTCGATCCTAACAACTCTAGGATTAATTCCAAGTATCTCAAAAATTACAACTCGACCCCTAAAAATTTATAATTAAAACCCTAAAAATTATAACTTCAACTCAAAAAATTGTAAATTTTTTGCATCAATCTCAATTTTTATTTTGGTCAAAAAACTCAATAACTTGTATCTCAACCCATAAAATTTATAATATAGTTGTACAGTCCCATTTTTTTTTCCGTACCTAGTATTCTCCATGTTATTATCAGTTGGTTATAAATTAACAAATAATCTTACTAAACATGTATAATTAATTGCATATTGAAGAACTAATTATTACCCGTACCTGAAGGCACGGTGTAATAAAAAAATTGTCAATCATAAACATATTTATATTCACACCAAAATCAAATCACAATATAGATGAGAGAGAAAAGAATTTAAGCACCGGTTGTGTTGGGGGTGAGAGGTGGTAGTGGTCGTGGGCGGCAGTGGTGGTAGTGGGAGACAGTGATGATTGTGGTGGGCGACGATGACCATAATGGTGGTGACAACCATGGGTGGCAACAATGATGGTGATTGTGGGTTTTAGGTGACGATTGTGGTAGTGTCAATCATGGGTGACGGTGGTAGTGATGATGGGTGTGGGTAGTGGTGGACGACAGTGGTGGTGGTGGTGGCGGTGGTGTGTTGTGGTTGTGGGCGGTGACGATAGTAGTGGTGGGCGGTGACAACAGTGGTGGTGGGTGAGTGGTGGTGGGTGACGACGAGTGCTTGCGGGGCAACGGTGGTGGTGGGTGATAGCGAATGACGGTGGGGGTGGTAAATATGTTGGGGGTGGATGACAGTCGGTGACAGCGATGGTGAACGACAACGGGTGGTGGTGGGTTGTGATAGTGGGCAACAATGGTGATGGTGGGTGGTGGGCGACGGTGGTGATGGGATGATATTGATAATGGTAATAAATATAAGAATGAGATGATGATAATAGTGAGCGGTAGCGGTGGGCAACGGTGGTAGCAATCGGTGGTGGATGACGACGGTGGTAGTGGTGGTGGGTGGTGGTGGTGATTATGGTAGAGGTGGCGATGGTGGGATAGCGGTGGTGGGATGGCGGCAGTGGCGATGGTGGTAGGTGTAGTGGTGATGGGGCGGTAGGGGTGGTGGTTTGGCAAAGGTGGTGGTGGGATAACGGCGGTGGTGGTAGTGGTGGTGGGGTGGTGGCGATGGTGGTAGGGTGGCAACAACAATGGTGGTAGTGGGGATAGGAGTGGTGGTGGTGGTTGTGATAGAGGTGGTAATGATGGTTGTGACAAAGGTGATGATGGTCAATGGTTCACTGGTTCAACCGTTGGGTCAACTAGTCGAACCGGTTGTATAATAAAAAATATATATAAAAATAATAATTTAGCTAGAAAAATATAAAATATATCAATAATATATAAAATTTACTATAAAATTAACACCATTAACACATAATCCTATCTAACAAAAAAAAAAGTAAAATAATAACAAGCTTACAAGAGTAATAAAAATAAAAGACATTAAAAAATTATTTTTGTTATATAGACTTATAGCCTTATAGGAACTAGGAAGAGACAAGTTTCTGCCTTGTTGCCTTCTCGAGACAAATAAATGTCAGAAAACACTATCACTACTGTCATGTTCAAAAAAAAAAAAAAGAGGAAAGGTTATTCACTATTCAGTAGCCGGTGGTGGTGTGTGTATGAAAGAGAGAGCCAGAGAGATAGAGAGAAAGAATTCAAAGAACAGAGATGAGATCTGAGACAACTCAAAAAAAGCGATCAAAGCAAGGAGAAGGAAGAAGTGGTCGCCTTAGCTTCAAGTTCGAGCAGAGTGATCGCTTGAGCTTCGAGTTCGAGCAAAGTGGTCGCCTCTCGCCTGAGTTGATGTTTATCACCTGATGCCTGATATGGTTCCAATCGTCCTATTTACAAACTCGTCTGGTTCAAGGTTCTTGTCCAAAAACCAGTCGGTTTCACGGTTCTTAAGCGGTCTAACTAGAAAATCGGACGATTTGATGTCTCGATTCCCGATTCGACCGGCCGGTCCAGTCCGGTTCTGATAACACTGGGTGACGACGATGGTGGTGGGGCGATGGTAATAGTGGTTGTAGCATAAGTAGTAGTGAAGTAGCAACGATAACAATGGTGATGGTAATTGTGGTGGTGGTGGTGAAAGACAGTTCCAAACACTACTTTTTTTTTTAAAGTATTTATGAGAATTAAAAGTTCTAAAAACACTTTTGCAAAATCACCTCAACCACACCTTTAAAAAAACTTATTTTCTCTATTAAATTTAGAGAGTTAATATTAACCGTTGAATTAATTTTAAAATAAAATTTAAAATAATCTCAACCACAAAAAATAAAAATTATTTTATTTATTTTTTGAGATTTGAATTATCTTATACTTTATTATATAGACTAGGCTAATTCACAAAGCAGCACGTAACGGAGATTTCCGGCTATGTTTAGTAAGAAAATCACTTGATAGCAATTTCCCAATGCACCAAAACAGTTCTAGACTCACTGTTAGACAACAGTAAAGAAAGTCGATTCGCCTAGCTGCTAGCAAAATTTTGTCATTGTTACAAGCCACTCCAACACATTGACATCATTTCTAATACAATGAAGATTGCTCCATCATATTACCAGGTCATTCGTGCAACGTAATAAACAGTAATAACTGAGAGTAAAAACAAACATCCATGGGAAATACACCAGTAAGCAACTTCTTTTTGTGACTAAGTTCGTCCAGGTCCTGCTCCAAATCTTAGGCGCAGATTGTCAAAAATTCGCGATACTAATAGTAGCCGTGGATCATCACCAGGTAATTCTCGTTCCTGAAATTTATTTGACAAAAAACGGTGAAAAAATGCAAATACTATAAAAATCAGACTCTGTTTAGAAGAAAGAAGGCTAGCCACAATATTTAAGCTTCTTGGTGATATATCCACTCATAAAATAAGAGGTACAGAATTTGCTAAATCACACTGATGAGCTTCCAGTACTACTGAATGTTTGATCTTCCTACTGATTCATATCAATGACATTGTGATATTGCGGGTTGAACTGAACTTGTCAATAAAAATATTGAGGATTTGAAGCGATTACATGAATAAGCATTATGGATTATTGTTAAAGGCAAGGAGACTCACTTTTAAGCCCCTGTGGTATGCTTCTACGGCTGGAAGTGAAGGAGTAATCTTACGATGTTGCACCAGATCCCATATAAAATTGGCAACAGTATAACCACCCGTCTGCAAACAAATATTGGAAATTCAAATGAACTGAACTGAACATATCTTTGACCAAAATACTCGGTGACCTGGAGATACTATTTGTTTTCTTCTTTCTACAAACTATGAGGAAGTTTTTGGGTTTACCTTCTCACCAGAGGCTGCAAGGAGGAGATCACTTCCCATTTTTGGGCTCAGGAAAAATCCCCTAGAGTTCATATTTACCTGGGTAAAAGAATACAACCATACCACAAGTATTAAAACCATACCACAAGTATTAAAACCAACTCCAATTATCAACATATTATGAGTAAATCCCAAAGCAACAAAAAGCCATCAACATACCAGTGTGTCTTGAGCAAGTTGCATTCCCTTGGGAGTATGCCCAACCATCGCTCCCTCTACAAGTGTCTACAGCCACACAAAGTACAAAGTCCACATGACAGCAAACAAGTGTTAATCGACATCAAGAACAGCCCTTTTTCCACCGGTACATCAAGTAAGCAAAGCACTTCAATATACTATCTTAAAAAGAGAAGGCAAAATATGTTTAACTCCCATCGACCGAGTGTGCTAAGAGGGTTGAACTACATCCAGACACATTTCACATTATTTACCTAAAATGTTTATCATCATATTCAAACCCAAACCTTGCGGTTGTGAACCCGGGCATCTTACCATTCCACTATGAAATGACCCTTAATAGTACTAGGTTATTGGAAGGGAAAAAGAAAAGAAAAAACTTCTGAAATTAGCATTTAATTAAGGAAGAAATGGTCAGTCAGAGATTTATGGTGGTTTCACAGACGGTATCTTTTTTTTCCCCAATCCTTTTGAGTGGTAACCACACAGAAAGTTGTCCATGCACCTCCAATAGCCATTTACAAACTCCTTCCACAATATAGTAGCAAAATAAAGGTGAAATGAAGGATATCTACAAATCAGAGATGCTTCAGGATTACTGTTCCAAAATCTTAACAAGAAGTTCTAAATTTCAAACTAACTCATTTAATACAAACCATCCAAAAAGTACAGTAATATGCCCCTATTTGCCTGTGTAAAGAGGTGCTTTGATAAACCTTCACCTTCTCAAAGACAGTACAAAGAATTTGCACTGAAGAGCAGTTATATTATGTTGTCAAATTCATAGTAGAGATTGCTCACCACATATAATTCAACTGCAGGTTGCTTCCCTGAATTCATGTAGTCTTCAAAAGTTTTAAGACCACGATCAATGTCTCCAGAATGTAGATAGCACCTGGATAAAAACAATAATAAAATACAGCATATGTTACAGGAAAATGATTACATCAACCACTGGGAAAGATTCAACATTTAACAGAAGTGGAGTGAGATAGCAATAAAAGCATCTTAGTGCCCATAAAGAGAGCAGCAAATGAAAATTGACAGCAGAACTACACTAAGAAAAACAAGCAAACAGGATCACATTAGAAGAAAAGCTAGTTATGAAACCGAGAAGTGAAAAACAGTTGAGTCCTGAATTAAAAAAAAATGCAGAAAAGAAGGGCCCTGAGAAAGTCAACTGAACTACTGTTAGAAAGATGAGCTCAGGCTTCAGAGTATTAGCTCGAAAGTCATGACTAAGTTAGCACCAAGCTTACTAGACCTCAAACTGACCTTCAACCACACCAACCTGAGCAAGTCGCAACCCTCTTTCAACTATGTTTTAGGTAGCCAAGCATTCAGTGTTGTGATGGACTTAAAAGTTAATAATACGCAAGACAGATATAATGGAAGTCAGGCACCAAAGGAACAAGAATAACCACTAGAAACACTCCATATATTGCACGTAAAGGGCATATTCCATTATCCAGAATATAATGCTCACATATATGAACCTACGCATGAGCAGGCATAGCTTGCTTGGACAAGACTTGCACAGAAACTGAGAGTCAACAAAAAATACCTCATAATTTGCATCACTATGAAGACATCAGGAGTTCTATCTTCCTTTTTGAGCATCTCCAAAAGTGTTTCCATTGCCTAACATAATGAAGATACATTAAAAAGTCAACAAAAAATTCATGAAAGAGAAAATTTTAAACAATAATTATCATTCATTCATTGCAATTCCTAAGCCAGGGAAGAAAGGAAAGAAGAATGAAGATGCAAGGGTAAATCCCTTTCAATAATCAAACATTAAAAACATGCAAAATTTTGCGTCATCTATCGATTATTAGATGCAGTTTTGTCATTTACCTGACTCATCATGTAGCTGTCACTAATATGAAAAAGAATACAACAGCAATCTTTCAAAACTGTGGGCCACAAGCAAAGCCTAAAGCTTACTATCACAGTGGACTTAAAAATCATACCAGACGCACCTCAAAAAGGGGTTCTAATCACAACAGGCTATAAGCTAAAAAGCTATGATGTTTTGCAATTCCACATACAACCAATTGACCCACACCACCTCCAGTTCTCCAGATGATGGTAATTTCATTCTTCCCCTTAACTATCGACAGAGGAACTATGTCGACTGCTGGATGATAAATTCAAAACTGCCCCAGACACCTAACTTTAAATTGATCATGTTCCTCATCCGGTTCATGACCCTTCTTACGAGCTCCAATGTCGGGGTTCAGGGACACTTTGACCGATGACAAGAGTTAAAAAGGAAAAAATAAAGAAAGAGAGACAGAGAGGAAGGGGGAGAGATTAAGAAGATGGTATATAAAAGACCCCATGTGATGCAAGCATAATGTTCCCAAATAATGTAAGGCAAACCAGTCCCACAGAATTAATAAGATATAGAGCTTGACCAAGCAAAGAAATTAAATAGGCCAAGAGAAAACTATGCTCACAGCAACTAAAAACTTAAACTCGTCCAGGTAAGTTACTGCATCAGCTCTGAAATCAAGCTAAACCTGACTACTAACTCAATGGGGACACAGATATCCATTCTTATCCTGAATATAGAAACAATTTCTCTCATGCAAGCAAGAGATCATACGTTGCCACAGGAACGAGATCAAAACCATCGTTCATAGCATACAGAGAAATGGAGTCATTACATCAAGCCAAGAAACAACAATAAAATATATGAAACAAACGAAAACAAGGCATTGTCTCTACAGAGCTCATTTATGGATGATAAATCAGAATTTCACATCCAGTTCCAATATATAACATGCAGTTGGATATAAGTGATTGATACCTCTACATTGCAGAGGTCTGCACATGCATGAAATGCAGCATGGTATACAGTAAACTGCCTATTCACGAATCCACCACGCCGCTGAATATATTCAGCAGTTGGGGCATTGTATAACTCTTCTTCAGAAATACCCATCATAAAATTTTCCGCAATATTTGTTGATGTTTCAACAGATGACCACCCCTTGGACTGCTCAACAAGCTCGATAATCTTTTTCAAAAGAGGAAAAATAGACATCAGAAACACATAAGAGACTGAATGAATCAGAATATTAAGAAAAAATAATATTGAAGAACTGAAGAATTACTTTGGCAGCTGTATTATCAGTATGAGGTGTCTTATTCCTGTGTGCAGCTATAAGCCCTGCATAGCAGAATTTGTTTAAACCGAGACCAGCTGCAGTCATATCGCGAACAATTGCATACCTGTAATAAAGGAATTATTTGATATCCAAATAATACAAAGGAGCTCACAAGTTGAAGGAGGAGTTAATAGGTAATTAACTAAGGCTGGTCAACAAGCGTGTTGAAGGATAAATACTTAAGTTACATTCTCTCTCGCCGCTACCCTGATTGTTAAAAGATTTCAACTGCTAGGCCTAAAATCTAACATGCACGTGAGGAAACGTGTTGAAGCATAAATAATTAAGTTACACCCTCTCCAACAGATATAGCTTTTAGAGGAGTTGGTGGTTTAACAAAGAGCAAAATCAAAAGGAGAGAAGCTTGAAGCTGCTTGCTTGTGAAAGAAAATATTCATGCAAGATTGTAGGGAAAGGCTTAGGTAGCTATGGAAGAATATATTGATCTCAACTAATATCTGACCAAATAATTGAATTGCATGAAAAGAAAAAGGAGCTAGCAGGCAACTTTTGCTCGCTTTTCAGCTTATAGAGATAGTTATGCTTACACCTATATATACTTTGAAAGAGCAAGCTGACAAATAAAAGCATGCATCATATGGCCTCAATCTTGCAAGTCATAAGAAATGAAAAGTTAGACAACGGAATAGATAGCATACACTCGATCTAATCGGCCAGCGACTGCACATGCATTGAGTAAACAGATGTAAGTTTGTCCAGTAGGTTTGACTTCAAGTTTCTTCATTTCTTCCAATATCTTCAATTTAAAGAGAAAATAAATAGATGAGAAATATGGATTAAAACTCCACAACAAATTTCCAATTTTTATTTGCAAGATTTATACAAAATAATGCCTTCACAAAGAAACTTACCCGGAGTGCCTGGTCAGAATTCTTGCATTTACCGCAGGTTGAGATCAAGAAATTGTATAAAGCAACCTATGACACAGAAAGAAGCAATGGTCTACACAGTCAGTAAGGCCTACTAAAGCTTAATCAACAACTAAATGATTTCTAGATGCACCCACTTCATTTCAACTGTAACAAATTAATAATGTTTTGCATTCTGATGGGAAGATCAGATAATACAGTTTCTTCAATTCAACACAAGGAAAGGCATTTATAAGCGCCTCCACAAAAAAAAAAAAGGTAATTATCCAACAAAACTTGAAATTTGCAATTGATCACATTGGTTTCTCCTTTTCCTTTCCTCTTTTTCAAGCGTGTTTAAGGGGTAGGGGGGACAAAGAGCAGCGGTAAGAGTTATGGCAAACTACAACTATACAGGGGAGAGAGAGAGCACTAAATATAATAGCTTGCATTTCATTTTTCTGACATCAGCTTCAGTAAACTGGACCAAACCATACCAAGAACAAAGGATCTGAATTAAAAGGCAGAGGGCGAATTTCCAGCAACTACATAAGAATGACAGAAACTCAAAACAAAACATAAAAATGGCATAAGCTGTCAACAAAAGGTTATAATAAAAGTGTCTTCATTAATCACAAAGAACTAATTTTTCAATTTACATAAAGTTCACTTCATTTCAAAACCTCTCAAACATAATTGTGAAGGGCATCATATGAATAACTAGTAAAAAAAAACTAGGAAGAGAGTAGTGAGTGAGTACATGGTACATACATCAGGAACCAAACCCATGGTTTTCATTTCGTCACGGAAAAAGAAAGCGTCCTGCAAGCGACCACCTCTCATCGTCCCAATGATCAGCGAATGGAAAGTATCTCTCTCTGGCTTAACCCCATCCAGCAACATATCATCATACACATCTCTCAGCAAAAAATGCCTATTTATGTCAAAATATTTTCACAACACCACACCAATCACATTAATTTCAATGTGTACGTATATATACATACAAATAGGGAGTGAATAATTAAGAGGTGAAATAGGAAGGAGACCTTCGTTGCTGAGTAATAGAGCCAATGACGGTGTTGTACTCCGACTCATTGCTAGCGTAATTTCTCTTTGCATAGTCCTCTGTTGAAGCGGCAAAGTATCGACGACCAAGAACTCGAACCAGTGAACGGTGATGTCCTGAAATACAAAAACACATACATATATATATATATATATATATATATATAGAGAGAGAGAGAGAGAGAGAGAGAGAGAGATGGGGGGAAGATGAGATCAATGTTTGTTATGGAAAAAAGATAAAAGCTTTGTATATCTATAAAGAATGGGGGTTGGAGAAGACCGTACCAGAGAGTGTGTGAAGGAACTTCATGGACTTGGGCTGAGTTTGTCGAAGAAGCGTTCTTCGACTCTGATGATTGTGTTCATTCCAGTACTACAGGGATCTGCGCATAAACCCTGGGGATTTGAGGGTAAAATTGAGAAGATGAACACGTGTCGTGCGGACATGGGCCGGGTTTAGTAGCTTTGTGCACTTAGGGGTGCAATTTGGGCAGGCCAACCCCAATTCAACCCGAGTCTATCCCGAAAAAAATAGGATTTGTGTTAGAATTTTTAATATTTTGGTTGGGCCTGGACAAAAAAATCTCAACCTAAATTGAATTTGAGCAAACCTCGAGTTGAGGCTTAAAGTTGTCGGGTTCAACCCGAATATTAAAATCGGATTGAACCCGAATATACATAAATATATAAATATATTTAAGTACGATTAGTATTTATCTTCACTCTTCAGAATTCAGACTTTCACTTCACTTCAAGTCTTCACATTTGTGCCTTCATCACTCTTAGGTCCCTCTCACTCGTCACTCTCTCACTCCCTCTCTCTTCATCTGCGTCTTACCCTTCATTTCAGATCACTTAAAAAAATCAGATTTACACTTAAAAAATCAAATCTATACTTCAAAAAAGCAACCTGAATTAAATAACTCAATTCCAACTTGATTTTTAACCCGAATTCAACCCGTACCCGTCCGAATTAAACTCGGGCAGTACTCGAATTGAGGTAAAATTAGGATTAAAATTAGAGTTAAAGATTATATATTTAAGATTTGACTAGGGTTCACCTTTCAACCCGCCCGAATTGCAGCTTCTGGTCTGTACAGGTTGATTGAAGTTGAAGGATCAGAACCGTAGCGAGTGTTTTTACTCTTTAATTGATCAGAGATATTAGCCGTTGCATTTAATGACAACTTGTGTGGCAAACGTCGTCGTTTAAAGGCTAGCTTGATCATTTAACTTTCTACACTTTGAAACTTTGGAAAAATTTCATCTACACCCCCTGTAATTAGATCTAAATTTAATGACACCCCCTCTCGATTTTAAAACTTCACTGTCACCCTGTCAGTGTTTAATGTCGATTGCTAATTTACAAAAATCCCCCTGAATATTTTATCGGGTAAATTTTATCCACACTCCTTATAAATTGACATAACTTCAATGACACCACCTCCCATGTAAATACACTCTATTTTAGTTACATTCATCAATATAATATTTAATTTTATCAAATTAATGTCCTTTATTTAATTTAAACTCATCTCATCAAATCAATACAAATTGATATTTAATTTTATCAAATTAACATTTAGTTATATTAATTTAATATTTTATTTCATCAAATTAATATTATTTCTTTAATTTAATATTAAATTATTATTTAAATTTATCAAATCAACTTCAAATTGACATTTAATTTTATTTAATTAAAATTTAATATATTAAATAGAATATTAAATTCTATTAATTTAACATTTAACCTTATCAAATTAATGTCAGTTATTTAATTTAACATCAAATGAACATTCAATTTCATAATAACATGTTTTTAACTATATCTTATGTCAAACTCCTCCTCCCCTATGTCACAATATACTGACATTTAAACATCTAAAAAAAATTGCATGAAAAAAATTAAAAAAAATAAACTGCTTAAAAAAATAAAAAAATTAAAGAGTAATACTATATGAACTTAAAAACTAGACATAAAAATTAGACTTGATAATCACAATCATTGAATAGGTAGTGGGTCTCAATGAATAGGTAGTGGGTCATAATAAATGTTGGGACCTACAGTGAAATCAATAGTTGTAATTATCAAGTTTAATTTTTAAGTTCACGTAACATTACTTAAAATTAAAACTATCTACATGAAAAAAAAAATTAAAAAAAAAACTGCATGAACAAAAATTAAAAAAAATTGCATGAAAAAATTAAAAAATCTGCATAAAAACAATTTACAAATCTGCAAGAAAAAAAAATTTATCCACTTATGTAGTGAACGATCAGTGTGGAGATCGACTTGAAGAACAAATAGATGAACGTTCAATCTCCTATGTCTTCCAGGAACACAACTTGTTTCTAACCTCTACTAACAAAAAGGGATATGGTATATATATATAGGGAAAAGGGTTTAGAACATTTTAGTGCATATATATATAAGGAAAGGTAGTTTTGATATTTTCAAAAAATTTAAAGGCAAACCATTACTTTTTGCACCGGCACTGTTAAACATTATCGTTAGGGGGTGTATTTGATTTGAAAATATAAACCAGAAGGAAGTGCAGTGAAGTTTTAAAATCGAAAGGGAGTGTCATTGAATTTAGACCTAACTAGAAGATGTGTTAATGAAATTTTTCCTAAAACTTTTTGGTTAACAATCCCAAGCATAACCATGGCAATTCATATCTGTTTTTCTATGTACTTGAGAAACTCTTAAGATGGGTCTATACCCTATATGCAACAATAACAAACACATTATTTTATATACGATAAATACTTAGTTTTGATCATGATCTTCTCGCCGAAATTTTGAGATTAACTTCAAACCTCAAGATTAACTTTTCTATTTTTTTTTGTTTTGTACGATAATCTAAATATAAAATGGAATGACTTCCTTGACATCAAGGGGAATAATCAATTAATAATCTATATGAATCTTTTACTTTAGTTTTGATAGTGATGGAGGCAAAAACACCATTAAGGTACAAATTTTTCATTTTGCCATAAAAAGAGGATTTATTTTACGACACAAGACACACACGGCCCTTCCTCGTTGTGCAAGAATTATTTATAAATAAAGTTATGTATGTATCCGATATTTACACTACAAAAATAGATTTAATGTATCGTATCTTATTAAAATTTCTCATTAAAAAAACAAAATGATGTGTAATCTTCGAATATGTTTGGATCGTGATGGATATATGGAAGCAAAATGAGAGGAGGGAAGTAGACTACCGACTATGTGTGTGGCCTTTAGCACAACAAATGTGGTGGGTGATCCATCCGCCAAGTTGGGTGTCGTATTAATTGTAATGGACTAATTTTCAAGGTGGTATCAATTGTAATGTGACATAATTTTCAAGGTGGTGTCAACCTGGATCCCTACATTCTCTTTTTGTACGACTATTCTAACATGGATGAGTTATAAATTTATACATTTTGAATTAGAATCTTAATAATTTTTTTAAGTCAGGTCATGAGAGATTTATTATTCATGAATATCTTAGTTTCGGTGTGGAAGACCTACTTTTGACTAGACCAGAGAAGAAATTAATTGAAGTATATGTAAAAAAAAAAATGCCGATGGACTTGTGTTATACATAACCAAATAAAAGAGGCATTGTTAACCTATTATTTCATCTTTCATTTGATCCGGCAAATCACTAAAAATGAAAACAAAAAGGGCAGAGCATGAGTTGGAAGATGCCTTGATTTGAACTTCTATGTGTTCCTGTTTTATGTGTATATATAATGGATGTCGTTTGAATTCATAAGACAGATTTCGGCGAAGTTTCATAGATGACATGGCTGTATTGCACATGTTGAACCCCCAAATTCATTGACTTCTCAAATTTCACATATTCCTTGACACCACATAATATCATGCTTGATATGAAAATAATTTTGAATTAAGTATAGGTGAAGTGATAACAAGTATGAATTGTAAATTCGGACGTTCTGAATTCAAATCTTGATTACTCTTTGAGATCAGACACGACTGATTTATCCTTCATGAATATCCTAATCCTGGAGTGGTTAACCTAGACCGGATAGAGAATTAGTCGAGGTGCACGTAAGCTGAAGAGACACTCTGCGCCTTAAACCAAAAACTCAAAAACAAAAAAAATAATTTTGGATCCACTGTGCTTATTAATGAATATAGCACTCCATAAACACATTTATAAGCAAACTCTACCATATTACTGAATCACCAAGCTTTATTTTGGATGAAATTAATCTAATATATGGTCATTATACAATTCGGACAAGCCTTGAGTCCATAATAATAATCCCAAAATTAATTAAAGTACAAAATTACAATACAAATCTTCTAAAGAAGATCAAGTAAAAGAAATACTCAATAAGAAATCCTTGGAAGAGAATACCCAGAAGACAAGCCTGGAAGATGATAATGACCCTTTAAAGACTTGTCAACACACTTCAAAGGTGTAGGAGTGACCTGCATGAACAGATAGTTCCCAGCAAAGAGATCTCCAAAATGAGACTGACCCTCCTTCAACCTCTTCACAACCTTGCTGCAAGCAGCCACAGCCACCCTTGCTTTTCTCCTCAAGAACCTCCTCAAGCTTGGGATTCTAACCCTAAATCTCCTCCGAAGAGGAACTTTTCTGAATCTGGCCCAGCTTCTTGCCCTCCCAATCACTCTATCTGCTATATAATCATAATCATCCTCATCAAACCCACCTTCATTTCTGAGTCTTTGGTAGGAAAGTTTGGCTGTTGAGGCCATAACTTAATGATAAAAATGAGTTTTTTTTCCTTGGAAGAAGAAGAAGGTGGGTTGTCTCTGTCTTTGATTTGCATATGCATACGCAATTGTGCACATCCATATTTAATCTGTTTGTTGTATTGTGTGAGAGAGAGTAGTGGGGTTAGGTTTGCAGAATTTGGTGAGTGCATTCAATGCAAGTAAAGGCAGCTGGCTGCCTGGTGGTTGCGTTTTGGTAAAAAATAATGCTATCTAATCCAAATTTTCATCATAAATGAAGGGACTATTGAATCAGTAGATCCTATTTTTTTTTTGATTAAATCAGTAGGTCCTATTTAAAAAAATTGATGGGACCCACTCATCTAATTGTTCTCTTCATTTAGGATGAAAATTTAAGTTATAAATTTAGATTACATAGTATTTATCTTTGGTAGAAGGCAAATTATAATTAACACCTTGTGATTTTAACTAACTGTTGTTTTAAAATTTGCAGATAACCCTGTAACGTTTTAAACCTAACTGAAAACGTTAGTTTTTTCATCCCACTTGATAGAGAGTCACGTAGACGCGCCTTTGACAGAATGTGGGAAGTGTTTTCTTCAAAAAAACACACATGCAAATATCAAAAATGACCCTTTGTACACAAATAAAAGTTCACCCTTGCATCTCCTTCACCATTTCTGGCGTGTGAAACACACTAAGAAAGGGAAAAACCAATAATTAATTTCTGGCTTCATACGGTATGTAAATTTTTTTCTCTCTAAACATATCTCAGATCTCACGTTGAAGAGAAACGTGAGATCTGGAAAGTTCAAAAAGATAGAATACATTTTAGGTGGAGGAGAAAGCTACAACAATGAAAGGAAAATTGAAGATATGGAGGAGGAGGAGGGGACAAAGTTTAATGGGCGTTGGGCCTACAAGATTATCCATTATGCTGTAACGGAGCTTGTGCCAATTAAAAGTGATTGTCATTCTTCTGTCTGAAAAAAAAAAAGAGACACGAAAGAAAGAGGAGACCTTTGGTATAAATGAGGGTAATAATGTCTTTTTGTCAACCGTCCTGGCTTTTCACACCAGTAAATAACAAAAAAAGGACATAAAAAAGTCGTTGATTAATTTCCCCTGCCAGAACATTTTCAAAGCAAAATTGACACTCATAATAGTCGATGAATAGGTGCCCCATCCTAATTCAAGTCTGACTCCATGAAAGGGTTCCATCCTCTTGTAATACTATCAAACAGACATGCAAATAAATCTCACCAGCTAGACTTTCATCTAGTCGCCCTAGACAAACCCCAATCAGGAATCATTGCCCAGTAGGGCTTATTTTGTTGAGATTCACTCTGTTGCACGGTTCAAATCGGGCAATACCGATACAAATCGGCCAAGTCGCATTTGATTTAGCACCTATCAAGACGATACCGTTATATAATACGTATAAATCACGAGTCTCGCACGATTCGGCCAAGTTGTATCCAAGTCAACCCCGAATCGCCGAGTTGCCATAATCGAATCGATCGATACAGTTACACGACACCGCGGTATGACCTAAATCTCTCGTCATGTTTAACATTTACTTTTAAGTAGTATCCCCGGATACCGGATCACGACGTCGCGACCGATGTGTCTTAAAGCTTTCTGAGTCGATGGCCGATACCGTGACCATAAACCATGCTCAGTTGCACACTCTTAAACTAACAGCATCGAAAGATAAAGAATTATCTCAACATATGTACATTTCCAACGTCCAGATCAAAAGACATCATTCCTAGATTCACAAACCTAAACCCATTTCCACAAGGTGAATAACGAAAAACGAATTTGCAGGACTAGCTAAGAGAAATACAGATGAAGCAAACAAACTAGTTAGTAAAGCTTTATTCTGGTTTGAATTGGAGTCCGACAGATGGGGCACAATTGAAGGTCTTGTCCACATTCGCAACATGTCTGCGAAGAAAAGAAAAGGAGTAAGGGGTTAGAAGTCTTAATGTTGATACCTTAATTTCTACTTATTTTTGCAATGTTTGAGGTAAATATACAACAAATTTACCTGATGTCCACAACCAAAGGCCATGTCCTTCGAGTTACTTAGGCAAATGGGACAAAGCTGTCCAATACCAGAAAAAAACATTAGCAAAATTTCTGACGCCCAGGATCATAATCATGATGATTGTATATGTAAGCGCTCCTAAAGGAAGAAACGCAGACACGCAAAAGCAACATATACCAAGTTCAAACCAGCAGAGAGAACGTTTCACTAATATGCAAGCAAACATTTGTTGAAATAGTCCAAAACAGCCATGTGCTAAAGCACCAAAACAAATAATAGGCTTCATACCAGATCATCAAAAGTATAATTTGGAGCCATGGTGCAAAAATAAAGAATACCCTATGTACCTGGTTGTCATATGTAGAACTTGGAGCAGATGGAGCTGCGCCAACAGGACTGCTGTTGCCATAATAAGGAGGCGAACTCGGCTTAAAACTGGCTGAACGTGAAGGTTTTGATCTGCTAAAAGAAGATGCACCATATACAGGAGTGGGAAGGGGAAACCTCTCAGGAGCATTTCCTTTTCTTGAACTGCAATCAAGCAAAGAGAGGATAACAAATGGCTGATGAAACACTTTAAGTATCTATAGCCTGGAAAATAGAGAAAACAATCTATTCCGTCTATTACCCCAATATATTGAACTCTATCGTGGCTTTATATTGAGAAGGTATTTCCATCAATGCTGCAAGAGAAAATTCTGTCTCTTTTCGAGATTGGGCCACATTTTCTGACATGATTTCTGTAAAATTGACAAACTGAAGAAGAACAGAGCAGTTCTCAGTCAAGCATAATATTGGGCATAGATGAACAAGGTATAAATTTTTATCACGACTAGAATCACCTGGAAATTATCAAAGGTCCGAGCGGGAATGTTATCATCAAATTCCTTCATCATGTCCCAGGGCCCATCTCCAACCCCAACTAAAATAATGGATAGGGGAAACTTGCTGTAAAAAATTGAAGAAATACAAAAGCAGCACATTAGATGAGTAATCCAGCTCCAGCAAAAGCTTAAAAAAAAAGAGAAAACAAGTTACACCCAATCACCTTGCTTCTACAATCGCTTCAACAGTTTTCTGCTCATGTGGACTCAACTGACCACGCTCAATATCAACACTTCTGGTTACCTGTGGGAACATGTAATTGTGAGAGGTGATATGAAAATTGCATGACTTTCCTAGTCATCATAATAAAGGTCACCCAATTTGGCACAACAAAGAGGATCATAAATGTAGTTGTAAGCATCAAACCCAATTTGGCATAAGCAAAAATAATCATTAAAATAATAGAAAGCACTAATATTGTTTTGCACCGAGTTCTTATTCAGCTTATATCATGTACCTCAAGTCTCTAAAAAAGTGTAAGCATGATCCAAAAATCAAAAATAGAAAACTTTAAGAAAAGATTTTCAACATGTCTTTCCATTTGCATCTATGTAAGCCTCCTAGTAACCCGCAAGAAATCCCGTAGGAAAGCAGAACCAAGATTAAATAGCCCTCAGTACATAAATAACAAGGTGAGGTCATGTATATAGCAATCAATGTTAAATTATAACACACTATAACATCAATGATCCTCAAGTATACTCCCCATTGTTCTTAAACCCATTGCTTCATACAATGGCTAGGGTGCCACCTAAGAGCATGCATGTGCACCCCACACAAACCCAGGCAAACTATCAAGAGACTCATAGGCAACTGTAAACGTCCATACTGTATCAATAAAAGGTTTAGGCCTAACCATGACCTTCGAGTTGGCTAACCTAGATAGCCACAAACAAATACCCTCGCAGCATCCATTGGGCATGCCACTTTGCTTTCGCTTTTAATATTATATTAGACAACTATTGCTGAAAGTAGTAGCTCTTGCTGCTCACTCAACTACAATTATCCCTTCTAGAAAGACTTAATGGTACAAAAGATTTGTGTTATTCAAGACAAAATGCAAATGAAATTTGTAAATAGCCCAGCAGGTTCCACAATCCAATGTCTGAACCATGTGCGTTAAGAGCCAATATTGCTAAGAAAGGCAATTGTATGACACATACTTCATTATTTATGAACCCAAAAACAACTAAAGATTGTTACACACACACAAGCATTTTTAACAAACCCTGACTTTTTCATTTACAGTAGCATTGGTTTTGTAGGTATGCTTAATAACACCGATCAATCAATTAGTTATCTCATTATCTTAATCCTCATTGTTTCCCTTCCAGTAGCACAATCAAATTCATTGCTTAGCCTCCAATAAAATTATAGTCAAGTGACAAGGATATCTGCCCCTCAATAAGACTGAACAAACGTTAATATTGAGCACAAGCAAAACACATCCTTTTCCTTTTCTATTCGGGCAAAATGATAGAAAAATTATTGCCCCATTCCCATGTTTTTTATCTTTCATCGTTCGAAAACTGGGGCGCCTTAGGGTTAAAGCAAGACCACTCATCTCTACAGGTCAAGGCAGTATAATACCTGCTTGTATGCAACCATGAACGGAACATGTACCAGCAAGTGGCCATAATTAGGTTGCCACCCTTAATTTCAAGGATAATATAGTCACAACACCAGGATGTTTTCTCCTTCAATATCCCAACTAAAAAAGGGATAAATATGCAACTAAGACAAAATACCTGCCCATCGGCAATTATAACTAAAACGTGGTACTGGCCACCACTCTGCTCAACAATGGTAATTGCCATTTCAATGACCGGGGCAAAGGATGTTGGTCCTGCAGAAAAATGAGAAATATAAGAACCAGTCAAGATAGCTTCAAGTACTAAAACCGGAACAAGACGGGTTGAGTAGAATATAAACCTGCCAGTCGTACATGAGGGACAATTTCTCTGTACCGACTCAACACTTCCTCAAATCCATTACAAACTCTGTCATCGGGATAGAAACTGAAGACATTTTGATCATGTGTTGATGCTGTCAAAATTTAGACAAAAAATAATCATTTTAACTATTGGAATAAGCTGATTCAAGAATTTTTTTAAAACAAAATCATTGGCTCATAATATTGTACCATCTCCAAATCCAAAACAGGGAATCAAGTTATCCTCATCAAACGCTGCTAAGGTTTTCCCAATAATAGAAATTGCTTGTTCGTAGGGATTTAAACCATCTCCAATGTGATGTAAGCTTCGTCTTTTGAACGACCTTGCACCTATTTTCATCAATACAAGTTCAACATGTTTCACTATAAAGTCCAGAATCACAATGCAAATTGAAACTATCAGATTAGGCATCAAGGCTTAACCTGTCCACTCGTTGCTCTTAGTGAAATCAATACCAACAATGAGATTTGACGACTCAAGGCCAGCATGTGCCAGAGCCTCAGTCACCTGCAAAGAACAGGTTGTCACATATTTTGACTCTTCGTAATAGGTCAAATGCATGTAATGAATGCCACCACAAAACAATCATAGGACCGAATAAAAAAATCCAAAAGAATGACTGAGGACCAAATATCATTATAGTGTATGCCAACTGAACTACTAGTAATTAACAAAATCATAATTTAAAGAGTGAATATCAGTGACACCAACTTTAGATTGCCCCAATTATAGAGACGTCTCCTTGGGTTTTTTAAATCTCACCGAACCCATATGTGGTTCATATATGAAAATCAAACAATACCATTCAATTTTTTTTTAAAATTTATAATACTGATGTAGATCGTAGTAAGGAAGAATTAGGGATGGGAATGGAAGAAGAAGGAGATGAGAAAAGAAGAAGAAGGGGATGAGAATAGAGAGAGAATTTGAGGAAAAATTATTCAATATCAATAATCAATAATAATTAAAAAGTATCCTACAACAAATATGTATCCCCTATATATATAAGGAGTTCACAAATCCTATATATATAAGGAGATCACAAACCCTAAAATAAATAAATAATCAAAATAACAATTACGTCCCTGAAAAATAAAATGACAAATAACTCATAATCCTTACGTCTACGCCTATTATAACGAAATATAATCCGATTCCTATCATTTCCCCGCGGCTGAAAAGAACTCGCCTCCGGAGAGATACAATCATGATAATGCTCTAGAAGACCAGGGTCAAGCCGACGAAACTCCTCCTCAGTAATCCATGAATCATCAATCTCTGGACGATCTCTCCACCGAACAAGATAACGACGATATCCTCCATCCGAGGAGCCCACAATCTGATCGTCAAGTACATCTGCAATCTGATCATGCAGTTGTGGTGGAAACGGTGGAAGAATAGGAACTGTAGGTGATACTGATGACGAAGCAACTCCACCTGTAAGAACACCTGCCGGCAATATAGGAGGCTCAAAAGTACCATGATAAGGAAACAAGTCCTCCACATTGAAAATATGACTAATACTCATATTCGAAGGTAAGTCAATGTGATATGCATTAGGTCCAAGCTTATGAAGAATACGAAAAGGGCCAGTGGTTCGAGCATGTAACTTTATGAAAGAATTTTTAGGATAACGTTCAGAACGCACACGAACCATGACATAATTTTCCACAGTAAATTCTTTATTCTTACAGCGAGCATCTGCAGTCAATTTATAATTCTCATTACTTAATGTAATTTTCTGTCTTATGTCGGCATGCAAGTCATGAATATCTCTATCAGACATAATGTAATTTGCTGGGCAAAATCTTCGGCTGAGTGCGAAGGGCGGGAATCAGGAGGTAAAGGTAATAAGTCAATAGACTGTCTAGGGGAATGGCCATAAACAATCTCAAAAGGAGATCTACCAATCGACCTGTTGACGGAGTTGTTATAGACAAATTCAGCAGTAGGCAATAACAAATCTCAATTTCCCATCTTCTCACCCACTAGACACCTAAGTAAATCTCCTAAGCTACGATTTACAACCTCAGTTTGACCATCAGTTTGGGGATGACAGGTAGAGGAAAACTTAAGATTAGTTCCAAAGAGTTTCCAAAGTGTCTTCCAAAAATAACTCACAAATTTGACATATTTATCAGACACAATGGAAATAGGCAACCCATGTAGTCGGATGACCTCTGTAAAAAATAACTTTGCTACATGTGAGGCATCAGTAGACTTAGTGCAAGGAATGAAATGTACCATCTTAGAAAACTGATCCACGACAACTAGAATGGAATCATGATTACGAGTTATTTTAGGCAATCCTAAGACAAAATCCATACTAAGGTCTCTCCATGGTGTGTGTGGAACTGGTAATGGTGTATACAACCCAGTGTTTTATTTTTTAACCTTTGCTAACTGACAAGTGCGACACTGTGACACTATCCTAATAATGTCACGCCTCAAAGTGGGCCAATAAAACCTATCATCAACAAGTGTAAATGTCTTATCCCTAACAAAGTGGCCTGCCAGACCTCCCGCATGCAATTCTCAAATCAAAAAATCCCTAAGTGAAGTACAGGGAATACATAGGCGCGACCCTCTAAACAAGTAACCGTCCCTAAGGAGGAAGTCAATGTACTCATGACAGTTACCAGCCTCAACATCCTGAAAAATGAGACCAAAGTCAGGACAAAAAGCATCCTCATCCCTCATCCTGTCAAAGTCGATCACATGAACACTCATAGTCTATAAAACAGCAACTACACGGCTAAGAGCATCCACCGACTTGTTTTCAATGCCCGCTCGGTGATGAAGAACAAAAGTATACTCCTGAAGGAACTCAACCCACCTAACGTGTCTAACACTCAATTTTCTTTGGGAGTGAAGGTATTTCAATGCCTGATGATCAGAATATAACACAAACTCATTTAGCAATAGATAATACCTCCAATGGCGGAGAGCTTGTACAATAGCGTAGAAACTCTTTGTCATATGTAGAGTATCGTTGTTTAGCTTCATTAAGCTTTTCGTTGAAGTAAGCAATAGGATGACCTTCTTGACTCAAAACTCCACCTATCCCTACACCAGATGCATCACAGGCAACCTCAAACACCTTAGAAAAATCTGGGTGTCGAAGAACGGGTGCCTCTGTCATCTTGTGCTTAATTTCATGAAAGACTCTAGTTGCAGCAAGAGTCCATTGAAACTCCCCTTTTGTCGTGCACTCTGTAATGAGAGCCATAATGGAACTAAACCCCTTAATAAAACGTCTATAGAAGGTAGCCAAACCATGAAAGCTTCGAACTTCAGAAATTGTTCTTGGTTCTGGCCAATTCCTAATAGCACTAATTTTATCTGGGTCAGCTGTAATACCATGCACAGAAATAACAAATCCAAGGAAAAACACTTGAGTTTGCATAAAGGAGCACTTCTTAAGATTCACATAGAATCTTTCCACCCGTAATGTCTGCAAAATCTGTCGAAGATGATTCAAGTGCTCTTCTTTAGACCTACTATAGATCAAGATGTCATCAAAATAGACCACCACAAATTTTCCTAGGAAAAGACGTAGTATCAGAGTCATAACCCTCATAAATGTGCTAGGTGCATTAGACAATCCAAAAGGCATGACCAACCACTCATAAAGTCCATCCTGGGTTTTAAAGGTAGTTTTTCATTCATCTCCTGGTCTAATTCGGATTTGATGATAACCACTGCGCAAATCAATTTTGGAGAACCAAAGTGCACCAGCCAAAAGGTTAAGCATATCTTCAAGTCTCGGTATAGAAAATCGATACTTGACTGTAATTTTGTTCATGACACGGCTATCAACACACATTCTCCAAGAGCCATCTTTCTTAGGGGTCAACAAAGCAGGGACAACACATAGACTAAGACTATAACGAACAGACCCATTTTGCAACAGTCCATCTAGTTGCTTTTGGAGTTCAGCACGCTCAGTGGGGTTCATACGATAATGGGAAAGATTAGGCAACTGAGACCCTGGAACTAAGTCAATAGCATGCTGAACATCTCTAATAGGTGGCAACTCATCGGGTAGTTCCTCAGGAATCACATCGTGGAACTCTCTCAATAGACTATCAACCTCAGGCAAAAGATCATCCTTAGATTCCAAATGACTCTGGGAAACTTCTTTGACAACTAGAGCTACCACTATGCCAGACTCTTTTCTCTCTTTTTCAAATTCCATATGGGTCAAGATATGAAGGTCCTTCTTGTGAATTGTTTGGGAAGATGACCTATGCTTTGAATTATTACCTTCTGAGGGTTTTGCATGTTTTAACTTGATGGTTTTCCCCTTGTATTTAAAAATATAGGTATTTTCCCTCCCATAGTTTGTCACATCTAGATCAAACAGCCACGGGCGACCTAACAAGACATGAGCGACATCCATGGGTAAGACATCACACCATATATGATCTGAATAGTCACCCATCTGAATAGAGACCAAACATCTCTGTGAGACTGGTAAGGAGGTCTTGTCAACCCATGCAACCTTGTAAGGTTGTGGGTGTGTCTCTGGCTTAAGTTGCAACTGAGCTACAGCCGACTTAGAGATGGCATTCAATGAACTTCCCCTATCAATGACGACCTTGCAAACTTGACCCCCACATCGGACTAGAGTATTAAAAATGATGGTGCGTTTCCATGCTTCGTTGTCTAAAGGGGTGGATAAGATGCATCGCATCACACTGATACGGGTGTTATCATTCTGCCATTCTTCCTCACCTTCATATAGTAACTCTAAGGGTTCCTCATCTAAAGAATCAACTTCTTGGTCAGCATCCTCTCCGTCAAGTGATTTCCTAATCCCTGGTCAATGGTCAAGGTAAGCTGAGGGCACTGTGAAGCAATATGACCCTTGCCATGACAACGGTGACACTCTATGGAAGAACTGTCCTGGCGAGAACCCGTGAGTGTAGAATATCGACCCCTAGTGGTATTACCTCTCAAGTTGGGGTAAGTGTTATCCCTGGATGTGACAGGTCCTGACTGGGTGATGGCTCAAGACTTATCAAATGGGACTGACCTTAATGGTTAAGATTCTCCGGTTTGGGAAGGCATGCGACGCTGAAAGGGTGGCCTAAGGTATTGTTCAATCTCTAAGGCTTTATAATATGCTTCCTCAACCATTTCAGGAGAGTGTAAGTTAATCTCTCTCTTAATCTCAAGTCTCAAGCCATTAATGAATTTTGTAACTGTTACCCAAGGCTCTTCCTTTATGTCACATCTCAGAAAGAGCTCTTCAAATCGAGCTAGATAATCAGTCACACTCGAGGTCAACTGACGCAAGTTCATCCACTTGTCCAAGAGTTGGCGCTTATAGTAACTAGGGAGATATTTATCTCGCAATCTTTGTTTCATCTCAACCCATAAAGTAATGGGTTGTCCCTCTAAGCGCTCTTGGTCTCGTTGGACTCCCTGCCAATATCTCTTAGCCGAACCAACGAGTTTTATTTTGGCAAAACGAACCCGATGGTTGTCAGACATATCATACCAATCAAAATAGTCATCCATTTCATCCAACCAATCTAAGAAAACAACAGGATCTAACCTACCATCAAAACTAGGAGCGTCCACTTTGACTCTTTGTGTGATATCCCTAAATTCGTCATGGACATGCCTATGTCGAGGATTATGGTAACGCGGAGGGGGAGACCTATGGTATCTGACACGTGGTCGGAAGGGCTCACGATAACCATCCATATCACCCTCTGCGGAATAGTCAGACATGACTATCTCAGCGGGGTCCTCCTGAAAATTCCTACGACCTACGTTTCGTCCAAAAGCGGTATTAGGAGGTGGCCTCCTATCTGAACACTGAACTCGGCTCCCTTGAGCTACCTGCGGAGTGGGTAGGACACCTTGACATGAGTCAGTAGAATCTATCGGGAGAGGCAAGTGCCTACCATGGTGTGCCTGTCTGAACTTAGGTGAAACTGGTGACTCACTCTGGTCATACTCTATCAATCATTTTTCCATAAACTTAGTCAATTGGGCTAATTGAGTAGTAACTTGAGAAAATTGTTGCCCCATTCCTTTAACTTCCTCACATAACAAGTCGACTGATTGTTTAGCGTCAGTCATATCAATAGTGAGGGTCTCAAATTTTTGTTCTAGTGCAATATGAGACTCTAAAAGCTCACGAAGGGTCATAGTGAATATAATGTAAAATTTGGGCTAATGTAAAATGCCGACTAGACTAAAAATTAAACCAAGTAATAAAAATTATAAATCAATGCGAATGGCCACACATAAGAACAAGCTTATTATGAAAAGATTCAAATAAAAGTGAGACAAGCAACAATGAGTTTAACAAGGAATTGGGCAAGCTAATTTATGAAGGTGGTGTGTGGGAAAACAACAAAGAAAGTTTAGGTAAGAATTTTTTTTTTTTTTTGACTTACCAACAAATGTAAATATTAGTCACCAATTCCCAAAGAAGAGAACTCGTACCTGGTGTTAGATTCAATTCTAAGTGGCTACATGACAATTTAAAGGATGATCCGACAAACTCTAGAACTTTCTGGGGTGTTTCTGTAATTTTTAGAACTTCTGGGTAACGTTTTTGTAATTATCTGAATCTGCTGGGGATGTTTCTGTAATTCTGGAGCTTCTGGATGGTATTTCTAAAATTTTCTAAAACTTATGGGTGGATTCTGTAATTTTCTGAAACTTCTGGGGTGATTCTGAAATTTTCTGATTTTTTTTTTTTTTTTTTTGGATTTTTTTTTTTACCTGGACAGTGGGATGTTGGCTAGAACAGTGTCACTGATGAACAGTGACGCGATAAACAGTGCCGTGATGTGAATTTTTTTTTTTTTTCCCTGCTACTCAGACCTTTGATTTCTATTTTTTTTTTTTTTACCTGGACAATGGGATGTTGGCTGACTCGATGAACAGTGTCACCAATGAACAGTATTTTTCTGCGATGTACAGTGCACGGATGAACAGTATTTTTTTTTTTTTCGATGAACAATTTGCTGAGATTTTTGTGAGTTATACGAATCGAAATTAGGCTCTGATACCAAATTGATGTAGATCGTAGAATGGAAGAAGAATTAGGGATGAGAATGGAAGAAGAATGAGATAATAAAAGAAGAAGAAGGGGATGAAAACTGAGAGAGAATTTAAGGAAGAAGAATTCAATATCAATGATCAATAATAATCAAAAAGTATCCTACAACAAATATGTATCCCCTATATATATAAGGAGTTCACAAATCCTATATATATAAGGAGATCACAAACCCTAAAATAAATAAATAATCAAAATGACAATCAAGTCCCTGAAAAATAAAATGACAAATAACTCTTAATCCTTACGTCTACGCCTATTATAACGAAATATAATCCGATTCCTATCAAATACCCATATCATTATGGGCAGTACCAACAAAAAGTGATCAAGTCAGGGAATGTTCCCCATTAATAACTATATTACCCTCCTCCTCCTCTATCTTCTCTCTCAACGTGCCACTGCCAATATTCACCATCATACCCATTACAACCCCAGTTGTGCCTCCATCCACCACCACAACCATGCCTCCAAATTTCAATAATATCCTATTGAAAGTAAGCAGAGGATCATAACAAGAAGCTGACTACATCACGATATTTTTTATACCAAAAAATGATCAAAATCATGCACAGATTTTAACAGTTCAATAATAGCACAAACTTTTCTTCCACAGTGAGACTAACTTCTATTTTCCCCCCAAAAAACAGGGTAGATTTTACAAGCCACCCACGGAAACTTTTATTATAAGAAATCCAACCAATAATAATAACTCTTAGTTATTTGATGAGGGTAGGCCATATTTCATTTTGTAAACTGCATCAATTAACTCCTTCAAATTTTCCTTTCACCAAGCATTTTGTAAGAAGTTCAAAGTATGACTTCAACTAGTCATAGTGGGGCATGCCACAATCTCCAAAGCAACTATCAAGATTTTTTAGATAGTGAAGTATGACGGAAAAATGATGCCAATAGACGTGTATATAAAACATAGATATCTGCTCGATGGATCTTGCACTACGAGAATCACTATGAGCTATTACATATGATCATACCTGCTCCAAGGAACTGTAATTGTCGGCAATCCTTGAATACCTCCTGTCAAGCTTCCTCTGCGGTTCCTGGGGTCGACCACCATAATTTTGAGGAGGTGGGTTGTACTGTTGTGGTGGATAAGCCGGATAAACCTGCTTTGGGTGGTCGTTTTGATTGTCCCGAGGATATGACGATTGAGGATATTGGTATTGATTGAACAAAGACGAAGAAGTAGACCGAAAAGAAGAAGATTGCCTCCAACTAGTCTCCTTTGAACTTCTGCCCCCCATCAAGTAAATTATCTACAAAAATACAAATATTCTCAACAAACCCAACTTCTCTCGTTCATAACACAACTCATCAAATCAAACAAATCTTTCAAAATCAATCACATGAAAAACCGGATACAACACCTCAGAGAAAAAAACCAAAATTTCAACTTCTAAACTTGAATTTGCAGATTAAGCCGCTTCCTTTAGACCAAAGTAAATTTTCAAAAAGTAAATATATATATATATATAGCAATACTGTATGACCTTGAATTAGAGGTCTAACAAATAACCCATGCATGCAATAAAAATGGTCCTATATTTTCCATGCGTGAAACGCAATGAAAGCGAGTATATAGACAACCTAGAGAGTAAGGAGACCAAAGAAGATTTGTATTCATAAACTCCAAAATCACCGACCGTCACACGGACCCTTATCGACTTAGTTTCTCTTCTGCGTCGCCGACAAAATTTACATACGTGCATAAACAGAAACGTAAATGAGTCCATAACTACATACGTCATAAAAGAACTAACTCCAGTCAAAACCAATGTCCTCCTCCGTTGGGCACCCGCACAGTTGCACTACTTTACTCAAGAATACCCAAATTCAGCAGTGAATAAAGCAGAACCGGCCGTAGTTCGAAGGCAAAATCACAAAATTAAAGCCGCATTATTCCAGATCTAAAACCTTGAGTATTATTTTCTTCCCTAATTCATCTCAATTTCATCCACAATAACAATATAGAGATATATATACAAGTGGAAGCATATTTGAGACTTGAATCGATACAAGAACTGAGAGAGAGAGAGAGACAAACCTCTTGCAGAAAATGCTTTCACACCTTGATTATGTTGCAGAAATTCAATGGCGGATCGACACGTTTAAAAAAATTTATATCTTTAAGGGGCAAAATAAAATTTGTCCAAAAAAATGACATAACTTTTTGAAGTGCTTTTTTTGAAAGGCTGGCACATGCAAGTTTTCCCGCCGGAATGATAGGATCGAGATTCAGATTTGTGAGATGTAAACACGTTAGCAAGAGGATATAATCTGTAATAATGACAAATATTAATTAAGAAGAGTTATACTTTGAAAAATATTATTTATACCTAAAATGTTAATTTAATCAAATTTAATTATTAAAAAATAATAGTGAATTTTTACAAATGTCGGGACTCACAGTTAAATTAATCACAATGATTAATAAGATCAATAAATCATATCAATATTTTAAATATGGGTTCAAAATCGTGTTTACTTTAACGGATTCGTATTTAAAATTACTCACCCTCTACATGACTCGTTTATTACATGGATGAAAATTACAAGAACCAAACACAACCCACTTATTTAGTGGTTACCCGTCAAATAAGTGAAGGGTTTGAACCTTTTTTTTCTCTTCAATCTTTTTTCTCTGGAATATTTGTAGGCCTATCTTTCTTGTTTGTCATTATTTTTCTTATACTTTACTCGAATATGACCCGTGTAATAAGCAGATATGATTTATTCATCCATTTATCACATGAACCCGTTAAAATCGAACTCAAACCAACTAATTTTATGTCCATTCGTGTCAAATAATCAGATTGTGTTTCATTTTTTCAAGCCTAATTTTTTGTCCAAATAGCATTGATCGTGAGAACTGAGACTACACAATCAGACAACGGGTCAGACAAGTTTAAGGGCCATGGGCCTAGAAAGGTTGTCCACTTGCACACATTCGGAGAAAGAACGAACCCAAAAGAGTAGAGTGGCAAGGCCCATACCCCATTCTTTGACACCCTCGTTTGGTTGCGCTAGAAATTGATGGACTGGATAAAAGAATTTAATCTAATACAATATAAATGGATAAAAAATAAAATTAAATAGGATATTAGAATAATACTTATGTTTATCTAGTATTTGATAATACACAATATAATTTGATCAAGAGTTATCCAAATTATTTTTTTATCCATATTGAAGTGTAATGTGACAACTTTATGATAAAAAATATTAGCAATTTGGACATTGTCTGCATGAGGGACCATATAGAAACATATTCAATACTTCAGGGACCAAAATGATGCAATTGAAACATTGAGAACTAAAATGAGACAAATTCTATACTTTGGGGACTTTCAGTGCAATTAACTCATGTTTTTATTTGATATATTGTTTTACAGAAAAGAAATATATAGATATAAGCAACATTAAATTGAAAATTAAGGTAGAAATCTATAATATAAAACAGAGCGGCTTCAACATCCAACGGTCTCAAATCAATTCATTCATCCAACGGCCACTAATTCTTCTTTCATTTCCCCCCAAACTCATCTCTTTCCACTCATAATTTTTTTTCAAAATCAGACCAACCTCAGTCACTTCATCTGCTGCCTCCCCTACATTGTTTTTTTTTTTTCACTTCAACCTCAGTCACTTCAACCTCAGTCACTTCAACGACCACTTTTGCTTCAAAGGCAACTGATCGGCTATCTTCTTGAGCATATCCCATGTTTCCAGATCAGAGCAAGAGCGCTTAAGCTTTGGAGAAGCCCAAAACTCAGCTTTCCCAATCCCCGGATCGCTAATATGGCCAGTATTTAGCAAGCCAAGGCCCTCCTCAGCATCTTTCTCTGTATTTTCCTCAAATCGCTCCTTCATCTCAGAATCAACCAAGTCATGAAAATTAGTAAACCCTCACCCTTTTTCTTCTCTTTTCTCTTCTCTTTGCCAACTCTCTTCCTCTCTTCTACCTCTCGAATCTCTCTTCGCCATCTCTTCTCACTCTACCCAGACCAGCGACGATGAAGCGAGCCATTACCGATGACCAATGATCCACCATAGATGAATCCACAAGCAACAAGGAATGCCCTCTCTCGTTTTCCCACACACAACGCACACACCTAATATCTTTTTATTCTCCCACCCCTCACACTCAAAATCCCTCACAACACACACAAATACACCTCCAGTCTCTGCTAACACACAACACACCCACTTGAATTGTTTGACTCGTTGATTTTTTTTTTGATTTTCTCAACTTTGATTTATGTATATTATTTTGGGTCTCTACGCTCTCTTATGGTTTCGTTTTTTTTTTTTTCCCGCAGGTATTGCATTTCGAATGTTTGAAATAACAATTGGGTTCTAAGTTTTGATGTTTATTTCGGTATTAATTTTTTGGAAAAATAGAGCTGTTTTTTTTTTTTTTTTGAAAAATAGTCTGTGCCCTTTCCTATGTTCAAGTTAAGGAATTATATGTTATGCAAGATTTTGATATTGTACATATGATTTGATAACTTTTATTTTTTTGAAACAGGTTAAATCTCAAATTGAAGAATACATCTCTATGGTCAGTTTTATAGATATCAGGTATCATTTATTGCATTATGGTTTTTTTTTTTTTGGTTGCTACTAGGCTGGGAACAAAACCTAATCTTCTTTGATTTGCTTTGCATCTCAAGCCTACCAAATATTTGATGTCACTGTTATTTTTGTTATTTGAAAAAAAAGAATCAATTCAAATAAGCATCTCAAGCCTACTTGGTTTGCTCTTGAGTATGGGATGGTAGTTAAAATATCAAATATGTGCTGCCAGATTTTTCACCAGAAAAAGAGTGTGTATTTCTAGGTTCCTTTTTCAGTTTATATTTAGTGAGAGAATTTCACTTAATGGTAATAGAAGTAAGGATATACCTAAATTAACATTGAACGAAATAATAAGAAAAAATATGAAAATATTTAACTTATTTAATTTTTCCAGCACACAATCTCTTCAAATCCTTAATATCAGGTGCCTAATTTTTTTTTGAAAGTAGAACTAATAGAGGAGTGGATTGGTTGAATCTCCTCTCATCTTTATGAAGATATGGTTTGTTGTCACTATCCAATGGGTTTTTTTGGGGCATCAATTAAGCGGCAGAAGTCACTACTCTCGTGCTAATTGAGGCATGGGTTGGATGACCATAAGGAGAGGTTATCTTAGTTGATTTTCTCTTTCATTATTGCCACCTCATCTATTGCTCATTTCCATGATTCAAGTTTGTTTGTTTTCCTCCCAGATTGAAAAGTAATGGACTCGAAGATGAACGAAGTGCAAGAGTCAAATTACTTGGCAATTCAAGGCAAAATTTGAGGTGGTAGTTGCGCTAATCCTATCAATCTGGCATAAATTTGGCTCTTATTTTTCATTGTAATGTAATTCCATTTAAGGGCCGATGTTTTATTTTCATTGTTGTGAGTACTGAGTTATTATGTGAGAATTTAATAGGGTTGAAAATATTGAAGTGATAGTCAATTTGATGATATGGTAGTATTTGTGGGTGCTATGATTTTTTTTTCATTTGCTAATTTTTGTGGATTTAATTTTTTATTCCGGTGATTTTATTGTGGTACATACTGCCTTCAGGTATGGAAAATTTTGTGTACTCTACCATTGTTATGAATTTATTGGAAAATTTTATTGGGATTATTGGAATTAGTATGTGATTAGAATTATTGGAATTAGTTTGTGCTTGATTTTAGAGTAATTGGGATTATTGGATTTAAGAGGATGGAAATTAGAACATACCATTTCCCTTACCCATACACTCATCTGGGACTTTGTTCAATCTCAATTTGTGAACGTCGTTTGGTTAGGTTGAATTTGAATTCGATTTGATTAGGTTCAATGTGAATTTGTGAACTCGGTTTGATTATCTTATAAAAATGTGGATTTCATAACTTTAGATTTGATTGGAATTGGACATGTAATTGCATTTTTTGGACAGAATTGGACATAATTGCCTGCTTTAATTTCATAATTGTAGGATAGTATGTCTCATATTGATATAATAATACATTCCAAAAATTTATTTCGTTTCAATCTCACTATCGACTATATTTACTATCTAAGGGGGTTGTTAAATCTTGCTTCACATTAATATAATAACACATCTCAATTGAATGAATTCATAAGTCTTTGTTACATCCACTATGTTTAAAATTTGGTTGCTTTGGTTGTTTGCGTGAATCCTACCTTTTAGTTTAATTTGGTTGCTCTGTTTTGCATTGAATTTGTCCAATGAGTTTTCACTGAATAATTGCACCAAGCTGAGGAAATTGACAAAAATATTTGCACCGGTTGTAGGAGCATGGGTTGGTAGAGGCTGGCTATAAGGGGCTTATTGGGGTTATGTTGTTCAACCACGCATGATGATTTTCTTTATTGGATATAGACTAGCACCACCGAGGGATTCACTAAGGTAATTAATTTTTAATTCTTTTAATTGTTAACTAAATTTGGTTTGACAGTTGAGTTAGTTTTCATGTTTAAATTTTGTGCGAATGGGAATTTTTGGGGGGTTTTCCCATATGAATGCTAAAACTAATAGTAGTTTTTCAGTTTGTTCAGAACTGCATATTAAAAATCACCGATTGTTGCCGAAGAACTCATTACCAGCAAAGATGCCGCTAACGAGTAAGACAATTTTTCCTCTCATTTCATTTCTTTTCCTTTAAAGCCCCAAGTTTGTTGGTGATTCACTAAAAAATAATTGGTTTTTGTTTGACAGTTGTGAAAGATATTGTGGGTTTATTGGGTCATATTTGGTTCCAAAGTCTTGCTGAATGAGATGGTTTTCCACTAACCAAGATCACTCGCATTTTTCATCTCATATTCTAGGAAACATACTTGTTGATTTCTTTAAAATGTGTTTGTGGCACTAGCGACAAAATTTGGGACAGTGCTATAATTATCAATTTTATGTTGAATCCAACTAACGATAAAAATAAGGGGTCTTATGTTTCAGATTTACAATTGTTTTATTTTGTCACATATTTCGATAATTGGTTATATTTCAAATATTTTTAGGTATACATGGAAGGATATGAAGTTGAAGATGTTTCTCTATTTATGCATGTGTGTATTTTGTGTTCCATCTTTTGTACAGTTAACTAATTATACATGATTATGATGGTTTTGTTTTAGTGGTTTGGATAAACATGATTATGATGATTATGGTGATATGTATAATTGTAAATTTTATAGACATGTTTAGATTTTTTTGGGCTTCTATTTTTAGAGGAAACTTTGCCCAAATTTCTTGAAATTAGTAGGGACTAGCTTGATGTTTTGGTGGTTGGATATGTGTTGATGATTGGGTATGTATTGATTATTGTGGTGGTATGATGAATTATGATGATTGTTATGTATGATTGTAAGTTTTGTAGACAGATTTAGATTTTTATGGGTTATGTATGATTGTAAGTTCTGTAGACAGATTTAGATTTTTATAGGTTCCTATTTTTAGAGAAAATTATGCCGAAATTTCTGGATAATATTATGGACTACCTTGATTTCAAATTGATAGGTTGTTTTAGGTTGCAAACAGTCTTTAGATAATGTAAGATTTTTCGAGTTTTAATTTAATCTTTTGTTACGCCGTGTCTTCAGGCACGGACAATTACTAGTCTATATAATAAAGTACAATACAATTCAAATTTCAAAAGATAAACAAAATGACTTTTATTTTTCGCGGATAAAATCTCTTTAAATTTTACTTAAAGTTAATCTGACAGTTAATATTAACACCCCAAATTTAATAGGAAAAATAGGTCTCTAAGAGTGTGTTTGAAATAATTTTTTAAAAGTGATTATAAGACTTATAATTTTTCATAAGTATTTTAAAAAAAAATTAGTGTTTAGAACTGACTCACCACCACCACCACCACTACCACCTACCCCCACCACCATCACCACTACCACCACCACCACCACCACCACCACCATCGCCCCACCACCACTATCGCTAGTACCAACCGCCTCACCACCACCATCACCATCGCTGCCGCCACCCTACCACTACCCTTACCGCCCCCACCACTGTCATCACCCCACAACTGTCCCACCACCACCACCATTGTTACCGCTACCTTACCACCACCGTCATTGTCCCACCCCCACCCCCACTCCCATCCCATCGCCCCACCATCACCATCACCATTGCCATCCACGATTGTCACCATCACAATCGGTTATCGTCACCTATCACAACCATCACCATCTCCCACCACCACTACCATCGGCCGTCTCCACTAAAATCGGTGCTTAAATTCATTTCTCTCTTCTTTATTTTTATAATTTGATTTTAGATGTGAATACAAATATATTTATTGTTGATCATTTTTTTTTACTACGTGCCTTCAGGTACGTGAAAATAACTAGTCATTATACAAAATGAATAAAAAAGTTAGTATGATAATTGATTTCATATAACTATAGTTATAAGGTTGTTAATTTTACATGTTAGTATGATATAACCAATTAACAGTATTAACAAATAGATCATATTAGTGTTACTCAAGAAAGCTCCTTAATTAGTGTTATAAAAGAAAATACAATTTTTTCTTTTTTTTTTTCTCTAGTATTGTTAGAATTAGGGGTGCAATTTGAACAGGTCAACCTGAATTCAACCCGAGTCCAACCCGAAAAAAATAGGACTTGTGTTAGAATTTTTAATACTTGGGTTTGGCTTGGACAAAAAAATCACAACCCAAATTGAATTTGGGCATGCCTCGGGTTGAGGCTCGAGTAGTCGGGTTGAACCCGAATATACATCAAATATATAAATATATTTAATTAGGGTTAATATTTATCTTCACTCTTTAGATTCCAGACTTTCACTTCACTTCAAGTCTTCACCCCTGTGCCACCATCACTCTTAGATCTCTCTCTCACTCGTCACTCCTCCCTCTTTCAATTGTCACTTGTCTGAGTCATCTTAGACTCTCAGCCTCACTCTCTTACTCGTCACTCCTCTCTCTCTCTCTTCATCTCATATCACTTAAAAAAATTAGATCTACATTTGAAAAAATTAAATTTACACTTCAAAAAATCAACCCGAATTAAGTAACCCAACCCGATTTTTAACCAGAAATCAGCCCGAATTATGTAACCTGAATTCAACCCAAGCCCGCCCAAATTAAACTCGGACAGTACTCGGGTTAAGTATCTCGGGTTAAAGTAGGGTTAGAGTTAGGGTTAGAGTTGAAAATTATATACCTATGGTTGGATTAGGGTTGACCGCCCAACCCGCTAGAATTGCACCCTTAGTTAGAATTGGTTGAAAGTTTAATTAGTATGAATAGTCTATCAGATCATCTCCAATGAACTCTCTATTTTCATTCAACTCTTTATTTCAAATAGTCAACTATTAAAAATCAAACTCCAATAGGCTCTCTATTTTACGCTAGCTAAAATAGAGAGTTTTATTTGACTCTCTATATTTAAAGAGCTCAACTCATTATCTATTATATTTTTAACGAATGAAAGAATGACATATATACATTCTTCATTACATCCGATTGATTATAACGTTATTTTTTTACTATAATAGAGAATATAAGGGATTAGTCTAAAATATTTCACTCCAACCCCAAGGGGTAGCTTATGTCATAACAAGAATGAACTATAAATTTAGACGTTTTGAATTCGAATGGTCAAGCTATAAGAGATTTATCCTTCATGAATTCATTTGTCCCGGTGTGGATGGTCTGTTTTAACCGGATTCGGGAGGGAAATAGTCGAGGTTGGACTAGGGAGGGGAATAGTCAAGGTCGGACTAGGTAGAGAAATAGTCGAGATTCGTATAAACTAACTCAAACACTCCTAACTATTGAACTAATAAAATATTTTAGTCTCTATTTAAAAAAAAAAAAAAATCTCCCTAAAATAGAGAATACAAATGTTCTTATTAGACGACATTCACCATGTCCAAAAGATAAAAGACAACTAGCAATTCATCAAAGGGTCCTCAAGTTTACCCAAAAAATAGAAAAGTGGGCCTCCAAGTTGGGAAGCATTGTATTCCTACAACCCCACTGGCCCCCGTAGCAAGAAATTTCGTCCTAGAATAGTGGACGAATTATATTACGACTTCCTCAATCATCATAGTTTTTCATATTATTCATCAACTATCATTCATATTTATCATATTATACATTCAAATATGTTATTTATTTCACATTACACCAATTATAAACGTTTATTATAAATTTAATAAAAAATTATTTCATTTTGTCTCCTAAATTATCTGTTTTTTCTTACTTTTCCTCAAACACATTAACAAATTTTATCGAAACGAATGCTTCCATTTAGGACAATGAAAAATAAATTCAATAGTTAAAAGTGCAATTTGAATAATTCAACAGTTCTAGGAATAAAGTAAAATTAAGTACATAGTTAAGGGGTCCAAATGTCTTTCACCCTAAAACAGTAGAATATTTCCATTTTGAGTAATACTATTAGGTAGGTACTAAAAATAGTTAAAAAGTGTAATATGAATAATTCAACAGTTCTAGGAATAAAGTAAAATTAAGTGCATAGTTAAGGGGTCCAAATGTCATTTACCCTAACACAGTAGAATATTTCCATTTTGAGTAATATTATTAGATATATAGTTTATTGTCTTAATAATATGTCAAGCCATAAAATTTTAATAAAGAAGTCTAAACGTAACAATTTTATCAATAATATTATTTAGACTTATTTTTTTGACTTAATCTATCATAACTGTTAATTGTGAATCCTACTAATAATTATAAATAATTAGATTAATAAAATAAATAAATTAATTAAATTTAAATAATATCACACATAAATTTCTTTCATTAGTCTTCCATTTTTCACTATCACTTCACTACGGGACAAGACACTAATCTCACGCTGCTCACCCATACTCGAGTCCATCTAATCAGCACCCGCTATATAAAAAGGCATTGACGAACGAGAAAAGCTCGAAAAAACCTGTCTCAGCTCAGCTCTTCCCAACACCAGAACGGTTTCAACGCGGTCGCTACAAAGGCATTTCAACGGTCTGTCCACAAGCTGTCTTCCTCTTCTAACAACACACGCACACACACACACACACACACACACACTATTGCTATATATATATATATATATATATATATTCACGCGTAAATGTATTTCCAAAAGTTCTCAGGAGAAGAGAATAAAATTGGACTTACTAGCAGCAGTACTTGGATTCGTTGCTTGGACGTTACTGAATGGATCGGAAACTAGGGTTTTAACTCCATGAGCTAAACCGTAGTCACGACTCTCTCAGAGTTCGACCTCAGAATGAAGCTGAACGGCGAGATTGTTCGTTCCACGAAGCTGTTCAAGTACGTTTTGCTTGGATTAATTGCTTTGCTCGGATTGATTTGCCTGTATAACGGTTCAGTGTTCGCTCCTGGTCTGCCGCGAGCCGACGACGCTACCAACTTAGACGACGGTACTGATCCGGTCATCGGAAGTTTTCTTCACAAGCGGGACTACTTCGATGAGTTGTTTGAAGACCAAGAGCACAATCCTGAAGTCCCTAAATCCATACCAGTATGTGCAAATTTGAATTTTACGGCTTCAATTCTCTTAATGACTCTCTTTATTGAAGTTCACTTCTTGTTTTGATTTGGTGACTGGTTCTTTTGTTGATATTACAGATATGTGATAGGAGATACTCGGAATTGATACCGTGTTTGGATAGAAATCTGATTTATCAGTTAAAATTGAAGCCTAATTTGACTCTAATGGAGCATTATGAGCGGCATTGTCCGTCTCCCGAACGGCGCTACAATTGCCTTATTCCACCTCCAGTTGCTTACAAGGTTAGTGATTGTTATTAACTCCACTCTGTTTATTTGTGAAGAAGATATACTAAAAATTAAAGATCTGAATCTTGAATTTTGGATTATTATTACTTGATGCCAAAGAAGACAAATCTCTTAAATTAACTAAACCTCATTTAACTAAATGGCTTAGTTTGAAATCAGTCCATTTATTTCCTTCCTTTTTTTTTTTTCCTGTTTTCTCGGTGTTCCCTGGGAGTTATATACCAAAATTTTGTTTTGGATTAAATACTTTTGAATCCAACGAGGTTTTTGTAAGAATACCAGATCCCAATTAGATGGCCTGCGAGTAGGGATGAAGTTTGGAAAGCAAACATACCACATACACATCTTGCACTAGAGAAATCAGATCAGAATTGGATGGTTGTGGATGGCGATAAAATAAAGTTTCCTGGCGGGGGAACACATTTTCATTATGGAGCTGATAAATACATTTCTGCTATTGCTGGGGTATGTGATGTTGACTTGGACCATTTAAGCTGTCATTTGCTTGATTTTGTTCCTTCTTACCTTGACTGTTCAATTGCTGTACTTGTATAGATGCTTAAGTTTCCTGGTGATAAACTCAACAATGCTGGAAATATTCGCAATGTACTCGATGTGGGCTGTGGGGTTGCAAGTTTTGGGGCGTATCTTCTTCCTCTCGACATAATAGCTATGTCAATTGCACCTAATGATGTGCATGAGAATCAAATACAGTTTGCACTTGAGAGGGGGATCCCATCTACTTTGGGTGTCTTGGGGACCAAAAGACTACCTTATCCGAGTAGATCATTTGAACTAGCTCATTGTTCTCGTTGTAGGATTGATTGGCTTCAGAGAGATGGGATTCTTTTATTAGAACTGGACAGATTACTTAGACCAGGAGGTTATTTTGTGTACTCGTCACCAGAAGCTTATGCTCATGACGCGGAGAATAGAAGAATTTGGAATGCCATGTATGACCTTCTAAGAAGGATGTGCTGGAGAGTTGTTTCAAGGAGAGACCAGACTGTCATATGGGCCAAATCACTGAGTAATAGCTGTTACTCAAAGAGAGATCCTGGGACCCATCCTCCCTTATGCAGCTCCAATGATGATCCAGACGCAACTTGGAATGTGCTCATGAAGGCATGCATCACCCCATACTCGACAAGTAAGTGGCATTTGTAACAGGAGATGCTTTCTTCATTTATATTGCCAACAAGAATAGTTAATGGCAATTTGGTCTTTCTAATGGCTGGCAAGGCTTTTAGGTCTATTTTGTCACATTTAGAGACTCAAGTTTGTTACTTTTGTCAGTATGATGAGCACATCGGCTCTTTATGCATTGGGAAGGTTATGGCTTCACTCTCTGAGGATTTGGGGTCACAAGTTCACAGTTCTAAACTCCTTGTGAACTACCCAAAACACCTAGAAAGGCCTATACCCCACCTCAAAGATGACAAAAATATGTTCAAGCTGCCGCTAGGTGCTAGGGCCCAAGGAATTTGGACATTATAGCAGTACTACATATAGCCTAACCTTGGTAAACAACTAAATATATGACATCACTTGCAAGAATTTCCACCAGTGGAACCATGTACAGGGAACAAGTAGCCGTGGTGCCCTTTCTCAACAGAGTTATGCTTGGTTCCTAAAAGAGATACAGTTTTAAAAAGCATAAACCTGTAATTGCAGTTTTTCAGAAGATATAAATATAAGGGCACTTGGCAGGTATACTGTATACATACGTTGGGACACGAGAGGAGTGATCATGTCATTATAGTTGACTAAATTGGTTAAGAAAAAGGTGATATTCTTATACGAAATGAAGGCCGTATAGTGTTTGAACCTAATAATCGGGTTGTTGGGAGGGATGGACTAGGTAAATACCTAATCTTTAGCTTTCTCACTCGTTTTTAAGACCGACATAATCTTATCCATTGCTCACTTAGTCTACAATCAGAGTCCTCATGCTTCACAGCCTGAGGTTTTGCCACTGATTGAAGCAAAAACCCCTTATTCTGTTGCAAGTCACTACAGAGTGAAAATAATGACCTTGCGGCTTGCTAGTTTCCTGGACCACATTTTTGTAAGGCTAGTCAGATGGCACGGGTTCTGAACATGGAAAGAGGGGAAATAAGAAAGAAAAGGTGGTGCTGATTGGTGAAGATCATAGTAATACATAGTATTAATATTACGTGGAGTGAAGCTTGTTGCCATGGTCCTTTTACTTTATTTTTCTGTCTTCCTGATAAATCTGGTTCAGAATGACATATTTGATTTGTTGCTGGATGTGTCTCTTTATTTTTTATGCAATGAGAAATTATAAATTGTGAAGAAAATAAATTGACAAAAAAGGATTAGTATTTGAGAGATAGTGTGAGAGGATAAGAATTTTCATTTAATGGATGTTATATTGAGTCACTCTTAAAAGCTTGGAGGCTCAAATAGATATTCATTTGGAAGTGATGTTCGTGCAACAGTTTAGAATGTTTTCTGTTGGATGACTTAATCCGGGTGCCCGCAGATACTAGCATTCACAGTGCTGTTGTTGTAATATATTTTGTTGGTGGCGGTGATTAGTTTTCTCTTCATTATCGTCTTGCCCTTATCCTTGTCATCATCATATCGTCTTTCCCCTATCCTTGTCATCATCATATCGTCACTATCATGATCATTTTTTTCACATAAGTGTCCCTTCTTTGACAAAACAGAGATGCACAAGGGAAAAGGGAGTGGGTTAGAGTCTTGGCCGCAAAGGCTTACAGCAGCACCACCTCGCCTTGAAGAAATTGGTATCAGTCCGGATGAATTTCGAGAAGACACTGTAAGTATCTTGAATTACAGCAATGAAAGTGTCTACATGCCACGTTGTTACCACTTTTTGATTTAAAGTCGTCTTTTAGTCACTAATAGATTCATGTGATGCAGATCTTATGGCATTACAGAGTGATTGAGTACTGGAAGCAGATGAAGTCTGTTTTACAGAAGAACTCCTTCAGAAATGTAATGGATATGAATGCAAATCTTGGTGGGTTTGCAGCTGCTCTAAAAGATAAAGATGTTTGGGTGATGAACGTTGCTCCCATCAATGCGTCTTCCAGATTGAAGATAATTTATGATCGAGGCTTGATTGGAACAGTTCACGACTGGTAAGCATTTAATCTCAATGATGCATTCCATGGCTTCATGGATCTTTGACTCTATGTGATAGATGATATAAATTTATGTTTTTATGCAATAAATAGGCTCAGTAGGATTTTGGATCTAGCTTTACTGGATTTGTTTTGGCTGTGTTAGTTTTGGACTTGGTGTTTGGTGAATATTGGATAGTTGGCTTTAGTGGTGGTATATGTTTTTCTGGTGGGCTTATTCACAAAGATTAAATTATGTGCTTAGATTCAAGGAATTGTGACAACACTCTCTATGATAATGTTGAAATTGTAGGTAGAGGAGGCAATTTAATTACTCTCACCATTTCTGGTATTTGGAATAATTCGTTATTTCATACTTCAGTGTTTGGGAAACAGTCTTCGTTGTACATAAAGTACATCTACATATTTAACATGCAGTTCAATAATGAAGTGGCAAGTCACTTTTTTCGTCTCCTATGCTTTTCTAGAAATAATCACTAAATTTCGTTATATTAATTGTATCTTGGCCTCTTGTCTCAAATCATTGGAAAGCGACCATTATGTATATGAGTCGTTGACAGCTGTAACGTGCCTTGGCTGTTGTTTTTTGGGATTATGTAAATGGTACTCAAGGGATCAAAACTTGCGAAGTTAAGCAAGGGAGAAGCACAAAATACAAGATGGGATCGTTGTAGATGTGAAGTCAACATGGTGGTAGTGAAGTCATGTGAGGCTTGTCGATGGGCAAACAACTGTGTATTTGATACCAATACCATGGATCTTGTGTTCTCCTCATGAGTCATGACATGATACCCAAAAATGAAGAAGCATTTGGACAAATTAAGTGTTTGTGCCTCTGACATAGATATGGACTGTAGCACCACAAGTGGTTTTATTCCTGTTATTTTGTTCTAACAACTAATGTATATACAGGTGTGAATCATTTTCTACATACCCACGCACCTATGACCTTCTTCATGCATGGACAGTCCTGTCAGAGATTGAGCGTGGCTGTGGCACAGAAGATCTGCTGATTGAAATGGATCGTATGCTACGGCCAGAAGGGTTTGTCATCATAAGAGACAAACCTACTGTCATAAACCATGTCCGAAAATTCTTGGCTGCCTTGAGATGGGATGGCTGGATATCAGAAGTAGAACCAAAGACCGATGCGCTCTCGTCAAAAGAAGAAAGAGTTTTGATTGCAAGGAAGAGACAGTGGGAGGAGGGAGTTCCAATACTGTGAATCTGCTTTCTTGATTGGGTATATGCTTATTTTAAATCTTATAATTGTGTCCATTTGCACCTTTCAATCTTGCATAAGCTGTACGTGTTTGTATATATTTTGCATCAATCACTAAAATGACACCAGTGACTGTTTTGATAGTATTGCATGCTTCAGGTTTAATTATACTATTGCGTGCTTTGAACAGGCGCCACCACAGCTGTAATTTGGAAGCGCTTTACAGGAATAAGGAAAAAGACGGACCTGGACCCAGTTGCAGCTTCAATTGCCTGAAACAATATAGAGATACAACGAGCCTGTTTAAAGTGCAGCCATATAGAGATACATCTGTTAACAACCACCACCGAAGCAAGCTAAGGTTTTCACACATTATTAGTGGATCTGTATGTATTTAGATGTACTTTTCAAGAGATTAATTTTGCCTTGATGGATAGCATGGCATTTTCCCAAACTTCATTTTTCCCTTAATTTCGACCATCCACGGTGCACTCGTAAGAGTTCCCTCTACTTTTGGCAAAACGGAGAACTGACACTGAAGCTTGTCATGTTTAAGTTGTAGTTTTGATTGTGGATTATTCTTCTGAAAATCTTTTTTCTACATTTGAAGCCAGGTAAAAAAAAACCTGCAGTCGCCTAATTGGTTGTTATATGGTTCTTTGTCACGGTGTAGTTTTGCAGAGTTCGCCCTATTCAATGGTTTCAAGTTGAGGGAAACTCATGTATCGTAATGTGCTTCCTGATTCAAAGCTATCAATAACGAGCTTCCTTTTGCCCTTATTGCAGCATATGCAGGGCTGCAAAATAAAGGAATCCAGTTCCTCAGCAGAAGAACTTGCTAAAAGATTCCAATATCCTTTTTTCTGCACCAAGAAATTGTTTTACATGGATTTGAATCCTGTTCTATTCGCTTTTGACTAATGTTATTTGGATAAAAAATATTGATATTTTTTGCTGATTTCTTTCATCACAACCATTAAATAGGTAGTGGATCTCAATAAATATTGGGATCTACAGTTAAATCAATGACAGTGATGTTAAGAGTCCGTAATTGTCAATATTTTTTGACCAAGTAACATTGCTGTTCAGTTTCCTTCAATGCTAGATCACTTGGTGTATATTAGTGGAGATTTTTTTTTTTTTTTTTGGTATTTAAAAAATAGGGTAAGAGTAAAGGAGAGCGCCCAGAGACTACTCCGATAGGTAGGGGCCGATAGTCGACTGACTTCGAGTCTAAAAAGTTTGTTTTCTTGACTGAGCTTAAAAAATTGTTCAAGTTTGGTTCGTTAAGAAAACGAGCTGAGCTTAAACGAGCCGAACTCGAGTATTTGCACATAACCGAGTTAAGCCTATTGGACTTGTTTTCCAAACGAGTTTATAAAATTGTTCAAATTCTGCTCATTTAAAAAACCAGTCAATCTTGAACGAGCCACAAACAAGCTAAATCCGAGCCGAACTTGAATAACTCAATTTGATTAACAGCTCTATCAATAAGCCCTCACTGGTGGGAGTATAATGTCTCTGATTATGCCCGTTACTCCTATCGGAAACGAACTTAGTTAGGATAGCATAATGGTCGATCACCGAACTCCAATGTAGACTTTAAGACCTTCAACCTCAAGATGAGAAGTTCGATCGGTATTCCACTGAACCATCCCACTTAGTGGGAGTAGAGATTTGCTTTTATATAGATGACAAATATCTAATAGTGAGAAGAATTATGAAAAGATACCCGGATCTCACAAGAAAGTAAGGAATTATTACCCTAAACCAGGAGTCCAATTCGGAAGGGTTGAACAGATTTAGAGGTCAATTTATGCTCGACTCAAATTCAAATTTAACTTTAGTATTGTATTTGTCTATAAGTTTTAATTTTGGTTCAACTTGGGCTATAAAATCCGAGTTGAAATTAGGTTTGAAACTTGGGTTGTATTGTATAGTTAGAGCAAAAAAATCGATTTGAATCCAAATTTCAAATTTTATTCTTAAGTAGGCCTATCACTGGATTGGATTTTGATCTGAATCTGATTTGAATAGGAATCCAATTAGCCGGATATGGATTAATATTTATTACCGATAATGTAAATTTTAATTAGATATATTATATTTCACGAATTTGGATTTAAATTTTGGATATACCTATATCCGATCCGCATATAATTCGATCAGAATTATTTATATATTTTTATATAAATATTAAATAAATAAAGTGATCATTCAAAAAAATTTAGTTGAAATTTAAGTATAATTTGTTTAAATTTAGTTAATTAAGTTATTCGAATCGAATTTTGAATTGTTAAAGGATTTAGATATGGATCAAAAAAATAAAATTCTTCAAATTATCGGATCAACTTTTTGAAATTGAATTTAAATTCGGATCAGTCAAAATCCGATCCATTGACGAGCCTATTCTCAAGTAAACCACTCAAGTTGAACTCGGATTGGGTTTAGGGGTTTAGCTTGGGAATTCGAGTTCCGGGTATAGTTCCAAATACGAAATACCTTTCCCCAAATGTGAGTTTTTGGGTTGGATTCCGTTGGGTTGGGCTGGAGTTGGGATTGGGTGGTAGCCATTTTGTCCAATTTGACACCCCACTCTCTACAGTCTACCCCACCCCTGGGCACGCGTGATCTCATGAAGCAATTGCATTGATGAGTGCCAACCGCCAGTGGGCATGTGAGTGGTAGACACGTGTCAATGTTAGAAGTTCGCTTTTCCCGCTAATTCTGTTTCCTTCCAAATGTAACAGAAAACACGAACTTCTCTCTCTCTCTCTCTCTCTCTCTCTCTCTCTCTCCTGCATATATACGGTCGGGCCTGAGAATTACAACGATAATAGCATTCTCAGCATTCAAATATTTAAAAGAGTTCTGTGATGGCATGAATTCCATCTGTGGTGAAGGTAACTCCACATTAAAACATTACCGATCCTTGAATTATGATCACGTATCAATTTGATTATTGTTTATTTAACTGTTCTGATTTCCCTCTCCCATGTGTCTAGATTCATTTGATTTCTCGCTCATCATTCGGTTGTCAATATCAATTTTCATTGTTTAATTAGGACGAGAAATTCATATGGATCTTCAGTAGATTGAATTAGAAGTTAGAACGCAAGTCATGGAGCACATGTTCTGTTAATTACATATTCTGAGAGATGATCGATTCTGAAATGGAGGCCACATTGACTAATAGCGTCAAAGATCACTTCTCAATCCAATCAAATGGTGACTCAGAACATGTCCCCAATAATCAGCCATTCATAATTGGTAAGGCTATTTCACATTCAATCTTTTTGGTTTAACCATATTGTAGTTGTTGTTTTTCGTATCTTAATCGGTTCCTGAATACAAATGTTTGCTCCGTTGATTTTCGTGATGTGACAAAAATTAAAGTAAAGAGAAAATTTGCTCCTAAGGGCATGGCCTAGGCGATTCTATAAGTCAAAAGTGGATTCTCTAGCCCTATGTGACAGACCAACTAGGCAGATATTCCCGTATTATCGTTGATTTACACAATTATCATCTAATTGGGTAGACTAAAATGAAAACAAATTAAAGAAAAGAGAAACATTAGTTTTATAGGGAGGAGGGTGTGCATTTAGAGCATATGAGATGAAATGTTGACTCAAATATGACTATTGGAGGCTTTCAATTTTTCAAATTAAAGGTGTTGCTGGTGGGACTGCATCTGGCAAGACAACTGTTTGCAATATGATCATTTCACAGCTCCATGATCAACGTGTTGTTCTTGTCAATCAGGTGAGTTCCGTTCTCTCTTTATTTTCAATAATGCGAGAAAAAAAAAAAGTGATATTTTCCTATAGTAAATTGAAAATGGAAATTGGCACATTATACTAATCTGACATCTCATCGAAGCAAATTTTGTGGACTCATGTTATTATGTGGGCTTTTCAGGATTCATTTTATCATTCACTGAGTAATGAGCAATTAGAAAAAGTCCACGAGTACAACTTTGATCATCCTGGTAAGCAGCTTCAACGGAGTTAATAGTCTCTTAACACGAATGATCTGCATATTGATGCACATCATGGGGTTCATTAGGGATGTATACTTCTAATCATGTCCATTCACAATATGGATGCTTCCAGATGCCTTCAATACAGAGCTTCTGCTATCATGCCTTGAAACATTACAACGTGGACAGGCAGTTAGCATCCCAAATTATGACTTCAAGAGCCATAAGAAAGTTGAGCCAGAACGCATGGTATTAATATCCACTTGTTCAAGTTCAATATTCTTTGTGAAAGAGATTTTTGCAAGATTTTCCGATTTGAAATGATCTTTACATGAGCTTGATGCATAACAAATTGCAAGTACTAGTCAATATGTTATCGTCTAGAACCACAGAACCAGATTGCTTTTCATATAACAGTACCTTTGTCACCTTTTGGGTTAGATGTTAAGTAAGGGGTATTCTCACATTGCCTGAAGAGTGGCCGCTCATTACATTGTTCATGCAATTCATTTACATAATAAGACATAGGACCAGAATTTTGAAATATGACTAGAACACAGTAGTAACTTTGATTGTGTTATGATGCAATCAAGCAAGATATTCTTTTCTTCATATAATTTTACTTCTCTTACTGTATCATCATCATCTTGCAGCAACACATTTTCAAGTTTCAATGAAATCAAATTACTGAAATTAATTCTGGTTTTTAACCAATCATAGGTTAACCCCTCAGATGTCATCATTTTAGAAGGAATTTTAATTCTTCATGCTCCCCGTGCCCGTGACCTCATGAACATGAAGATCTTTGTTGATACAGGTTTTTTTCTCGGAGCTTTATTTCGATTCAGTTTCTATCTATGCTATTGTGTTAGACAACATAAAGTGATTATTCAGTTTTGTACTTGTTAACTGAGGACACTGGACTAATAAGTAAAGATCTGTTAAAAAAAAAACAATCAAGTAAAGACTTATCCTGTGACATTGCTTTCACAAAATACTTTCGGTTGTCAGCCCAAGCATTTTACCAGTGCACTAGGTAACGAACTCTTTAAGTTAAATTGACATGTCAATGATGTCATAGAAAACACCAAGCCTTTTGATATGTGGAAAGTTTCCAGCCTAAGATATTATTCTAAGAAGGCAATCATTTTAGTTTAACCTCTCATTTTGTCCTCTTTAAAGTTGAAACAATAGGACAGATCCAAAGGCCAAACTATTTCTCCCAATGTCAAATTGAGAATTTTTTTTAGTTGTCTCCTTTGTGCAATAACCATCGTTATGATATCACCAGTGCAGATTCTGATGTGAGGCTTGCAAGGAGGATAAAGCGGGATACCGTTGAGAGGGGCAGAAACATTCAGATTGTTCTTGACCAGGTCAGTAGACTTTCCAATGCTATGTTAGCAAATGTAAGGGAGACTACAAGTAATTAGTGAATTTTTTTGTGGTGTTTGTAATCTGTCACTAGGAGCTATGAGCACATTATATTCTCCATTTTTAACGTTGATGAGTGCATTCTTGGTTGTGCTTTTTTCAAATACTAGTCTCATGCATATTGTAACTTTTATGGATGCATGATCTAGTGCTTAATCTAATTCCAAATTTCAAATGAATTCACAAGACAGAAGCCCATGGGCATTTTTTGTTGTCTGCACCTCTTTGGCTTTACTTGTGAAAGTGCTTTGATGATACCACTCCTTGAACAATGCGATATTGACACCATTTAACCTCTATCTCTAATCCATCCAAAGCATTATATCCATGCATGGCTGTACTGACGAAGCTCCATTTGACTCATTATAAGGTCATGAACAAACTATCTTGAACACTTGGAGTTTTCTTCTTCCCAAATAACAGGACATGAAAATGTAAGGCAAAATTTGCTTTAGAGTTGTATCCTTGGCCCCTATAAATGATTACACTACCCATGGTAGTTCCATTTTCTAGTTTTGAAGAATTTCTGGTTCAGTGTTTTTCCTAGCATTTATATTTTTCAGATTCTTATTGGTCTATTGTTCCTTGTTTCACCACTTCCTAAATATTCTGACAAATGAACTGTTGGGAATGCTACGCATCTCTTCTTTTGAAACAAGCAATATGGCAAGTTATTAATTAAGATAGTACTCGGAACAATGATGTTTATATCATTTATACCATATGTACTTGCTAATCATGTGCTCTGTTCAAAGTGCTGTAATGCTTAGGCATTGTTCTGACAAAGAAATACTCGCGGATTTGCAGTATGCTAAATTTGTGAAGCCTAGTTTTGAGGAATATATACTCCCTTCAAAGAAATATGCAGATATCATCATCCCTCGTGGAGCAGATAATGAGGTTGCAATTGACCTGATAGTACAACACATTCGTTCAAAGCTTGGACAGCATGATCTGAGCAAAATTTATCCAAATGTTTTTGTAATATTTTCAACATTTCAGGTACCAGTTTTGGCTTCACATGTGATAAGGCTCATAGCAAATCTTTATTTTGGATTGGAGGTCTCGAATTTATTTCAACAAATATTAAAGTGTGGAAACTAAATAGATATTTTGCTTTTGGTCCAGATACGTGGGATGCACACACTTGTACGTGACGTCAAAACAACGAAACATGATTTTGTTTTCTATGCAGATCGACTCATTCGCTTGGTATGAGAGATTCATTTGAAATTGTAATCAATTAACCTATCAGCATGTAATGAAATATGGTTTTTGAATCAATGTTTCAGGTTGTGGAGCATGGTCTTGGTCACCTTCCTTTCACCGAAAAACAGATCATTACTCCAACAGGTGACTCTGCTAGTGCTATTTCTGGTTATTTCCAACAGAAAAAACATCTTACACTGTTGAACCAAGGAAAAATTTCACTAATTGACAGGTAATAGACCTGAAGCACTGGATTGATCCAGTAGCCTTTACTGTGAAGTTAAATGAAATGCATGCTAAGATTGGGCATCAGGGTCAAGGGCGGAGGGAGGCTAGGCCAGGGTGGGCACGTCCCCCTCCCCCCCTCAAATTTTTTTTTTTTTTTTTGTTTAGTTAAGTATATATATTATTAATTTTTATAATATATTATTTGTGCCCACCTAAAATCCAAGATAAAAATATTAGACCCACATTATTTATCCAAAATATTTAAAAAATTAAGCCCAGTTAAAACAAAAAAAATTGAGTCCACTATTATCTACCCAAACTTATTAAAAAATCAAATATTTGACCTATCACAATCCGCCCAAACCTATTAAAAAAACAAAATTTTTAGCCCAACATTAAAAACAAAATTTTTGGCCCACCCACCATTAAAAAACAAAATTTTTGGCCCACTTGACTAAGGGGAGAAAAGAGTATAAAATCCCTAGTTGCAACTAAATAAAGAAGAGTAATGCTACACTGACCAAATTTTGGGACCAAATTTAGAGCTCAAATGACATGGCAGCATTTCATTTGGAGTATTTATTGGGGTTCAAATGACATAGCACCAAAAAAATAAGCTCAAGTCAGCTGCCATGTCATTGGACTCTAAATTTGGTCCCAAAATTTGGTCAGTGTAACATTATTGAATAAAAAATAATTTTACTACGGACTTCTGATTGTGCGCATTGATAGAAAACTAGTGAAAAATTAATTTACATTTAATTCATATACAAAATTTTAGTGATTTTTAAAAATTTTATATTTTATTGAAATATATAATTAGGTTAAAAATGTACTAATTTTTTTTTTTTTGTGTCTTTTTGTTAGAATTTTGTTTCGGCTAAATAAAAATTGAATTTACTATTTCACAATAAATTTGTTTTGATTCTTATTTTTTTGTTATTCTTGAACTGAATTTTTTTGTATCAATTTCGGCTAAATATTTTTTTATACCAGTTATATTTTGTCTCCTCATAGACATTCATGGCTTCGCCCCTGACAATATATATATATATTTTTGGGCATTTTTTATGTTAAATGGACTTCATGTATCAACTATAATATAATAAATATAAATATATTATATAGTGTGATTGATTAGAAGAAAAAAAATTAGAGTATTTAATTAAAGTGTCCACCCTGACCAGAATTCCTGGCTCTGCCCCTGATCAGGGTTATGGGGGCCACCCCGCATGTTGAGTCCATTATAGCTTTTGGAAATTTGTCTCCTGCTCCTCGCAATAGTCTCCTTGCAATACTCAAAAATGGAGAGAGAGAGAGAGAGAAAGATTCTGTATTGTTTTTCTCATTGATCTTGACGTATACGTTTTATCTATTCGGATTCCGGCAACATTCCAGATTTTCTTAAATAAGTCATACTGTTAACGCATTCAAAGTAGGTGGAATAATACCTTTTGCCTTCTTTTTTTTTTTCATGTGCAGGATCTATATATACTGGTGTGGTTTTTTGTAAAAGGCTCTGTGGGGTTTCAATTATTAGAAGGTATTTGCTCTACCAATCTGGTGTTTGGTGAATGAAAAGAGCCTGCATTCGGTAGTCTGATTTGTATTCATGTAACCAATGTTAATTCATATTTGTGTGAGTTTCTCTACTGAACAGAACTGTAACAACAATGTTCATGCACTAACAATGGGTAAAGATAAAACAATTATGGACAATCCTTCTTCCAAACCTTTGTTTAGATCTAATTGTGAAGAGAGTTTGAAAATCATCTTAGTAAGTTGACATGTAGATTGTAACGTGGCCTCGAAAAACAGGAAGTCTTACTACATAGAAATGACTTCAATTTGTTTTGCATGATCAACAAACACATAATACGATTTGTTTTGCATGAGAGATGAATGTTTCATTATTCACGTGACTTCATTACAAAAATGCCATATTGAAACATCGCGATGAAATATTCAGATGGAAGCTGTTTAGCCGTCCCCAAATGGAAGCATTGATTTGCCTGAAATTGCATTACGAGTACAAGTCATCTGAACTGTTATAAAAGCATCAATTTTTGTGGGTTTGCATTATTTGTGTGGATCGAGTAGAATAACTGAGTAGTACTTACACCTCAAGTTTCCTGACATCAGTGGCGAAAGCATGGAAAATGCACTAAGAGCTTGTTGTAAGGGAATCAAAATTGGTAAAATCCTCATCCATGGACAGGGCAACAATGGCCGGCAGGTTTGTGCAAGATGCTTCCCTAAAGTTCTCTCTCTCTCTCTCACACACACACACACACATTCATTTCTACAACATTGTGGCAGTTGATCTATGAGAAGCTCCCAGCCGATATTGCTAGCCGCCATGTGTTGTTGCTCGACCCAGTTCTTGCATCAGGTTAGACACACCAAACTTGCGTTAATTTCCACCAAATATCTCATCTAAAGGCTATGTATTATCAGGAAACTCTGCAGTTAAAGCTATTTCTCTGCTGCTCAGCAAGGGTGTACCAGAATCAAATATCATCTTCCTTAATCTAATAGCAGTAAGTCATTCTAGCTAATACTCTGTCGCAGAGGTGTCATTCTTGTTCTGCTTATGGAATTCTTCTTTCGAGATACAGGCTCCTGAAGGGATACATGCCGTTTGTAAAAAGTTCCCAAGGTTAAAGATTGTGACATCAGAGATTGATGTGTCACTAAACAAGGATCTACGTGTGCTCCCAGGCATGGGGGAGTTTGGAGACCGCTACTTTGGTACTGACAATGGTTGTGCTACTTTGAAGCACCAACCTAAGGACACCTGAAAGAATGGTATTCTATATTTCCTTATTTTCAGGAGTCAGGAGGGATACCCTTAATGTATCTATCCATGGAGAAACATTTTGTAGTCCGACCGAGTTTTTCACCAATATTAAGCATGAAATAATCGATGACCCATTATAGTTAAGATAGCTAATGATTCGCCTGCTCCATGGTTTTTGAGCCCTAGCCCTGTAAGCCCACACCTATGTAGAGTAGATCGTTCAACACCTGTGGCACAAATCTATTTTTGACCTATTAGTCCTAGTATCATAGGCGACCACATTTAGTCATGAGCAATCTAAGTTTGTGATCTCGTATATTTCACTTCTCCAACATCTTATTGAGTTTTTTCCTCATTTTTTTACAAAAAGCCGCTAGCAGCGGCAGACCCAATGCGACTAACAAATAAGCCGACATTAATAGCAAGTCTAATTCTGTAATAAAAGAGCTCTATTTCCAAACAAATTTTTTGAGCTTGGTCCCTTCCCTTTCCACCTGGTTTTGACGAACCCATTCTTCCCAAACAAATCATGAGGATTGCTATTTTTTTTTTTTTTTAACGATGATTCAGCTCCCGATCCTGCAAGTTTCTACGTTGACTCTACACAATATAAATAAATCCTTACCACCCAACAAAACCAGAATAAATATTTCACATAAGGTAGACAAAACAGTAAAGAAAAAAACTAACTTCTCTCCCCCTTCTGAATTTACTGAGCAAAAATATAATTTCTCACTTCAAAATTGACTGAACAAGAATATCCCAAAATCTCAGAGTCACAATCTGCCCATTCTTTCTTTGATGCCACAAATACCCTCAAAGCAAAAATGACTTGAGCAGAACTACTTTTTAGTTTTGATATTTGCCACCACCTTTTCAATTTGAGCTTTTACCATCAGTTTAACTGCACCTGCAAGTTTCTTCTTATTCTTCTTCTCCTTTGCATCAACATTACAATTTTCAGTCTGTCACCTCCCTAGGTTTGCTTTCCCTATGTTATGTTGTAGTAGTTGAGTACTAAACAATCGTTCTTTCTTCTATGGCGAATTCAAAAGTAAAGACTGATTAAGTTGACTTTCGTTTGATTGGAATTTAGTAGTTGGATAGGTCGGTGAATTTGTAGATTTTGTCATTTTTTTCACTGTAATTCATACACTAAACTTGGAAGAACAAGCAGAAATACAAACCCAACATGTTCAAGAATTTCTTTCCACTGATGTGCTTCCATATATGATCCTTTGATTTATTGCTTATAACTCCCGTTAGCTTATAGATTAACTTCGAACTACAAGAAGCCCACATTAACAGTGTGTTTGGTATGAAGGAAAAATGGGTGGATAGAAAAGGAAGGATGGAAATGGGGGGAGAGGAAAGTGTTTCACCTGTTTGGTTCCAAAGGAAAAGGTTGTGGAAAGGAAAATACAGTGGAAAATAAATCTCTTCCGCCCGCCATTTTTTATCCGTCCAATGTTGGGCGGAAAATTGGAGAGAGAAAGGCAGGCTTTTTGTTAGATAAGTTAATTTACTTTCTTATCCTTTTTCATCATTGTTTTTTCAAAAGTATGCACAACATTCAAAACAAATGTCTAGATGAATGATACTTTATTAAGCCTATCATTGAAATACTTCTACTAGATATTAGCCACGCGTAAATGAGAAGTATTAATTAATGTAAAGCTCAAGTTTTAATAGTACATTTTTTTTTATACTTTTTAAGATATTACAAGATTTTTTGTCCACTTTCTTTCCTCTATTTTTTTATAATAATATTATTGGGACCTAAAAAAATGACATAATAATAAGTCAAGTGACAGAAATTTAATGAAAAAAGTGCAAGAGTTATGGTCACAACAAAACTATTAGACCACATCATTGACACATAATTAAGTCAACAAATTAGATTAATTTTTTAAGCCCCAATAATATTACTATTTTTTTAATCCTCATGACTATTTGTTTACAAGTGTATGTTCAATAAAAAAAATCTTGTTATATGTAAGGGTATAATAGTAAATTTAATTTATATTCATTTTCTTTCTTTTTATTTTTCCTCTAATACCAAACAATGAAAAATCAATCCTTCAAACTTTTCATCCATTGTATCAAACAACAAGGAATGAAAAAATGTTTTTTTTCATCGGGATGAAAAGTTTTATTACTCATATTTTCCATGTATCATCTTTTCCATTTGTCCTATCAGACTGACCATAAAATTACGTCAATTCAATCAAAGGAGTCAAATAACAACAGCAATCGCTCTGTAAAGGCATAATCAACTCATTAAAAACTGTAAAATGTACATACAAAACCCTAAATCCTAATTAAGGAGAAGATGAGGTGGGGTTACCGAGAGTGGGGGTCTTGATGTAACATATTGAGTGGGGGCTTGTTTCACGCCACGGCAGCGTCGACGAGGCCCAATTGAGAATGCTTGCACGGAGGGTACGAGTCCCTGTCGTGGCCCGTCTCCACGCATTTGAAGCGGTCATTCTCTATCGCTTAGGGTAACAAAAACGAGTGGCGGACTCACTTGAGACTGATTTGAATTCACAACAGATAACTTTTATTGGTTGGGGCTCCTGCTTTTTGTACAATAATCAAAACAAAAATCCATTCAGTCTTTTAGGTTAATTTTTTTTCAACATTCAGAATGTTCGAGTCAGTTTACATGCATTTTCGACTAATCTCTTTTTCTGTTCGGTTGAAAATAAATCATTCATGTCGGAACTAAGGTATTCGTAAGGAATAATTCCTCATTATTTAATCTTAAAGAATTGTTAAAATTTAAATTCAAAATATCTAAATTTATAGTTTATTTTTATTACCACTGACTTACTTTGGGTTGTTAATTTTTCAAATGTATTGATCCATATAAAGATAATAACAAAAAAAAAAGAGGAAAAAAATCTTTTGATGTAATCTGTTTCATCCTTTGTTTTTTTTTTTTTTTCCTCCACTAATTGCGGTCATCATTGAACAAATATAAATCTACCGATCAACACTTCTCCGCATGTAATATTGTCCTCTTATCGACTGACAGCACCGCTTCACCTCCACTTCAATCATGTGACTAGTCCCCACCACTTTAATGAACTTGCAGTGACACTTACCACTCCCTTTTGGACTTGCCTATTGTGCCGACAAATTCTAAAATTTATTATTTTAATAAATATTTTTATAATTAAAAAATTTATCACTTTTATGAATAATTTATTATTTTTGTAGATATTTTTACTGCAAAAGTATTTTTATCATTTTTTTTTACTTATGTGAATATTTTTATCACTGTTATAGTTACTATTTTTATTATTTTTTTTCGATACTACAATAATTATAAAAATATTTATGTATATAATAAATAGAGGTATGGTACCGAAATTTATTTTATCATGGACAACTCTCCCTCTTTTTCCTTTTGACAAGGAAAAGCATTCCTTCGTTAAATATTTATTGGTTCTACTACCCGTCACTGAGTTATCAGACTTTTGCTCCCAATCAACCATATCAATTTGTTCAAAAAAAACCATATCAATTTCTTTTTATTTAATAAAAAGAGTGACACCTATAAATTCTTTTATTTTATTATATTTTCAATCAATAATTATAAATCATTCAGCAAGCTGCAGTAGAAAAGAACAAAGTAAAAAAGCTGGCTGTTATGGATGATGACAGCAAATTGCAATGCTACAGCCCCTTACACTGCAAGAAAAATGCTACAGCCCCTTAAAATAAGTAAGGATAGTTCAGTGGGTAAGAATGAACTTTAGTAATTTTAATCTGAAGGTTTTAGTTTTAATTTTTTTTTACGCTCTTTCAAAATTAGTCACTCTTGTTTCTCATAACACATGCTCTATTCCAATCCATACTATGGTGGCTACAGTTCAGTTCGAATGAGTAGTCGGCACAAGTCTGAACACTCCATAAGGGAAAAAAAAAAAAAAGTTGAGTAAAATGGGGGAATTGAGAGCACATGACTAGCAGGAATATGATTGATTTTTAAGCCTTTCTCCAGAAGTATCTTTACCTTTTGGGTCATTGTATATATATAACTGAAAAGTGAGCAGAGTGTTTTTTACAGTGTAGTCACATTTTTTGCTGCAAAGAGCCTATGAATTTTGTGAGAGTTCTAGTTGTGGGTGTTTTCATTTCATTGGCCTTGCGAGATGGATCAGCTGAACGGGTAATGGGTTTGCCACCATGTGATTTTCCGGCAATCTACAACTTTGGCGACTCCAATTCCGATACCGGGGGTATATCAGCAGCATTTCTACCAATTCAAGCACCATATGGTGTCAATTTCTTCCGAAAACCTGCCGGAAGAGATTCCGATGGCCGTCTCATCATAGATTTCATCGGTAACAAATAGCTAGATACTTGTTCAGTGCTTCTTATCTCTGTTTCTGTTGCTTTTTTTATCATTATTGGGGTGCTTCAAAATGTTAAATAATAATAATAAAAGTTAAACCTGAGATCATAATAATATTCTAAAGAGTTATGAATTTTTGAAAATCAACTGTCACAACTTTTCAAGGATAGTCAGTCATAACTTACATCTATGATATTTGTTAACAACCTTGAAACGTGACATGACTCGTTAACACGATACAAAATGAGAGAGTTTAGGTCTTTCTTAAAACCACATGTTTCGTAAATAAATAGATTTGACACGATACAATTAATAAATGAATTGGGTATGAGTGAAGCCAATAAAAAAAATACACAACACGACTCGTTTATATATTGGGTATATACGATTCATACACCACACGAATCCGATATAACACAACTCGTTAGATACGAATTAATACACGAATTAGATATGAGTGTAGTATTTTTTGATACAAATCTACTAAGATCCGACACAAACTCACCTCATTCAACACAATTGACAAGCCTAATGGCTTATCTCGTGACTTTTAGGAAGTGTATAACTTTGTCTATGAATAGGCTTTCCATTCATCGTCTTGGACATTCAATTTACCAGTAACATTATTCTCTCCATCTTGTTATTTTCTTCTTGTAATTAAATTCTGTGCAAATTTGTTTGACAGTTCAATAAGTAGTACTTGAAGCTCTACTCTAGGGTTCGAGCCCATGGCTATTTTACACCAATGCAACGACAGTATTTTACTTTCAAAGTAGACATCTTCCATAGCATGTCTAAAAGAAACTGGGTTCTGCATTCTGAATTTATCTGATCATAATTGTTTTGTTCATTGTATGAAAACCAAGTTAATCTTATCGAATCAGTGAAATGTACAAATTGTTTTCCAACTTTTCCATTGTACAGAAGAATCAATTAGACATTGATTATAGTAGATGCTCAAAGGGGCTGCAAGAGGCTGAACTCCCAAATCTGGATTTCTTCTCTGTAGATTGCTTAAAGATCTTTTTTTAAGCGAAAAAGACAGGATTTTTATAGCTCGATCTAATCCATTCCCACATTCGTTTATCGTGTGCAGCTGAGCACTTGGGGCTACCATACTTGAGCGCATACCTGGATTCGATTGGCACAAATTATCATCATGGTGCAAATTTTGCCACAGGAGGATCAACCATTCGTAGACAGAACGAAACCATATTCGAAAATGGTATAAGCCCATTTTCTCTGGATATCCAGACTGTCCACTATGATCAGTTCAAAGCAAGAACCAGTGAGCTCTACGAACAAGGTCATTCCGTAACTCAAACATTGATTGGAACTGATTATAGTACAATGCTTCTTACAACTTACTGAGATGACATATTGTATTGTTAATGTATATATGTTTGTCTCACATAGGTTAGACTTGGAAATTTCACTACTCTCTTGTACTATATATAAATTTTGTTTTCTATTCTCTTCTTTCACCTATAATTATCTACGAATCTTTCAGCTAAGAACCCGGCCGACAGAAGCAAACTCCCTAGGCCTCAGTACTTTTCCAGGGCTCTTTACACATTTGACATAGGCCAAAATGATCTTGCTGCTGGTTTTCGGAAACTGTCTGATGCACAACTTCGAGCCGCTATGCCTGATATAGTCAATCAATTAGCTTCAGCAGTTACAGTAAGTTGCGCTCTTTTCCAATTCAAATATAATTAAGTCACAGAAGTATAGTTTCTCCGTATGCAGCAGGATAAGACTGCATACAACTGACATTTGTCACATTTCCTGTCAAGAGAGCTCAGACTCATCTTTTGTTCATCAAATTTATAACTGTTGTGTCATTTCTGAAATTTGACTGTGTATATATGATAGCATTTATATCAACAAGGGGCAAGGGCGTTCTGGATACATAACACAGGTCCAATTGGTTGCTTGCCAGTAGCCACTCTGTATATTCGCAATCCGAATCCGGGTTTTCTTGATCAGTATGGCTGCATCAAGGGTCAGAATGACATGGCCATAGAGTTCAACAGGCAGCTTAAGGCTAGAGTGATCAAACTGAGGGCAGAGCTTCCTCAAGCTGCTCTAACATATGTGGATGTCTATGCTGCCAAGTATGCATTGATCAGCAACACCAAAGATCAAGGTAATTCTGGCTCAATTCAATTTTGGCTGGTTGAGGATCGTTTTGATTACAAATGAACAAGATCTTATTCGATTTTCGGACTTCTTGTCTGCTCTGGGCTAACAGGATTTACCGATCCACTGAAGATCTGTTGCGGGCGGCACGATAACAATATCAATGTCTGGTGTGGACAGAGAGCTATTGTAAATGGTTCAGACGTTTATGGTGATACTTGTGCATATCCTTCAACGTATGTGAGCTGGGACGGCGTTCACTGCACTCAGGCTGCAAATCAGTGGGTTGCTAATCACATACTCAACGGCTCACTGTCCGACCCTCCGATTCCGATCACCCACGCTTGTCATAAGCCTTTACGCATGTAACTCTAGCAATAATCGTGTTCGTCACTGGTGTTCTTTTTCGTCGTAATAAATGCTGAAATTTTAATATAAACATGTCGCAAAATCAATACGCATTGATTCGAGGACTATACAATGGCTTTTTTGAGGTGCAGCGTCAACTTACAAATGGCAAAGTTAGAGGGAAACTATCATTTAATTTCAACTTCAAACGGTCTTTCATTTTTTTTTCTTTTCTCAAAATTTTGCGTGCTCTTTTGGAAATATCAAGGAATTGATAGACCTATATTGCAACTTCTCCATTGCGGATTCAGACCTATATTGCAACTTCTCGGTTGCGGATTTAGATCTTCTTTAGTACACTTTCTTTTTAATTTTTTTATTGGCACGTCATCTAACATTAATAAGTGAGAGACCCACTTATATACAATAAATCTAACTTGAATGCATGACAGATGAAGTGACAAGAAAGAAATTGAAGAGGAAGTTTATTAGAGAGGATCTCACTCCCTTGATTGCCATTAAGCATAATTGCCAAGAACTTTTTGCGACTTGTGAGAAATCAAGAACTGAAGCAAGAAGAAGATAAGGGAAAACAGAGAGCTTAAGCCATGGAAAGAATTTCTATAAATTTGTTTATTGAAGAAGCAATGAATCAATTACATTTGTTATCTTTATATACAGATCTTGCAACGGTAAGGTTACTCCATTTTGATTTGGAGGTCATGAATTCGAATCGCGGAAACAGTCTCTCTACTTACAGGAGTAAAGTTGCGTACATTTAACCCTCTCCAAATTCCGCAATGACGAGAATCTCGTACTCTAAGTACACCCTTTATATACAGATCCTAACAAATTAACTAACTACCCATATGACTTAACGTGGGAACTACCAGCTAAGTAGTATAACTCAGCCAGGAATTAAACAAACAAACTCATCAATGCACTAAATAATATTATCGTTCTCCATCTTTAGCTGCTGCAGCTGGTCCATCCTTTGAATTTGCAGCTGATGTATGCTGCAATAACTTTTGCCACTGCCCCTTGCATGCCAGGGCCACGTGTTAGGGGTTTGTATTCTGAAAAGCAATACTAAAATAAGAAAAGTTAGGCCACAGTGTTCTTGGCTCGCTTACTGATGGGTCCTGCAGTCATATTATTCAAACTGGAAATTGTTTAACAAAGAAAGTTAAAAAAACAATAAACTAAAGCAAAGCAGGGTCTGATAACCAATGTGAAATTCGTGAATGCATCATTAGGAGACAATGAACGGTGTACCAGGATGCTATCTAATATTTTAATTCGACTATCTTTCGGTAGGTAAATGTCATGTTTAGAGGTGTTAAAACATGACACAACTCGTTAACACGATATAAAATCAGATGGTTTAATTCTTTCTTAAATCACTCGTTTTGTAAACAAGTAGGCTTAATACGACACGATTAATAAATGAATCGGATAAAAAATAATACGATACAACTAGTTTATATACCGATTATATGTAATTCATACACAACACGAATTTGATATGACACAATTCATCAAGATGCGAAATCGAATATGAATGGAATAATTTTTTGCCACACAATTGACAGGGCTAATTATGATGTTACAGCAACTGCACTAGGAGAAACCCAAAAACACACACCAAGAAAGGTGCAGCTCTGTGGCCAACAAAGGAAGAAAATCAAGTAGTGGACTGACACACCACCCTTTTTTTTTTATTGCTGATGGGTCGACACAACACATTAATCTCGAATCTATTACCAAAGTACTCGCATTTTTAAACTTAATTACCAATCTACTGTCGTTTTCAACTTATTTACCAAATTAACGCTGTTTTAAAAGTGGATTTGGCAAATACGACTTCATGGGGAAAGTGGATTTGGCAAATCCGACTTCATGGTAAAAGCGGATTTGGAAAATCCGACTTCATTGGGAAAGCGGATTTGGTAAATCCGACTTCATAGGGAAAGCGGACATATCAAATCCGCCTTTATATGGAAAGCAGACTTGCCAAATCCAAGGTGCAAGCCAATTTGACTTATATATAATTGTGTTGATCGCCAAAAGAGTATTTGACTATTTATTGAATACGTTTGGTTTCTCTGATTCTATTATTTGTGAATCAATTACTCACCTTTATTAGTTACTATTGATGATGCACAAATTGGTATTGTGCAAGATCAACAGTCAAGAATGTATAAGGGTGTAATTAATGTATAATTAACGAGCAATCAATGGCAATCAATGAATCAAAACCATAAACAAGGAATTAACACAGAGATTTATAGTGGTTCGGTCTCGGATGACCTACGTTCACTCTCTTGAATGACAGCGATAGCCGATGTTCTTTATTGATGAATAAGGGTACTCCGGAGAGTTACAATGTATTGAGGGAGAGAGGGAGAGAGAGAGAGTAATGTGTAGAGGTGTAGGAGGTGTGGTGTGTGTAGGTTATGAGATGCCTCTCCAAGTGGAGAGAGCTTACATTATATAGGTTCACTAAGGCAGTGGGTTGAGGCGGTCACCACTATTTTGGTAAGTACAGTTATGGTAGGATTCTACCACTTTGGTAGGTACAGGTAAGGTAGGATTTGATTTTCGGTGCGTATCCCGACATTTTCTCCCTCGTGCCCCTATTCCGTCGGAGGTGGTCATGAGATGGACTAAGCTTGATTTGGAGTGGGCTAGACTTGAGTCGTAGAAGGCTTCGTAAGAATAAGGAGGCAGGGGAGGAGGAGACCAAGGTAGGCAGGAGGAGGAGGCCAGGACTGGGCAGGCGCCCCCATGGGCGGCGCCCACTTGGGCGTGGCCAGCCTCCTAGGCGCCCCCTTGGGCGTGGCCAAGGTGCCTCTCTCATGGGTGGTTACCCCTTGGTCCATGGGCTTAGATTTTGTGCTTCGTCTATTGATTTGCAGCCGTACTTTTGGTTTTCCTTTATGCCCTCTGTGACTTGGGCTATTCAACTCCGGGATTTTGGCGCCCACTTGGGCGTGGCCAGCCTCCTAGGCGCCCCCTTGGGCGTGGCCAACCTCTAGGCGGCGCCCCCTTGGGCATGGCCAAGGTGCCTCTCTCATGGGTGGTTACCCCTTGGTCCATGGGCTTGGATTTTGTGCTTCGTCTATTGATTTGCAGCCGTACTTTTGGTTTCCCTTTATGCCCTCTGTGACTTGGGCTATTCAACTCCGGGATTTTCTTTGGACTTTCTTGGTCCGCTTAAATTGGGCTCGGCCCAGTCAATTTCGGACTCGTCATTTGCCCCCCATGCTCCAAGCTTCTGACTTCTATGGGAGGAAGAGGTTGTGGGCATGTACTCTGCCTTTGCTCGGGTAGGTCTTTCCTTGCTCCCACGGAACTCCTTCGTCTTCGGGAGACTCACTAAATTTTTTGATATCAGATAAAGAATATATATATATATGTAGATATACATATATATTTATATACATAGCCACTATTTTTGACTTTTCAACTCTTCTCTCTTTTTTTTTTTTTTTTCTTCCCTTGGTTTCCTTGGGCGCCACCTTGTTTGACTTTTTTTTTTTTTTTTTTTTTTTTTGATCTTTTCTCTTGGCTTAGGCGCCACCTGACTCTCCTTTTTTTTTTTTTTTTCTCTTCCTTCCCCTGGCTTGGGCGTGGGCTATTATCTTCACCTTTTTTTTTTTTTCTTTCTTCTCTTGGGCGTGGGCACTGGGCGTGGGCTATTGTCTTCACTTTTTTTTTTTTTTTCTATTCCTTTCTTTGCTTTGTGCTGGGCGCCGCCCTCTTGGGCGTGGAGACTCTCCTTCCTCTCTCTTTTTTTTTTTCTTTTGGCCACACCTCCCTGGGCGCTGGTTTTTGCTCTCTCTCTGTTTTTTTTTTTCTTTCTTTTCTTGGCCACGCCTCCTTGGGCGCTGGCTTTTTGCCTCTTTTTTTTTTATCATCTTGATGCAAAGTGAGGAGGAGTTTTGGCAAGGAGTCCATGGGCAGTGTGGGCGACGCCCTGTCACATGTTGGCGACTTGGGTCTTTGCACTAGACTGTCGTGAAGGTGTGCCGGGAGGCTGGGCAAGATGGGAGGACTCATCCCCATGGGCGACGTCAGTGCCTTGTTGGACAGTGTCTTCTTTGCTGTGAACCCCGGTATGGCATCAAATGTAGGGGGAGACTTGGTGGGCCACGCCAACTTGACAGGCGAGGCAGGAGCATTACAAGCGGTTTTGGACGTCTCCTATGAGCGAGAAGGACTCCTTTGAGCGAGAGGGAGAGATGGGCATTGGTTGGTGCTGTTTGGCATGCATGGGCAACGGTGGAGGTTCTCTTTACTTTTTAGAGTGGAGTTTTTCCCTCTTCTCAAGAGACCAAGATTTTATGCCCCCAGTGCTTCTCGGTTAGGGTTCGAGTGCTGGGTTGCTTCCTGGGAGATGGGACCCGGTGGTGCCCCCACTCTTTCCCAGACTGGGACTTCTGTGTATACTAGGGCTAGCTGTTGTACGGCTGTATGAGTTGAGACTCCAATGTGGACGGCCTGAGTTTGAAAAGTGTGCCTGACAAAAATAATGTTATTTCAATATTAAAATATCTAACATGATTACCTGGAGAAAGGCAGACTATTTGCATGAGAGCAAAGTCAGAGTTGTGGACGTCCCATGAGAGGGCCGTATGAGCTGAGGCCGAGCTACGTATAGTCTCGGGAGATGGCTGCCTTAGCAGAGGCTTTCAAAGTGACTACTTGCGCGAGAGCAGAGTCATAGGCCGAGCTACGTATAGTCTCGGGTGATGGCTGCCGTAGCAGAGGCTTTCCAGGTGACTACTTGCGCGAGAGCAGAGTCATAGACCGAGCTATGTATAGTCTCGGGTGATTGCTGCCGTAGCAGAGGCTTATTAGGTGACTACTTGCGCGAGAGCAGAGTCATAGACCGAGCTACGTATAGTCTCGGGTGATGGCTGTCGTAGCAGAGACTGACCAAGTGTGTCCCGCACTCATCTTTGGCTTTGTACTTGGCTTTCTTTCTTTATATTTTTGGCTTTGAATGCCGATAAGTGGCTGCTGCTTTGCCCTGCTTGTTTACAAATACGTTGAGGATCAATGACGCAATTGATGTCCAGGCAACGGAGAGGCGGGCACATGAGGCTGCTGAAGAGCAGTTAAGGTTTGAGCGACAGGCACGAGAGGATGTCGCGTAGCTTGCACGGTAGGCGCGAGAGGATGCCGTGAAACTGTTAAGGCTCGAGCGGCAGGTACGAGATGATGCTGCTGAGAAGTTGAGGCTAGCGCATGAAAGGGCTGCTCAACTTGAGGCTGGCCTTCGAGTAGCACTTGAGAGAGCTACTAGGCCAGAGGCTCACTCCACAGAGATGGAGGAGATGAGAGATGATGCTGAGGAGCTGGGCGCATGAGTTTGGGCACATGAGGCATGGCGCCTACTGCTGGACGCCTGAGATTGGGCACCTGCTGCTGAGTGCTTAGTGAGAGGGGGCGAGACCCCTCGTTGGCATCATGGGGGTGCCCAAGGTGGAGAGGGCGAGACCCCTCGTCGGCATCATGGGGCACCCAAGGTGGAAAGGGTGAGACCCCTTGTTGGCATTATGGAGGGTGGTCTGATCATGGAGGGCGCCTAAGGTGGAGAGGGCGAGACCCCTTGTCTAGGCGACTGCTCTGCTGGGAGCTGTTTGTAAATTTTAGGAAAGCAAAATAATTCTGGACACAATAATCTTGGTAGAATTTTATTTCATAAAATAACAAATAACAAAATAAATCAACTAATAAAGGATAGATAAAATCTTTAGGTGCTTGGTGTCCCGTAGGTGGGCCAAGACTTCCCTGTTGAAGTTGGAGTCACCTCCTCCTAGCCCTTAGGCGATCGTCTGGATTTCTCCGAGGGGTTGCTGGTGTTCTCTATCATCCTGGTCCCGACCAGGTGGCGGGACTTGTCCTCTGCCAGCAACATACTACCTCAAGTGGCCACGCTGTATGAGCTCATCGATCTGCCTTTTAAGATCAAAGCAGTCGTCAGTGTCGTGGCCATGGTCGCGGTGGAAGCGACAGTACCTGCTAGGATTTCTACGGTTTGGGGATGACTTCATTTTTTCGGGCCAGCGGAGCGTGGGGTCATCATGTATCTGAAATAAGATGTGCTCCACCGAGACGTTGAGTGGTGTGAAAGGTTGTCGCTCTCTCAGAGGTGGGGGACCGAGGCGGTCCTTGATAGAGATTCCCTCCGTCCTATTTCTTTTGTTTTCTATCTCCCACCTGTCCTCGCGAGTGTCCTTCATTTTCTCCCATCCTCGGGAGGACTCACCTCGACGGGCCTTGGTGACGTCATCGGCATTTATATACTTTTGGGCCCTTAACAGCAGCTCGGGCATGCTGGATGACGGCCTCTTGAGGACAGAAAACATGAAACTGGAGGTGCAAAGGCCGGCGATGAAGGCGGCCAGGGCTACCTTATCATCTGGCTCCTCAATCTGGAGGACCTCCTTGTTGAAGCGGACAAGGTAGCCTTTGAGACTTTCATCCCTGTCCTGCTTGATGGTGAGCGGGTGGGTCACTGGTTTCTGATGGCGACGTCCCCCAATGAAGTGAGAGACGAATGACCTGCTCAACTCTGCAAAAGAGTGGATGGAGGAAGGCTTGATTTTGGAGAACCACTGGCGGCGGACCCCTTGAGGGTGGTAGGGAAAGCTCTGCACATGATCTCCTCAGGCACGTTGTGGAGTTGCATGAGGGACTTATAGGTGTCCAAGTGGTCTAGAGGGTCTTTGGTGCCATCGAAGATCTCGATGGTAGGCATCTTGAACTTCGAGAGCAGAGGGTAATTTACTATATCAGCAATAAAAGGAGTGTCCGTACGTCTTACCAGGTAGTCCAAGGTTTCTGGCGCCTGTGCTTTGATGGCGTTGAGTGCATCGCCAAGTTGGTTTTGTACCTCCTTAATCTTTTCATCCCAATGGTTGGGGACCTCCTCAGCCGGATAGTGGTACTAGCTTTCATGGTCTCCATATTGGCTTTCTCCGTTTTCGTGCTCCTGCGCAGGTACGTGTGGAGGTAGTACACGTGAACTCCCCGCGCGCTGAGGCGGGACTGCTGGGCGAGGTGCACCCTGGTATGGCCTTGGGGCATTCTGGCGAGGAGCTGCCTGATGCCCAAAAGGAAGAGGTTGCTGGTCCCCTACCGTTGGAGGGAGTGGTGCTCCTCTTGCAGGGTGAGGGGCAACGCCTCCTTAGTTGAGCATCAACTGGATTATCTGCTGGTTCTGTTCTACCAGCAGCTGCATGGTCTGCAAGAGTTGTTGCTGCCCGACGGCGGGGGTCGCCGTGGCAGAAGGTCCCGAGGGCACAGGGGGAGGTGGAGCCTCCTCCCGGTGAGTCTGGTTATTGTCCCCGGGTTGTTGACTCATTGATCTGGTAGTGATTGCCATGGAATGGCAAGGTGGTAGAACACTTAGTCGTTTCCCACAGACGGCGCCAAACTGATGATGCACAAATTGGTATTGTGCAAGATCAACAGTCAAGAATGTATAAGGGTGTAATTAATGTATAATTAACGAGCAATCAATGGCAATCAATGAATCAAAACCATAAACAAGGAATTAACACAGAGATTTATAGTGGTTCGGTCTCGGATGACCTACGTTCACTCTCTTGAAGGACAGCGATGGCCGGTGTTCTTTATTGATGAATAAGGGTACTCCGGAGAGTTACAATGTATTGAGGGAGAGAGAGAGAGAGTAATGTGTAAAGGTGTAGGAGGTGTGGTGTGTGTAGGTTATGAGATGCCTCTCCAAGTGGAGAGAGCTTACATTATATAGGTTCACTAAGGCGGTGAGTTGAGGCGGTCACCACTATTTTGGTAAGTACAGTTATGGTAGGATTCTACCACTTTGGTAGGTACAGGTAAGGTAGGATTTGATTTTCAGTGCGTATCCCGACATTTTCTCCCTCGTGCCCCTATTCCGTCGGAGGTGGTCATGAGATGGACTAAGCTTGATTTGGAGTGGGCTAGACTTGAGTCGTAGAAGGCTTCGTAAGAATAAGGAGGCAGGGGAGGAGGAGACCAAGGTAGGCAGGAGGAGGAGGCCAGAACTGGGCAGACGCCCCCATGGGCGGCGCCCATTGGGCGTGGCCAACCTCCTAGGCGCCCCCTTGGGCGTGGCCAACCTCTAGGCGGCGCCCCCTTGGGTGTGGCCAAGGTGCCTCTCTCATGGGTGGTTACCCCTTGGTCCATGGGCTTGGATTTTGTGCTTCGTCTATTGATTTGCAGCCGTACTTTTGGTTTCCCTTTATGCCCTCTGTGACTTGGGCTATTCAACTCCGGGATTTTCTTTGGGCTTTCTTAGTCCGCTTAAATTGGGCTCGGCCCAATCAATTTCGGACTCGTCAACTATACTAAATAGTAATTTTTTATTTCTTTGTTTCTTTAATTACATCATTTAAAATTATTTTTTATACATTATTTTTTTAAAAATAGCATCAAAATTTTTTCAAAATGCATAACTCGATAAATTTTTTTTAACACATATACACTATTATATATGGACAATGTATGAAATAAAAATTATGTTAACTTATAAATTAATTAAATATTAAATAATTAAACATATAATATAATTGAGTGATGTAATATTTTTTGGAGGAAAATATATAAGAAATAAAAAATCAACTTCCTTCATATCTTACTGTAGAGATGAATAAATAAATAAAAAGAAAAAAAAAATATGGACTTCCCTTCTTTAAGAGTAAGGAAATTTTTTTTTTTTGGGAAATACCATCAGAATTGGGTTATCTTATTGCTATGAAGTCGGATTTGCTAAATCCGCTTTCCAAATGAAGTCGGATTTGTCAAATCCGCTTTTCCCATGAAGTCGGATTTGCCAAATCCGCTTTCCCCATGAAGTCGGATTTGCCAAATCCGCTTTTAAAACAGCGGTAGTTTGGTAAATAAGTTGAAAACGGCATTAGATTGGTAATTAAGTTTAAAAAAGCGGGTACTTTGGTAATAGATTCCATTAATCTCAGATTTCTTTGCTTTCCACCCATTTATATATAGGTAGAATCTATATCTTAGCATCTAAGGTCTTCTATATGCAAATGTGTTAGTGACAGAGGAGTTATAGCTATTCTGCAGGGACAAATGGAGTTCACTGGAGTTTTGGTCGTCCCGTTTTTGGTTTTATCAGTTCTGATAGTGGAAGGTGAAGAGGTGATGGCTTTACCACCCTGCGATTTCCCGGCAATCTACAACTTTGGCGACTCAAACTCCGACACTGGCGGAATAGCAGCAGCTTTTTTTCCAATGGCGACACCCTGTGGGGAGACATTCTTCGGTAGGCCGGCTGGAAGGGGAAGTGATGGGCGACTAATCATAGACTTCATTGGTAAGAAAATAAACTTCTTGAACCCCTTTCACAAACATGAAAAATAAAAAACCTCTTCTTCTTTGCAAGTTGTTTCTAATGTGCTAATACTAAGCAATGCTTGTTATTATGAAGCTGAGCACCTGGGGCTACCACATTTAAGCGCATACCTGGATTCTATTGGGACCAATTTCCAGCATGGTGCAAATTTTGCAACAGGAGGAGCAACCATTAGGCAGCAGAACGAGTCCTGGTTCGAGCATGGTGTGAGCCCATTCTCTCTCGATATCCAAGTCGAGCACTATAATCAATTCAAGGAAAGAACAACCTATTTCTACAATCAAGGTCAGTCCAAAACTCCCAACTCAAAACCAAAGAATTATAAGTGTTTTCTGTCCCACTTGACACAAGTATTGTTTTTGTGATTTTCAGCCAAGGAACCATCTGATAGAATCAGGCTCCCAAGACCTGAGGATTTCTCCAAGGCTCTTTACACATTTGATATTGGACAAAATGATATTGCTGCAGGTCTTCGAACACCGAGCATTGAAAAGCTTCGTGCCACCATACCAAATATAGTTAACCAGTTTGCTGCAGCTGTCCAAGTAAGTTGTAGAGTTTTTGAGCCACTCTACCTGATGAAAAATTTAAACCCTGTCTAAAACTTGAAAATTCTTGACAGGGAATATATGAAAAGGGGGGAAGGATATTCTGGATACACAACACTGGCCCAATTGGGTGCTTGCCTGTAGCCACTGTGAAAGTTCGTGATCCCCTGCCCGGGTATCTTGATGAGAAGGGCTGCATCAAGGATCCGAACGACATGGCTGCAGAGTTTAATAAGCAACTTAAGGATAAAGTGATCCAACTGAGGGCAAAGCTTCCCCAAGCTACACTAACCTATGTGGATGTCTACAGTGCAAAGTATGGATTAATCAGCAATGCAAAGAATCAAGGTGACCAGCATCAAATCAGACTCATCATAGATTTGCTTGAAATTACAATTCTCTACAAATTCACACCAAGATTCTAGGCAGGATTGTTTTAGGTCACCATGTGGGTGTAATACTAGTGCACAGATTCTACTGTAGCAAAAAAATATACAAAGTAGCAAAATAATTAGTAGCCAGAATATAAGGTCCTTAATAGAGCACAACGGAGAAACATGATTCATGTAGCCGACCCCATGTAGTTGAAATTAAGGCTTTCATGAGTTCAGTTGAATTGAACCATATAAGGCAACATTCTGGGCTCAGGTAGTATGGCTTTTGTTGCTAAGAAACAGTGGGTGAGTAGCAACTCGTGACAGGCTTTGGCTGTTATATGACTGCTTTCCAGGAAAAAAAACATCTTGGTAGGTAAAGTCCACCAACCTTCTCGCCAGAACTCGAACTGACCAGTTGTGATATGTCCCATATGTTTCCTAGAAAACTTTGTGAACATCTTTCTGAAAAAACTTATGGCTGTCTGCTTTGCCTCAATTTTACAGGATTTGAAGATCCTTTCAAGATCTGCTGTGGGTATCACAATAACAGCATCGATGTTTGGTGTGGGAATAATGCAACTATTAATGGCACTGAAGTTTATGCTGGTTCTTGCACAAATCCTTCGGCAGTCATCAGCTGGGATGGTGTGCATTATACCGAAGCTGCAAATCTTTGGATTGCTAATCATATAATAAACGGTTCATTGTCAGACCCACCAATTCCAATCACGCAAGCATGTAATAAGATCCAGTGAGCCATCAGAGTTAATACATTATCGAAATTGAGCTATTTACACAAGGCACAGGGTACAGAAGAGGGATGAGCATTAAGATGACGGTTCCCTTCTCAAGAAAGTTATTGAATATTGGCTCCATATGATAAATGCCAGCTTAATTTTCAGATGGTTTTGTATTTTTATTCCCTTTTTGCATTCCTTTTTTTTTTTTTTTCTTTTCCCATGGTACCAAGGCCTATCCACCAAGAGCGCTTTAAAAGACATATCCAAGCTATGCTACCTTGTCGTCCTTTTGAGCTTACTGGTAACAGTTTAGCCTTTCAAACAGACATTAAACCTCAGTCCTGCCTTTTGATCAGTACCATTGTATTGCCAAACAGGGTCAAAACAAGGAAATCATTCTCAAGTTACTTTGTCAACAACTCTCACACCAGGGAGCCAAGAAACCATGTATTAAGGCCAAATAATGCTGCCACAGTACTCATGCTAGGAAAAGGGAGCACATTAAGGCATAATAAGGCAACTAGTTTTCAAGATATAATTCAGAAACTTTTGACATCTGCAAATACATAATAAATATTCATCCCACATCCATTGGTACCACCTGTTGCCGAAAAAGTTTCAAAGTTTCGAGATACATATGTTCATAAGACTGAAGCTTGATAGTTTGCGACCATGACTACCCAAGATTCCTACCCTGATCTATTTCTACCACGTTAATTTTTCGGAAGGCCATTAAGTGGCTGTTTTTAGGTCGCTAAAATGGATTAAGTTCTAATGGATCTGTTAATTTACTGGGGACCAACTAATCATGAAACAACCATCAGAGTATGCCCTTACTTGCCCACCCATGATATGCCATCACTCGGGACATTGGTCAATCTCTCAACCAACTTCACACAATCACAAGGGGACCCATATATGATATAACCCCATGCCATACTTGTCCCCAACAAAGAGCAACAACACTGACCTTAATCCTCTGGATGACACCACTAAACATGTTTTGAGTGGCCACCTACTTTGTTTTTTCTAGAACCATTAATGGGGCACTTAGGCCCATCTTAGTCAACCTTCTTCTCAAAATCTAGTGGCCATTTTTGAAATTGTTTTCCTTTGAAAACATTCATCAAGCACAGAATGTTAAATAATATCTCCAATTATAGGCCAGCTGATTGAAACCATTTTTAATTGGCCAAAGATATAGTAGTCCAAATTGATCATGTCATGATTATGTGCAAGTACGCTGCAGGCTGAATACCATTAAGCAATATAAATATATCATACAGAGATACATGAAGATGAAATGACAACCTAGGTAAATCAGAGATTGATGATGATGAGTAAGATAATCAACTATGGTGACTGGATTGTAGCTTCTTGAACACTTTCTGTGAAGTGCTTTTGCCTCAGTTGAGGGAGAGGTGTAGAAAGGAATGGATAATATTTCAGGATTGTATGGCTGCTGAAGAGAAGACCTATTTTAATGTAATGGGAATTGATCCACCTAATTCTACTACCTATTACGAGTACAGAGAACGAAGATATTAGAAGTTTGAGAACTACCACTGTTGTTTCAGTGTTAAACTACCACAGTGTATCTTCAGAAACAAAAAAAAAAAAAAACCCACTCCTTTGTTCGAACTATTTATCAATTTATGTCATTTGTTATTTTTCTTCATTTTCCCCCTTCTATGTTCCGCTTGCTTGTTTCAGCAGGAAGAAGAGATGGAAATCTAGGAATCTCCGCTCTTATCGTATGTAGTATGGTTCAAGTGATTTTTTTTTTTTTGGTCCTCTCCATGGTCATTCCTTCTTTACTACGGTTGTCAGCCCTTTTATACAGATTACGGGAAACGACATAGTTTCTTCTTGCAGAATAAGGAGTTGGAATGATATCTACAAATTTCTTCAGAAAAATTATTAGTAGATGGGCAATATTGCCCGACTCTGCCCCTGTTGATGCTAAGTCCATAAATCATCCGTGGACGGGTGATAATATAATCTTGTTGAAAGAAATGTAAGCTAAGGATTTCCTCGAATTGACATTGTTTGAATATTGCATTCTATGCATTAGTGTGGTTCAATGAAATCTTAATTAGAGTGTTCAAAATCAAATTCATCCTACGGTTGGGATTTCTTAGGAAATTGGAGATCCGTTTAAAAAAGATCGGGGAGGATGGAAAAAGAACTTAAAACCAAAAATCCAGACTTGTTATATGTAGTCATTTTCGAGGTTAAAAATACTAGGTGACTGTTTTTGGGAGTTCATGCTTCAAGTGTCTGCTAATTTAAGTGAACATAACTTGAGTAACCAGATAATGCAAGACTGAAGCTCTGTGGACAAGTTGTCACCTTAGAATAATTTGCAAATAACTGCAGCAATATTCTACAAAAGCTTTGAACAAGCCGTATGAATCAGCTTGAGATTATAAAACATAATTTACATTCAAAAACGCCTTTAAAAATGGCCAGAAATGAAGAATGAAAAAGAGGGAGAAAAAAAAATGAATAAGTAGGTGGTTTCTAAGAATTTGAACGATCAAATAAGGGTTTACCGTCTTACGACCAATGCAGTGTGTTCACGACTTATAGGATGTCAGAGGCAGAAAACAAAAGCTATAAATATTCTCTGGTGATTGCTTCTTCCAACTCTTTGAATTCCCAGGCATCATCAGCTGAATATTGCCCTGTAAAATAGAAAATAGCACCATCAACTTCATGCCTGGAAACAAAAACAGACGAGAGAAAGGGGAGAGCATCCTGCATAGATGATAATAATGTTACACTACTTTATAGTAGATATGCAAAGCACATTGAAATAATGGGTTTCTTTAAAAATAACTTCTCAACTTTTAGGAAGGTATATTAGCAATGTAATGTTGTCCTTCATTCATCCTTTTTTTCTGTTTTTGTTTATTCACTCATTATCTGTAACTGCCGAGTGCTCCAATAATGGTTGGGAAGGAAAAAGGGAAGGGAACAGAAAAGGCTCCTGCCCCTGTGGTCCGCTAAAACCCTTCCATCCTTTTGGACACATAGAAAGCGTGAACAATAAATTTCATCAAAATTAGTAGTTTTGAGCAAAATGAGCTTACCAATAGAATCTCTTCGCAAAGCTGATAAATGAGCACAACTGCATATAAGAATAAAAAGACAAGTCTAAGTATGGAAATCTAATGTTATTACTCCCCTTCCCTTCACCAGTGAAGTGTATCCCTTCCAAAGGTGCAAGTACAAATGAAAAATGAATTTATTTACAGTACCTGCCCAAAGCCTTCCCAAAATCTGCACAAAGAGATCGTATGTATGTCCCTTTTGAGCATGTCACTCGAAAAATCACATTTTGTCTGAAAGCATGTAAGATGAAGCTTAAGAACAGCAAATGTGGTTTGTCAGAAAGAATTCAACATCTCAATAGCAATATTGGAACCTCCAGCAACTAAGTTTGGTATCAGACATATAAGGTCACTTTCCTTTCAATGGACATCAGAATGTAACATGAAGACCACTTGGTGCAGCCATTCTAAAAGGTCCACGCTTGACAATGTTTGGTAGAAATAAATCCGGTCCTCAGATAGTCATCAAAGATACTAAAGGAATACTAATCTTTGCAAGTGTCATGCTTCCATAGTATGTACAGGAAGGGTTTCCAGCAGAGCAAAACTATTTGAAACACTAGAGGCAGCAGGACTCAGAGCCTCTTAAACATGTTTTGGTTGGAGCTTCTTAAGAATTTTGCAGTCAATCAGCAGTAGAAAACACATGCATGGTCCAATTGTTGAGGGCATGTCGCGCATACTTAGATAAACATTCAATAAAAGTGACTTGAAGGTAAACAATATAAATATCTAGCTACATTGTAAAAACCTGTCTTCTAAACTTCGCTCAACATCAAACTGGAAGATTGAAATCCGCCTTGGTGAAAGTTCAATGCTTTCTCCTCTTCTTGCCTTCTCATACATTCTTTCACCTCCAACCTATTCTTGTGAGTGAAAGAATTAATACAAATGCTTATTTGGGGGAAAAAAAAAACAGAAAAGAAAAGAAAAAGAAGGAAACTATAATATTAATGCAGTTCAATCCCACGCTTCATCACAAATAATGCTAAAAAATTTTAAGGGAAAAAATAAACTTAAATATATGTATGAGATGGATTGGCCTGGTATTTACGTACAGTTATTCTTAAGAGCCATATGATTAAACGCTTTGATCTAAACCATATCATTATGACTTGGGATCCACGTGACAAGGACTGAAGTAGATGTATTTGATTCCTTTTCTTCTCAGATCTTAGGACACAAGGACAGTTGAACTGCAGAAATGCTCTAAATGTCTGGGTAATTCAGTCAGTATTGTACAAGGTATATCTGACAGGAAGACTGTTTAAGACATCAGACATCAAAATGCATCCTAGCGATTCTAGTAAATTAAAGAAAGTGTTCCAACTGTGTCCCTCTATCAAAAGTTCTTATAGACTATATGACCTTTCTCAATTCTAATTGTGTTTCTGATGTTATCCCATACCCACACCCATTTGGCGATGTTGTCAGCACTGTACGCTACAATGTGAAGTGCTCATCTAGTATGTCTTCATACTGGGACAAGCCAGCAAAATATCAGGGCTGGCATGCATGCTTGTTTGCCTCACCCATCAAAGGAATAATGATTTCACAAAGTTTGGGTGCCAAGTGAATATGATGTGCTGGAGAACTTAGTCCATGATACAAGATTAACAATCAAATCAAATCAGAGGATTAGATATCAAAATAGTATTATCCATAGTCAATAACCAGGCCTTTTTTTAACTCCATACGAATAGCAGAACATCCTTTGAACTGATATGCATTACCATTCTCTGCATATGGAAGAATATATCTGCATGAACATGACTCAGTGATTTTCCTGCATAAGTTTATGGGATAACATAGGAGAAATTCTTACTTTGATGGCAGAAAACATAGGAGGGACTTGCCATATCTCCCCACAAAAGGATGCAGCACTTTTCTTTATGTCCTCATCTTTGATGTGTTCCCATGGCTCACGTTGGATAACCTGAAGAAGAAAATAACATGTAACTAGAAGCTACAAAATCTTGGACAATTTAAAGAAAGAGATCAGCTTTATAAGTACAACGGAACAGAAAGCTCTAATTGACCAAACATATCAACGAAAATAACATCTAGAAAAGATGTAAATACAGATGAAGCAAGTGGAATCAAGCTTGTACATGGAGGAAGGTAAATGTGGGCGATTGTGGCCTCCTCCATGCATGAATGTCAGCACCTTGGTGTTATTGTCCCCTACTATGTGTACCAATAGCGCTCCTCTCATGAAATTTGCTTTCATGTCAGACTTTAAGCACAAAAAGTTTTTTAAAACTCATTGTCTTCTATATCCTGTACTAGTAGTAGTCTTCTACCCGGTTTGGTGACCATAACACAGTATCTGCATTGTATTTGCATGTATGAATGACAACTTAAAACCTTGATGGCAGATACCTATGACATCAAACAGTTTAAGGTTTTCCCAATCCGTTTGTTAATAGCTCAGCTGTCTAGCTGCCCAAATAGCAGTGACTGAAGATATATGCTAAATTTGTAGCTCCATGGATTTGTTGGCCATCATTTTCATTGTTAACTTGAAAACTACTATTACCTCTACTCTCAAACAAAATTGGTGAAATTTTTAACAATCGTGCCCTGTTTTTACTTTGACAGGCACAACATTTGTATTTGTTATATGTAGTCAGTTTTAAATAGGAGACGCCCCTTGATTATATGAAGTTCACTGCAACAGTTGTGGAAAAGAAATTAGGAGAGACATGAAATATATACCTTTTAATTGAAAACACAGGGCAGACACACTTATACAAAATAAGTTGCATGTATCCTACTCAATGGCAGAAAATTGTGGCAAAATAAATCTCATGAATTTACAGCCAACTGAACTTAAGATAAAATATCTCATCTCAAAGATTCAAACACACCGGTGAATCAGCATCCCAAGTTGAGGTAGCTTCCCCTAGGCGGAAGACTCCACTATAAGCCTTGGTCATACCTTGATATCTACAATGAAAAATTAAAATTGTTTATAGAGAATCCACCTGTATTGATTAGCCAAGGAAAAGTTGTAGCCATAACTAATAAATACTCCTGTGATCTTATCCTCCATAAGAGGAAGAAAAGAAGATTCAGTAAAGAGCCCAACAACTCAAGAACTTCCCTGGAGCCATTGATTTTATAAAACATCTATCAAGTCTCACCTTTCAACAAGCTTAGTAGCTTTACCAATACATACAATCAGTAAGCCAGTTGCCATAGGATCGAGGGTTCCAGCATGTCCCACCTGTAACAGATAAATTAGTGGGAGGATAAACTAATGGAAAGGTAATGCCTACAATTTAGGTTCAGAGCACCTTTTTCACTTGGACAAGGCGACGAAGTTTTCCACAAACAGTGAATGAAGTCCATCCTGTACAAAACATTGTACTGTTATTTTTTTGGATGTATACTTCAATAAAATAAAAGAAGTATCAAAATTCTTCTTTTAGATTGCCCTATAATGTCGACAACAGAGACCATGATCAACATTCATAAATTTTGATGGATGGATGAGAAGATCCTCAATTCGAGTTCGTCTCCCTTTATAGACTTATAACATGCTCCTGTTTCCTCCTCTCTCCTACTTCTTAGAGAACTTTTCTTTCTTTACAATTGCCAGTCAATGTATTTTGCTACATCAACGCACCGAGATTTTAATGACATGAAAAATTAGCTCCCTTCTTTACAGATAAGTCAATTGATTAAAGAGGTTTAATTAATGATGATCATAAAATATTTTCCACAAAATAGATTTTTTTCTTGGAAGTGAATAACAATATGTAAAATCTACCAATGACTACAGTTCAAACCCACCTTTCGGCTTGTTCACCAAAACCACCGTCCCAGCTGGACTATCCCATTTCGGAGGTAGGCCAGTGCTCCTCGTCGCAACAAACGGTTCCGCATTGGTATTGGCAACATCACTATCTTTATTGGGAACTTTTTTCAAACACTTGAAAAACTCCTCCACCTTCTTCTCCGAAACATCAATTTTGACATCCTTCACTCCAACCCCTTCTCTCTCATTCTTTTCCTCCTCAAAAAACACCAACCCTCTACCGTCCCCACCATCCGCACCCTTCTCATTCCTCTCTTTTGCGACTCTCTTTCCCTTTGCACTCTTATTAGATTCACCGGGTTGAAGAAACGCCTTATCGAAACACTGATCAGGAAAATACTTCTTCTCCAGCTGATACACCATCTTGTAATGCTTGTCCTTCTCCCACGGATACGCAAATGTGTCGTAGAAGTACAATTCCTCTTCTTTCTTATGCAATGTTCGTAGCTCAACCACTTCTTGCTTCAATTCAACAAAATTATCATCGTCTGGACGATTATTGTCATCTTCTGAATCTGACCCATACATTCTTTTTCTCCTCTTGTTGTAATACTTCCTTTTAGACTTATCCATCTCTACGTTACTCAACATGGGTTTGTCGGATGTTAGTTTACGATCGACCCAATCGTCGAATCCGAGTTCCGACTCCGGTTCTGAGTCGTTGGGTTTGGATTTAGGGAGTGGTTGGAGTCGGCGGCGAGGTTGGGTGGATGAGGACTGAGCTGGGCGAGAGATTATCATTTCGTATTGAAGTGGGTATGGAGTTGCAGTGGTGGAGAAGGGTTTGATTGAGAGCGTTGTGGTGGAAGGTTTGAGTTTTGGGGGTAGGAAGACAGAGTTTGATATTGCTCTGAAGGAAGACATAGTAGCGTTCCGGCGGAGGAGGATGAGAGACATACGGGTTACACACATTGATTTCACCATGGATTCTGTTGGTCCAGTTCTGGTGGAGCGTCTCTACTCCCACTGTCGACTGTTTTGAGTTTTTAGGGTGCGTTTGGTTAAGAAGAAGTGATAGAGGAAAAAAAAATTTGGGCCCCGGGGGGGGGGGGGGGATTGGAGTTTTTTTTTTTTTTTTTTTTTTTGTGCTTTAAAATATTTTAAGAATTTTATTTTGTATTTTTAAAAATTAAATTTTTTATATTAAATTTTTAATATATTAAAAGTGTTATAATATGACTATTTTCTTAATTTCAATTATTTTTTTTGTCAAAAGACAATTTATTAACACTAATAGAAAAAATAATAGAAGGTTCGCATTATAACACTGTTGATATATTAATGATACAATATAAAAATTTTAATTTTTGAAGCCACAATAATTTTATTGCAAACTTTTTGAGAGGACAGTTTTAGAAAATAACCATTATATAGTAGTAGTAATTACCACTAAAATTAAATAATTTGTGTTTTTTGGATTATTTTGTACCCCAAAAGATGTTTCAACTTTTAATTTACACATTCAAATATTAATAATATTAATTTATATCCTTAATGTTATGAATTAGTAGTAATGTGAATCTCACCCAGATTGTCATTCAGTTTTCCGTCATAAAGTAAAATACGTGAGTTGTAAGTACTTCAGGAATGAATTTATGTATAAATTCACAGACTATTGACGTCTCATGATATGATTAATCTCTATCTTAATAAAGAAATCTTATTTTCAATACACAAAACGATGTCAAATTGATTGCAGACAAAGTTTTATAGTAGCGGACATACTTCATGCTAATGCCTGAAGTATTTGCACCTCACGTGCTTTAATTTATGACAAAAAATTTAATGACAATCTTGATCGAGTCTATATTACTATTAATTCATAACATTAATAGTATAAATTGAGAATTAAGTCATTTTTCAAGATATAAGAGCAACTTCAAGGAACTCGGTAAATGAGGATTTTTAGTTATTCTAGATAGTCAGGCCATAAAATTTGGCTCTAAGAGACTATGTATCCCACTAGTTATTTTCCATAATCCCCTTTTCACTCATTGTTTCTAGCGAGCTCCCAGGCTAGGTATTTCCTCAACAAATGCCATTTTTTGCGCCAATTTTGTCACTCCACAGAAGCTTCATCGTATTTATCATCTCAGATCACTCCACAGAAGCTCCACAAAAGCTCCATCGTCTTTATCATTACAGAAGCTTCATCCTCCCAGAAGCTTCATCATTGCAAAAGCTTCATCATCCACCCAGGTATGCTCTCTCTCTCTCTCTCTGTCTCTCACATAAACTCTGTATTTATACCACAAAAAATTCACTAAAAACACAGTTCAAACCTCCTGAAATCCCACCGAAAAAACCACTGAAAACTTAGTTAAAACCTACTGAAATTCCACCAAAAAATCACTGAAATCGCACCGAAAAACCCATTGAAAAACCTGCTGAAAACCCACCGGAAATCCCACAAAAAAACCCACTGAAATCCCACCAAAAACTCACTAAAATTCCACATAAAAATCCACTAAAACCAGAAAAATTATATCATTTGCATTTCTGCTTGGAGTTGCTATAATGTCTATCACCGCTGTTTTTGAGCTTGTGCCCTTTCAAACTTGCTGCACATATATGGATAATGTATTGGATGTGTAATTGGATAATGCCCTTTGAAACTCGCATCACATATATGGATAATGTATTGGATGTGTATTTTAAATTTTGATAATTAATAGTTAGTTAAAGTTAGTTGATATAATAAGTTAAAGGGTTATTTATAAAATGCCCCCTCCAAGTTTGGGTCGTGTTTCAATCAGCTCCTCGTGGTTTTAATTTTGACAATCTGTCCCCTTCAAGTTTTAACATATCTCAATCACCTCATTGTCGTTATTCTTGACTGTCTAAATTAATAGAAGTCAACATTAACACTATTAAAAGACATTTATACCCTTCAATCCAAAAACAACCCAACCCTCCACAAGCAACAGTGCAAAAACCCAATAAAACTCAACCTTCCCTCAATCAGTGATTATCCACTCCCTACCCCTCCGGTGAACACAGAAACCCATGCATACCCAGTGAAAACCGAAACTCTCAAAAGCCTCAAAGTTTCGATCAATCCTAAACTCGTGTGAAAAATTGATGTCAATCGAGAACACCCTAGAAGTTTTGATCAATCCTAAACACTTGGGTTGTTATTCACAGAGGGGTGGGCAAGGGTTACTTGGTAGAAGTGGGGATTGGGGGTGTGTGTATAAGTTTTAGTTTTAGTTTTTTTCGGAGGTGGGTTTTGGGGTGCTGTCGGCATTGGGTATAGGGGGTGGGACTATTGGAGCAGGGGGTGGGGGTTCGAGGGAACCGATGGAGCAAGGGTTTGAGGTTGAGGGAACGCCAGAGCAAAAGATGGTGGTTGGGAGACCGCCGGAACAAGAGGTGGGGGTTGGGGGCACTGTCGAAGTACAGAAAGGGGGTTGGAGGCTCACCAGACCCATTTCAATGTCAATGGATTCTCTCTCTCAAAGATTTTTCCCATTTGCTATAGGTCTTGGACTTCTTCTTTCTTGATTTTCTCTTTTCCTTTTGGTTGGTTGGTTGGTAGCTGGTAGGTGTTGCTTGGTTTGATAGCTGGTGGGTGTTGCTTGATTTGGTAGTTGTTGGTGGTAGTGGTGGTTGCTTGGTGAAGGATGTGTTGGGGGCGACGGAGGTGGTGGTAATTGTTTGGTGAAGGCAGTGTTGGGGGCGGTGGTGATTGTTGGGGGATGGCGTTGGAGCTGGTCGCCGATATGGCAAAGGAATGAGAAAGAAAAAAGAAAATGGGTTGGGTGTCAATAAAATCTCAAAGGTACAAAAGTCATTTTACAAATTTTCTTCAACTAATTATATAATTTAGTTCATTTAAAACTTGAAGGGGGCAGATTGTCGAAATTAAAACCACGAGGAACTGATTGAAACACGACCCAAACTTGAAGGGGGCAAATTATAATTAACCCTAAGTTTAAAATAGATAGCGCTGTTAGATTAAATTAATAGAAGGTACTGTATAAAATAGATAGTGTAATAAAAAAGTATATTTTGACTAATTATTTTAGTTAGTCTCCTTGCTTGCAAGTGCTCTAGAGGCAGATTCGGTCTTTTTTTTTTTTCCTGACTCGAATTTTTGGGGTCATTAATAAACAAAAATCGTCGTCTCCCGGACTCGGCGTATTCACAGGAGCTCTCTCTCTCTCTCTCTCCACCCCCCCCCACACCAATATTTGAAATACTCAGTTCCCACCCTTTTCAAATCTTTTGGGGCTTTCTAATTTTATCCTTAGCGCTCGTGGAGGCAATGGATACAGCTGATTGGACAGAAGACGACGAGTGGGTGCTCATCAACGATGATGGATTCGTCTACAAACGGAAGAAGCGCCGTCTTGACCCGACAGCGGCCTCCGCCTCCGCCTCAACAGCACCAGATCCAGCGGCCGAAGAGAAGAATCGCAGAGAACGCAAGAAAATGGCACTAATTAAAATCAAAATGAGGTATCAAAAAGAGATCGACCAGTGGGAACATTTGTCGAACACCTTGAAGACCATGCAAGAACAAACCCGGAACCAACAACAACGGCAAGAAATTGAGGCGTCGACTGATCCGTCTATGAGCTCGCCTCTCTTGCCGGCCCAGTCGTCGGATTCTACTAACTGTAGAATCGTGGATGATCTCTTCATTCAGGTAAATTTTGCATCGCATGTTCTTCGAGCTTTATGTTGTGTGTTTGTTTGTTCAGAAAATGTGGGAAGTAACCTAAACTGTATTTCAGCAAGTAAACCCAGCTGACTCAAAATTTTACTGGGTACCAATTGATAAAGGGGAAAGAAAATATCCAAATATCTCATAGTTTCGTCCATTTCAGTCTCTCAGCTGCCAGACAGGGCTAATTTAGCCATGTACTGTACCACATCAATTAACTGCCACAGTTCTGCCATTATGTTTAACTGGATTGGGATGTTATCAGCAATTCATTATGTACATCTTTGGCTTGTTAATTCATTAATTGGGGAAAAAAGGAAAGAGTTTGTCTTCATACTCGGTTTTTATACCCAGCAAGTAAAACCATACTCAGTTTATTGTTGTAATTTGTTCGAGTTTCTGTCTTGTAGGTTGAGGGCCAAGAAGCTATAATTCGCGATGCTTCAAATTTATGTGACGTAGCTGAAGCTATGTGCGATTCACAACTTGAGAGAACAAAGCGATCCTTCATTGATCTTCCAATTTGGGCAGCTTCACCGCGTGAGCTCTTAGCATCGCTCTGTGAAGATTGAGATTATTGTAGGAAATCACCTAGTTGGTTCTTGTAGAAAGTTTCCAATCCAGGTTTTAGTTGTGACAGTAAGGTTAGTGTATAAAAAGGCCCCTATCAAAATATGTTGTTTATGTAGATTCTCTGATGATCTATCTAGATTTTGAACTGTATCCTGAAGAAGTAACGATGATTGAGCAGATTTGTTAACAATGTGATGAATGAACGTAAGATACAGTTGCAGGAGGATGAAACTTTTCGGATCTAAGAACAATTTGATCTGTAATCCGGAGAGAAAGTTGAGTGATTTGATGGTGAATACTCTTTGTGATTATGTTACAGATTTTGTGTGGTTAGTGTTTGATTTCTTTGTGCTGTTTGCGATATGTGATTTCATAGAAGGGAATGATTTGAAGGATTGATAAGCTCGATTACATGAGCCGGGTATCGTCATCTCTAGTATGAAGCGAACTGTTTTAATGTCGATCAGGAGAAACATGGCGACATCCAAAGCGTTACAGTGGGTATAACTCAATTTCTTAAACTAACACCAAAATGTGGTTGTTTGTCATGCTTTTTCAGTCTTTCCCAAAGCAGTATCAAATGATGATATACACATCTCATAATAGATTATTAGAAAAACTAAAAAATTTAGGCATTTAAAAAAAAAACAGAGTTTTGCTGTATCAGTTCAATGAACTTCAAAAGGAGAAGGAATGAAAAGAGGAGGGATTAAATCTGAAACATCTGATTGAGTCTATCTTGATGATAAGGTTGAGAGGTCGATATCATTTAAACAAGAAGGAACAACTTTAATTGGTTGAAAAACAAAACCAGCTTTTTGACATGCATCCTCTAGGAGCTTCACTTGTGAAGGGCCATCGGGACAAAATGCAACTACGGCACCTCCACTACCAGTAAATTTTGATGCAGCACCCACCTGTCGGGCCACTTCCACCATCTCTATGTTAAGAGCACCAAGGACACTGTCTCCAAACATGCGCCTGTATGAAATCCATATATCGAAGCTCAGTACTATATATCAGATTATAATGCAAGGACAGATCTATGTTTCTAACGGTAAACAAAACAAAATTGTGGTTGTGTAGTACAAGAGCTACTTCCTCTACTGACAACTACATCATGAGATTCAAACACAAGACATTAGAAAAGCTTCAAGGGGATAGAGCAAGAGAAAACTTCCTAAGACTCAGGAAGTTGACCAAATAGTACTCTTTTTTCAGAACTCAGCTTGAGAGGTAAGTGCTATGTTTACCTTCGGAGGTCAAAATTACGATTCATGAGGCTTGCAAGTTTGCCATAATCCTTTTCAAGTAATGCTGTATGTCCTTCTAAAGCTACATTAGCGACTTCTTCCATTGATGATATGATAAACTTATCACCATCAAGCCACTTTTGCCTAACTGTACTGTGTACCTGTATAGAACATGTTATATCAGAAAAAACCATTTACAAGAAGACCTTTGTCCTGTCAAATGTCCCTCCAGCTCTAAAGGTCTCAATTTCGAAGTCATGAAGAAGAATACTAGCTTCCACACAGTTCCTTGTGCTACTAACATGCCTTGTGAAACTAAATTCTGTTTCCTTGTGCTACTAATGTGCCTTGTTTTTTTGTTTCAATAACGAAAAAATGCAAGTAGTTGATGCCAAAAGAGTAACATTTTAACAAAAGAAAACGGCACATAGGAGAGGCCAATGACTAAAGAACAAGTTAGAAATCAAGGTTCTTCATCGATGACAACAAACATATGTCACAAAGAATTTTGAATTTCTATGAAAATTTGTATCTTACTTCAGGGATATACAAATATAGACATTCTATAAAACTAGAGAGAATATGTGAAAGCAAAAGGTTGGCCAGAATTTCATTTATTCCATCCAACAATGCTTAATTTCAAACGCCTGTAAATTTTATGTGATGCTAACCTTCCCAGAGTCACTTGGATTCTCCGCATATATGAGATGGAGAGGAGGGAGAAGACTAATATCCATGGGTGCATATATGCCATGCCCCAAGTCATCCATGTATTTCTTGCTAAAATCCTGCAGAAGAAAGGTTAAGTGGAATCTATTACCTTTATACCCTCCATAATGTGCTAGTATATAAAATCTTAAAATCACATACCATATATACGAGGCCCCCATAGACCTGTGCTACCCTGTCCTGGAGACCTGCAACAATGCCAAGTTCTTTCTCCGCATTAAGGACAAGATTAGGCCTGACCTCCACTTTAACAATATGCCTGACTTTGTAAAAGTCAAGAAGGCAACTAAGGGCAGCACATACAATAGCACTGGAACCTGAAAGCCCTGTCTGAGACGTCAAGAATAAATTTTAAGTCATGTTTTTTCAACAAAATTATATCAAGGCTTACAAAAATTTTCAGTTTGACAGCAAAGTATTAAAGAAATTGAGAAAAAAAAAAACACTTATTATTTTGGAAAGACACAACTGCACTTTTTTATTGTTCACAAGCAATATAAATGGCACAACACTCTCATCGGAGGAAAATGTTTGTAAGAGCAATCGACATGTTTGCAACTAGATTAGAAAGGAACATAATGCAAGGATGTGTTTGCTACATGAATTTGTATGTCCACACTCCAATGAAGACCAACAAAACTTTTAGAATAGAGCATTGACATCGTTTCCTCTCTCATCCACTTTGTATACTGCCTCCTACTATTTTACAAACTGGAGTTTTTTATTTGACAAAAATTAAATTAGCTCAAAGTGGAAGGGTTATGAAAGTAGAAGATGGCTGCTGGAAGGAACTCCATTAAAACTCGTCGATTTTGAGATCTCACTCTAAAAGTGAAATTATTTCTTTTCCAAGATAAAATAATCCCACGGAGACAGGGGAAAAGGCCAACTACAATTATGTGAAAGGAAGAAGTGTGAGCCAATTGCAAGGAACATCAAAACTTGTAGAAAAGTAATATGTATAAGCCTCTCACTTAACCAGTTTCTGATAAATAAGATAAAACAGAAGCAGGAGAAAAAGTAAGTTTCATCTACATGTCAATCAACCATTAGATTAAGTGAAATGGGGGAAGGAAAAAAATGTTGCAAGTAAGATTGCATCAATTTGCAGATGCAATTTAACAAGAAAACAGAGCTGCAAGTAAGATTGCATCAACATACAGAACCAACCTATAAAGAAACCCCAAAGAAGAAATGAAAGTTGTGAGGCTTTTTCACTTATTCTATTCAGAATAAACAGCTAGACATCCTTTTATAAGTGACCTGCCATAGAGGTTAGAGCCTGGCGATCCTAAGGTTGAGCCTTCTTAAAGAAGGTATCAGACAAACTGGAAATGAGAATCCTTGTTGACAAACAATTGATCTGTGCGACTGTCACAAGCAGGGGCGGAGCCACCCTTGGGCTAGGGTGGGCACATGCCCCCCTCAATTTTTTTTTTGTTTATATTAAGCATGTATTTTTTGAAATAAAATTTAGACATATTTAATTATGTCCACCCTAATATTGTATTCTGGTGATATTGATTTGAATAGACCCTATTTAAATGATTATTAACTTTTTGAACAACGTTATTGAAACCTAATTTAAGGACCTAATACATTGCGATATTAAGTATAATAGTGAGTCTTCATATTTAATAAACACTATTATTTATCCAATGATCACAAACCATTGGGTCTCCATCAATTAAATCTCAAATTAAGTGCAACTAATATAATTGTTAACTTTTAGACATGTTTTAGACATATTCGAATATGTTTTGATCATATTGATGTTATTTTATAATTTTTTTAAATTGTAGGGTTATTTCGTTATTGTATAACAATGTGTATCTTTATTTAGTAAACTATAGGATCATAAATGGAAGATTGTTACCGTGATTTTGTATATAAAAGAAATATTGTTGATAAAATTAATTTGTAACTCTTTCAAATAATAAAAATATATCAGGGTCAATTGTAAATAATAATAATTAGTCGCATTCTTGATAAGAAGTTTTAATTATTATTTGTTTGTTCATGTTATGTATATTGATTTTTAATCTTCTATGTTTAAAAAGTATTAAATATAATTTTAATAAATATAAATTTATGAACTTTTACGGTGTATTAAAAAAAAAATTAATACATGCTAGTGTGCCCACCCTAAAAAAATTTTCCGGCTCCGCCCCTGGTCACAAGTGACTCATTTTTCAAGTGAAAAAACCTAATGTAACACAAAATACCAGTAATATTGCTCTTTCATAGCAAGTTAGTTTTTTCTTTAAAAGCAAAAACCGTACGTGGCTATGATGAAGAGGAAATGCCCAACAATGATTAAAGTATCAGAAGACTCATTTGTATTGAAAAAGATGTATAGTGATTACTTTACACAAACAAAATAGTAAATATCACCTAGAACATTTAAAAGCAACTTAAGCTTTACCTGGCGAGGGATGTTTGTATCATATGACAAAGTAAAATTTCCTTCATGAAGCTCGATATGGTTATCTTTACAATAATTGAAAAAAACTTTGCAAATTGCCATAAGTAGACGCACACCTCCATAGTAACCTTCATTTTGCAACCGATTCACCTGTCAGACAAAAGGATGAGAGCAATTTATTTATCATAGAACTTGAAACCATTTGCATGCAAAATGTACAGAATATCTAAATGGTGATTCTAAAAGGAAGCAGTGGCAAATTTTCTCACGACAAACATTTTCTTGAGAGAGAGAGAGAGAGTCAAAATATGTTACTCAAAAATGTAATGATTAAATCAATGATAATCCTCTGCAAAATATTAAATATTTTAAACTAAAAGATACTGATACCTTTGCCCACAGGTACAACAACAACAAGATCTCTTAGGGTAAGCTAAATCGTATATACTTAATTTGGAACTTAAATGGTTGCCTCTTAATATGCTACAAGTGGACAATCATCCAAGAACACGAGTTCTGTCCATAGCTAACAGGTTTCAGTAGCATTCTGTAGATGGCTACGAATCTTCATCAGAATAGGCCAGAACTCTCAAGCACCAATTGTTTCTAACATACCTGTGTCTATGATAATTACAGACTCTTAGCACTGTTGCACCTCAACAAAGACACATCAACTACTCTACATCACAAATTTGCTCTATCAAAGCAACAAGCACTTCTAAATAATCCTTCATCACCTATCTTTTCACAATCTCTACCCATTTCTATTTGACATCACTTTGTCCAGAGGTTCTATTTTAACTTCCCAGATAACTCCATGCAGCGAACAACAATTCAATACCAATTGTTATCAAAATCTATGACCATGATCACCCCAATACATACCTGTAAGGTCGTCCCTTCCCAAGGATCACATGACTTGCATCTATACGATTAATTGTCCTAGCACAACCACAATACTTGCTGTAGATTATTAGATTTTGCTAACCACATTCGTCCAGCAGCTCAAAAGTAAACCAATAAATTGGATACCACATAATACGTGCATATCTGAAGATATCCCTATTTTTATTATATGGCTAAAATACCACTTTTCTACTTCTAATCTAAGCTGGTTTTGCTTGGCTTCTGTAAACAATCTGTTATCAATGTGTCAGGATCATCCAATTTACAATTGAGATGCAAAACGAACAGTATCAGTAACACATTAAAAAAAAACCTAATCAAGATTCAAACAGTAACTTGAGGCAACTGGAACTCCAAGACAACGAAAAAAGTATAATAACTCAAGCAGTAAAAGCTCCGCAACATCCCAATGCAACTACTATTGAGAGAGACACGAAATTTCAAGAGAATTACAATTTTCGGCATATGACAAATTAAATGTAGAGCACCAATTATACACAACAAGATCAAATCACTCACAGATCGAATCACACACCGTTCCACCGATACAAGCAATCTAAATTTCACCACCCGTTCTTAAAATATTAATCTAACCAATGCAAAACAAGATCCATTATCTTCTACACGGCTACTCTCGAACTGCAGATCAAGATCAACAATACATACAAAGATATATGTAAAGAAAGAGAGAAAGATAGGTAGAGACCAGATGACCAATGGAATTGAACTGGACGAGATCGTGAGTAGGGTGAGGAACGATGACGAGATCACTGGAAGGCTCCAAACGAACAGAAGCCCAGAAGTTTGCGAGGCTGAAAGAGATAGTGCGACCATAGTAGACGTCGCTGGGGTTGCCGAGAAGTCCCACTCTCGCATTCGCCTTGTACTCAATCACACTCCGATTTTCAGATTCGGTGTTAGTTTTTCGATCCATTGCTTCTCTTCCTTCGATTGTCGGACTTATCGTTGAGTTTTGTTTTTTTCGATATTTATGGTTTCAGGTAAAACATGAACAACTCAGCATTAGATGAATCCTACTAATGTGAGTCATTGAGTCCTACTTCCAATATGACACGGCTCATACTGAACTGGCTAGGACTTAGAACGGTTCAATTTACCAAATCGAGTAGACTTTTCGCTGGGTCTGCAGTTTTTTGCAATCTAGGCTTCACTGTGGATAGGCTAAGAATCGGGTTTTGGATTGAACCTGATTTATATTCAAATTCATTTAATTGAATATAAACTAATATGTTTTAATTATTTATCTGAATTAGTTTAAATATCTTAAATCTAATATGAATACCTATATAATAAATCAAAGTTGAATTTTTATCCCTTATATATTTTTTTTCCAAAAAATATTAAATCACTCAATTCTATTCATGTTCAATCATTTAATATTTAGTTAATTTATAGTTTAACACAACTTTTATTTCATATATTATTCATACATGATAGTGTATACATGCCAAAAAAAATTTATCGAGTTATGCATTTTGAGAAAATTTTGACACTATTTTTAAGAAAATAATAGGTAGAAATTATTTTTAAATGATGTAAGTAAATAAATTAATTTTAAATTTGGTATAGTGGAATCAATTTTTTGAACGCTAGAATCTTATGTTTAATCGTGTCTTCAAGTACGAGTAATGACTAGTAGATATATATCTATATAATAAAGTACAATACAATTCAAATCTTAAAAAATAAATAAAATGACTTTTGTTTTTCACGGTTGAGATCTCTTTAAATTTTATTTTAAAGTTAATCTAACGGTTAATATTAATACCCCAAATTTAATGGAGAAAATTGGCCCCTAAGGGTGTGTTTTGGATAATTTTTTAAAAGTGCTTATACGACTTAGAACTTCTAATAAGTATAAAAAAAAAAAATGTTTGGAACTGCCCCACCACCCCCACCGCCCCCATCACTACCACCGTCATTCCACCACCACAACAACCCCCGCCGCCACAACAACCGTCGTCGCTGTTGCTACCCTACCACCACCTCTACCACAAGAACCACCACCACTACCGCCACCCTATCGCCCCACCGCCATCATCACCACCACTACCGCCACCCTACCACCACCCATATCGCCCCCACCACCATTTCCACAACAACCACCATCCCCACTCCCCCCACCCCTACAACCACCACCACCGCTGTCGCCACCTTACCCCCACCACCACCATCACATTGCCACTCACGGCTGCCACCATCACAATCGGTCGTCATCACCCATCACAACCATCACCATCTCCCACCACCACCACTGATATCCACCATCGTTCGCCCCATTACAATTGGTGCTTAAATTTTTTTCTGTCTCCTCTATATTTGTAATTTGATTTTGGACGTGAATACAAATATGTTTATTGTTAGCCATTTTTTTTATTATTTCGTGCCTTCAAACACGGGAAATAACTAGTCTATATAATAAAGTACAATACAATTCAAATCTTAAAAGATAAACAAAATGACTTTTGCATTTTGCGGTTGAGATCTCTTTAAATTTTACTTTAAAATTAATCAAACGGTTAATATTAACACCTCAAATTTAATAGGGAATAGGCCACTAATGATGTGTTTATGTGACTTTTTAAAAGTACTTTATAACTTTTCATAAATATTTAAAAAAAAAAATAGTGTTTGGAACCGTCTCACTATCACCACTACCCCCACCACCATCACCGCCACCCCCACTGCCACACCACCACTACCGCTGCCACCATCCAACCACCACCTTTGCCACAATAACCGCCGCCGCCACCCCACCACCACCATCACTTCTATCACCGCCCCACACCACCACCACCATCGTTGCCGCCACCCTACCACCACCGTCGGCACCCCCTACCACCACCGTCAGCACCACCCCATCACCACCGTCATCGCCGTCACCCCACCACCACCATCACCTCTATCACCGCCCCACACCACCACCACCATCGTTGTCGTCACCCTACCACCACTCCACCATCACCCCCTACCACCACCGTCGGCACCACCCCACCACCACCGTCACCGTCATCGCCGTCACCCCACCACCACCACCACTGTCGCCACCGTCATCGCCCACCACTACCGTCACTCACTGTCATCCACACCCACCACACCTACCACCGTCATTCGCCACCATTCATCACACTATCGCTCAAAAGAACCCGTCGTCGCCCACCACCACTATTACCAACTACCATCATCGTCGTCACTCATGGCTACCACTACCATCATCGTCACCCAAAAACAACCACCACCATCACCGTTTCTACCCACCACTACCATTGTCGTCTCTTACCACCACTACCATTGCCGCCTACCATCACTACCACTGCTCACCCCTATTTAAACTGGGGTTTAAATTTTTTTTTCTCTCCTCTATATTTATGATTTGATTTTTGGTATGAATACAAATATGTTTATTATTGACTATTTTTTTTATTATTCTGTGCTTTCAGGCATAGGTAATAACTAGTATGTATATATATATTAATTATTTGTATTTGATCAAAAATAGGGAAAATTTCAACCACACCCCCTCTAGTTTATCATATCTTCAAAGACACCCCCTCTAGTTTCTAAATCTTCAGTGACACCCCCTGTCAGATTAAAAATATTAATTATAATGAAATTTTACTAAATTGCCCATGATATATTTGAGGACAAACTTCATTCACACCCCCTCTAGATAAGTATATCTTCAATGAGACCCCCTCTAGATAAGCATATCTTCAATGAGACCCCCTCTGTTTTTTAATTTTTTTTACGTATTAAAATTCAAGTGAATTAAAATTCGATTCAAACTAATTAAAATTTATTTTTCTACATATTAAAATTTGAGCCAAAAAAAATTTATATTTTTTACGTATTAAAATTTGGGCTAATTAAAATTCTATTTGAGTCAATTAAAAATTATTTTTAATCGACTCAAATCAAATTTTAATCAACTCGTATTGAATTTTAATCAGCCCAAATTTTAATACATAAAAAATATAAATTTTATTTGACTTCAATTTTAATAAATCAAATTTTAATTGACACGAATTTTAATAAGTAAAAAAATATAAATTTTGATCGACTCGAAAGCGAATTTTAATCGACGCTAACAACTCAGGTAGAGTTCAAATCGACTCAAATTTTAATATGTAAAAAATAAATTTTAATAGGCTCGAATTTTAATAAGTTAAAAAAAATAAAATTTATTCAACTTCAATCGAATTTTAATTAGTTCAAATTTTAATATGTAAAAAAATAAATTTTAATCGGCTCGAATTTTAATAAAATTTTATGTAGAAAAATTACTTGAGGTTTATGTAAGGGCATTTTTGGTATTTTAGATTATTATTTTTTGTTAGAAATGATAGTTTAATGGTAGGGGGTGTTAGTGATGTTTAAATATAAACTAGAAGGGGTGTCACTGAAGATTTAGAAACTAGAGGGGGTGTCCTTGAAGATATGGTAAACTAGAGGGGGTGTGGTTGAAATTTTCCCTCAAAAAAAATATTATTTATTAAAATTTTAGTGGAATACTATTATATATCGAATCGGATAATCAGACTGAATATCTGATTATAAGTAGATTTAAATATGAACTAATATTTTTTTATCCGTTGAATAAACGAATCCGATTCAGTAACAAATTTTTTCAATTAGATTCGAATTCGAAAACAAATTTTTTAATCAGATTTGGTAACAGATTTTTTAATCGAATTCGAATTATCTAACATATTTTTTATTCAGATTCGGATGAATCCAGATCCAATCCAACTTGATCTGTTGACAGACCTACTGGTGGACTTCCCTTGTGAGCTTGGACTAATATAATCATGCTTAGGTAGGGATTCCAACCCGATTGTCCCTCAAATCCTTTTTTCCTATAAAAGGAGGTGTGAATATTTGTTTATTCAATTATTTTTGTAATCAATAGTAATAATAACCTAATAATAAATAAATATTTTTCTGAGTTTCACCATGGTTATGCGAGTATAATTAGATTCCACTATCTAACATTATTCATCAACCGGAACTAAACCCACTAATTTAATACAGATGACGGGCCTATGGGCCTGGATATCATCTTTATCGTATCAAACTAGACAAGTAGGCCTATGGAAAAGGATAACTTCATCTTGGCTTCTGAACCACCACCCATTAATCATCAAGGAAGGTTCTTAACCAATGGGCAATGGCCTTAAGACATTTAACAAAATGAACCATGCAGGACCTGGGCCTCTCCATGAGCCAGTGCACCAACTTAGTTTCTTTGTACCGACTTAGAAGTAAATGAAGGGGTTAAATGGTTAATGGTTATTCTACTTTGTCACTCTCCCTGCCGTTGGACCTTAATGTCGAGGATTTCAAGTTCGTCATCCCCTTCTTCTATAATAGTGCATGACTCAAAAAAAAAATTATAATGATCTGACCCCGAGAGATTTATCAAGTTTCGAATTCGGGATGTTTGTTATATTTTTCTTACTGACAGCGGCAACTATCAAGTGACACTAGTTAAAAACCAAGGGGAAAAAAAGCAGGAAGTTGGACACACTGTTCCCAACCTCCGGACGATGTCATCTAGGCGCCGATTGCCGTGTTATCGGAAATTACACTTGCACCCCTATTCCATCTCATGAAGTTTCAGAATTGCATTTTGTCTCATGAAATTTGATATCAAATGTTCTATTCACTTACAATTCTGAAAATCCTCAGTCAAATTATTTCAAATGTGAGGGCAACAATCATTTTGAGATTCGAGGATAATCACATGTATACAGGGAATGTTTCAATGACTCGAACATCTAACGCTCATATTGTTCTTGTGCAATCTTACCACTGCATCAACACATAGCCTTTACGTGATTAAAAATGAACAGTTTTTTAAAATCTTTTGTACCCTTTGTCTCTTAGTCCTAAAAATATAAAATAAACTTGATTGTTTTTTAATGATTTTGAAGTGAACTTGTCATGGTACATAACAATGGTACAAAAATTATTTCATCAATTTTCTTACTTAAATGTGAACTCAGGGAATTTTTTTTTTTTTTTTTGGGGGGGGGGGGAGGGGGTAAGTGTCTCTATCATGAGAAGGGTCCAAACAGGTTGGCCAACTATGTAGCATTATCATTCTAGCAGAGAATATTTGTTTTGGCCTAAACACAAAAAACTTTATTTTTTTTCCTGCCGTAGCTTTCTTGGAAGTTGCCTGGAAACAATCCTCTTTTGTACTATCCCTGATAAGGGGAGGTGCTTGTAGTGGCTCACATCCCTTCTGAATGGAAATAAGTCCCAGTGGGCCCGGCTGATCGTTCCATTTTGGTTAAATCTCATTTTACACCCCCTTAAAAGTTTTATATTTACTTTTTACTTGATCCTTAAATTATCGACTAAATCAATAAAGTTTCTGAACCGTAAGTCACGTTCCCATTAAGTCCTTATGTCCAAATTGCATAGCAAAAGTCTTCAAGTGAATGAGACCGAAGCATCACGTGCTCACCACTCACCAGCCCCACATTTGACTGACTTGCCTCTACCATTATATTAGGTCTTCAAATTTTCGGTGTGAACTCATCTTATATAAATTTGACTCAGAGTATACAATAAAAACTAAGATTCTAATTAGCAAAGACCCATGTGATGTACGGGATTTATATTGTCTCGGGCCCCACTCTTTGAATCTATTCTCCACCTCTCCCCCACCTAGGGTCGATAATCTTGATAATCGAATTGAGTCTATCGAGCTCATTTTTTTAAACAAGTCTAAAAAATCTTTTAAGTTCAGTTCGTTTAAAAAAAGAGCTGAACTTGAATAGCTCGGCTCAATTATCATCTCCCCCCCCCCCCCCCCTCCTAAAAAAAACATCACACTCCATCCCCAGTTGAAATATAATATCAATTGGGAGGCATTAAACAATACTTAATACATGGGATTACCTTTGTAATCCTAACACATGTGGAATCCTAACACATGTAGGCTTAGCTATCATGTTACTCATTTAACAATGACATTTGACCTAACCACATACATATGCGCTTCAAAGGAGAATATCCACACTGATCTTTTATGCTCACCACTCTCAAGGTCTCTAAGCTTAGAATAATACCTCCTCTTTCATCTTTAAATATGCTTTTAATAATTAATTAAATTATTAATCTATATAATTCATTGACTCTCGTACTGTCTCTTACAATTTTTTAAATCAGATTAGCATTGGGAACTTAATAATAAAACATTTATATGTGACTCGATCCCCGTGCCACTGTCGATGAAAACAAAAACTCTAAACGAGGGGATGAATTCGTAGGTACATACAATCTCGTATAAAAACTATTCACTTGGTTCACTCAAAGATTGACGACAAAATGAGATCGAGACATCAATATTATTTTGGGGTGTGATGTTTGATTGACAAAAATGTTATCAAATGATATTGAGTGATTTGAAAGTGTTTTTTTGTCTCACGTCTCTTCATTCAAAATTTAAATTTGATTGGTTATGTTAGTGTCACAAACGATTATTCGGTCCTTATTTTTATTTTATTTTTTGTGGATCTAAATTACCAGTCGTTTAATTGCAAATTAAAATCATCTATTCCGTTACGCAATCTGAATGATGGGTACAATTTGAAGTACGAGGTAACCGTTGGATTCAAATCATTATTTTGTTGAATTAATGGTAGAATTTAGAAGACTCTTTCACGAGATAGTACCCTTTTATTTCTTGCGGAAGTTTATCACTCACCAGTCACCACCGGATGTACCTTCTTTCCAAGCCTGCATGCTCCAAATCTCGATGACCTTGATTATTCATGGATGAATCATATATTATTAATTTGTAATAATATTTTATATTTTAAGTTTAGCTTACGAGAGACAAACGTCCTGACTCGATCCATAATATGAAAGATATATATCAAGACTCTCCTCAATAAATAGTCTTAAAAATAATCTCACTGCTAAAACAAAACTCACCCTATTCCAACTATAATTTAGTATCTACAATACCCAACTCCCTTCGTCAACTACAGCCAAAGAGGCTTATCCCTAGACTTGACAATTCGTTAAAGTTAAGTATCGAGAGATTTATTTTTTATGAATATTTTAATTTAGACATTAATAATTTATTTTTGATCAAATGAGAGAAAAAATTATTCAAGAGACTTTTACCGTTGAAAAAAAAAAACAGAAGTTTAAATCCTTCAACAGATGCCCCCAGGGACAAAGGTCGCAGAAAGGCACAATTATGCCCATTAGGGATGTCTTGACTCTTGACCAGTAGACCGGGTCAAACGGCGCGTGACTAACGAAGCCTCTACCTACGTAGTTAAAATGACGATAATACATTTAATCATTTATTCTTTTAAACTTATCACGTCCGTGTTATTATATTATATAACTGTTTAATTTAATTATAACACAATAAATGAATAAAATATACCATACTCTTTTAAATAACTATTCTTTATAAAAAAAAATATAATTCATTTTATTCACATATTTATTTATTAATAAACAATTATAATCAGTTACAATACCGACGTAATATAAAAAATGATTATCCTAGTGATAAGGATAAGAGAGTAAGCAATCACTAACCAAGGCTATGTTGGTAATATCACTCAATTTAATAAGACAACTATAAGTCTTACCTCGCGGGGAAGTGAAACAAAAGAAACGGTCCATCCTAATAACTTTGACAACTGCCATTAATTACTACTACAGATAGGAATTTCCCAAGTTTTAATTGTTTTGTTTATTTTCTCAAAAACGCTATGGTACAAGCATCCTCACCAATATCCATGATCCTCCCCTCTTCGTGGGCCAATCACAGAACGCTGGACCACAATTAAATAAAAAAAAAAAGGTGAAAATGAAGAATTTTAAAACAGAATCATTTCAAGTTTTTGGTGTGATTTCTAAACGAGCAATGTTATGCACATCAAATTTGTGTATCAAAAATATGTACTAAATTATTGTCAATCGTTGGATCAATGGATCTTATCATCATCCAACGACTGACAATGATTTAATGTATATTTTTAGTGTATAATTGTGGCTACCACCGTTTTATTCATTCCTTATAAACGACTTGAAATTTATTTTATCATATATTTTTTAGTTTTTTTGAATAATAAATCACTAATTATTTATTAGTATGATGAACTTATTTAAATATAACACGCCTCATTTAAATTTGAAAATTTGATGCTTGATTTAAAAAAATTTATATTGAAAGAAATATTTTTAGAGAATTTACAAAAAAGGCTATCACAATTAGGGTTGATAATCGAACACTTGTTCTATGTTTGGTTCGGATTCGACTCGTTTTCTAAATTAATCGAACTTGAATAGTTTTTTTAAAATTTATTAAGAAAAACGAGCTCGACAGACTCATCTTGAATACCAACCCTAACCGCGATGACCTTCGTAACAATACACATTTGATTGGGGTTTTAGTCAAAAGAGGATATCAAAGAATTGAGGATAAGATTATGGTAAAATTAGCCATAAATTAGCATTTTAACAATTGATCAAGAAATTAATAAAAAAAATAGAATACTACAATAATAATAAAATTACACGGGTCAAATTCACATTTATGGTAGTGAGGGTGTAGGCAACATAGTGTGTAGGCGTTCTGTATTGGATTTTGGTTTCGTTTTTCTTCTAATTCAAAACTAGGTGGTATTTATAAATTTGGGAATTTGAAGGGTCTTGTCTATAATTAGTATTTTCATTATTTCTCTTCCCTGAAAATATCTTTTATTTTCCCTCTCCAATTTTCGGAACTCCAGTAGGAGAGAGAAAGAGGGACATCTATGGACTATAACTGTTGAAAGAGCGAGGAACCACCAAACGGCTATAATTAACGTTTCCAAGTAGAGTCCCAGAGCGGAAATTAGAAGATAACCCTTCTTGAGGATGTGTTGTTTGTAGGCTGTATCATTACTGTAATTGGAAATGATTATAGGGGTTTGATAAGGGTTTCTAAGGATTTGTATATACAGAGTGCCTCCATAGAGGGAGGAGACTTTCAGAGAGAGCGAGAGAATCGGAGATAGAGAAGGGGTTTTGAATCGGCATTTGTGGGGGTCTCTATATTTTGGATCCTCATGATGCTTGATGGCTATTACAGTTCGAAAAAGAGTGATGATATATGTGAAGACGTTTGTGGCCAGGTATGTCCTTATTGCTCGAATAAAGCTTCTTACTTCCAAATTCTTATTTGTTTTGCTTGTTACGAGTTTGATTTTGTTCTTGAATGTTGAGGATTGCATATGTTTGATTTTGGTTTTTATGGATTGAATAGAATTGGGTCTTTCTTTGGCTGGCCAAACTGTTGTTTCTTACACATGAATGGTTGATTAAATATAAACCCTAGAAATTTGGATTGATTGGTTTGTTTTTGCTGGGGATTTTTGTTTTTTCCTGCATAAATTTGTATCGCAATTTGATTGAGTGAGCGAATTCATGGGTTCTCTCTCTTTTTTTCTACTTGGCAAAGTAGTTGCCTTTCTGAAACTTTTCTGTTTGAATTTTGAAATGGATAATGTATTTGAAAGACATGTCGACATCTATGGTTCCAGATTTTGATTAAGAAATTTCAAACGTTTTTTAGGGCCTTTACAAATTTACCATGGTTGTAAGGTTTTACACAACTCAACAAGGGATTAGGGAACTTTTTTTTTTCAGGGTCATGTAGTAGAAATTAAATAAAAATTAGGGTGTGCTAACTGGAAATTCTATGGTTTATTCCATCTGGGTATCTTAGAAAGTTATTGATTTTAATCTGCAGCAGGCAACATGCACGGCATTGAGCATGTCAAGACTCCGATGTTTGCTTCAGGGCCTGGATTTAAAGACCTTCATATTTTTGTTTGTAATGGTGCCAACTGGCATTGTTGGTATATATTTTCATGGTCAGAAGATTACATACTTCCTACGGCCTCTGTGGCAATCTCCCCCAAAGCCTTTCATTGAGATACCCCACTATTATCATGAGAATGTGTCGATGGAGACTCTTTGCAAACTTCATGGTTGGGGAATTCGTGATTATCCAAGGCGGGTTTTTGATGCAGTTCTATTTAGCAATGAAGTTGACATGCTTACAATCCGATGGAAAGAATTGTATCCTTATATCTCACAGTTTGTTCTTCTCGAATCAAACTCAACGTTTACTGGTTTGCCCAAGCCATACTTTTTTGCGATTAATAGGGATCAATTCAAATTTGTTGAGCCTCGGCTGACTTATGGGACAATTGGGGGAAGATTTAGGAAAGGTGAAAACCCATTTGTGGAAGAGGCATATCAGAGAGTGGCCCTGGACCAGCTTCTCAGAATAGCAGGTATAGAGGATGATGATATATTGATAATGTCTGATGTTGATGAGATCCCCAGCAGCCACACAATCAATCTCTTGAGGTGGTGTGATAATGTCCCTCATATCCTTCACCTTCATCTGAGGAACTACTTGTATTCTTTCGAGTTCCAATTGGATCATAAAAGCTGGAGAGCTTCCGTCCACAGGTACCAGAAGGGTAAGACTAGATATGCACACTATCGTCAGACTGACTTCCGCTTGGCAGATGCTGGTTGGCATTGTAGCTTTTGCTTCCGCCATATTAAAGAATTCATATTCAAGATGAAAGCTTACAGCCATAATGATCGTGTGAGGTTCTCTCATTACCTGAACCCCAAAAGGATTCAAGAGGTGATTTGCAATGGAGGTGACCTGTATGATATGTTTCCCGAGGAGTACACATTTAAAGATATCATTGGGAAGCTGGGACCTATTCCTCATTCTTATTCAGCGGTTCATCTTCCTGCCTATTTGTTGAACAATGCTGACAAGTACAACTATCTTTTGCCTGGGAGTTGCAGAAGAGAAGATGGCTGAGTTTCTCTTAGAATGAGGCGCTTTTTCTTTAGAAAATTTCTAGGCTTTAAGTTGCAGATTTTGTGTTGCACCATGAAAGGACCTTATGGGGTGTCTGATGACTGTTGTGTTTAACTAATAGATACAAGTATACCAGTTATCCAACAAACTAGGTCATTTTTTTAGAGAAATTCCGGGAGACTTGGTGGGTTCTTGGATTATTGGGGTTTAACTTGTACATTTTCTGTTTAATGGTCTTGAGTTCTTCTCGGATGGAGGCAAATACTTTTGCCAAGTGAAGAGTTGAGAACTTGCATACCATCTTGTGTGTGTATGGCATGACCCTGATATTGCAGCAGAATGACATTTTCTCATGCTTTTCTACTATGGGTTCCATTTTCCTCCCTTTTCTATTCTGTTCCATGTTTTTCTTGAAAAAAAAACTTATCTATTGGTATATTTCTACGCCTTTTGCTTCCGTCTGATGGGACTGACCATCCATTAATCCTAATCCAGATTTTATTTGTTTTCCATGGTACCTAGATCATAACAGATTTGTTGAGGTGAGGGAGTGGCTCCATCATAAGGGCTCACTTTTGCCCACAGGTGCTTGCGGGTTCTAACCCCATTCCCTTCTCTTTCCTCTCCCCCTCCCCACAACAAAAAAGAAAAAGCTAATACCAAAGAAAAACATAGTTCTTTGTTTCTTTAGGTTAGTCATTTGTTATGCTCCATAGTCCATACCATTTTCTCATATCTAATTCTTTCCAATCCAATTAGCTATCACACATTGATAGAAGATTCACTTAAATATATCCCGAGGAAGGTAACATCTGCAAAATATCATTAATTTTCCATCAACTTGTCTACTCATTCGCTTCTTAATGTTTTAAAAAAACAATTTGTTTATGCAATAAGATTTCCACACCAAATGTTACCGCCACAAGGCATGTTCTTAACTTCTCAACAGCTTCGACGAAAGAGCACCCTTTGTCAACTCCCCTTTTTAAACTAAGGATCATTCATACCTATCTCTCTTTTAGGTGGACAACAAAGTACTTTAAACTCACTAAAGGTATCTGGGATATATAGTTCATGTCACCTAATGTGGTTATACCCTTCTCCACTTCACCCTTATCAGCAGATTCAGTGATAACCACATAATCCTCATATTGTGTTGTGTATAGACCAACAAAGTGACTTGGTGGAAGTCAATAACACGCCTCTCTCTCTCTCTCTCTCTCTCTCTCTCTCTCTCTCTCTCTCTCTCTCTCTCTCTCTCTCTCTCTCTCTCTCTCTCTCTCTCTCTCGCCTAAAAGAATACATTTGCTGACCAGCTACCCACTCTGTAGCCCTCTCGCCACTGCCTCTTTATTTAATTTTCCTCCACTCATGATTCGTGTCTCTGACCTGTCACATAAATTCACATAGTTGTCCTCCAGGCGTTGCCAGGAGCCAGAAATTTTGTTTAAAGTGAACACTTTAACTATAAATTTAATTTTTTTTTCTTTTACTCAATAAAAGTAACATTGCACATTTTAAACTTATTATATTATATTTGATATTCAAACATTCATTAGATACAAAACGGTTCAATGTTGATATAATGTATGCAAAGAAAAACAATAAAAAGAGGTTAATTGCAATTATTTATAATTGATCTCAATAAGTTTTCATATTTTAAAAACATTATATGATAACTTTATTATCAATAATATAAATAATATTTTTCTCTATATAAATAATCAAAGCACTTTTTAAATTATGCAACTTAGCACTCACAGTTTTCATAATTTAAAAAATGAATTCGATATATCAAAACTTGTCTAAACGTGTCCGTAAAGTATAGAATATGTTCAAAATTTCATAGTTAATTAGGTATATATCTATACTACTTGGTAGGACAAAAAATTAACAAGGTGAACACAAAATATATAGGCCGGACAACATGAACTATACCAAAAATTATTTATTTAAAATATATGTAAGTAATAATTTTTTTTTTAAAAAAATCCAGGGTCCCCCCCCCCCCCCCCCCCCCCCCCCAACCAAAGAAAGGGTAGACATTCTGCCTCAAACAGAATTGCCAGGCCTTCTGAAGGAAGCTCATTGTGACCGGTTTCCTCTAACAAAATCTATTCTCATCAAGCGCAATCTACACTTATAAGCATGTCCTGCAACTTAAATTAAGGCATACCCTTCATATTCAAGATTAAGATACTGCACAAACATTTTTTTACACACACACACAGAACTAATAAGTTCCGAATGGTTTCCATTTTAAGTGTGATGATGCCTGGGGTGAATTTTAAATAAGTATGAGCTCGGGAAGTGAGGTCAGACAGGGAGGTCAGATATGTCACCTAGAGCTCAGCAGACCAGACCTCGAGTTCCCCTCAGATGAAGCAATAGAGGAAGTACGAAGGTGACAACTGGTTAATAGAAGATACCCTCGAAGCAATAGAAGGCTATAATCAAGGCATAAAACTCTCAATCAACCAAGATCCTCTCCCAGAATCAAGGAAAATTAAACGAATGAAGGGTAAAGATCCCACTGCAAATCCCATCAAGTCAGGGGCTAGACTATAAATACTGTACAACGCTTCCATTAGTGGGGTGACTCGAGATAAAACAAAAGCTCTCTGTAAACAATGATTGTTAAGAATATAGACTACAGGAACAAGAGACTCCATTAAGGAGTGGATTAGCCGAGCTTCCGAGTTGGTGAACCACTATACTTTTTCTGTGTCGACCCCCTCCCCTTTTTTATCCCCTAAACAAAGAAATCAACGTACTTTCACCTCGAGCCTAGAAGCTCAGATCCTCCCATTTTGCATGTGGAAACTTAAATTCTGCTCATTCGCGTTTTATACACCACCAAAGTGATTTGTCAGGGTTCATGTAAATGACTTCAACGTCACAATATGCAACAGTCACTAAAAACACTTGAGAAGCCCCAACAAAATTGGAAAAAAATACAGATCAAATTGACAAAGAGGCTGAACACACAAAAACCAACATGGAGTTACTAAGTTGCTGATTGTCATCGAAATTCCATAGCATTGCATGCCTCTAAGCCTTGAAAAACTTAACTAAACTTGACGATAGCATGGGAATGGGCAAAGTCCTGATGACCCTTAAAACCAGGCTCTTCGTCGTTGAAACACATCCCTGAGGAATCAACATGAGCATCTTTGACATTGGAGAACACAAAATTGGGATTTAATTGCCATTATTGAAAGCTTTTATCTTCACTATAACCGGTCCAACCAACCAAAAATACTGTCTTGAGAACCAAACTGCAAATCCTGCATGCATGGATAAGGAGTTTTACACATTACATAGATTATGAAGATGAGTTTAAGAAAAAGAGTGTGGGGCAAATTGCTCACTGCGAGATGAAAATCTGGTGGAGTATCCAATTCTAAGTTCTCAAGCTCAGCTATGCCAGAGGTAGCATTGCCATCTACTTCAGGCACCTCATTAGTGTTGCGAGGAAAGCCAGTGAAAGGGCCATGATTCAGTCCTGGATCATTAAGAAGGGCATAAGAATCGAAAACCTCATTGCATAACAAGGCGTCATCTAGGCCATTTATATCTACAGCCTGTGATTCTCCAGCCAACCAGGTGGGATATTCCATTTCATCCTTGATTTGTGCAGCAGATGAAGAAGGATGTGATGTTGCTGTAACAAACTCCGCTTCCTGATGCACATGAGATCAGTTACGATAAGACTGTCAAGAGATCAGGGAACAAAAAGAAAATAAAGACATTCTTGCACTTAGAGAGGCCTCTTGTCTGAACCCAAACAAAGTATGGTTGTTTAGCTTAAGTTTATTCTAGCAATTTCCTTCAGAAATTCGAAAATGAAGTCCACATTGTCATTTAACATTGGAAGTATCCTTTTTAATCTTTCCTTTCTATAATTGGGAAAGAACTTCAATTTAAACATCGATATTTTCCTGTTCATTGCCTAAATAACAATAGTACGTTCCATGTTCTGGCAAGAACTACAATTTAAACATAGATATTTTCACATTCATTGCGAAAATTAAAACAGGTACGATCTACTGACTTTGGGGAAAGCCACAGGTGTCGTGTTTTGACAATTGACATAAACACTGTGGCAGATACGGCACCATTTCAAAGTCTAGACAAAGGAACAAGGCATATGTTGCCTTTGTAATCTACACAACATTTACATTAACTTCAGCTTGAGAGTACCTAGATGTGCAGAAATATTAACAACTCTTAAATATATTTTTTGAACAAGAGGCAAATAACTCATCCTTTAACAACATTATTACGGTGATGAAAAGCCATTCCCCCCAGTGTCAAAGAAGAGTTGGAAATGGCAGGTCATTTGTGTTGTGACATTTGTATCCAAACATGTGTAGTCTTTGGACATCTCATAGTTAATGGTGCCCAACAACAAAGAACTTTGGCTAAGCATCCAGATAATTGATAAATGAGGCAAAAGGGTTCTTCAAACAAAAGCATGTAATCGGAATTTCCAACTACCTGGACAGGTGACGGGAGTACATAATCATCTGTGACATCATCAGGTGAAAAAGATTTCCCAGGGCGAGGTGGATTGGGAGTAGTTGTCTTGGGAGTCCGGGGACTAGTTCGTATTGTTCCAATATCAGATTCTTCAACAACTAGAGAGTTCTCATCCTTGTCTTTCTGCTTCTGGTGCTGATAAAAGACTTTTGAAACCACATACTGGCCTTCTTTCTCATCTTCATCAATCCCTAGATGGTATTGATGCATAACCCAATTAGACTTACCAGGTTTGGATCCCTTCTTTGAAGTTTGATAAAGAACCATGATCTTCTTATATCCTTTCTGGACTCCATTCTCCATCACAGGCCTGGTCTTACCTGTCTTATGCCAACGGACATGCTCTTTTATTATATTATGTTCATCACAAATCTTGCGGCGCTTCCTTTTACCAGTAGCATATGCATTGATAGTTTTGCAAAAGAAATGGACACTGCTTCCATCTTTTTTGGCACCTAACATAAACCCAGAGTTGACTTAAAAATGATCTGATTAAATCAAAACCCCATACATCACATCTTATTGACGAACTCTTGGTTCACAACACAATCACAGAATGGGTAACCAATGTAAGACCAACTGAAGATGAGAAAGCAGACAAACTCACAAATTCTTATAAGGTTCAACCCCTGGAAGAGAAATAAAAAAATGAAGGGACCAGGAGTAACTGAACAAGGGACTATACAATCTTATGACCAAGAAGGTTGATAAACTGAACTCTCCGTTTGTTGCAGGTTCATCTCGTGGAAGATGCAAGTAATGCTATATCAGGCAAGATATTTTCAGCAGACCGAAATTTCCAATTGAACACAAATTAAAACTGAAAGCAACTAGTCTAAAGAAGTAGTACAATTTCACCATGTGGGTACCAATCTACGCCCATGAAACGGAGGTATCTCCTAGACTCCTAGTTACAATTTAGTGGCCTCACAACACAAGCACTATGCAGTCCTCATTATACTGTGTTCAATTGAAATTATTTGCAGATTCTCACCCAATTAACATGTGTTGAATTAGTGATCACCACACTGATAGAAGTAAAATCATTTAAGTACCATATCTAAAATTGGAAGCTTGCTCACCAGGAAGATTTTCTGGATGGGTAGAACAAATTCCTTCGTCACCATCAAGTGTTGGGATGAACTCATCAATAAACATGTGAGGTTTTAAATTTCCCACTCCACATTTTTCAGCTAAATGTTCTAGGATTTCTACATCAGATGGGTCAAATTTTACTCCAGCAGGCAAACCAGGCCATTCGTGAGAGACCTGCACAGGAGAAAATCATCAGAAAATCAAAACCAAGGGTAACTTTTACCTTTAAAATGGATCTCTTATATGCCAGTTAAACCAACGCAACACACACTCTTTCATGCATATATACCAACATTTGGGGAAAGGCAAAATCAATATTGTAATGGCATTAGGCAATAGCATGAACTACTAATGGTATCATATCACACTACGAGATTATGTTAGTCACTGTTTTGCAGAAGCCATGGTCAACAGTTCATCAAGGTGCATTACTCACTCCACAAGAAAGATAATTCTTCCAAATGTAAGTGAATGGGCCAGAAAGAGGCTAGTTAGCAAATTCACAAAAAAAGTTTGCGCTTACATCTTTGTTATCAATACGATAATGGCACTTTGGGCATTCACGATTTGCCCCACAGTCCTTGATCTGATATGCAGTTGGTAGAGTGGCATTTTTCACTTTCTTGGCAAGTCCTCTGCTGTCAATAAGCCAAGACCTGCATCAATTAAATATACTTAGTCAAGATGGACTGTTAAAAACAATCTAGTGGTCCACAAAGAAGAAGAGGCATATGGAAGCAACAGCAGTATAAACCACAGCACTTGAATGAGAAGCAAATAGGCAGACAATGCTTAGGAAAGAACTACAACTCAAAAGGACATACCAATTAATACGTGACCATTCGAAGTAAATGGCATACAGATATAATTAGCTTGTGGTAAATAAACTTTTAATAGTACCAGTTTTATCAATAATTAGGACCAAGTGTGATAGGGAATCTCTTTGATACCAGTAATATGAATAATCAATCATCAATTTGAAACGTAACACTTGCAAAAATTAGAACAATTAGTTGAACCGCATAGGGAAAGAAATATGCACGCGAAGATGATGCAAATACCCAATAGAAACACATTGCATTTCCTTCCCCCAAATGCATAAATTATGGGCATGCTTGCTACGTACTGATTGCTACGTACAATCGAGTGAGGATTGATTGCCTTGCTTTTTGCTTAACACAGTTTGTGAATGACGGTGTTCTGACAAGGAACTCTTTTAATGAAAAATCCAGGGTTTTAGACAATCGATTGCACATCAGGGACTTGATCTTCCATCTGATAAATTATTACACATCCTCAATTATGTACTAAGAAAGTCTTAAACATGGGTAAACCCCAAAACAATAATCAAGCAAAAAAATTTTTTTCCTTACATGGGTGTCGCAAATGAAAAACAGAACATCCACTAGGGATGATTGGTCATCTCAAAGAAAAACAAACCCACAAAGATAATAATACTGTAGTTTCGAGCACCCAATAAACTAATAAAAATAAAATGAATAAAAAATGCTGGGTAATTTTTTTTGTTGAAAGTCGAAACAAGCCCAGTGAGATGAAGTTGCTGAAACCAACAGCTCTTGATAAAACAAGAAATACATGTGATCACATGGGCTTTCAAGTGATCACACAAGCATCATTATCTAGGTATTTTTCCATTTGGGTTTTTCCCAATCAAACCGAACACAGAAGCAAAACACAGTGTAGTAGTCGAAAGAAAAGCGATTGATTTGGAACGAAAAAAGAAGTGAAAACAATGGCAAAGAATTTGTCAAAATCGATTTTAAAAGACAGAAACATATCTACCTTGGCATTGTTTCAGCACAGCGACTCAATACAGAGATAACAGAGCATTTGAGAGAGAGAGAGAGAGAGAGAGAGAGAGAGGAAGAAGAAGCTGAGTTGTGTGTGTCGGACACTTCACTCCTTTACTACAGAGAGAGTGTGAATGGACGGATGAGCGGGAAAACTTAGGTGTGGTTCCGTTATGAGAGGCTCGTACACCACGCCTGAGATTTGGACACGAATCTCAGTTCACCGAGGCTCCGAGCCTCAGTGTTTTGCATGGTCCACCGTTGACCAAACCAGTTTCGAGCCTTGGGTTCGGACACCGAAGGAAGTTTTGTGAGCACTAAGCTTGAGTGAGTTTCTTCGAAAATCGAGCCAAAATGTTAAAATGGTAAATATGGTGGGCCCACAGCTACTTAGTCCCCAAGCAACAGACGGAAACATTAACGACTCCTCTTTTGACACTATATTTGCCACGCGTTTTCCAACCGACTTTTTTTTGCCTGGGTGGGAGATTTTGAGTTTTTCTTTTAAGTTGTTGTAATTTTAGATATATATTTTTAGGATAAGTTTACTTTTTTTTTTTTTTGGGTATCTACTGTTAATTATTAACTTTGGGATTAATTTATAATTTTTTAGGGTGCCTAAGATCGATCCTCAATGAAATGTTAGGATTAATTATAAATACCATAAAAAATTATAATTTAACCTAAAATTTTTTAATTTTATCCTAAAAAGTTATAACATAAAATTGTTATATTAAAAAATTTATATTACACCTTACGTATAAACATCTCCTTCTTCGTCCTATTGATTTAGAAAGATATTATTTGAACATAATTTATTATTCTAATGTATTATAGATATTGAATTTGTAACGAGTTCTAACTAATAATAAAGTTAATTGAATAGTAGAGAGTAATTAGATTTAGTCAAATATAATTTTTTAAGGTAATTGGGATTGATGTTAAATATTTCAAGATCAATCCTAAATACCACAAAAAAGTTATAATTTAACCCAAAAATTTATAACGGGAAATTGTTATGTTGGAAAATTTATATTACTCCTTGCATATGAACATCTCTTTCTTCGTCTTGTTGATTTAAAAAAATATATTTAAATTTAATTTATTAATTTAATGCATAATAGATATTGAATTTATAATGAGTTCAATAGCTTTGGTGATCTAAACTTAAGGACATTGCAGCAAGGTTTATTTTATACTTATTCATAAAAAAAGAGGCATTTAGCAATTAGGTCGTTGTAGTATAGTGGTGAGTATTCCCGCCTGTCACGCGGGTGACCCGGGTTCGATCCCCGGCAACGGCGTAGTTCTATTGTTTTGAACAAGCTCATAGTTGAAAACGTCGTCGTATCATTCTCGCTTCAACAGTTCATAATTGGGCCAAAAGAGAAAAAGGCCCAAGGACCAAATAGGTTCAAACCAAACTATAACTACCCAGCATCGTATCATTCTGACTTTCACTGTTCATCATGTAACCCGAAAAGAAAAAGGCCCAAGCAAGACAATGTTTAATTCCATACATAGGATAGGATCAACTTATTCTTTACATTAAAAAAAAAAAAAAAAGTTAGCAAATATCAAGTCAATAAATATTTTTTGTATGGCCAATCATAGTAAGTCGTCTAATGAAAAATCCAAGAGAACTGTTTCTTCCTTAATTTCCCAATAATCAAATGTAATTTTTTTTTACAAGTGACTAATATGGGTGCCAATGATTTAATATGTGTAAAATAGGAAAATAAAATGATTTAATATGCGTAAAATGAAAGATAATCAAGACGACTTACAATGCCAATAACACTTTTTTTTTTTTTTTTTGGGTTCTCTTATTTTCTAGCAAACCATAAATAAAGATTCCTAAATACTATCAGACCAATACCGAGGTAGATAGATTATACACACACACACACACACTTATATATTCTAATAATTGTTCGTGCCTTCATAAAAAATATCATTGAACAAAAAACATATTTAAATTCATACCCAAAACCAACCATAGATTATAACAATTAATCAAAGAAATTAATTTTAAAAAAATTAAAATACATTAATTAATTTATATTCACGTCCAAAACTTACATCTAAGAGAGATGAAGAAGCTTGGAGAGTGAAGTTGAAACTAAAACCATATATATCTATATTATCTACACTACTAATAAAAATACTTTAAGTGAAAAACTTTTGATTCTCTATTTTACCCTTATAAAAAATTTTAATTACCACATTATCTTTCCATAGTTAAATATCTAAATTACAATCACATCCTTATATCTTTAAATCTCCAATTTACCCTAAAATATTTCTTTTACTTCTTTATTATCTATATATAAATATCAATATCTATAAAAAAAAATTTTAATTGACTACATTACTATTAAAAAAATATATGCATCATTATAGTTTTCAATAAAGTGTTCAAAAATTTCATCAATAAATCATACTTTTTAAAAATATATTGATAACATTATAACTATATACATGTATTTTTTTCCATCTATACTATTAATAAATAATGAAACTTTTGTTTTAGCATGAAAAATTTTTGATTCACTATTTTACTCTTATAAAATATTTTAAATACCACACTTCAATATTTGAATATCTCATCACTAGCCCGGGGTTCAAAAAAAAAAATTATTTGAATATCTAAATTGTCGTCATATACTTATATGTTTAAATCTCCAAATTACCCATAACATCTCTTTTAATTCTTTATTTACTATGTATATATAGCAGTATCTATGAAACTTTTTAATTGACTACGTTACATTTAAAACATATATGCATCACTATAATTTTTAATAAAACGTTCAATTTTTTTTTTAAAAACTTTATCAATTTAATATTACTCATTTTAAATATAAAGATAACATTATCCTTACATATGTGTATTTCTTTCATCCAAAATTTCAACCATTTAATTTTTAAGATAAAAAATAATCTTTTATGTAGTTTTTTTAAAATAATTTTTATTAAATCAACATAATTCTTCAATTACAGTAAACTTTTCATATTTTATTAAGAGTTTATATAAAAAAATTACATTGTATTTTTAAGTAAAACTTGAATTTTAAAATTTTAATAATCTTTTAATATATATATATATATTATAGAGTAGTATATTATATTTTAAGGTGAATAATACTTTTAGTTCCTAAAATATGTATGTTTTGTTAGTTTGGTCTTCATTGTATCAATTTTGTCAATTTTGTCCTTAAAGTATTTAGTTAATGTTTAAATGATCCATATACAGACAATCTGTTAAGTTTTTTATAGAAGTGATCACGTGATACTATTTGACGGAATAACATGTGGTTATTTTCGTCAAAAAACTTAACAAGAATTAAATATTTTAGGGACTAAATTGACAAAATTTATATACTAAGGACTAAACTGACAAAAAATGCAAACTTTAGAGAACCAAAGTGTTATTAATCCTATATTTTTTCCCTATTAACCTAACTAATTATATTAAGCATTAATTAGAATATAAAATTTTATTTTTATTTTATTCAATGAATTATAAGTTGAAATATAATCAAATGAATTTCAAATAAATTATTTTTATCTTTTTCTTTAATACTTAAAACAAACGAATCGTTGGGAACAAACAATATTTTCAAATTCTATAATATAATACAAGCAATAAAAGTATAATTTTGACAAACTTAAAATGATATTTAATGTAAATACACATATACCTAATACTTTTTATTAATATTTTGTATATGAAAAATATTCACGTGCAACGCACGTGATGCATTACTAGTTACTAATAAAAGTACCTTAGCATGAAATTTTTTTTAATTCACTATTTTACCCTTATAAATAATGGGTGGGGTTATTCCCATCCCACAAATCTCCATTTTCACCTTATTTAATTTCTCATTTTCAAACTAATAAACACATCATTTCTATACCCACCACATGCTACATAAATTCCATTAATAATTAACCTCACTCATTTTATGTATACCCCTTTAATGAAAGAAGTCATCGTAAAAAAAAATAATGAAAGAAGACAATTAATTTGAATGTATAAATATATTTACGAAACAAGAAAGAAAAGAATAAAAAACGAAACAAGTAAAAAGAACGAACAAGAAAAAAAAAAAAGGAAAAAAAGAACTAGATCGAAATAAGAAAAAAGAAAAGAATGAAATAAGGAAAAAAAGAAGCAAACCAAAACAAGAAGAAAAAAAAATTAAACAAAGATTAAAGTAACAAGAAAAACTACAATACGCAAAATTGAATATAAAAAAAAAATCAAACACAGACACAAAATTGAATAAGAAAAAAAAATAACAAGCATAGATGTAAAATCTTAACAAGATAAAAAAGAACAATAATCTGAAAGTATACATATATATACACACATATAAATTCTAAATAAAAAATTATTAAACTTAATAAAGATATCAAAACATACCGAAAATAACAAAAATTCATATAACAAACATGAAATCAAACGTAAAATTAAATTGAGAAGTAATACTAACCTGAATGTCACTGAAAAAATTCATATTAAAAAGTGTTTTTGTAAGTGAATGAGAAGAGATAAAAATGAAACCCTAATTATGACAAAATATAAAGTGAGTTTACTTATTAAAAGGGATGTATGTAGCATGAGTGTGAGTTTAGTTACTAATGGGGTTAATATAGAAAATGTGATGTTAGTAGTTTGATAATGAGAAATTAAATGGAGTGGGAATGGAGATTTGTAGGGTAAAAATAGCCCCACTCATAAAGAATTGTAAAGGTCATTCTACCAATGCATAATTAAATATCTAAATTACCATCATATCCTTATGTATTTAAATTTCTAAATTATTCTATAACATATGTTCTAATTATTTCTTCACTATGTATAAATATCAGTATCTATAAAAATTTTAAATTGACTATATTACTCTTAAAAAAATATGCATCATTATAATCAGTAATATATTTCATTTCAATTGACATAACTAATTCTTAATTACAGTAAGGTTCCAATATGATTAAAATATTGATAATTATTTTTATTTTAATCAATGAATTATAGATAAAATCTTAATCAAATGAATTTCACAAAATTTAATTTTTCAAATATCACTAAGAAAATAACTCTCAATTCCAAAATTATAAAAAATAAAACTTTAAATTATTATTATTTTTTATAATTTTTCTTATTGTTAGATCATGGTGGATAGACTATCATTGTGGAAATAAATAAAGTGTTTGTGAGGATCCAAATATCTACTATACAATCAGACCATACAAATGGCATATGATGCTTCCAAGTCGACGAAATCCATTCATTGAGCTGAATGCAAAAAGCACTTGAATGCCTTTTGTCATAGAGATTTCTTACATTACAATGGAGTAAAGGCCTTTGAATGGACCTTATTTTACAACTATAATACAATACATGGAAGCAACCCTGACTTACAAGTTACAACTTCTACAGCAGCATCGAGTACAAGGCCTCCTACAACACCTTAACTGGTGAATCTAATTGAATCAACGCTTTTTTCCGTATTATTGTAAAATTTAATATCATAGTTTTTGGCTACCTGGATTTATGCACCTATTGAGCAGAGAATTGGACCCTTGGGGAAGAGGGGGGGGGGGGGGGGGGGGGGGGGGGGGGGATCAGTAGCATTGGTTAAAGCAGAAGAAGAAACCTTTTGACTTGTATTCAATAGGGGGTTTCGGGGTTCCCCCCGAGTCATCCCGTACTAGCATTAAGGAGCTTGTGCCCGGAGATTCTGGTGGCAAGACAGCATTCTCAGACATGTAAATCCGCTGTGGGATAACAGGTTCTGGTGGCGAAATCTTGGAAAGATAATGCAGAAGCATATGTATTATTTGGCTGAAGTTAGGCCTAGCATTTGGGTCCTCCTTCCAACATGAAGTTACAATTAAAGCCAAATCCTCCGTTAGATCATCAGCGCTGGGTCTCACATTCTGAAAAACAAAGTTACAAACCTCGAATCATGGTTGACCAACGGGTAGGAACCCAGAATAATTGAGTGAAATTTGTCTGGTAATGTCAAATTTCAACAAAAGAAGGCAGCAAGGGGCCCTCTAAACATCAGACATTGACCATGCATGCTTTATCCATGTATTCATGGTTCTGATTCTAGTTTCTAATCAATTTGAGGGAAGAATTGGCTCCAAATTGGACTCTTCCTGAGACCCTTCTAGTTTCACTCAGATAAAAGGTGAAGGAATATTCAATTTTGCTCACTGGACAACTTCATTCTTGGAGATCTACGAATCCAAAGGTTTTGCACTAAATATGGTCACTCACTCACTGCCAATTCTCTTGCGGTCCAAGGTCCAACTGTGTGTCCTGTTGTGAAGGGCACCGTGGTCAAGTTCACAAACTAGATGCTGTTTATTGCCTCATCAGTAACAGCTACTAAAAAAACCTAAGATCACAAACAGGATATATATATATATATATTTGGCTAAATACCGAACAGGATAAATAACTATAACTGGGAGAGGGACTTACTTTAAAGGCAGCTGCATAGGCTGCCTGCAGATTAGACATGCCTTCAAATGGGAGCTTATTATGTATGAGCTCCCAAAGCACAATTGCAAAGCTGTAGGCATCCACCTTGTGGTTATAATGCTTCTTCTCTCCATGCCTCAATGTGACTGTGCTGTATAGCTGCATCCAAACAGAAATTTGACCCTCAAGTCCCAACCCCAACACGAGTAACACAGACAAGCACATTTCAATGGTATAAAAAAGAGCAGCAAAGGATCTGAGCCGTTCAAAAACTACCTCTGGAGCCATCCACCGATAGGTTCCCGTTTCAGCAGTCATCATCTCTGTTAATGACTCTTCTCTTGCCAAACCAAAATCTGCAAGTTTCACTGTTTTATGGTCTGCTGTCAATAGCAAGTTTTCTGCAAAATGACAGAAGTTAAAGATAATTGGAACATACTGTTATAGACTTATAGTTGCTCCTAAAAGAAGCAAGCGGAGACAGAGAGAGATTCACCCACCACTGCAACGGCCGCAGTAGAAGCTTGGCTCTAGCCTAAAGAGTAGCAGTATGTTTGGCAATTCATTATCAACATAAAATCTCAATGAGTTTAATTTAACCCAAACAATATAAAATTAAATACAGCCCTAATAACATTCTACACAATGCTATTCTATCAGGAAAAAAAAACCTATACAAAGTGCTGCGGCCATCTTATGGTGTCCAATCTCTGATTGTAAAAGGTTACAAGCCTACTATTCGTTCAAGCAATAAATGGTCTCCCTTAGAGCCATATATTTGTCTCAGGTTCAACCTCCACAAGCAAATCTTCATAAAGTAGGCAAAAGTCAAAAGATGCCGTGAAGTAGCCCTATGAGGTGCCGGGGTAGATGATACATATCGTAGGAAAACCAAACAACCCAATTGAAGATGCTAAAACAAATCCTAATGCACAAAGTTAGCAAGAATCCATCATTTTGGTGACTAGATTTCAGCCAACTCCAAATACAAATTTGAACCACCTATTCCCCCCACCCCAACCAACACCACCCACCAACCCACACATGACAAAAAAATAACTGAACATATAAAAGGAGCCAATATAAGCCGAGAGAACTTCCACAGAAAAATGCATTCCTACAAGCCCTGAATATACAATACAAGTATGAAAGGTTTCATGAATGTGCTCTGGTAACCAAAATTGGGAGCTTTGTGAATAGCCCACAGTCATAATTAGTATACCGTCCACCAGAATTCCTAATATTTATGATCTACAATTATCAGCTATTGGCACTTCTAGCTTTTGCGTACATCTAACCTCCAGATCCGGCAGTGGCACAAACCTCGTGGAATGAGCCACCCACACTCTTTGGAAGTCGCAGAAACTCAAAGTTTCCAATTCCGTGAAGCATATACCAACCTAGAGTGACCATTTAGCTGACAAACATGACGTAGACTAGTTAGACTACCCCTTTTATATTTCCTTCTTTTGACATGCTTCCAGCTTAATGAGCCAATGTTCCTTCAGATTGATCACCAAGATTGAGACTAAAAACATCTTCTTAGTATCTAAGATTGATAATAAAAAAATACCCAAAAACTCTACAGTTAACAAAGTAGTATGTTAAGCTCCACCAATCTCAGCAATTTGTTGTATCCATGTAAATCTAAACCTTCCAGTGAATAATAAGCATAATAAACTAGTACCAGGTTTCAGGTCACGATGTATGATCCCATGTGAGTGCAAGCATTCCATTGCACGAGCTATGTCAAGTGCAAACCCAATTGCCACACGCATATCCAAGCACCTTGGCCGCATGTTCAGCAAGTACTTTCGCAATGTCCCACCAAGAAGAAGCTCAGTTACTATGACCGTGACAGGTTCCTTGCAAGCTCCGATAAACTGCAGATAAAAAAATATACCATAAAGAAATTGTTATGTGCCACTTTCACATATCGTGCTTGAATTAAACCATCATAACCCTCTTAGGCATGTTGAAATAAAGACATCATTCAAAATCTGAAATGAAAACAGAAAAATAATTGCTTCTGATGGTAAAAAAAACGACCTTCACTAAGTTTTTGTGTTGAACTCTGGATAACATTGCAACCTCTCTTGCAAACCGGGCTTCCCTCTTGGCAATCTCCTCCGGCGTCTCCCCTTTATTTACAATTTTAATAGCAACATTCTGATTCTTGTACCTAAAAGGCACCCAATAAGCAAATCAGTGAGATAATGCACCACAAACAGACAACAACAAATTAGCCATACTCTAATATTACAACCTGTGCAACATTAATCTGCTTTCGTTTCAGAAATAGATGCATATTTATCTGGAAAACTAATTGCAGCATGGTTTTTCACACTAACATTAATTCTCACAAATCAAAACTAAACTGTCCCTAATATAACACAATTTTCACTTCTGTAATTCACAGACAAAACCCCAATTCTTTCACTTTTTATTCAAATAAATGACAAAAGGAAATTCATATGTTGCATATCTTAGCAATTGTTCTTCTCAGTGAATCAATAGCTACTTTACAAGAAACCATAGTTTAATTACAAATCCAGACACAATAATCATCCGAAGTTCAAAGATCGAGACTTAGACAGGAAAACCAAGAAATCAGGAAAGGTTGACTCACTTTCCTTCGTACACTTTGGCATGCGCACCTTCTCCAATCTTCGGCCCAACAAAAAGAAGCTTCGGATCAATCAACCACTTGGCGTCCAAATTGAACTCTTGCACTGAGTGGAACCCATTCCCAGATCCCATTTTCTTTCTCTCTCTACACCAATAAACGAGCTAGCGCATCTATTGACTAACAAAATCAAAACCTTGTAGTACAACACATTTGAAGTAAGACCACATGTCAAAACAAAACCATCAGGCCATCAACAAGTTCATGTATTCTGCTTTTCAAAGGCATAAACCTTATACCCAAAAGATGAAATAAATTAAAACCGGTCTTTATCTGGGAGGCAAACAACAAAAACCCTCATGTTTCCAGAGAAATCCACTATCATAGACTCAGAATTAGACCTAGAAAAACCCAGATATATATAAGTAAAGACCAAACAGCTCTGTTTACATATAGAGCAGATCACTGTTTATTATAAAATGAAGATAGTATTAAAAAATCAAACTAACTCAATTGAAAACTTGAAATTTACAGAAATTCAACAAAGACCCAAGTTGGTTTTTGAGGCTATTTTCGTGTGGTGGGTCGAGTTTATTGAAGCTTCTCACCGCGTACTCTCTTTTGCACTCTCTGATCTGCAGAGATAAAGCCGCGGGGGAATTGAGTCAGACAGCAGCAAGACCCACTATTTACTTTTCTAATAAGAAATATTTTTTTCACTAAATACGGACTTAAGAACGATTTACCATTTTACCCGATCAAAGTGATAGTGGGTTAGTTCAAGCGGTTAACTTGTAACCTTTATTAGGGTTAAATCGAGAGGGATGTGAATACTTTAGTCCTTACATTACATGAATGATACATCTTTGATCTTTTCTGGAGGAGGTTAGTCGAGGTATAAATAAATTGATTCAAACATTTTAATTTGTTGAATCGAAAAGAGGATCAAAATAAAAGTTGTGGGAGGTATGTGGAGTCGTATCAAATTACAAATGAATTGAATCGAGTCTGAGTTTAGTACGAGTAGGGGGTGTCAATCGTGTCGTGTCGTATCATTTTCGTGTCGTGTCACTTTCGGTCGTGTTATTTTCGTGTCGTATCACTTTCAGCACGTGTCAGGTTCGTGTCAATGTTCGTGTTAATAAAAAATATTTAATTTGACAACAACTAATATAATATTATTTAAAAAATTATAAAATTCTTATTTTATATCTGTAATACTCGTTAAATAATTATTTTCTATCTACAGTACTCATTAATCGTGTTATTTGTGTCGAACATTAATTTGACCCATTTATTACTCATGTCAACTAATCGTGTTATTTTCGAGTTTGTGTCGAGTTCGATTCGAGTCGAATTCGTGTTAACGGAAAAAATTGACACCCCAGTACGAGTTTATTTGGACTCGTCTCGTTCTTTTGTAGAAGAATTAAGATTGACTTGTTAACCTTTTATATAGGTTTGAACTCGGCTCAATAAACACATTCTTATTTTTATTATTGCGAATAGTCTTTGTTCATCTCACTAAACAAACTGTCGTTGAGTTTGTGCTGTGTTCAATTTCGAGTTTAAAGCTCGGTACAACTCACTTATAATTAATTTAAAGGGATAACTCAAGTAGTAACAAGGATAAATAATAAATTTAAACGTTCTGAGTTCAAATCTTAACAACTCTTTAGAATTAGGCTACCAGATATGATATATTAAATGTTAAATACCTTATATTTTCGAGTCTAACGAATCAAACAAACTATTTTCTGGGTCGAACCCATTTATTAAAAGAAATTCAAAAATGACCTCAATCTTAATTTATATTAAAGAGATGAATGGATTTTTATTAAAGACAAAATTACATGTCAAAGATTGGATTTTATATCGAATTATGCAATATTTTCTAATAATATAGAATAAACCTATTCAACAAGCACATGGAAATGGATCCTCCAACGGGGACAGTATCACTTAAGAAATTGATGAGGATGAGAGTAGCCCTGTTTTTGGATTTGCCTCGTTTTATTTATTTGTTTCTTATTTGCTAGTGTATTGAAAATTTAAGTCTAACAATTTTTTAACTAAACTCGATACGAATCTGACTTGAAGTTAAACGGTTTAAGTTAAATAGAAAATTTCACTTTGTATTTTAAAAGATGTTTTAGTTCTCAATTTGTACTTTTACAGAGTAGAATTCTCAAATTGCACCTTCAAATGTTGTAAGATAGGTGCAATGTAGCTCAATTCGAAGGTGAAATTTAAGATTGAGGGTGTAATTTGAGCTTGAAATAGGGCCACGTTGCACTTGTTTTATAACATTGAGGGTGCACTTTAGGAATCCAATTCTTTAAAGGTATAAACTAAAAATTAAAGCATCTTTCAAAATTGCCCTAAAGTTAATTTGGAATGATAATTAGACGAATCCGTTATCTTCTTCTAGTAAATGAGATGATGTGAAGTTTACTAAAGCTAACTTCAAACTAAAGATGATTTGTGTACGACACGAATTTGAAATGACATGAATTCGGTTAAATATAATTATAAATAAGTCGAATGTGAATTTAGCTAAATTCAAACATGGCATTACTCATACTAAGACATGAGATGAACTTGGCATAATGATCAATTTCATTTCCAACTATAAATTTTATTTTTAATGATCAGATTAGTTAAAAACAATAGGAATGAAAGATTTGACAATTATGTCGAAATTAAAAATCACATATGTGCAAGCCATCAGATTAAAGTTTCTATCCGCTTTTACTTCATAGTATGAAGGGTTATGAAATTCTTCCATGAATCCATTATATGGTATGGGCTGTATGGCCCCCAAAGATCACATTACTGTAATGCTCAATAAACTATCCCGATCTCTATCTTTAAGGGTGTTCATACAATCTTACGGATAAGAATTATGGTATTTTATCTTCATATCTGATACTTTGCGGAAGAATTTTTTTTTGGCCTACCCTACCCGATCAAATGTACTAGTCCTATCGGAATTCTGTCCAAAACAATCGGGTAGAAAGTCGGGTGAATACGTATTTTTTAATTATTAATTTTTGAATCATTTTAACAATTTAATTAAGTAACCCGCGCCAATTAACTAACACAATAAACCAATAACACTAAAGAAAACACAATAAATTCAATAACACATAAATAATTACAATAAAACATAACAAGAAAGTCATAAACATCAATGCATCATATATAAGAAAATCACAAACATCAATAAAACATCAAGGTTTCTAGATTTTTGGATTTAATTGTTAGGAATTAACATATGTATATATATGAGGTAGGGTAGGGTAGAAATACGAAAATTTTGTAGGTATTCTACATTTTCACTCGATTTTTTGTGAAATATCAAAAAAAAAATTCGTTGGCCTACCCGATTCTTTCGAGAAGTCGATCAATAGAGTCAAATAGAACAAAATAAGATTAAAATTTACAAATAATCAAAAATTTAAGCTCCTCTGTCCATCATCAATGGTCATAAAATGGCAATAGAACCCTTCAATACATTGAGATGGAAACCAGACACACAGATAGACTTGGTCAAGTACAAAGTTCCCTTCTCTTTGGCCTTTGAATTGTGATTACATTGGTTGGACTGTCGTTTTTACATTCAACTTTTTCAAATTTGTGAGGCCGACACATTTAACTTTTGATAAAAGTCAAATTTACCATTCGTCTAAACCCTGCTAGTCTGGCACGCCATTCATTTTTTAATTGGTACCGAATGAGGTACTTTTTTTTATCTTATCAAAATTTAAAAAATTAAGTGATCCATCATAAAATATATATATATATATATAATTTTACATCTCTAATTACACTTTTATATGAAATATTACAATCGATTACGCATAATTGTTACTAGTCACGACCTGACCTCAAATAGTAATTGTTTTCGATTTGAAATTTGACTTAGAATTTGAGAAAAGTAAAAAAATAGATGGGAGTAGATGAGGACGTTCAGAGACCACCTCGATAAACCTTCATTGGTAGAATTATGCGGTCTTTAATCGCGCTCGTTACTCCTGTCGAGAACGAACCTACGTAAACTAGTATAGCGATCAATAACCGAACTCCAATATATTAAAAAATACAATTATTTATTCATGGAATGTATTTTTCTGCATTAAGTTTATTTATGCATAGTGGATTAACGATACTCGAAATATGTTTAATTGGATACGCAAAACTCACCAAATCCCTTGATAATCATGCAAGCCAATAATTTAGTAATCAATAGGAAGATCTTTTTGTGAAATCAGACGAGTACAAAGTCTAGATACATATTATAAATTAGTACTATGATACCAAAAGTCTACTAAAACATACAATTGACAATGTTAGTAGGGTGTGACGGTGTAAAATAGAAATAATATCATGTTTGGCATTGAGTCTTTTATAGGATGGAATTCATTTTAATATGAATTGGTCAAATTTAAAATAATAATAAAAAAAGAATTCCACATTTTTTACTTTTCAACTAACCATTTATTTATTTGGACACGAGAAAATGGAGGTGTTTGGCGTCATGTCGCCATGTCGGTGTGCAACAGCCATAGACTTTTTGTGTGTCTTGAACTCTCAATCCCCAACAAAAGTAAAAGATTATCATTGTAAAAATTTATTAATTAAAAATAAAAAAATTTTAAAAATGATATTTATTTAAATATTAATTTTTGATATTGTATCAATTTTTTTTTTATCTACTAAAAAGTGACACATACAAAGAGTTGTTAGTTTCATTTCATTCTACCTTATTATTTTTACAAATAAAAAATGTTTAAAAATGACCCGAAGATTCGAGTCACGAATATAACCTCTCTCACACCAGACTATTCGTTCTTTTTTATATACAATAATGGCAAATAAATCTGACAAAGATATACAATTATAAATTTTATTTGGATATGGTACCCATTTTTTTAAAGTAGTCTAAAACCTTACATAAATATTATACATATCTCTATAATCTTTTTAATAAAACTTGTATATATAAAAGTCTTTTGGTTGATACTTGGTAGTGAGATATTGTACTTTTTTCATAAAGAAAGATAATGTACTTTTCGGGAGTCGGACTTGTGAAGAATTTTTTGGCAGTCGGTGGTGGAGGTGGGGTTGGTTTAGGTTCGCCTTCCGGTGTTGACCTTTTCTTGAACTTGTACAGATGCCAACAAAGTCCACATATCTGTCAGAGATTGCTCATCGGACGACGGAGACAATTGTTTGATTGTGGTCAAAGGTTTCGACCTCGTCCAGGCAAAGGCCACTGTTTTTGGGATGTTCTGTCTCTGTGTGGGCTTTTTCACTTGGAGGTGTGAGTGAGGGGGTTGTTTTTGTAACGTCTTGATTTTTCGGATGCGTTACCTTATTCAAATCGAAAGGCCACCCTGTAAATTTTCTAAATTTGTATAGCATGACATACAGAGAACAACAGTTTCATAACGAGCTACATCAGAGAAGATCAAAAGAGAAATTCACATTTCTTGCGACTCATGCATCCCTAGGAATATAACAACATTGATGCTGAAAATACATAAGTTTTGATGCTGAAAATACAGCAAAATGAACAAATACTTATACTCCGTTTGGTAGGAAGAATGAAAAATAGGAGGAATACACTTTTTATCTTTTAAGAAAGAAAAGTAGGAATGATATACTTTTCTTCCTTTGTGTTTGGTTGGATGGATGAAAAATAAAAATGACTAAATTTTTTTTTTTTTTTGTGCTGGCTAAGATTAGGGGTGACAATTGAGTCGTGTCGTGTCAGATTCGTGTTGAGTTATTACGAGTTTGTGTCGAACATTAGTCAAACCTAACTCAACTCATTTAACTAATTGTGTCGTGTCGAGTTGCGAGTTAACCTGTTTATTTATTTTTAAAATATATATATATATATACATATTTTATTATTGTATTTTTATATGAAATTAATGTATATTAATATATGTATATATTAAAAGATATATAGACAAATAAGATACATCTCAACACAAATAATTAATTTTTCATCCACTTTCCTTCCGATTTTGGAGGGATTGATTTTAGTGAGTTGGAAGGAAAATTAATCCATCTACTTTTTCATCCTTCCTACTTTCCTTCCTTACCAAACATGATGTTTTATCTATCCCTCCCACTTTCCATCTTTCCAACTTTTCATCCTTCCATTTTTCCATCGCACCAAACAAAACATTAGTTGGGGAAAAACTGAAAAAGAAAAATAGCAAAAAGATTTTCCAGTGTTAGTTTTTGTTGCTGTAATCACACTTATGCTCCGTTTGATTGGAATGATGAAAAGTAAGAAGGATACACTTTCTATCATTCAAGGAAGGAAAGTAGGAGGAGAATACGCTTTCCTTCCTTTGTGTTTGGTTGGATGGATGGAAAATAAAAATGACTAATTTTATTTTTTTTTGCTGGATAAGATTAGGGGTGACAATCGAGTCGTATCGTGTCAGATTCGTGTTGAGTCATTACGGATTTATGTCGAACATTAGTAAAATCTAACTCAACTCATTTAATTAATTGTGTCTTGTCGAATTGCGAGTTGACATGTTTATTATTATTATTTATTATTTTTATTTTTTATTTTAAAATTTATTTTTACATTTTAAAAAAAAAAAGATATATAATTTCATATTTTATCATTTTATTTTTATATGAAATTAATGTATATATAATATATGTATATATTAAAAGATATATAGACAAATAACATACATCTCAACACAAATAATTAACTTTCCATCCACTTTCCTTCCGATTTTAGAGGCATTGATTTTGGTGAGTTGGAAGGAAAGTTAATCCATCCACTTTTCCATCCTTTTTATTTTCCTTCCTTACTAAACATGATGTTTTATTTATCCCTTCAACTTTTCATTCTTCCATTTTTTTATCGTACCAAACGGAGCATTAGATTCGGACTTTCAATTGTCTATTCTTATATCAAAGTCGAGTGTGTTACTATGAGTTATATTACAGGATAGAACACTTCGCACTGGCGTGAAGCTAGTTTGTTTTTTATCAAGCATCTTCATGTCACAAAATGTCATTTTTCCCCATTTTTTTTTCTTTTATTGGAAGGTACTCTTTCTAGTATCTTGTTTTGTTACAAACATTAAGTTGTGGTAATCCATAATATTGCATTTTCTAATACATAAAAGCAGAGAAATAAGAACCCATAACTGGATTGAAGCTCAAAACAAAAAGAAAAGAAAATAAAGAGATATTCATATGATAAATCTTACCATGTTGAACAATGATGGGTCTTCTTTAAAATAACTAAGTGCCCCATCTCCGCTGAAGAAAGCTGAAAAAAAGAATAGAGAATTATACCCAAACCCTTGAAGTTTGTCATTTAATTACTTAGATTTCTTAATATTTGAAATATTATACACAGATCTCCTAAAATTTGTACACACATAACACTTAGACCTCTGTAATCAATTATATTTGATATTCTATATTTGATTGATGTATTTTTTGTCTAAGTATAACATTTTAAACTTGAGAAATCTAAATATTACACGTATACAAACTTCAGAGGGTCTGGGTGTAATTTAACAATAGATATTTTAACGGACATTGATAGCCGTGGTCATATAAACCTTAAGGGGTCTATGTTTAATATTTTAAATATTAAAAAGTATAAATGATTAACTGACAAACTTCAGAAAGTCTGAGTGTAATTCTCCCAAAAAATAAAAATAAAAAAATCATATTCGAACAACGGATACACACAGTGCGGTAGGGTCTGGAATTATCCACAAACTTACCTCCAAGTGTAGAACCTCTCGTTAATCCCACGAAATTTGCCTCCTGATAACCTCGATCTCTCCGTATTGTGTTGTATGTTCATACGAAACAAGCATATGTAAAGGGGTCTCTCTCTCTCTCTCTTCCTCTGTGGCTGTGAGTAAAGATGGACTGGTCCTATTGCCCCCTCATACCTTTAGATGGGCCAAAAGTAAGCCTACTTCCTCACTGGGCCAAACTAACTAACCACAAATTGAGCGGCCTTGGATTGGAAATGTTTAGTTGGGTTTGAATTTGATCAACCCACTTGTTGTGGGCTTCACTACATCTGATGTGCTCAGCCCAAAATGTTTGCAAAAGAAACGTCCTTTGGACTTAAAATGTTATTGTCAACCTAATCAATCATTATTATTGATTTAATTATGGGTCCCAAAATCTGTTAAAATCTATTACTAATCCAATGGTTGTGATTAATTAGGTCAAACAGATCATGTTAATATTTTATATCCAAATAATATTTTTTATATTCACATATTCAATAGACCAGAAAAAAGGAGTAACGCTAGATTCATGAATACCCCCCCCAAAAAAAAAAAAAAAAACAAAGGACTAAGGCCAGGTTCCTAATTCAATGTGTAGGGCTAAATGGCTAGCCTCTCGACTCTCGAGTGAAAACATCAGCACAGCTGTTGGCTTCCCGCTATCTGTTGGTGGAGAAAATGTTGAATGTAATAATATATTATGTCATTATTGACAAGTAATATTATTAATAAACAATAAACTATACATAAATAGTGGATCCTATTTAACTCAATAACCATCAATAACTTTCACGTCGAACAGCTAATACATAGTTAGTTGAGTTCAGTAGTCCGATCTTGTTATTTAGGATTGGTTGGCAATACCACATGTGATGAGGTCCTATGACTTTGAGTATTTAAGACCGTTATGAGGGACCTATAAAATTTATCGAACAAAAAATTTGGGCCTTCGTTTGGTAACTGAAACCCAATTCAGCCAGGCCACACTTGGGCTGCACTGAAATTAGGCGTAAAAATTCAGGGGTTGGAGTGGAGTAAATATTTATTACAACCCTTACATCACATGATCAATGCTACGTAGTGTCACTATTCAATAGAAATATAATAAAATAAACCCCACTTTTTTACATGTGACGGCTACCAGATAACATGAAAATGGTAGTTATTAAAGTATGTGAAATCACATTCTTACTTGTTATATTTTTATTGAATAATGATACTACGTGATTATGATAATGTGATGTCACCATTGCAATGAATATTTTCTCGGAGTGGGACTACATGGCTAACAGTTGTTTCTATCGTATGGGAAAGAAGAGTAATGCTTTATATCCCGAATGTGTAACCCAAATGAATGAGAACTATTGGATGAGTGCGTCCCATCAATTTTTTTAATTGGGACCCACTGATCCAACCATCTTTATTGATTTGGGATATAAATTTAGAATATATAGCATTGCTCCGGAAATAAAGTAATGTTATTTATCCCAGTTTATCTTTATCTGCCAATCCCAATAGCTTATTGGAAAAGAAAAAAAGAAAAGAAAAAAGGCCTCATTATTCAAAAGGGTATGAAGGAAGCACACCTTTCCAAGCCCTTATCTTCTGTTTAATGAAAATCTCTTTCTGCATTCATGCTTCAATAAATACAGATTCCAAATTGGAGCGGTGTCTAGATATCGAAAACCTCTGGGAGTGCGCAAAAGTTTCTCCTCACTACACATTCAGTGAGTTCAGGATATGGCACTGAAAAACAAAATTTGGTATCATGTCCAAAAATAATCTTTAGGTGTTAATCTTGATTTTGGTTGTTTGTAGTCATTGACTATTGAAATATTAAATAAAGTACAATAATAAAATAATAAAAAACTTTCTACATGTAATTTTGTGATTGGATGAAAAAAAGAAAAGAGATAACAATGTCGAAAATTTAGGCTCTATTTGATTTACATTTCAAAAAACAAAATCTAAAAACTGTTTTTGGAAAGAGTTTTAAAAAATTATTTTTGATGTTTTTTGTGTCGCAGAACTTTTTGGTTATATGATTCCAAAAACAACTCTATGAAATAAAAAATAGTAAAACTTACTTGGAGAGTAACCAAAAAAACAATAAAAACAAAAATATAATGATAGTGGTGGTGGTGGTGGTGGTGGTGGTGTTTTTTAAATTCTGAAAAAAAATATTTCAAAAAATACACAAAACAATTCTAACTTATTTTTAAAAAATAAAAATAAAAACAAAAAATAACTGACCAAACATTTTTGCTCCTATAAACTGTTCCCGAAAAATAAAATAATTTTTGAAATGCAAACAGGCCGTACTTTTTGGAACCGAAAGGCTAAGCTCATAACCCGTGAGCTCGTATTTAATTTCCTCTATCCAAATGCTCATACCGAGGTAGGCCCAACGGATGGAAAATTAATGACACTCATAATCCTCCACCTGCTTCCTCCCTTATAAAGCCCATACTTTTCTGAGATAGCCAACCAACTCACACACATCTTCCTCCTTTTGAACTCTCAACAAATTGTTGAAAAATGGCAACCACCGTGGAGGACATCAACAGCAAGTCAGAGATGGTTGAAATCGAGCCCAAGACCGGTGTTGCTATCAAGTTGGAGACGTCGAAAGAAGAGAAGGTGAATGGTACCGACCCCAAGATAGCTATTGGTGAGACAGGAAAAGAGAAGGTGAATTGTGAGAACGGAAAGAAACCTGCAGAAGAAGAACCAAAGAATGAGAAAGTTCCCGAGGCGGCAACGAATGAGAAAGAACCCAACGGTGAGGCAAAGAAAGAGGAGGTGCCAGTTGAGGTCGAACCCAAGACAGGGGTCTCCTTTCCAGTCAAGTTGGATGATGGGAAGCACTTGAAAGCTGTTGGTTTGAGGAAGAAAAGCATGCTCGGCTTGGGCATCAAAATTTATGGCTTCGGTATTGTTCCATCAAAATCCCAATTACCTCACACACGTTTAGTCTACTTATATGCAGATGCTACAGATGCAATCGCAGTTAAAGGCAATGCAACACTGATAGGGATTTTTTAAACAACATAGCCTAGTGCACAAGTTTCCTGCTAAAGTGGGGTAGTCTTAATCCACATAAGATATTTTCATGGCTCGAACTTGTGAACCCCATGTCACAAGGAAATAATCTCTCTAAAGATCTGCAATGCTAAATACTTGCATAGTCATGAAAATATAATATCCATAGTCGAAAGCAAATAATTATACAACTCATTTTATGATCGAAATGCTGTCCTAACCAGATAACAACAGGCTAACACATCTTGTAATCTATGATTTAACCAAAAATTTGCATTTATCATTCTTCAACTGCAGGGATATATGCAGATAACGAGAAACTGAAAGATATTCTAAGGTCAAAGATAGGGAAAGGTCCAGCAAAACCTACGAAGGAAATGTATCAAGTAGTAATTGACAGTGATTTGGGTATGATGGTGCGACTGGTAATCGTGTTTTCTAACCTTACCATGAGCATGGTAAGAAAGAACTTCGATGAGGGTCTGGGAGCATCCATCAAGAAACTCACTGGTGTAAAGAATGAAGAGCTCACAAAAAGGTAATCTACAGCTATAATCACTTATTTATACTTAGCTACTAGTTCATGCATGATTTGTTGCATTTGTTGATGAAGGATCATGGGTGAGGCATCAGATGATATAAAGCTGACATCTGGTTCTGTGATTGAGATTTCTCGTTCTCCGGGATTCATACTACAAACAAAAGGTAAGAATACAAAGGTATAATGTCGAATATTAGCATACTATAAACATTTTGTTAGCATACCAATATTGAGAAAAACTGGTTTTTGGGTGCAGTCAAGGGCGAAATAGTAAGCACAGTTGAAAGCGAACTACTCTGCAGGGCCTATATCCACATGTATTTGGGAGATGATCCATTTGACAAGGAAGCAAAGGAAAATTTTGGGAAGTCCATGCTTTCTCTCTTCTAACAGAACTTTCTAGTAGTTGTCTAGGTTTTGTATGGAATAAGGCCCAAGTCTACTTTGTACTGGCTGAATGCTTGCTCAAATAAGAAGGATGGTGATGAGAATGTGGCAGGTCTCATAAGTGGGAGTGTTAATCCAATTGCAATATGTTTTGTGGAACTTGATTAGTGTCCATATTTATGTAGTTTTGTGGGTGGGAGGTGGGGTGTGCGCCTGAACTGTTATCCATGGCAAGTGTCCATCCATCAATATCTGATACAAATGGGCATTCGTTACTATCAGAAATAGGAAGATAGGATATTCTTGTCAAACCAGATCAATTCACATTTGTCACCATCAAGGTTTTCCTCACAATAACAAAAAGGCTAGATGAGGATTTTCTCGCTGATCAACTCACGAGTCTGGAATGTTATGTTACATATACCACACACAGGTTGTCTTCAGATGTTGACCACTCACTTTAAGAATCCTAAACAGCACAGCTATTGTAATATGCAGACAACAGTGCACGTTTATATTGTACATTAAATAAGGCAAGAGGTATAATACCGGAGAACATCAATTTACTCTTCAAATGATATATCAGCTCAAGCCTTGCAGAACCTTCCGAGGATCCAACTGCCCGCTACAATAACTTGAGGACACAGTAGAGAGCTCTTGACGACCCTTCCACTCTTCAAAGGGTTTCAAAATAATTGGAGTTTCAATAGCAGCAGAATCCACACACAGCATACTTTTGTAATCATCATCCCCCAAATCTGGGAGAGCCTTGGCCTTTTTGTCCCAAGGATTCCACACAACTGGACATTATACCCACATGATATTTAAGTATAAGCAACAGGCAGAAAAGTCAAGATATGGAAATGAACGAACTTCAAAGCAATAATAATAATAACCTGCATCTGGCATGCCTTCTTTACGCAGTACCAGGGTTCTTTTCTTCTCATGGTCTATTATGGCAATCTTTGTCGGTGTGCTCAAATACACTCGATCAATCTAAAAGGAAAGAAAATATAAGAACATAGATGGTTGAGAAGTTTAATATCACAGACTTCATTGTTCCAAACTACATTAAGGCACAAAACTGAATAAGAAGCTGTGGTTGGATGCAAAGGTAGTTCATATCAACCTTTGAGTTCACCTCTAGTTGCCTATTAAAAGACACTTCAAGATTATGAACAGAAACAGAGTACAAAGCAGTACCTCACCATCAAAGGTAATTGCATCTGCCTGCTCTGTGTACCTTTCTCGTTGCAACAAATTATCAAAGTAGTCGAGTGTCTCCAAGCCCTCAACGCGCACTTCACTGCAAATTAAACTGTATCATGCAACCTAATTGAAAAGGATAACAATAAAGAATCTCCCATGCTTAGCTGTAAAAAGTAAAGCCATTTTATAAAATTCTCAAGGTAGTTTAAATACCATTAAAATATTACTGCAGATAGGAACAAAATTCCACTCACTTTTCTTTAAACAAGAAAGAACCATTTAAATCACAAAGCAAACCTTATATCAGATACAGATAAGTAGTTACGCAGTGCAAGCATAAACGGAAAGGCCTTAGCATCTATGTTTCTCACGCGAGGGATCAATGTGAGCTTGCCAGCACTGAGAGAAATACGAAGCCGTAACTCAAATCTACATAAAGCCACCACAAAATCAATATTGACTCCATCCTACCATGGTATAGCCAACCAACCAACCAACCAACCAAACAAACAAACAAACAAAGGTATAACACTAAAATACAACCATACCTATGCGGCCATGTTTTTAGATCCTCTTCTGTAGATTTCAATAGAATATCTACAGTTGATTGATTATTAGCTGAAGGCAAAGGTGAAGGATCATTATCCAATGACCACAATCTGTTCCTTGCAAATCCATGTTGCTCCAGGGAACCTAAATTTGCAAACTAGAATATGCATATAACACTTAATACGTAATTCCAGAAAAGTAGATGCAAAGAATTTTTTGCTAGGTTCTGTTAGCAGCCAACCTGTGGGAAGCAGATGGGTATTCCACCCCTGACAGCTTTTGGTGGTTTCCGAATAGCCTGTGGAACAGAAGCAAGACCTCATATTTATTATATGGAAGGAAATCAGCTCAAACGTTACTCTCCTATATCAGTAACTCGGGCAAGGAAAATTGTTCTTCTCTGGCTAACTTGACATGTTTCTAGCAATAAGTTCAGTACCGTACCAACTGATACAAAAGAGGAGTAAAAAGCCAATGCAGCACTACATAAGAAAAGCGGAATGCCAAATTCGAAAACCATGGAACAAAAACAAGCCTCGAAAGATTCACCTGGCTTAGAAAATATAAGAACTGTTTGTTCTTTCAGATTGTTGTATTTTAAGCCTCATAACCACACTTTCTAGTTACGGGCCATCCAACTTAATTTGCAATCTTTTGACAAGATCAACAAACCAAATCCAAAGGAAATAGAGATACTGTAGCATTTTGTCAACTACGTTTTCACAATGCAATTTTGTTACATTAATCTGGAGAATGATTCCACATACGGGAGAGCCTTCACTTCCAAATTCTCTACCAGTGATTGTCTTCCAAGGAAGCACGGATACTTCCCAGAAGGGTGCCGTGGTAGTGTTGAACACAAACACGCGTCGGACACGGCCAGAAGTATCCTGAATAGTAAATCCAGTCGGACACGGTCAGAATACGTCTAGGACACGGCCAGGATACTTCTAGGACACGGCCAATATACAACGAGAATTTAAAAAAAAAAAAAAAAAATTATTGACTATTAAAAGAGGTGTTATTTCTATTTTTTGTAATATAATTTTCGTTATGTAACTTATATACTATGAATGTTAGTGGATGTAATGATATTTGATGAAAATAATGGATATTTATTTTGATCTATTTTCAATTTTAATCAATAAATTAATATTTGTCAGGTAAAAAAATTAATATTTACAACTGTATTATTATTTAAAAAATATATTATATTATTTTAATAGCCGTATCCTCGCCTTACCCATGTCTTATATTTTTTAATTTTGTCGTATCTCCGAATTCGTATCGTATCAGATTCGACACCCGTGTCCGTATCCGTGAAACAATTTAAATTTAATGACTAAGGTGAAACAATGTCAGCTTGACCGTTCAAAAGCAGCTAAACTGAAATAGCCAGAAAGAAGCCAAGTAAATGGCATACCCAATATTTCAACATAGATGGATGTGATGCATCAGAAAGAGAAGGAAGAAGAAACAAAAAAACAGTTTCTAAGATGTAAGACTGGTTCGCACTGTTTTCTATCAGCATGGTGTTAAAACGTAATTAATCAAATCTGAATTCCAAATCGTGAAGAACAATAATGGGTTCACCTTGTTGCTCATAAAAAGCAGTTCTTCTCTTCGCTCATTCTTCCAAGAAACAACCTGCCCACCGTAGAGAAACACCTAGACCAATTGTTGTGGAGTTAGACGGCATTAACACAAGCTATGAAACTCAACTCTCAGATTCATTCAACCAATGTAGTTAACAAAAACAGTTGGCAATTAATAGATCTGTCTTCTTAAATTTCTCACTACTGAATCATTGTTAAACCTTCCAATTTAAGTACAATTTGTCCCACAAGAATACCATCAAAACAAAGAATAAACCTAATCTACTTACATGCAATCGCAATTGATGTACAAACATTAAATACAACAAAAAAAAATATGAAAAAAACACATGCAATCTCGTTCAAAATCTATGGTTCATTCTCAACTTAACTCAATCAATCAAAAACCTTTAACCAATAGGACGAACCTCGGCGGTTGATCCGGTCGGCTCAATCAATATAATTCGAGGCCATCCATCGGCGTCGTGAATTATGTTCGACGACATCGCACTCGACCTCAATGTTGCCCTTAAAACCACACACAAATGGATATACTTTCCCTTTTCCTCCACTCCAACAACACAAACTACAAAGGCGAAGGAAAACAAAATAAATCGAATTATAAACAATTAATAACAATGAAGAACAGACAAAGAAAGAAAGGTCTGACAAAAAATGGTGCTTTTGGAAACCCTACTCAACAATTACAGGCAATTGAGAATAAAAAAAATCGGAATAAAATAACAAAAAATCCAAACGATTGACGAAGACGAACATGTCGACGAAGAAATGTAAAAAAAAAACCGCCAAAATTAAGAGTAATCTTACGTTTGAGTGTGTTTATTAAATGTTATATATTACTGGCATCGGCGTCGAGTTTGAAGAACAGACCACCAACTCTGTTTGGCTCACGAAAACTTCATGTAAACAGAGATATTATAAAGCAATAAATATTGTGGATATTACATTTACCACCCTTTAACAATTTCTTTTGTTTATATTTGGGCCCTGATATTCCAACTATAACACTTTTAGGAAATTCTTGTCTTTAACCTGCGAAAACGAACTAAAATGCACCTTGTTTCATTGTTTTAGCTTAGCCTTCGGCTTCTGAAGTTTCAACACGAGCCTATATATCACTACAACCTTTCGCCAAGAAAGATTGCGTCTACACTAGCATGGATTCCCTAAAGTCCTTTTTCTACTGCCACATTAACTCGAATCCAAAAACAAAGAATAGGAATGATTAGGTGTTGTTTTTGCTACTATCGTTCGGTCTTATTTGGCATGAGGATGTGTTCTGTCTACAACTAGTTTATGAATGTCGGACAATAGGTAGGTAGAAAAATACGGTTAGTCAAAAATACCACAGTGGCACGGACATGTGTGGGTCACATTTAGGCTTTCTGTTTCAAATTCCAAACAACTTTGGATTGAGGGACTTTGATTGAAATACAAATCAAACTTAAGAATGTGATTATTGTAATTGGCATCAAATAGAAATGAAGAGATACTTAGAGAGTGGTAAATATAATTTTCCTATGTGAACAAATTTTCTAAAGACAGCCCTCACCATAATATTCTTTACATCGGATGCTCTGTTCTTTTGTGTCCTTTTCAGATAGCAGCGGACCTACGCTAACTTTTGTTTGGTTCCTCTTTGTCAATTTACTTATAGTGGTATCCAGAGATTCGGCCATGTCAGCAACTTTATCGCTATGTATATCTTAGTTACTATTCATGTTCGAAAGTACGAAGTAATTAAAAAATTTATTAATTGATGATACATAAAATAATTCAATGCTTAAGTCGGTACATCCTATTCGGACAACTGAGCACGGACTCCAAAGCTCATGACTACTGTCTCGAGGTGTGCAGTGCAGATCAAGATCCCTCGTCAACAAGTCTCTCATTAACAATGACAACGACAACCGACATCTTTCAAAAAATTACGTCATGTCCAAGGAGTGTAACTCATAACAATCCAATATTTTGGCAGATGAGTCACAATTGCCTGAACACCATCGACACTGATTACACAAAGAAAGTGTCGGTTACGAGAAGGCGGCGAGGATCACACAAGGCAATCACACAATACATCTGAAAATTATAAAAATGGATCAAATCCCTCACAATGTAAAGAGGCAATTTTGTCTGCAATATTACCCTGTGTAATTTCCTCCCTTGATTAATAGAAAACTCCCCCAGGATCAAGAGACTCCATTAGAGTGAATTAGCCGAGATCTCGAGCTGGTGAACCACTATAAATCTTTTGTTAACTATTCCTCAAATCGCATTGCCTAAACGCTAAGAGCCTAGGAGCTCTAACTGGATATTCTAATGATTCCTGAACCTTTAGAGAACACGCTTCTGCTCAGCTGTGTAGAATATCACCATTATTAATCACAAACATATTTGTATTCACACCAAAAATCAAATCACAAATATAGAAGAGATAAAGAGAATTAAACATTGGGTATAGGGGGTGACCGGTGGTAGTGGTGGTGGGCGGCGGGCGACAGTGATGGTGGTGGGAAACGGTGATAGTTGTGGTAGGCGGCAACGACTATGGTGGTGGTGGCAGCCATGGGTGGTAACGTTGATGGTGGTGGTAGATTTTGGGCATAGTTTTAAAACTCGGCTCGGATATCAATCCGAGTGAATTAGCCGAGATCTCGAGCTGGTGAACCACTATAAATCTTTTGTTAACTATTCCTCAAATCGCATTGCCTAAACGCTAAGAGCCTAGGAGCTCTAACTGGATATTCTAATGATTCCTGAACCTTTAGAGAACACGCTTCTGCTCAGCTGTGTAGAATATCACCATTATTAATCACAAACATATTTGTATTCACACCAAAAATCAAATCACAAATATAGAAGAGATAAAGAGAATTAAACATTGGGTATAGGGGGTGACCGGTGGTAGTGGTGGTGGGCGGCGGGCGACAGTGATGGTGGTGGGAAACGGTGATAGTTGTGGTAGGCGGCAACGACTATGGTGGTGGTGGCAGCCATGGGTGGTAACGTTGATGGTGGTGGTAGATTTTGGGCATAGTTTTAAAACTCGGCTCGGATATCAATCCGACAGAGGGACGGGGTCAATGGGTCACTGGTTCAATCGTTGGGTCACTGGTCGAACCGGTCATATAATAAAAAAATAAATAATAATTATAAATAATAATAAATAGGCTAAAAATTTACAATAATTATGATAATAACAGTAAATATGTAAAGTTAAGTATAAAAAAATCATCAAACATATATCAAATGCATTTAATTTTCAATACAAATTAAGATACATAAAGCAATAAATCTAACATCATCTCATTTCACACATCAATAACAACAATATTGTAAATTGTTAGAGTGTTGTAAATTCTGTAATTTCATTTCACAGCAACAATAATATCAATAAGTCAATAACCATTAAATTATATAACTTGTTTGGTTAAAAAAAATATAGTAACAACAGGCACTACACATACACCAAATTGCAGTCATCAACCATCTTCGCAACACGAAAATATCACACAAACCCAAATCCTCATTGTCCAACAAACAATCTAATCTTCCTTCCATATAACAAGTATAAGCCCAATCTGTTAATATTGCTCTTTCTTCTTCCCCAAACTCCATTTCCACACCCTTCCTACCACATTTAATCTCTAATAACACGACCCCAAAACTGTAAACATCCACTTTAACAGTCACATGCACATTCTTGAACCATTCAGGAGCAACATACCCTTTTGTTCCTCTTATTGCAATAGAGAGAGGGGGGGGGATAGAGAATGACAGAGAGAGAGAGTAGTGTACCTGCTGTCAATGGTTATCGATGGAGTCGAAGAGATAGAGAGAAGAGGCTATTGATTTAGGGCTGTCGAAGAGAAGAGGTTGTCGTTGTGTTGCAGACTCGCAGAGAACAGAGATCGGAGCAGGCTCGCAGCGGCTGATCGATCGTTGTGAAGAGAAGATGCAGAGGTTGGCTTGGCTGGTCTTCGTCGTTTTTCGTTCGACTTGATGAACAGATAGAGTGAGAGAGAAGTGAGAGACTGTGGAGTGTTGATTTAGGGCAAAATGCCCAAAACTCAGCCTTTTATATAAATATAACTGACCCGTCCGGTTCGACTAAAATCGTCCAGGTGAGAACGATTTAGCGGGTTTCAGACGGGTCTGGTGCATAAACGATCCAAAGAGTGAACCGGCCCGGTTTAGGCACCGGTTCATCGGGTCAACTCGCCGGGCCGAGTTTTAAAACACTGATTTTGGGTAACGATAGTGTAGTGGCAGCCATGGGTGACGACGATGGTGGTTGTTTGTGTGGGTGGTGGTGGGCGACAGTGATAATGGTGGTGATAGTAGGTTTGTGGTGGTGGGCGATGACGATAGTGCTGGTGATGGTGGCGAATGGCGATAGTGGTGGTAGGTGTGGTGGGGGTAAGTGACAGTGGGTGACAGCGGTGGTAGGCGAGGACGGGTGGTGGTGGTGGTAGGTGTGGTGGAGGTGGGTGATAGTGTGTGACAAGGATGACATCGACGACGATGAGCGACGGTGGTGGTAGGATGATAGTGGTAATGATAATAAATATAAAAATGAAATAATGATGGGGGCGGCGGTGGTAACAATAGGTGGTGGTGGTGGTGGTGATGTTGGTGGTGACAGTGGTGGTGATGGTGGTGATGAAATATTTTGTAGAGAAGTAATTTTAAATAAGTAGAAGTTATTTTTTTTTTTACTTTTACTTATTTATTTATTTAAGTAATAAAATTATTTTTGACTTATTTACAAGTAATTAAAATAAGTTGTTCCAAATACTACTTATTTTTTTTAAAATACTTATGAGAAGTCATAAGTTATAGAATCACTTTTGAATTGTCACTCAAAACATACCTTTAGGGGGGCCTATTTTTCCTATTAAATTTTAGGAGTTAATATTAGTCATTGAATTAATTTTAAAGTAAAATTTAAAGCGATCTAAACTGTGAAAAATAAAAGTCATTTTTTATGTTGTACTTTATTATATAGATTACAGTTATAACCTTGTGTCTAGAAACACTATATAATATGAAAAATCGGATCTTGTAATATTTATATTTTTTAATTCGATAATTTAAAATTAAAATAAAAAGAGAGGTATTTTGTAGATTTGAGGTTGATGAAAATTCTAAAGACAAATAAGTGAGCTTTGTTTTGTATCCTGGAAATCTATTAGTCTCTTTATATCTATATTTTTCATGTATCTATATGTGTCAGGGATTTGATGTCTATGTTTCTTTTTTTTTTCTTAGTGGGTAAGAATTTGGTAAACTTTAGTTGGTTCTGCAATAAATGTTGGGTTCTAGAGCAATATGTTGTGGTTTGGTTTCTACTTTGAGGCTTCTTTTCATAATGTTGGAAAATATGAATATGGCATGTGTTTAAACATTAAGGCCAGTGTCCTGTCCCATAATAGTAGCAAGTGTTTTGCTTTCTTGGGTGGCTATTGGTGCAGATAAAAGGAACTGTGGACTGCTGGCTGAGAAGATGAATGTGTGAAATGGCTTCATTTTAGAAGGACAAAAAGAAGAGAGTAAATAGTAAATAACTTTCAGGGATACAAGTAACTGTCGTTGATTCAGCACAATAAGAGTCTCGGGTCCAATAAATTAACCCTAAATAGCATTCCTCGTGTTCCAATTACATCAAATTTCAATATTTAGGCAGTTGGGTGGTGCGATAGATGAAAATCGATGAGCTTTCACCCCCTCACCTTCCATTCTGGAATATCACTGGTTGTCAGCTCTTAAACGTATATGATCCGACGGAATGTTAATAGATCCAATGAAAAATGTACTCAACTGGACATGTTTGCAGTGGCACCATGTCGTTTCGTAGCGTTTAACAAGAAGCTTGGGTTTTTCCCTCTTTGTTCGCCTACGAATGTTGGAGCATCTATATGAGGAGGTGGGAACTGCTGATCAATCTCTTTGAAGCATGTAACAATGGCAAATCACTCACACAGCTGCATTCTCTTATCATCAAATTGGGTCATATGCAAAACAATTTCGTGGGGGGCAAACTAAACTCTCTATACGCTAAATATACCTCTTTCGAAACTGCACGTAAGTTGTTCGATGAAACGCCGCTCCCAACTTTATATATCTGGAATAACATCCTCAAGAGCTGCTGCAGAGAAAAACTATACGAAGAAACTCTGTCTCTCTTTTCTTCTATGATAAATGATCAAAAACCCGATTTTTATACTATACCCATTGTACTGAAGGCATGTGCCGGATTGCGGGCTCTTGATTTTGGCAAAATGGTTCATGGTTTTATCAAGAAGAATGATGAGATTGATTCGAACTTGTTTGTTGGGTCGGCAATGATTGAACTATACTCCAAATGTGGAATGTTGGATGATGCTTTACGTGTTTTTGAGGAATATATTCAACCAGACATTGTATTGTGGACTGCCATGATTACTGGATTTGAGCAGAATGGTGATGCTGTAGAAGCTCTGTCCTTATTCACGAGAATGGTAATGGTGGGGCGTGTTTGTCCGGACGCTATAACCCTTGTTAGTGTTGTTTCGGCTTGTGGGCAGTTGTTAAATTTAAAGGCCGGAACTAGCGTTCATGGTTTTGCGGTTAAGATGGGGTTTAATAGTGGCCTATCATTGTCCAATGCTTTCTTGAATTTATATGCAAAAACGGGTTGTGTCAATTCTGCGTCCAATTTGTTTAGGAAAATGCAAGAAAAAGATGTGATTTCCTGGGGCTCTCTGATTGCTTGTTATGCTCATAATGGGGCTGCTAAGGAAGCTTTAGTTGTTTTTAGTGAGATGACACATAAACGAGTTGAACCCAATTCAGTTACTGTTATCGGTGCTTTGCAAGCGTGTGAAGCAACTTGTAATTTAGAAGAGGGTAAGAAAATCCATGAAATTGCTGCTCGGAAAGGGTTTGAGTTAGATGTCTTGGTTTGTACAGCTCTGATTGATATGTATATGAATTGTGGTTCCCCTGATGAAGCAGTCGAACTCTTTCATAGAATGCCCAAGAAAGATGCAGTTTGTTGGGCTGCTTTGTTATGCGGATGTGTTCAAAATGGAATGGCAGGCAAGTCAATGGGAATATTTTGCAATATGCTGTCCAGTGGTGTCCAACCTGATGCTGTTGCTATGGTGAAGATTCTCACAGCTTGTTCAGAACTAGGGATTCTTCAACAAGCTTTTTGCCTTCATGGTTTTGTCATCAAAGGTGGCTTCAGCAATAATGCTTTTATTGGTGGTTCACTTATAGAATCTTACTCAAAATGCAGTAGCTTAGATAATGCTATTAAGGTTTTCGAAGGAATTAATGACAGAGATATTGTTATTTGGAGCTCAATGGTTGCAGGTTATGGAATGCATGGCAGAGGGAGGGAAGCCCTAGAATTATTTGATCAGATGGTTAAGAATACAACAATTAGGCCTAACAATGTAACATTCCTTTCAATTTTATCTGCTTGTAGCCATGCTGGTTTGGTTAAAGAAGGGATTGAATTATTTAATATGATGGTTCATGAATACCAACTGATGCCCAACTCGAAGCATTATGGCATAATGGTTGATCTGCTTGGCCGCACTGGAGAGTTGGACAAGGCTTTGGGCATTATTAACCAAATGGCAGTCCCTGGTGGGCCCCATGTCTGGGGGCCCTTGCTTGGTGCATGTAGGATTCATCAGAACACCGAGATGGGAGAGGTTGCAGCAAGGAATCTTTTTCAGTTAGACCCTGATCATGCAGGTTATTACATTCTGTTATCAAATATTTATGCCGGTGATGGAAAATGGGATGATATGGCAAAACTTAGAACTTTAGTCAAAGACAAAATGTTGAAGAAGCTATCTGGTCAAAGCAGGGTTGAGGTCAGAAGTGAAGTCACGATCTCATAACTAATGGCAGATTTCACCCTGACTCTGAATTGATTCACCGGTAGCTGAGAAAATTGGAGGAGAAAATGAGAGAGGAAGGTTATGTTGCTGCTATAAATTTTTCGCTACATGATGCAGAGGGAGTTTTAGAGCTTTGAAGTGTGGATATGGGAAGTACTTTTCTAGCCAGGGCTGTTCCAGATTAATGCTCATGGATCTCTGCTGATTGCTGGACAATCCATCCACTTTCCAGATTGGCTTCCATTAAGTTGAGTTTGATTCTCATGTGCTTTAGCCTTACAGATTTTCAAGCCAATTCAGATCTTGGAACTGGAAAGATATCATATGAAGGTTTTTATTTATTGGAAAAAAGATAGGATATCAGATCACTCTCTGCATGGCACTTGCCTATCAAAAATTGGTGGTTAAAAGGAAACCATTGGGTCCTTGACTATGGGTTTTTTATGGGAAGAGTGCTTTCTCATCTCACTGCTTAACGTGGTCAGTATTTTAATCAATCAGAAGTTCTGTGTTAGCAAAGAAGGCATCATTAGAAGTTTGTCCAGGCTGGCCCTGATATCATGCCTATTTTCTTATCTGGTTTTGGATCAGAGCATGATATAGTTGGACATTTTGTAGCTGAGGGAAGCATATTTTATCGTCTGCATATCATGCTAAGGAGAGAACCATTTTTATTCAACTTAAGCTGGCAAGAGTGAAAAAGGAGAAGCCATTAGACACAATTGTTGTTTGTGAGGAGCCCATCAGCCCAACCCAATTTCACTTACATTGAATTCAGGTAAAATCACTCGTTCTCGCTTCAGATTTATTTCTTTTGGTGCTTTCTTCTCCATTAGACCATATTGTATGGGCTTCCCCTGTTTCTAATTCGTGTTTGTTCATTCCTTCAGATGATACAATCCCAGTTATCCATAGAGATGTTGCTATATATTGAGCCATCACTTTGGGATCAGCTGTGCCTTTGATGACAGAAATTGCTCTCTCATTTTGCAAATTGCAATCCAATACTCACCTTGAAGAAGTTCTCTGCCTTGTTGATCAACATCTGCGAGGATGGTGCAAAATGAATTAGAATAGTGTGCCAGTGTGATTTTCAGGGTTGTGTATTGCACGCCAGACATAATCTTTGTTGCCTTTTTAAGGAGGTGATAACCATCTTCTTGACTGGGCTTTAAGCTCGCGAAAATCTTGATCTTTGATATTCATAGGCGAGCTCACTCTTATGGCATACCTGCTTAAACTGGAGGTGTTCAGAGCATTCATTTTATACACAGATAGCCTTTTGATCCATGAAAATTTCTCCTAAACAGGATTTTAGCACTTTGTTATCGGAATCATCTGAATGGAAGACGAGAGCTTATGTTTATACGTGTGAATATCCAAAAACATTGATTTCGCAATCTAGGAGTGACAGTTTGAACATCTTTATGCTACAACTTCTTTATCTTTCTGTGCTCCCACTCAGATGCTTGATGCTCTTATAATGATCTTGTATCTGCTTCCGGTACTGCTCAAAGCCACTGATCTGTATGTGCTGCTGCTGCCACAAATTTGGATAATCTTCTCTAACAAGTATTGTGCTTGGCAAATTAAATGGCCTATGAAGTGACTCCTTCGTTATGTGATACAGATATTACAGACAAACGTTGCTCATTCTAAGACATCAAAAAGGCACCATTTTTTTCGTTCGTAGAAAGGATAGATGGTTGGCATCTCCTCCGACAGGGATGGGAACAACCTTCCGGCTTACCTGTTTCCTACCAACACATCGGCTTCCCACTTCAGTGGATCTTCTAACCCAATTTTTTTTAAAGAAGAAAAAACAAAATCCTAAACTTTCAGATAGACCTTATATTAAAAAGTACATACACCTCTGACCTTTTTTTCCAGGGTTAGGGTCTTCAAAACTAATTGGATTTAATGTTATAGATTAAATGGTAAGACTTATCTGCTGGCAGCCAAGAGATTCTCGTTTCTAGTCCTAGGGCCACCTATCCAGACATAACCCTGCGCGCATGTGGTTAGTGGGGAATTGCACGAGCCCAATAAGTTTTCTACAGTGACTATGCACGTCGTTGAGTCCGACAAAAAATTATTTCGTTTTTCCGAGTTACCAAAAAAAAAATAAAATTTGATTAAGCTGCTGTAATCGTCTCTTGAAGGCACTAAAACACAAGTATTTCTCTGTTGTTGCTTTGGTGTGATTGAGTATTTGAGTGGCTTTTAGCTCGAATCATCATTTTTTGGATTGTACAGTTGAATGAGAACCCTCTTATGTCCACTTTTTTTACCATTCAACATAGTCCTTGGACTTCGCAAACGTTTTTCAAACTGTAACCACTTCTCCACCTCCATATCTTTGTCTCCAAGTTCTCAGCAATTGATCCACATCAAACCCGTCAATGAGATTGCTTTCTGTATCTCTTCCGCCTTGCAAAAGTGCACCAGTCTCGGTTCTCTCAAGAAAATCCATGCAAAGATCTTTGCTTTTGGCCTGCAAGATGACGCACATTTATCAACGGAATCATCCCTTTTGTACATCTCATTCAATAGCGTTGATGATGCAAATGTTTTATTCGAATCTATACCACATCCGAGTTGTTACCTGTGGAATATTATAATAAGGGGTTATGCCACTGAAGGCCAATTTGGCCGAGCATTAGGATCATATGTCAATATGATGGAAAAGGGTCTAACACCAGACAAGTACACTTTCCCTTTTGCTCTCAAATCTTGCGCTAGATTAGCAGATTTGCAAATTGGAAAGTTAGTTCACCAGCATTCGGTGTGTTGTGGATGTGGCAGTGATGTTTTTGTTGAGGCTGCCTTGGTTGATATGTATGTAAAGTGCGGTGCCATAAATGCTGCTCGGTTGGTGTTTGATAAAATGGAAAAGAGAGATTTGGTATGTTGGACTTCTATGATTTCTGGTTATGCACACAACGGTTATAACAGCGAGACTATGGAGTTCTTCGATATGATGCGTGATTCAGGTATCAAACCCAATAGGGTAGGTATATTGAGCGTACTTTTAGCTTGTGGTAATTTGGGAGCTTTGAGAAAAGGAGAAGAGTTCCATAATTATGTTGTCAAAACTGGGTTTGAGTCTGATATCTTGGTTGGAACTGCTGTAATGGATATGTATGCAAAGTGTGGGAATATAGGTTTGTCGCGAAGATTGTTTGATGCAACCGAAGGAAAAGATGTAGTTTGTTGGAGCGCGATGATTGCTAGTTATGGAATCCATGGCCATGGGCAGAAGGCGATTAATCTTTTTAACAAAATGATTAAAGAAGGCTTGAGGCCTAATCATGTAACATTCACTTGTGTTCTCTCAGCTTGTAGCCATTCGGGGTTACTTGAAGAAGGGAAGAAGTATTTTCAATTGATGAGAACAGAGTTTCGGATTGCACCAAAACTAAGTAATTATGCATGTATGGTGGATCTTCTTGGTCGTGCAGGAGAACTTTCTGAAGCAGAAGAGCTCATAGAATCTATGCCAGTGAGACCTGATACAAGTATATGGGGGTCTTTGCTCGGAGCATGCCGAGTTCATAGTAATCTAGATTTAGCTGAAAGAATTGCAGATCATATTTTTCAGCTGGACCCCTTTCATGCTGGCTATCATGTCCTACTCTCCAACATCTATGCTGCCAAATCTAGGTGGAATGATGTCGAGAAGGTTAGGATGATGATGACTAGAAGAGGTGCCAATAAAGTTCAGGGAATCAGTTTGATAGAGCTAAACAATCTGGTTCACGAATTCGGAGTTGGCGATAGATCACATCCTCAATCAGAGAAGATTTATGCTCTGCTTGAGGAGTTGGCGGGTCCAATGAAACGCCTGGGTTATGTCCCCTTGACAGATTTTGTTCTTCATGACATTGAAGATGAGGCAAAAGAAGTGGCACTTTCCTACCATAGTGAGAGGCTGGCAATTGCATTTGGTCTCATCAATACTAGTCCAGGGACTACTCTTCGAATTACAAAGAATCTAAGGATCTGTGGAGACTGTCATAATGCGATTAAGTTCATCTCAAGGATTGTGAATCGAGTCATCATTGTCAGGGACATGCACCGGTTTCACCATTTTGAAAATGGAGTTTGTTCTTGTGGTGATTACTGGTAAGAGATTATGTGCTTTTTGACAGTTGAAGAGACAAAGATGGTTGTTCATGTAGCTTTGGGTTTCATCCCTGCTCCTCGGCGGCCTTGGGAACACACCAACAGGTTGAAGGGAACAATAAATCCTTAGGCAAGAAAAGAAAATTAAAGCCACAACCTAATGGGAATTGTGATCAAGATACAGAAGCATCTTGAGTAAAGATTTTATGGCCGCAGGATAGTGGCAAAGCAAAAGCAGAGAAGTAATAACCATGAGTGGATAATTACTGGAATTCATGATTTTTTTGTGCCAAACTTCCTGCTAAATATGCAAAGCTAAGCAGCCTGCTACTTAGACCTGCTGCCATATCATTCCATCAATTTTTTTTGTCTGGCGCTGTAAGTTCTCTCCTTCAACTGATCTAGTTGATTGAGAAGGCAATGGCGTTGCTTGTGAACATTGTTTCTTCATCAGAGGCTGTGCTTAAGGAGACTGCTGGTGCGGGTGGTGCAATTCAATTAATAGTAGAGGCCGTGGAGGAAGGTCTGCCACAAAGCAAAGAGCACGCAGTGGGTGTACTACTTCTGATATGCTGAAGAGGCAGGTATAAAAAAACAAAAGGGTGACGGATTTTGAGGAAGGAGCCACACCAGGGCCGCTTCAGTTGAGTGTTGAAGGGACGGGTAAGGCAAAGGAGAAGGCCAAAGCTCTGCTGCTGCTTCTAAGGGATTGCTCAGGTAAGGCGAAGGAGAAGCCCTCTCAAAATTGCCTGGTAATATGAAATCCTTATGCATGATTTTCAAACAACTTTTAATTACCAATACGTATTCATTATGTTAAGTAGCCGGCTGAATAATACCTATAACGCCTTTCCAGCAAATGTTTAGACAACATGTAACAACATCCTCACATTCTAAGATGTATGTAAGCCTATCATTCTCCTTCAGACAAAGTGCTTGGTTCAAAGGATTATTTATCGATGTTATTATAACCCTCCACAAAAACCAAGGGAATATAACACCCAAAAGCAAACAGAATGCAGTGGACTACGGACTACATTTCACTTGGACCTTCTATAAAAGCTATAAGCCACCACAACAGTAGCCACGGCTCCAACCACAGCAGCAGCTGTAAGAACTTCGTGTTGCTCCCATTTTCCTACCCAGGTCGTGAGTCTTCCCGGCCCATTCTTTCCCTGTTTTTCTTCCAAACTTTCATCTCTGCAACATGAGAATCCAGTACCACCTTGGCAACAGCTTGTCACACTTTCCTTTTTCTCCTCGCTGCCATTTTCTTGAGGTGTCTCGCTATGCTTCAGAGCTTCTCCTCCATTCGGAAGCTTATGTTCATCCAACTTGTCAGCTTCCTCAGCACGTGCACCCATTTGACCCCTGCAATTGCAAACCACGTGTTCTTATTACGTTGCAACAATGCCAAAGAAGTGGAAGGAACATTTCTATTTTCTAGAAATCAGACAGGAAAGATACATGCTGTGTTTCTCTTTGAACCTAAGATGATGAGCAATTAACATGCCATCATGAGGGTGATCCATCATGCAACGAGAAACTCTCCAAGAAACATGTGGAATTGCGTGTTACAGGAGAATAAAAGAAAGAAATCACCATTTCACTGATTATGATACAAACATTTAAAGGAGAGGCACATGTTAGTTACTGGCTGGATGACTTTCAAATGAAAGCAGACTAAATAATGCAGGGCAATGTTTAGAACCTTTTTAAATAAAAAACAAACAAAAGAAAAAGAGAAGAAATAGAAGACTAAGCAAAAAAGGAAAGAAAAGAAAACTACAAGAGTATGCAACTTATGCCCAAGCTGGCTTCATAAAGAATCCAAGTGAAGGATAATTCAACAAGTTTCAGATGCAGAAGGATGGGAATGGCATGGTAACCCACTTCAAATGTCTCCACTTTGGTATTTCACATTCACACATCTCACAGTACAATTAACAGTTTGTTACTCCAACAATCCACAATCACAACATACATGGGTTCTTGCAGATTTCAAATGATGCTTGTAGGCCTAGCAGATAACAACAAAGGGACTTCTAAGTCCCAAGTGAAAAAATTCCAATTTCAATTGAACGACACCATATTACAATATATAATTTTCGTTCCAATGCAAGTTGCAACCCTAAATTTTGATTGCACAACTTGATAGCTAGCCCTTATTTATTTGGTTAGAATATCTGCAAAAAATGCGTGTCCACTCAAATGGCAAGCCACAACAATTTTTATTTATTGTATAATCTAATTCATTTAATGCTAACCTATTCAAGTATCACATGAGCTTTCAACAACTAGTTTCACTAAAAAGAGAGTTAGAATAGCATGAAATTACAAACCTCCAAAGTCGTTCAATGACCTCTCCCTTCCCAATATGCTGATCAAGCAATTCAGGCACATCATCTGGTGTGACATAACCATACCTGCATCTCAAGAACAAAAAACCACCACCAACTGTCAACACCATCCAAATGACCACATAAAATCTTATTCTTTCTTCAGAATCCCAAGAAACAGAGACCGGAATCATAATTACCAATGCCCAGAAATTTTCCCTTCTGAATCTGCACTGAAAATTATCACATTCCCTGCATACTTGTGACCCCCAACATGAGAGCAAGCAGTCACAAACACCTGATCCTCCAGTCCCTTCAATTCCATCTCCTCTTTAAACTTCTCAATTAGAGCAGGTCCACAAACACCACATCGTCGGTCTCGCTTATTGTGAGCACACACAAAAACATGTGAACCAGTCAACACCTCCTGCACTCCAGAAGCCCACGGTTTGCCATTCACAAGCACATCATCAACAAATCCATCCACATCGGACTCCTTCAGACCCCTTAAATCAGGAAGAAAATAATTGTTTAACCTCAGAAAGGAGAATGTAGGACTGAAATACTTGTAGTAAGAAAATTAGAGATCCGGTAAAAACAAGTTTCAGTAAGTAAAACCCTGAATCATGATGAAATTCAATTCTACAGTATTTGACAATTTTTGTTACAACCAACGCAATCTCATAGTCATCAAAGAAACTTTAAGGAATTTTAATCTTAAAATCATCAGTGTCCATCACTTCATGATTGATACATATTACGAAAATCAGTGGATCTCAAAATCAATAGAGAAATCAGAACGAAACCATAGCTAAATAATAAAATTCACTTGGACCTCAACAATTATGTTGAAATCAGCATAATCGTGACCGCGGCAATAATGACCACTCATAATTGTAAACACTTAATAGACTAGAACGAAAAAGCCAAACAAATCTACGTAATTTACCTGTATTTGATCATTTCAGGGAAAATCAAGACATCTCCATCCGATAATCCGCTCCCATCACGTCCCTCACATATCGTCAAACGAGTCTATCAAATTAAATCACCGACCAAAAACTCATCAGATCCAAAAGGACCAAAACAACTCGAAAATCATTAAATAACCCCCTCTCTGTGTACATCTATATAATATTACAACTAGATAGTTGAATTCTCAATTTACAAAAACACAATATGAATAACGGTCTTGATTCAATTTCCATCTACTTCTATCTAATATACATATATTATATTGAGTTTATGCATAGAAAAACTTGATATAAGCAAGTCTGTGCGCGAGATAAGACAATTTCATACTAATACTAGTCTCTCTCTCTTGTACACGCACACAACTTGAATGATTTAAACATGTAGAAGCATTTCAGAATCAGAACTTCCGTTTACGATAACGAGACTAACCTTGACGTTGATGTCGTTCTTGCGAGCTTTAAGAGCACCAGAGAGAAGCTTGGGAAGGAGATCGGTATCAGAGTCTTCGACACGAGGAGGCCAAGAATCGTAAGACTTGTAGGAGAGGAACACGTGGCGGTCGTAGGGATCAACAGTGCCGGCGAGGTTGCTACTGTACATTTCGGATCTCTGGAACCCGAACTTGACTTCATCGGCGACGACATCAGAGGTGGCGTCGGATGAGAAGTTCTCTGAGGCCATGGTTGAAGCTAGGGTTCGGAGAGGGGAGTGAGAGAGAGGTTTTAGAGAAAAGAAGGTGAAGGTGAAGATGGAGAGAGAACGTTGAGAACGGCTTGGGTGCGGAATGCGCATTTGCTTGTACGTGTGGGGTTACTTAAGGGAATGGGATATGATTGGGAAAGGCAGGCTGAGACTGGCCTTGGCTTGGGCAGAAAGTTCATGCGGCTTGATGGCGCATGAAGACACGTGGAGTTCATTAGAGGAAGATACGACTTACGAGTGTGGTACTCGCTCGGTGGCGTTGTAAGATAAAAGGTGCTTTTTGGTAAGTATCACTATTTTTGGATTGAATTAGATTAGATAGACTAATTTAAACTCATTTAATTAAATTTTTGGGAAAAGTTTTTATAGTAATGATCATACCTTTTTAGAGCTGATTTTTTTTTAAGTGTGAAACAAATATTTGAAAATTTTCGTAAAAAAAGTTAGAATTAAAAAAAAAATTCATACCATTTGAAGTGTTCTTCAAAAAGCTGATTTTTCCTTGGTGTTACACAAAAAAGCTCTTAGATAAGTTCGATTTATTAAATACATGCAATAAAATCCAGTATTCATATTGGACTGAGAATAACTTAATTATTTTTATCCAATTATTTACAAATTAACTAAACATGGGTTAAGTGAGACTTTGGACTATTTTTGTTCTAATCCCACTCCAACCCATTAGTCTGCCATTTTCCGTGACCCCAAGCAAAGTGTGGTCTCTTTGAAACGGGTCCAGTAGTGATCAACGGCCGAGATCAGACTGAAAGCGTACATCAATTTATTGCATTGCGACTCATACTCGTAACTGATTATATTATATTTTCCGCTGGCATTGCTCCATGGCTCTCGGATCACTTTTCGTGAACGCTACAATGAAGTATTGATTATCTCTAAATTGGATTGTTATACTAGTACCTTTCTCTAAATTAATTTAGGGAGAATTACATTCAGATTTATGAGATTTGTCACTTAATTACTCAAACCACTGATATTTGAAATATTACATATAAATCTCTTGAGGTTTGTACGCGCGTAACACTTAGACTCTTGTCGTCAAATGTCTGTTAGTATATCCATTAAAAAATTACATCCAAACCCTCTAAAATTTGAAGCATATAATACTTATACCCCTCAAGTTTAAAATGTTATACTTAGACAAAAAATACTCAAATCAAATATAGAATATCAAATATTTTAAATTTTAAAACCAAAATTTATGTTCTATTGTATCATTTATTGAAATAAAATTAAAAAAATTAAAATTCATTTTTTTCTTAAAAAATCATAATTAGTATACAATTATACTATCTGTTGAAATAAAACTAAAAAAATCAAACAATGGGTCTAATTCATTCATAATATAACATGAATTTTACAACCAAAAATCATGTCCTATTATGTCATTTATTAATATAAAATCAAAAATAAAAATTTAATTTTTCTTAAAAAATCATAATTAGTATACAATTATATTATCTATTAGAATAAAACTAAAAAATCAAACAATTGGTCAAACTGTAATGGAGATAATATATTCTAATTTTAATTTGAGTAATTTGGTAGTTTAATTGTATATTAATTATGATTTTTTAAGAAAAAATTAAAATTTTATTTTATTTCAATAAATGTCGTAATAGAACATTAGTTTTGGTTATAAAATTTAAAATATTTGATATTCTATTTTTGATTGAAATATTTTTGTATAAATATAATATTTTAAATTTGAGGGGTCTAAGTATTACACGCCTATTAAATTTAAGGTGTCTAAATATAATTTATTAACAAACATTGACGATAGAAATCTAAATGTTATGCACGTACAAACTTCAGGAAATATGTGTGCAATATTTCAAATATCAGAGATCTGAATGATTAAGTGACAAATGTCAGATGATGAGGTTAATTCTCCCATTAATTTATGAAAGAGAAATGTGATGCACACCGAATGATGTGAGCTATTCGATTAGTGATCCTTATTATCATCCGATGACTTACATTATCGGACATTCAGGACAAGTCTATTTTGGCACGAGACAACATTTATTATTATTGTATGTATTTTTATCATTATTATGGTAATTGTTATTGATCGCAACTACCACAAAAGTGATAAAAATTACAAAAGTTGTATGTTTATACCACTATTGTGGTAACTGTTATCAATCGCAAGTATCATAACAGTGATAAAAATACCCACAAAAGTTATATTTTTATCACTGTTGTGATAACTATTATTGATCGCAAATATCACAAAAGTGATAAAAATAATTATTACAATAGTGGTAAAAATACTCACAAAAATAATAAAAAAAAAATTGTAAGATGGCTCACAAAAGTTATAAAACACAGCCATTAAAATAGTAAACTTTAGGGAAAATTTCAACCACACCCACTCTAATTTACCATATCTTAAAGGACACTCCCTTTAATTTCTAAATCTTCAGTGACACCCCTTCTAGTTTATATTTAAACATCACTAACACCCCTTACCATTAAACTATCATTTCTAACAAACAAAAAAATCTAAAATACCAAAAATGCCCCTACATAAACCTCAAATAATTTTTCTACATAAAATTTTATTAAAATTCGAGCTGATTAAAATTTATTTTTCTACATATTAAAATTTGAACCAATTAAAATTCGATTGAAGTTGAATAAATTTTATTTTTTTTAACTTATTAAAATTCGAGCCTATTAAAATTTATTTTTTACATATTAAAATTTGAGTCGATTTGAACTCTACCTGAGTTGTTAGCGCCGATTAAAATTCGTTTTCGAGTTGATCAAAATTTATATTTTTTTACTAATTAAAATTTGTGTCAATTAAAATTTGATTTATTAAAATTGAAGTCAATTAAAATTTATATTTTTTATGTATTAAAATTTGGGTTGATTAAAATTCAATACGAGTTGATTAAAATTTGATTTGAGTCGATTAAAAATAATTTTTAATTGGCTCAAATAGAATTTTAATTAACCCAAATTTTAATACGTAAAAAATATAATTTTTGTTTTGCTCAAATTTTAATATGTAAAAAAATAAATTTTAATTAGCTTGAATCGAATTTTAATTCACTCGAATTTTAATACGTAAAAAAAATTAGAAAATAGAGGGGGTCTCATTGAAGATATGCTTATCTAGAGGGGGTCTCATTGAAGGTATACTTATCTAGAGGGGGTGTGAATGAAGTTTGTCCTCAAATATATCATGGGTAATTTAGTAAAATTGCATTATAATTAATATTTTTAATCTGACAGGGGTGTCACTGAAGATTTAGAAACTAGAGGGGGTGTCCTTGAAGATATGGTAAACTAGAGAGGGTGTGGTTGAAATTTTTCCTAAACTTTAAATACAATGGGCCAAGTTTTAAATAAATGGGCTTATTTGAGGGCCCTTATAAGTCTCAATTCATTGTCTTAATTGAAATATACACGCTTACTATAACTCCGAAACTTTTAATTTGTTTTTTTGGGTGGTTCCAAAAAAAAATTAAAAAATTTGGGTATAACATTAAAATTATTAAAAAAAATAAGATTAAAGTTATAATTCAATCAGACGGATTTATGATAAAATAAAATTATTTGAGATACATCCTAATATTTGTGGATCAAGTCAAAAAAAATTTGTTGTAATTTGACCTAAAAAATATAATATTTTAATCTATTGTTGATCCCATAAAACAAATAATTCAACACAAATAAATTATAATTAGTCTTTATTAAATTATTCTCCTAATTGGACCCTTCCCGACCCGCTATGCCTTCACTATCCGTCCTTTCGAGGATGGATAGTTATGGGTTTGATGCTGTGCCTCGTGGAGTGAATGCTTGGTGACTAGAAAACTTGTAGCCATTCTAGTAGTTTCCTGCCTCTGAAGCCATTAGTCAACCAGCAGGAGACAGGACACAGGAGTGGGGGTGGTGACTGGTGACATTATCATGTGGTCCTTTGGATAATATGGATGCGACAGTTCTACCCTGTAACCCATACTAAATTTTATTTTGAATTTAAATTTTTTTTTATTTTTTTGGTAAAGTAAACGGACGTTTGAATCAATAGGTGCAATTAGTTTTTTTCAATAAAACTTAATAATCCAATTATCTACATTAATTTCAAACACAAAATTCAATACATGTTTTAAGCTGCACGTCTGATACATCAAATAAATAGATCACAACTCCAAAAATAGTTCAAATGATAACATAAACGAGCTATAAATCTAAATGTTATGAGTTTGAATCTTGACAATTCTATAAGATCAGACTATTAGAAATTTATCTGTCATAAATACCCTAATTCCGACGTGAATGCCCTACATTTGATCGGACTAAAGAGGGGATTAGTGCAGCTAAACTGACACAGACACCCTTAACCATTGAACCAAAATAAAAAAAAAAGGTCACCAAGAACCCAATCATAGACTATTAAAAAAGAATCGGACATGAGTTGGACAAATAGAGATTAAAGGATTGAATGCCTCAATCCGACATTTGGCATTGTTCAGAAATTAGTAGAGAGGCTCAACAAGATTTTTTTTTTTTTTTTTTTTTGGGGGGGGGGGGGGGGGGGGGGGGGGGGGGGGCATCTCAAGCAATTAGTGTAAACAATAGACCGGGTTGGATTCACCATGAATGACCAGGTCTCTCTATTTAGACACAAGTGGGCATGACATAATAAAGAGGTCTAAAAGCTTCTCGAAACTATTCTATTGAATCCTTCTCAGTACACTTTTTTTTCAATTCCCTTGGCACATCATCCATCATGTATTCAAGTGGGACCATTATATATAAGTGGGTCTCTACACCATGGATGATGTGCCGAGACATGAACTTCCTACTGCTGCTTTGAACCATGTTCCAGCATAAATCACCCTAAAAATGTAGAGTACTGGCAGAAGAAAGAAATTTACAGCAGGAAACTTAGTTCGTCATAGATGTGGCTAATTGTTAGACTGGGAAATTTATACTTTTAAGTTGGATAGGTGGTGATGGAAGACCAAAAATAAACAAGAAAAATGTCCATCAATCCCATTCCTTGTTCATGTCCACTTGAGTTTCATCAACAATGTTTATCATGCCTACTGGTAAAAACGAGCGGTTTTACATGTGCGCGCTAAAGGAACAACAAATTGGTGTTCCTTTCCACTGGAAAAGAGGACCATTGAAGCAAATTCAACTAATGGGATGCAGACCAACTCAGGGAAGGGAAAAATCACAAGAATCAAAAGAAATCAATCTCTAAATAGTTACCTGAAGGCTTCACATCGACTCCTGGCACCTTATCTGTCGTGGGTACTCTTGGCACCTCATGCGTTATGAATGGTTTTGGCACATCCGGAGGACTGGCACAGCGAATGAGAGCCCAATTCACACTCTGAAAAAATGGATGCTGTTTAATTTCAGTAGCCCCACGTCTATATGCAAGGCGATGCTGTGGCTCTTTCACTAGTAAACCTCTGATCAAGTCCCTTGCAGCAAAACTCACTACAGGTGACTCAGGAAACCTTAAGGGCTGTCCAACTACATTAAACAAAGTAGCCCTGTTTCCTGTCCCTTTGAAAGGAGTCCTCCCAAACAGAAGCTCATAAAGGAAGATCCCAAACGTCCACCAATCTACGGCACTGCCATGACCTTCGCCTTTAATAATTTCAGGTGCCAAGTATTCATGCGTTCCCACGAAGGACATTGACCGAGCACTTGTAGGTTCAGCGATGAGCTCAGGGAGATGGCTCACATGATTATATATATCAGTCTTCGGTTTGGCCTTCTTTTCTTTCTTTGCCTTGCTGAAAAAGCGTGGTGCAAAACATGCAGGCTGAATGCAAGCTGGCTGGATTACACAAGATGGCTCAATACAAGCAGGCTGAACACAGAATGCTGTGTTCTTGGATTCCAAGCTAGAATTTGAGGATCTGACTAGGGTTGGGCACACTGCGCATCTTAGGGAGAGGTCAAAATCTGAAAGCATTATATGCCCATCTTCCCTCACTAAAACATTCTCTGGTTTAAGGTCTCTGTAAATGATCCCAAGCATGTGCAAATACTCCAAAGAAAGAAGAACTTCTGCCACATAAAACCTACACAGAAACACAAGTCAATATGCTGAAATTAGCTAGCTCTTTAATCTTGCGTCCCCATTCTGATTTGAATAAATTGCATGATCGCCATCATCATTAATCAAGAAGGTAGCATAACTCAATGTATTTATACTTGTGAGTCGTTCCTTAGATTGTACGCTGGTCATGTGGCTAGAAAATGTACCAGTCATATATTAGTGTTGGACTACCCTTTGGCTTTGCTTGACTTGTACCATACATTGACTAGCGCTATCTTCTTCAGTTTCAATCGAAAATCAAGTCCCTCCAAGCCTCTATTCTTTTCATATCTATACTAATCAACTTATAAATTTTTAAAAAAGAAGAGTATTTGCCGTTATTAATTTGCTCAATCTCCCACATGCGTTCAATTTAATATAAATAGCAACAACTTTATCACACAAAAGACATTCTACATTGGAGCACATTAATTTTTCTTTACACGTGAACAACAAAAGGTTTAAAATTTCCACAACAGGAACATTCATAACAAAGGAACATACCAGTATGGTCAACAAAATCATATTGCACGTACATAAGAGTTACAATCTATGAAATCAAATAATAGTACAATGATCTAGCAAGCACAAACGAAAAAGGCAGCAAATAATTGATGCATATTAGGCAACCCTACCTATATTAGAAACCACGGAGGAAAGAATGGAAAAGAATGAAAGAAGTTTCCTAACCTGGCAGCATGCTCTGGAAAATACTTCCCAGGTTGTCTTTGTCGGAGTGCATGGAGATCTCCTCCGGGGCAAAACTCCATCACCAAGCATGAAAACTTCTCAGTCTCAAAGTGTGTATACAAAGTGGGTAAAAAAGGATGATCCAGAGATTGCAAAATCTCTCTTTCGGTCTGAGCCCTCAGAAGTTTCTTCCTACTCTCTAAAGCGGCTTTATCCATGACTTTCATAGCAAAATAACTTCTTGTGCCAGTCAACTCTGATAGATAAACACTGCCTATATCTCCACCTCCCAATCTCGTCAAAAGCTTAAAGTGGTTCAACCCCAACAGACCATCCCGAGTTCTGATAGCCTGAATTGCTTCCCATCTTGTATCATTTGCCTTGTGAGGTTTGTACATAGCACTGCTTAAACTACTGGAGCTGCTCTCATCACTAATATCACTGCCAGTGCTACCTCTATATGTACTCGTCTTCCTGCTCTCTACTATATCACAGGAGTTGCCGACTTCAACACTTTCACCAGACTTCTCGACACTGCTTGCACCCTCGCTGACTTCAGTGTTGGTGAAACTTTGTTTAGCTTCTGTGTACTGTGTAGCAGAGTAGAAACTATTTTGAGGACTTGGACAAAAACTGATTCCAGACTGAGAGGAAAATTGGCTGTTCAAAACCTCAGCAGTTCCTTTAGCTGGGTGTGTAACAAGATCCACAGATTCCAACAAACTGCTTGAACTACTATTCTCAGAATCATAAACTGGATGCTTAAGATACGATTTGATTTCCAATGTAGAAACCTGCTTGTGGGAAGAATTTTGTGCCATTTGATCAAGTACATCCTCGAGGCTCATCAATTCCTGTTTCTGATTGTTTGATTTGAGATGGTGTTTCGATGAGTTAGACACTCCTTCCTTCCGCGTATGATCGTGGGCTGTTTTTTGTGAATGCTTTGAACTAATCACAGAACTTGTTGGAGAGGGGGATGTTTTCATCCCATTATCTGTAGCACCTGCATTGGATGCAGATGAGGCCCCCTCATATCTAGGTTGTTTTAAAGACGGAGGATGAGGAGGTCGATTAGCCCCTAAACCAGGAGGAGGATTACAACCTACAGCAGGAGCTGAAATATGATCCTTTAGAGAAGAACTAACTCCATCCACAAGTGATTCCATCGCGAAATTTGACACATGCACTGTCACACCACAATCCAATTGAACACGGTGATTTCTAAGCTAAAGTGCTAGCCTACAAGATAAGTATCCAACACAAAGATCTTTTAAATATTGACACGAAGATCATTCCAAACAATATCAACAAATTACCAAAATGGACTAAAGACATGTATCTCAATATCCCCAATAGCAAATCTTGTCAACTTCCCTGAATCCACAGCATAAACCCATTGTAGATACAATCAGTACCACCCCATACAAGCAAAGAAACTCCCAAAAAACCAAGGATATAACATGAGGGTAACGTAAATAACGATCAAATTAACGTGAAATACAAATTCTTTTCAAACATTACAAAAACAATCACATCTATAAAGTTCTCAGCAATCACATGAAACCCAAAAAAAAAAAAACCATGTTACTTTCTCAATTGAAAACGGAATTCAGAGATTACATACGAAAAGAAAATGACCCAGAAAATAGAAAGAATCAAGGATCCACATAATTTCTAAAAAAACGTTAAAAAATACATAGAAGGAACTTGGAATCCTGCAAGAGTGTGGGAGATTGAATTAACTCCTTTTTCAAGATTTCTTGGTATTTTCCTACATTTTATTGGCAACCAAACAGACAGTAAAGAAACAAATAAATAGACTCTTTGTTCACCTGATTACAGAACGCAAATGAGGAAGCAATCTTTCTTGAGCGATGGAACAAGTGAAAGTGAGAGGCCCCCCCAATCAGAGAACTCAGATAAAGTGAAAATAACTTTTATTTGGAGAGCTTTTCGGTGTAGTTTTCCTAGTCTTTTTCAGATCCGATTGAAACAAGAAAGAGTCTGGGAGATTGGAGGAAAAACTAAGTAATAATTCCACTGCCGATTATTCTGCTAAAATTCGTCGTCGAATGGGTGGGGGGTTGAATAATTACTTTTATTGAGAAGGGAACAAAAGAAAGTGCCCCTCTCTTAACTTCACAAGCAAAGCAAAGCAAAAGCACAAAGCGAAAGCAAACAGAAAGCCGTCTTTCTCTCTCCTCTCACCTCTCTCTCCTTCCTTCTTTCCTCCTCACCTCTCTCTCTTGTTTTTGTAACACATAGTAAAGGATCACACTTTCTTGTTTTTCCAAAAATGGGTTAATTGCACTGAGGTCCCAAAATATGAGATTTATTTTATTTTGATCTTTAATATTTTATTTATATCATTTTGAGCTTTAAAGTATTGAATATATTTTTATGTGGTCCTTTAACTAGACAATATCAAAATTGCTAACAATTTATTATCATAAACTTTTCACACGATACCTAAATGTAGGCAAAAAATAATTTGGGTAACTCTTAACCAAAATTTGGGTAGCTCTTAACAAAAAATGTGTAATATGGGTAGTTATTGACCAAAATTTGAATAACTTATGATCAAAATTGTATAATTTGGGTAGCTCTTTGACCAAAATTTAGGTAAAAATTTAATCAAGAGTCATCTAAATTATTTTTTTGTCCATATTTAAGTATTATGTGTCAAGTTTATAATAAAAAATTGTTAACAATTTGGGCGTTGTCTACTTGAGAAAGCACATATAAATATATTCAATACTTTAAGGATCAAAATGATGTAATTAAAATATTATGGACCAAAATAAAACAAATCTCATATTTTAAGGACTTTCAGTACAATTAACCCTTCCAACAAAGAAACAAAATTAACTCTATGTGTTAGCCGAGTGCTAACTTGACCAGCTGATAAGTGTCTTTCACAAGAGTAGGTCAAAAATTCACTCTTTTGAGATCACCGTCGATAAATTTACTTCTTATATGGAGAGGTAATTTTACACAAAATTCCACACTAATTTGATAAATGAGAGGGATAACGTATTAGTGACCCACTAAAAGACACTACAGTCTATTCCTAGATGGACAACATCATATATGTAGCAGAAATTCAACAACCAAATTGAGGTCGCTTCGTGTCAAGCTTTCGCGCGGCACTCAACGATCTCAAGGCTTGGAAGACCCTTCGCCAAGGGGTCTTGTTACTTTTTGTGTAACTATTGATAGTGATGACTTATTTCACAAGCTCTTTGAATTCCGTAGCTCTTTTGATCAATTTCGAAAGTTTGGTGATTCCAACCTGAATTACCAAAAAAAAAAATTTGTTTCCAGTGCCCTGCAAATAATAATATTTGTTTGTCGAGGGAGATAGAGAGATTTCATTTGGGGGACTCTTAATTTTGATATCTGGAGCGCCCACTCGTAGAGTTTTTATCCTCTGGTACAAACCCACCTGGGAAAGTCAAGAACATCCAATATCCAACTGACACGCCCGCAGAATAAAGGGCATGTTTTGTTTTAGGATATATATTTTGGCCTGGGCCCATTTAGAACAATACTAGGGATCCAAAATTGTATTCTAAATCGGTAGGGATTCTTGGATCAATGGGTCTCGGTAGTATTGAGTTGATGAATATTTATCATTGTTCCAAATAAGATGTAGGCAAATAATAATGGGCAAGGTTATCTCTATATCCCGTTTTCCAAACATGCCCTATATTACATTCTTTTTTTTTTATTTTTCAGGATAGATTTATATATGGAGCAATGCTAGAGATCCCAAATGAGTAAAGATATTTGAATAAGTGATTTTTGTTATTTTTTTCCAAACAAGATTCATTCATTCAAATAATCACTTAACGTTTATGGGTGGTATTTTTTTTTTTTGTTACAATGTGTTTAAACTTGTGTCGAACCGCCGACTATTTCCTTGAACTCAGCGACGATCATAAATGGTATTTTATTACTAGAACAATTGTCCTAAATATTTTTCTTTGTGGAGGTGATAAACTATAGTATGAAAAATCAATGTTCTTAATGGCCTTTTAAACTCATTTAACACAATAAAAATATTTAAATTGGAATTAAATGACTAAAAATTTTGAATTCAAATACTTTAAATTTGTTATACAATTAATCTACTAATTAAGACTTGTTAACGGGACAATTTTGCTTCAAAATGTGTTTCTTGAGAGCCCTTAGGTTTGTTCTTCAATACCCTAGTTGTCATGGTTTTACAAGCATCTAATGAGCATACAAATAATCCTTTTCAAGTAATATCTCAAGTTTCCATTGATTTCTATTTCCTCCGGTTATATTATTTTTCAATTTTATTTAATTATATATAAATCACTTGTTAAAATAGTATTGGTTATGTATTTTCCTTTTTTTTTTCCCCTCTTGTTTGGACTAGCTCCTTTCCTCCTAGCCTAATTGAATGTATATGTAAGTGTCTATATGTACATTGATTCACGTATTATTAATATCATGAGATGCGTATACTATAAATCACTTTTTTTTTTCCCAAAAAAGTGCATATAGATCTCTTTTTAAAATATTTTATTCTTTTTTGACAATATAATTAATTTTAAAGACATAGTTAAAAGTGTTATTTAACAGTAATTTTTTTTTAGTCAATTGTCAGAAATGTTAGGGCGAGCTTACACGTACCTAAACTAATTTTTTTCTCGGTTTGGTCAAAGACAAGTCATTTACACCGAGATTAGGGTATTCATAGTCTAACCCTAAGAAATTGTCAAGATTTTAACTTAGAATATCTGAATTTACAAGTCATCCTTATTACGACTGGAAAGGGTTGGTACTTATTTAACTTCTTCTATTTTGCATTTTTTTGGGTTTTTGGTTTTTTTTTTTTGGGGGGGGGGGGGTTTGGGTTTCTGTGCTGTGCTTAGATTCTTAATCTTAGCAGTTTTCTCTCTTCTTCTGCATGGCCTAGCTACCTTACCCATGTGTGAGAAAGTAATTATGTATTCTGAAGATATTTAATGGTCATTTTCAATAATAATTGTAGTAATAAAAGTAATCACATGGGATTAAGTAACCACAATCAATGTCATTAACTACCATTTGCGAGAGCCGAGAGGTCTCACCCTCACATGCGTGCACGTGAACCAGCTCCGTGGCATGTGGACCGGCTGTCATCTTCGGCGCATTATATTAAACTTCATTAGCCTACGGCTACTTATAGCTATAGTCTGTCTATAAACAAAATAAAGAATTAGGGGATCAAAATGCTATTTTGATAAAATTTAGGGAGTGGCGGAAATAAAAGCAAATAGTAGAATGGCCAGCACAAACATGGATCTTAGGAAGTGTAATCATTCTTCTAAGCGCCCATATCACAATACCCAAGTTTCTTGTCACCACTCCTCAGACATGTGGGGTTCACGGGACCCACCTCCCTCACCTTGGGGTTTAGATGGGACCCATCAGCTACCAAGGGTCTGAATATGATAAAGATAATTAACGTAACGTTAAGAAAAAAGGAAAATCATATTAGTATCTAATTTATTAATTTTATGCGGTGATATGATAGATTATAGTCATTAAATTGATAATAGATCTCAATTAATAGTGAAATTTATTGTTAATCTAATGACAAAATAATAAAGTCACTAAATCAGATCCATATAATATTACTAAAAAGAAAACCTACAAAAGGATGGGTTTAATCGTGAAGGTTCTTTTTTTTTTCTTTTTTTTTGTTATAAGGTATTTAGGTTTGCACCCACTATTTTTTTGAATTCACATCTAATCCTAAAGATTTGAGCCGGGTTAAACTACCATATTGATGCATTACGGAGAAACTGACCCTTATAAGGTATGATAAGTTATAAGCCTGAAACTTTTTGTTTGAAAGAGACTAAACATGACCGCTAAATCAGCCCTAACATAGAAATAACATTAATTGTGAATAATATTTATTTTAAAAAGTGAATCTGTATTTTATTTAAATAATAAAGGAACATGAAAGTTTGATTTTTCAAGTATAACGAGAAAATATGAAATTAAAAAATGAAAATAAAACCCAAAATAAATGTCTAAAAAAGCACCAATCTTGGCTGGGTTTTTTTTTTTTTTTGGCACGTCTAATAATGATGGTTAGCCTATCAACTAAATTGCAATCATTTTCAGTGTGCAATTAACCCTATCATTATTCCTGTTAGGTCTGATACTATGAACCATCAGGGATTCACTTCCCCATTATTATTATTTTTTTCGGGTTTTTGGGCAACCAGGTGCAGCAACAAATGAGAATTTAGATTGGATATGAGACCAGATGCTCAGTTTTCTCTCGTATAGTGGCTATGCTCCTAATTACGATCAGTGTGTCCAAATGCACAGCCTGAATAAAAAAGTTTCTTTATGCTACTTCATAAACAAATAGCTTCACAATTACAAGACATTAGTATTGTTGTAAGAGTGGAACTTATTTCGAAAGCAAGTATCAAGATTTTTCTAATAAATTTTCCAAATACAAGTTCAAAATGTATCTTCCGGTGGACAAAACATCAAGTCTCTGCTCACTGGCTTCATACTTCCCCTTCCGGAGCTGGTAACGATGAGTTACGGCTGATATGGTGTAAGTTTGGCCTTCAATTGTCACGCTCTCCCCACATTGCATGTTCTGCCACAGGAAAATAACTCAAAATGAGACCAGGCACGCTGCAACACACATACAGTAGTTCAAATATTATGTTTAGCTCTTGATAATTTCCAAAACTGCGTAGGGTCAAGGCCTGCCAATCCAGTGAATGAATGGAGTTGTGTTGAAATCATGAGAGACGAGGCACAGCTGTTTTGTGTGGCATGCATGTGGAATAACAGAAAAGTTTCCATTCCTCATTCCCTGCTTTCCCAATTCATTAAGAAAATGACATCTGAATATCACACTTCTATTCAAATAAAGATATTGGTCAGAATTTCTCACTGGTATCTATAACTCAAAGGGAGACAAAGCCAAATAAAATCGAGAATCCTCTCTCTTAAGTTGCACAATCACCAACAGTTCCTCATGACTTGTGCGTGGGTGTGCGCATGTTATAGATAAGCAACTTACCCAAAAAAACACCAGGAAAAACAACACAAGCACACGCGACATATACAGTGAAACACACCATAAAACCTAATTTAACAAACCCTCCAAACAATCAATAAAGACTCCATAGAATGAGAAAAACTAAAAAACATGAGTTAACTTCAACACCGACAAGTCTTCTAAAAGATCTTCAAATTCTCTCCATCCACACATGCCAGAAGACAATAACATATCTGCACTGCAATCATCCCCCTTGTGCTTATCTATCAAGCTACCATCCCATGACCGCAACAATTCAGCAGGCATCCTCTGCCACTCCAAGACCAAGCTGAATAGGGAAAAATAGAGTGCCTATAACTCCTATGCCTCCTTAATTGTAGGCGATCAATCGTCCCTTTAGCTCTCTTGCTCATAAAAAATCATCCCTGGATGACAGTGTTCCTCTATAAAGAATTACCAGTACTCAAGATCCCTACGAGGAGCTTCCATGCAAAGAGGGTTACCTTTGGGAGATCTTTTACGCTCCACATATTTTTTCAATTTTCCAGGACACAACCAATGAGCACCTCCAACTACTTCTATCACTAATAAGTTACCTCAACTATTTCCTGTAGTAACACATTCACCTCAAACTTCCTGTTCTCAGAAGGGCCTAATGAAATACATCTTCATTCTTGCCTAACCCATACTTTATGGCAAATAAAGAAACTAATGCCTTCAGCTCTCAATCCTGGATTGCCATCCTAGAGAGGAAATTCCATAATACTTTTTCTTTCAGTGAGACAAGCATCATCTGCCACAAAGGCCTCCTTATTACATATTATCCTCAACAAATCAGGAATAAGTGCAGACATCCCCACACGGGCCACACCGAGTATCAAGCAAAAAATTCACCCTTTCTCTCTTCATGTAACAGACTCAATATCCTTCAAAGACTCCTACTATCCATTTGGATACCAAACTAAAAGTTCAAGAGTAGAAGAGGTCCCTGACCAAGCCAGAAGATCGGTCTCCCCTTTCAACCTCATATTTTTTATCCATTAAATTGGGATTGAGATCATTTCCATTACTTTTTTCACACAATTTCACTTAATGGTAGATCACCTACCATGTGTTCATGTGAGACCCATTATTTATACATAGACCCCTCACCCATACACGGTGATCTACCATTGAGTGAAAAGGTAATGGAGAGGATCTAGATCCACTAAAGTGCACCCAAAACCGTATTTCTCCTTAGCAAACTTCTACACACCTTCCCCAGTGAAGCTTGGTTAAACATCCAACTCTTCTTCCTTCACCATCAAAAGAATAATATTCCAAGTAAATACATATTAACTGAACTCCCACTGATGCCTTCTCACAAAAAAGTCCTCAAGACATTCGGATGCAAAATATTGATATCAAGCCCTTTAATAAGCATTTTTCTTAATATCAGCAGGTTAACAATTCCACTATTCAAATCAGAAATGAACGAAAAACAATGTAGAGATAAGGAAAAAAAAAAAAGGAAACAAAGTTCGGCGTTCCTTAGGGTTTCCAAAGGCTCAAAAGCTAACTTTGAGATATAAAATCCCAACTCTCTCTAGATTTTTTGAGGAAAGCTTCCAAAACTTACTATAAGACAGTCCAGTCAGTCGACTTGTTCATTGTGGTTCCTCGGCCCTGTTAGCCATTTGCTTGCTTGAACTGTACACATTCAAAGAGGGGGCAAGCTAAACAAACAAGCAAGCCATCCAAGTTTATAGAGTCGAAGGTTAGAAAGAACTTGGAAGTTTCCCTGTGACTAGGTTATAAACTAGTGTCCACTATTGTGATGAAGGATGTGTGAGGTGTTAACTATGCTAGAGCCTCTGAAGGAGGCGCAAGGGAAGTCAAATTATAAGTAGCGCATAGCATCCAGCCCTTTTCTTCATTGTGATAATCAAAATGAAATTATAGAGCATATCTAGAAATAAATTCACAAAGTATGTTTTTTGTTGATGCTGCTAGATAAATAAGCTCAGGTTAAGACTACTAGTGGAAGGATGCTTTTGAATGTAAATTATATCAACAATGCTACTTCCACGAAAACCTTACCAAATTGTGAATCCCAAATCAATGTGAATCATAGGATCAATAGGTCCCAAAATCTCTCACTAACTATCCAATGACTAGCAATATGCCACATCATTTGGGATCCAATACTTGGTAAAAGTTTTGGTAAACACAACATTTCTCAAATTCTATTCACTTCTATACATCATCCTGAGGAAAAAGTTGAAACCGATAGTAAACCAGTAACCAAGCTGATTGAAAATGAGGGAGAAGGGTAAGGCCAGACTGAGGAGGCTTTAACCATAGAATTATGGATGGCATAGAGAAGCAATTTTTGACCACTCTCAATAGACTTTAAATTGAAAATAGTCGTCGTCAGTCTTCACACTTCATTCTTATTTCTGCAACCCTCAAAAACACCAAAAAAAAGAGTCTGCCCTCACTCCTCACAATAACAATTCTAAAAATATCAATCTACATTGCCATCGCTTTACACAAGGCAATACTAAATTAAGAACTTGCCTATAACAACCCAACAATGAGTACCTCACAATCAGCATCCAGAACTCTTCCATCTAAGAATGAGCTCAATCTTATCCATTATCAACTTATCAAACAAATGTGCAAGTACTATGGTATGGTATATCGTATGCCGTGGTAGGCATAAAACAGACAGTATCTACAACAAAAGAAGCCTTTTGACAACCAAGTTGGTCCATTACTCATTAAAATTGTTTTAGTCAAAAAAAAGTCGAGCACATATCTCTGTCTGCGTCTCTGCGTGGATGCAGTTGAATAAAGGGTGTACGCTTTCTATGAGACTTCCGTCATTCTGAGATTTTTAGAGGGTTAGATATATGCAGTCTTACCCTACAGCCAGATAGCCTATTTCCGCAACTCGAATCTATGCAACTCGAATCTATGACCTCCAAGTCATAATAGAACAAGTACAGTTGAATGTTGGTTCTAAATTACTATGGTAAGATTCATAGTACTAATTCTTAGGTTTCCCTACGAATTCTAAGCAACCAAAGGAAGCACTATAAAAAGAGTAAAGAAATAATTAAAAAAAAAAAAGTCAATTAAACGACGATGCTTACAGGGGGAAAACAGCGAATGCCGAGGTTCTTGGGCGGAGGCGTAATTTCGATCACCTTATAGGGATGGTACTGACCTCTGTCTTTCTCTCTCTTTCTGCAGGAAATTTGGGGCACCTGTGACTGCTAAAAAATTGGAAAAATCACAAAACCTATAATAAAACTGCAGTTGGAATTATAATCTTCCAAATTGAATTTGAATTATACATACGAAGAGCTCTAGTAGGTGGAGCTCGCACCTTCCGGAATGCCGCAAAATGAGACGCCATTGCCATCTCTCTCTCTCCTGATGGTTGTTTCTCTATGTATCTCTAGACTGAAGGGAGCATAGCCAGAAAAATGAAAGAAAATATCTATGGTTTCTAAAGATTTTACATTTATTCACTTATTCATAGTTTCACCCCCAAGGACTTGTTTAAATTACAAATGACTCCTCTACGCAAATTGTTCGCATCATTTTTTTACAAATGATTCGGATAGAGGCATGTCATTGATGTCAATGGTCGGATATGGATTAACCGGATTAATATTTTTTATCGATAATTCGAATTCGATAATTTGTATTTCATGAATTTGGATTTAAATACCTCGATTCTATCCAAATTATTTATATATTTTTATATAAATATTAAATAAAATTAGTGATTATTTAAAAAAATTTAATTAAAATTTAGATATAATTTGTTAAAATTTAGTTAATTAAGTTGGTCTAGTCGGATCGGGTCAAATTGTTAATGAATTCGGGTATAAACCACAAAAATAAAATTCATCAAATTATCAATCAAATTCAATCCAAACCCGATTTGTTGATAGTCTTGCTTTGTCTTGCTTTTAAATTTTTTTTTTTCCCAAAAATTGGGCACAAAATTTTTATCTTTCTTTTCTTTTTTAAATTATTAACTCAAATTAGTTGGAGCCTTTTTTTTATTATTTTTATTTATACAATAGGTACAATTTTATGTTTAAAAATTCAAACAATTATTAGACATTGTGATTGTTATATGTAAACGTGATCATGAAAACTATCACGAGACCTTTCACAACATAAAAAGAAAAAAAGTTTCATGAGAAGGGAATAAAAGTATTTTGAGGCTCTAATTCCTTAATTTTTTTTCCTGAAAATTTGAGGAGATCAAATAAAAATATTCCTTCATCACACCAAATTTCATAAGGGGTACCAAAAAATAAATAATAAAAGGAAATTGTATGAAACAATTTTTTTTATCAAATCTGACTTCCATGAATCATCTAACGACATAAATCTTGCGCATTGAGTTCTTAGAGCAACTCCAAGGGGGGTGGCATATGGGATATGACACCCCAAATTCAAAAAAATTCACTATAGAGAGTGACATATGGAATTGAAAAATGGCGTCAAGGGTCTTGGGGTGGCATTTTTGGCAACTCTGGAGAGAGAAATGGAGAGGTTGCAAATGAGTTGATGAATATAAATTCAACGATTCATATAAATTGATGAATAAAAATACGAAAATGACACTCATTTTGGCCCGGTCAATGTTCTTCTTTACCATTGCTCCTCTCATTAAGAGTATAGAAGCCTACTGCTTTTGAAATATGGGTCCTTTAATTGCTCTTAAACACATCCCCATAACATGAATTGATATACTTCACCGTAGTGGTTCTATTCCAATGGCAAAGTATCAATTGCAACGACGGCATGAACCCCAGTTCCGACCAAAATACCTGTCCATGACTAGGGTTCATGTATCACGGGCAGTTAACTCTGTCCGAATCATATCAATTCATGCTTCATTCCCTGATCCGGAAAGATTCAAGCTGCAGTTGAATCAGAGACATTTGAGAAAGCTACCAAGATGTTGCACCACCCAAACTCTTACCAGGAAGATTTATGTCCAGTGAGGGGATGAGATTCACACAATATATATCAGATAAATGCAAATTGTTCTCTCAAAATTTGTAGACAAATCCACAAATTAATTGTCCAAAAAAAACTATCTATAATATAAAACATGACAGACTTTAAAAAATATATCCGACGGTCTCAAATAAACTCATTCAACGGCCACCAACATCCCTCTCAAAACCACATTGTACCACGCCTTTAGACATTGGTTACCCACTTACCCCTAGTTAATAAACAAAACAAGGCAAAATAAAATAAAAACATGTGAGCAATCAGATCCTGATATGAACAACAGCATTTATCGTAGGGATTTAAGGGGATCTCTAGTGACTTCGGCATGCCTGGATAGGTCAGGTGTGCATGTTAACACTAGAAGGTAAACATCTTTACCAGCCAAATAACAAAGAGAGAAACAAGTCAAGCTGTAAACGATAGAAATAAATGCATAAACGCAATGTATGCGACCACATTCACTTGAACAAGAATCAGAAAATGAGAATATAATCATCTGCAATTGTTTCTACAATTGAAGATAATCTTTAGCTCATCTAAATTAACACGTCAATTTGAACAGAACAATAATATTCCGTCTCTTCTTTGTAAAGCACAGATAATTGGGTTGACAACAAGCAGTGGATACAAAATCCCCTTTCTAAGTCGTAACAAATCAAAAGAAGTACCTGAAAGCGTAGGATTGCACATGAATAAAAGTGCTGGGTGTGTAAAAGGAAGTCAAGCTTCCTTTGCTGGTCAACCCTGAAGACTCATCCGCTTCAACACTCCTCTACCTTCCATAAGGATGATATCGACCACTCCTTCCACCCCCATAACCTCCTCTGCTGCCATAGAAAGATCCTCCACTGCTACCTCCATAGCCACCCCCAAGGCCAGCATCGTAGCTACCTCCATATCCACTGCCAACACCACCATATCCTCCATAGCTCTCACTGGGTTCACCATAACCAGCACCTAGGCCGTAACCTCTACCCAAGCCTCCACCATATCGGCCTGAAAATCCAAAAGAGGGTTCTCTATAACCTCCAAAACTGCCACCACCATATCCCCCATACCCACCATATTCATTTCCACCATATCCCCCATAAGCACTGGCCCTACCTCCGTAGGCCCCACCGGACCTATAAGAACCAGAATCAAAGCCAGCACCACCGAATCCACCATAAGTATCTCCAAACCCCCTTCCATATGCAGCTTTTGGATTACTATGGCGTTTGGATGGTGGAGGTGGTTGGTTTGGTTTCTTTGGCTCAGCCTTCTTGATTTCCACCTACATGAAAAGAAAAGGGCAGACCAATTATCACCAATCACAATTTTTAAGACTAGTTTGGAAAAAAAGTGTATTTATGAATCAATTTCTGCATGAAAATAAAATTGCAACACGATATTACCAATCATAATTTTTAAGACTGGTTTAGGGAAACAGTGAAGGCTATTTATTTAATCTTCCCAATGCTCCCATTGGACTAGTAATTCAAGAAAAATGCAACCAACTCAATTCACTAACGTCTTATATCCTTTTGTGCCCTTCTAGATAAATTCTTCAGTTTGGATGAAACAAACTAACCATTCCCCCACGAAGAGCTTTCTATTTTGGGCTAGATATGCTTCAATGGATAGAGCAAGTGAAACAAGAAATAGCAGGGATTTGGTTCTCATTTCCATGGGTTGCCTATGCTTCAACGGCTATAGCAGCACATGTAGCAAAACAGCAGTGATTTTAACTACTTCTGATCTAGTTCTCTAATGCACCTAAGCCTACAGGATCTTAGCCTACAAGTAGGGCAATGAACAAAGAGCCAACAGGTAGCAGCATAAAACTACAAATTGATGAAATCCATAATAAATCAACATAGAAAAATAACCTGCTGAAAAAACACCAATGACATTTTAATATATCAACTGGAAGAAGAACATTAAATTTTTTGAATTAAAATAGAAACAAGTTACCTGCATTGTGGGCACCACTATAAGAGATGTTAAAACATATTTATTCAAACCCGCACATATTTTAAGTAATGACTAATATACTGCCAACCCACTGAAAACAACATGTTTAGAGAAAACAGTAATCTTGACAACAAAAATTGATCGAGACACATAGGAATCTTATGTATAAGCTTAAATTTCCAAGAGAGCTCCCAACTCACCTGAGCTCCTGCAAATTCAAGCCTGTTTCCATTTGCCAAGAGATCATCAACAGATTGCTCCGTATCAAATGTAACAAATGCAAAGCCACGAGAACGATTGGTGGAATGGTCCCGCATGATCTGATGGTCCTTGACCTCTCCATATTTGGAAAAGAAATCTTTCAACTCATCTGGACGATTCGATAAAACTAATCAGTGCCCCGAAAGTTGAAATTCAACTTTTAAACAGTCCATGTTCATATAAGAGAATAAGACATACTAATACAACACATCACCTTCAGTCACTGCTGTTGGAATACCACCCACAAAAATCTTCTTCGTCTTGAAATCTTTAGAGCCAATGGTTCCTCTTGGTATAGTCCGCTTGATTTCTACCTGAAAATTCCCAACCCACAAGAGCCACATATCCCAATTCATCAAATAAACATAAAACAATAAATTTAAGAATGGGAATCATTGAAATCCAAATGACCCTACTTGTTTATCATTAATAATGTGTGTGTCCTCAATGACTTTATCAACAACTGATGAATCTGCATAAGTGATGAACCCAAATCCACGGGGTTGCCCAGTTGTCCGATCCTTCATTATAACAGAATCCGTAATTTCACCATATTTACCAAAATGCTTAATAAATTGTGCTGCAAAAAAACCATCATAGTTAGTACTAAACCTCATTAATCAAAAGAGAGGAAAAACATGAAGCATGTCACGTGAAAGCTACTAGCAAGAGACCATCAGAGGACGACTATTGACTAACCGGGAGTTGTCTCTCTCGCCAAACCTCCAATAAATATCTTTCTGCATTACATGTTGAGTAGAATCAGAGCACATAAAACACATTGATGGATATTCAAAACCCCAACACCCGAGTAATGCTACTTGGACCTAATTTCTTGACTTAATCCACTGTTATAATGCATACACAGTCTGCTACTTAATAAGTATATTAGTTCAACTAATTATATCAGTAAATTAGATCCAAGCAACATTATCGCTAACACCCATACAGAGGAATCGGAAAAGTAATCGTCAAATAACTGCAATTTAGTAGCAGTAACCGGAATAAATAGGATCGTAATGTTTCAGCAGACTCTAAAATTCGATTTCTATTCCAACCTTTTTTATTTCAGCAAGCTGAGGGAGACAAGAAACTAGCATTTCAGTCCCAATTTCTTCTCATATTTTGGGGACCAAAAAAAAAAACACAAAACCTAAATTGCACTTATAATCTATTTTCCTTTCCCACATTTTCTTGGAAGACAAACAGTGCATAGATAAAGAGTGTAATGAGTTACCCAGGGCTGGCTCCATCTCCTGTCTCAGGTTGGGGCTTATCGTCTTCAAAGTGATGTGAGTCTGTTCCAACGTCGTCAGTCTCTCCGTCAAAGGTGTTTACCATAGCATTAGAGTCGTCCATGAGCTATTTGGCCGGAGATCAGACGGACAGTATAACGGGTATAGAGGGAGTGTGTTTCCGATTGGTGAGGGCTTCAAAGAAGATGGAGGACTGATTGCAAAACCCTTGAGCCCCAAATGTTGTTTTCTACCGTTGAAATCTAGTCGGCGTCCCCAAATGGCAGAAACCCTAACGCAATTAATCCACACCGTCGATTATTGCAACTTGAGGATCGACCGCTCTGATCGCTTGAAAAAAAATAAAGGTTAATTGTGCTACGTCATCACTTTTTTTTTTTTTTTTTTCAATTATCAAGCTTACAGTTTTTTCTTGGAGCAATGCTATAGGACCTTATTTGGTGACCTTATTTAGGGACTTAATGATGTGGTTTCAATACAACTATTGGATTAGTTGTGAGTTCTAATGTTGGATGGAGCCCACAATCAATCTAATGGTTATACATCATTAGGTCCCTAAATAAGGTCCCCAGATTAGGTTCAAATAGCATTTTCCTTTTTCTTGGAGTTTTCGGTAAAGGAAAATGCTATTTGAACCTAATTTGGGGACCTAATCTAGGGACCTAATGATGTACAACCATTAGATTAGTTGTGGGCTTCATCTAACATTGGAACTCACAACTAATTCAATATTTACATTGACGCCACATCATTAAGTCCCAAAATAAGACATTACTCTTCGACAAAAGAACAACTAAAAAATAATTTTTTCCATGCCGTTTACGTACCAAACTAATATTGGAACTTATATAAAGCCGTTCACATACGGGACTACATGACTTAGTTTTTAGATTGGACTACAACATAATTGTATACTTTCACGCAATCATATACATATTATATTCATTAAGCGATCAAGATATCTATCTAATAATACAGTTAAAATTAAGAAGTTAAATCTTTATCTTAGAAAAATATAACAATAGTCAAAATTAATTTAATTTTTATCTACGTTAATTCAATGATATAAAAATTCATCACAAATTTTATTTTTCTTGCTCAAAAATATTATAATCTATACACTGTCTCTAATTTCAGATAATTCAATAAACACAATCTTCAATGTCAAACAATCTTATTAATTCGCACCTATCTCTGTATTCTATCTTACTTATCTCTCTCTTTATTTTATATCTATTCATTTTAATTTTAAATTATATAAATATAAAAATAAAAAATAAATTATTGTTTAAAATATAAATACTACACAACTAATGTTTGATTTTTAATATTTCAGAGTAACTTCAAATAGGGGTTTATTCCTAGTTTCTTGTAATTTAGAATCAAAAATTGATTTTGGTACATAACTTTGATTAGCTCGAAAATAAAAACAATTCAAAACCAAAATAACCAAAAAAAATATAAAGTTTTGATATATTGGCCATAACATTCTAAAACATAAAATTTTATATTTCCATCATTCTTTAATTTTGATCTCTAGTCGAAACAAAAATATTTCGGTTACTTTGATGAAAGTGAAATGAAAATTATGATCATTGCTTGCAATACTCAAATTTAAAATTTCACGATACTGATCACTAAACCCGACCATTCAATTTATGCCGACGGATTGACCGCGTTCAAAGTAACTGCAAACAATAATACATAGTTGGGCAAAGGATAATCCTTAGATGAATCCACAACGTATGACACTAAATACACCAGTAATAATATGCTCGCAGCTCCACCCAAAGAGAGACTCTGGTGCAGCTCCTTGAAGCAATACTAGTACACAACACCCCAAAATTTTGGCAGCCAAAATGCCAGGTTCTAAGCTCTTGCTGTTACATGATACTACCTTTTGATGAGCTAATCTGTTGATGATACAGCCATTCAGATACAGTCAAAAAGAAGTGATACAGCAGGAATTTAGAAAGTATGCTGAGGATTAAACCTCCTCCTTGCTTCTTGCTTGTAGTTTGGAGTTTCATCAATGGTCCTCCTCACATAATCTATGAAAGGCTGAGGTGTCCGAGGAGATTGTTCATTTGCAACAGCAGGAATGCGATGATCAGGTGTGACAGGTGCTGGGGCACTTGGTGTGGCAGGAGGGAGAGATGGGCGAGATCTAACGGGTCTGTCCAGGAAACATATGAAGACCGCCAATGTCAATATCAATAGAGCTAAACCCCCAACTAGACCAGCCCATATAGTAACATTGGAGGTGGTGGTTGCTGGTGCTCTCTCCCCTGGAGCTCTCTCCCCAGGTTCATAGTTAACATTGACTTCCTCTCTCTGACCTGTGGCTGGGAGGGTGATGATCACCTTGTCTTTGAATCTCTCAGCTCTAAGCACTTTGACCTCATATTGTGCATGGCCTCCAATTGCGTCCTCTTCTTTATGTATGGGCACGATAAGTAGCAAATCCCGGTCTTGCCAGTGGATTTCAACATCTGTATTCCCCACAATGGTTATGATACTCTTGTTAGAGTGGGGGGTAAGATTTACCTGCAATGAATTCTTGTCCATTTCCAACAGGGAAAAACCTCCAATAAAAAGGGCAGATGCAGATCCTGAAATATGGTTGGCTCCTCTCAGTGAAACATTGATGGAAACTGATATATCCTGTCTCGTGTCTCTTGATTTGGGAATGGAGCGAACCAAATGCTCAGGAGAGTAGGGGAAAAAGAGGCAATATGAATTACCAGTGTTGAGATCCCTCCATGGCTTTGCATACCCAACAAAAGATGGTTCCACCCTACAGTCGTACACAACTACTGTACCATTTCCATCAGCTTCATACTTGTGGTCATAAGAATCATTGAAACCCACAGAGAAGCTATATCCTTTCAATGGGAAAGGAACATTCGTCAGTGTCTCTTTTGGAGCATGGACAGATACAATATTTCCCTTTAGTACAGTAACCGTGGTCTGCAGTTTCAAATTAGGACCATCGAAAATAACTTGAGTAGTACCTTCCCCAACAGCTTCAGCATTTCCAGATTGCAGGTCTACAGCTAAGACACTTGCATTGCCACTCAACCACCGAGCTGATACATGATCATTTAAATCTTCTATACCGAAGTTAAGGCAACTTCCCAGGTGGAGGACTGGATTCTGAGGATACAATCGAGCACCAACTGAAATCATCATATAGTCTGACTTCTCCGAATTACTGTCAAGTGCAATTCGCAAAAGAGCTCTACCTTGGCTTATTGCCTTGAGACGAATATACCCACCACTGTTATCGTGTGTACCATTAATAGAGAGAACATCAGGGAAGTTCGTCTCGGCATCAAAGAGACTAACGTTATAAGCCTCGTGGAAAGGGGTTCCTAGAATATCACAGTAGACTACTGGAAGATCAAGTTCAGCACCAACAGAAAGATTGATGATGTGAATTGGAAACATCTTGGTGGTTATTCTTATTTGAGACACCTCAGCAACCCTTACGCAGGATGCAACCTCAGTTCTTCCAGTTGACCTATCTTTTGCCTGAATGCAGGCAATATTATTGCTACCCTTTGTTCTTATTTTGCTCCCATCAATAGCTATAGCATCATTATTGGCTTCTTCAGTCTTTCGACCAGATTCTCTCAATAAAGAATAAGCAATTGTTCCTTTACGACTCAGAGCATCTCCTTGGCTGTACAACTTTGAAGATGATGGCAAAAGATTCGAAGTGGTATAATGAGGAGGAAGGACCCAGGTCATCACTGCTCCAAGAGCAAGGGGAAGATCAGGGACCACCCACAAAGATATAGATGCACCGTACAACATTGACTGAGAAAATGAACCAGAAGAGACAAAATCACAGGAGAACGAAACAGAAACATCTGTCCTGCCAGCAGATCTTCCATATAACACTTGGATAAAACCAAGGTCTTGCTCATCTAAGTAGCCAGTAGATCTAAATTCTTTTGCAACAGCAAGTTCATCAGCAAGCAAGTGATCTGCCACTTGGAAACTCAGCACCTCTTCATCTTCTACAGTCCACTTGTAATTCTTGCAGAGCTCATAAAAGGAAAACAGATCTCCCTCAGACAAAGATGGATATATTGGCATCTCACGTCCAACAGCAAGCTGCTTGCTCTGTACGCTCAATATCGCCGAGAAAGGGACCCCAACTGTTACTCGACCATACGCCTGACACATCATTATGTGCCCAGGGCCATAAACTGTGGCAACCAAAGTAGTGTTCCCTGGGGAAATTGCAGACAGCAGTCCTGAAGATTTGTTCATTTTTGCACTCTCATCATCCATACTGGCAAACTCAACATGTGCACCAATGGTAGGGCCTCCTCTCACAGTGAGCACATAAGATGCACCAGGTACAAGGAAAATGTCATTAGGATGTATGCTAGGTGGTTTATAGACTTCTACCTTAACTGGTTGACTCAATATTTCACGTCCAGACTGCTGTGTAGCGCTGACATAAAGAGTTGTAAAGCCAAGATGTCTAGCCTGGATGGTGAACGTTGAGCCCTTCACATATCCATCAACAGGACTAAACAAATCGTAATTGTCTGCCAGTTCAACTATATCATCCTCAATATGCACACGAATATTCATGTAAACAAGCTGAGAAGAGTCAAAAGTGCTACCATCACTTGCCCCAGCAGATATGTTAATAGATTGAACACTTCCTTCCATGAGGCTTAACTCTTTCGGTGAAGTAATCTTAATCCAATCTACATCTGCAACTTGGACCACAGAAGAAGCAGCAAGTGGAGGATCAAGCCCAATATCGTAAACTGTAACAAGAGCAACCCCCAACCCCTTAGGAGCCAGCACTAGCTGTGAGCACTTTAAGCCTGGCGGTGGTTGAATTATTTCTACTACCCGAGTATCATTCACCAGAGCGTTTAGAAAACAACTACCCCCGGTAATTGAGAGATTCAACCGGGCAACATGACTGAAAAATAGCAAATTAAACTCTGGAGTGACTCTTAGAGAAGACACAAGCTGTAAACGTATAGCATCTGTGAGAACATTCTCTGGAATTTCAAATGGTGCAGTAGAATGATGACTACTCGTGATGTCGGTGTATCCAGCGACAGTAGCACGAACGATGCATAGTCCCGAAGAATTTTGCAAGACCAGAAACCTCTCCCAACTGGATTTGGTAATATACAAATCATCCCAAAATGCCAACCCATCACAATTGTTAAGTTCCCACCTCAAACAGAGAGAAGATGAGTTTCCAAAAGCTTTTCCAGAGTCGCTAATGCCTACTGCAGAAACTCGTATTGTACGTCCATTTGCCACCGTAACCGGAGACGCACGAATTCGCCCTAAACTGCGGTCAGCCTGAATGGCAGCCCAAATAACTTCAAGGGAATTCGCAGCTTCATCAGCTATCAGCACAATTGAGGAAGGAACGCTACATGTAAGTGACAATTCAACTTCTTCTACAGCTGGCAGAGGATGGTCATCTCCAACCAAGTTGCCGCGTTTAAAGACAAGTATCAAAGTTCCCAATTTTTGGCATAAAATTCTGTAAAGACTCCCATAGCTGGTAGACTGTTGATGGACAAGAATCCCAACTTTAAGATGAGTATGCTCTTCATCTAAAGTTTCCACAGCTTCAACGAAGTCAACACCTTCCCACCGTTCTGGTCCTCCACGAAGCATGACGTCTAAATGTGTGCCAGGAGCAAGATTCAAGGATTCCAAATTATCCAACTGATTATGAGCTTCAGCTTGCGCTAAATCGAACCAGTAACCACCATATTGGTTCCCATCACTTGCCTGATGCACGATGAGCGGTAAATATGCTGCAATAGGTGACGATGCTTTTAAAACAATAGGTCCACTAAAAGAACGTTCAAAGTGTTGATATTCTTTAGCCAGTGTAGCATGTAGCATGGTGTGACCGGAACCAGAAGCATATACATAGGTCCATGCACATGGAGGACCATGTAATGTATGGAGCCCATCAATTTCTTGCTTATCCAGGACAAATGATTCCCCAGTTGCATTGACAATTGCAAATGATTCGCTTCCAGTTTTCCACCTTACAGAGGAACTGAAAGCATCACATATAAAGTAATACGCACCATCTGATGTTTTCAATGTAACAGAAGCCTGAAGAGGTGATCCAACAACAATCTCTACAGGAAAGTTTGGACGCATAACCATAGCAGAAGGGATAGAAACTTCAATCAACACCTCATCATAATTGAATGAATCAAAAATAGACACTGCCCTGATAGTAGCTTTCCCAGGTCTTTTTGCTTGAACAATCCCATAAGCAGACACAGATACAGCATCCAAGTCTGAAGAGAACCATTTATAGTCACTGGATGCCTTTGCACAGCCTCCTGTTGCCTTCAGCTCCACCTCCTGATATACAGCAGGGGCCCAGGGAAGGACAATGCTTCTAGATACATTGGTTCTTGTGTCCAAGCTGAACTTAACTTGATCGCAAACCATTACTTCTTGCTTAACACTGAGAATCTTCTTAGTTTCATCATCTCCTTCACTATAAGTTAAAGTTGCTGTCAGTCTTCCAAGTCCATATGAAGTTGCTTGCAGGATTCCGGAATTCCACCCGTGTCTGACAGCAATACTATCTGAAACTGGGAAAGTATTCCAATATTCAGACTTGCTGTCAACCAATTTAACATCATCACTCTCTGTGAGATAGATTTGTTGTGCCCAAGGACCTCGTGAGAATGCCTTTATTTGAATAAGATATTGTCGGCCAGAAACAACATACCAGCGAGACCCTGATGGAACAGGTTCTATTCCCTCAACAGGATCGCCCAAGGCAGAAAGAGGTAATACGTATAAATACAAAGCATCAGGCAGGACAACATGGAGAGATGACATTTGTCCGTGATCTGCGACCCTGGTGTCTTCCACAACAATAGTTGTAAACCCCAAGTTCAACGCATGAGCTTTACCCATCATTGTATCCACCTGAGCAACAGAAGAGTTCAAAACAGACCACCGGTGGAATGGAGATGGTAACGTTACCACTTGAGGGACGTTACCATGAATAACTTTAAGACTATAATGGACAATGGCACCAATGAGGACAAAAACAGGTGAGGGAGGTTCAAGAGACATGGCTTCTGCTACAGTCAAAACAATTTTGTCTGTCATATGCTCAAATTGCGGCTCAAGCAAATGCACAGAAACAATCTCACGGCCAATGCCAGTTCCTTTTACCAAATACAGGTCGGAAAATACACCACCATCTTCCAGCCTTATTTGGACATCTAGATCACCACAAAATCCACCACAGTCACTCAGGGGAGAGTCCTTTAAAGGAACATGTACAAGGTGATGAGGCAATCCATCAGTTTCAGGCATTAGCTGCCACATGAATTGTAAGCCCACTAATGATGAAAACACGTTTTCTGCATTCAAACACAGTGAACACAATTACATGACCAAACCACACATTCACAAATACAAAACAATGAGAAAATGTGAACAAAGGTTTTCAACTGCATAAGCATCCCCAAAGATTGAAAGACAAAGGGACTAGATACGAAAAACGGATGAAAAAATATATTCCATGGAGTGGGAAACAGGAATGCAAATTATATAGGTGCCGTTTGGTAACCTTGTGTTTTTGTTTTTGTTTTCATTTTATGACTAAAAAAAAAACAAAAACGCGTTTGGTGAATGTTTTTGTTTTTTTTTTTAACTACTCCGTTTTGAAAACAAGGCTAAAATATGAAAACATCTAAAATGATGTTTTTGAAAACATCAAAAAACAAACGCGCGGTTCAAAATGTCCCATTTAATGAGATCATTCCTAACTTTGATCCTCCTTAGTAACAAAAAGTGGATTTTCTTGTTTTAGTATAAAAAGCCCCTCTCTCTTCACCTTTTTTTTTTTTTTTTTTTTTCAGATCTCTCAACTTTCTCTCTCGCCCTTCTTTGATTGGTTTTGCCGGGGAGTTGTTGGGTTGGGTTTCGTGGGTGGTGGTGGATTTCGGGGATGGATAGTGGGTGGTGATGGGGTTAGGTGGTGGTGGGTTTCGGGGATGGATAGTGGGTTTTGCTGGGAAGTTTCAAGGGTTGGTTTCTGGGGTGGGTAGTGGGTTTCGGTGGTGGGGGTGGTTTTTGGGTGGGTTGTGTGTTTCGGTTGTGAGGGTGGGTTTCGGTGGTTGTGGTGGTGGGTTTAAGTGGTTGTGGTGACGGGTTTCAGTGGTGGGGGTGGGCTGTGGGTTTCGGTGGTGGGATTGGGGTTGGATTGGGGGTAGGTTTCGGTGGTTGTGGTGATGGGTTTCAGTGGTGGGTGTGGGTTGTGGGTTTCGGTGGTGGGATTGGGGATGGGTTTCGGTGGTGGGGTTGGGGTTGGATTGGGGGTGGGTTTCGGTGGTTATGGTGGTGGATTTCGGTAGTTGTGGTGATAGGTTTCAGTGATGGGAGTGAACTGTGGGTTTCGGTGGTAGGGTTGGGGGTGGGTTTCGGTGGTGGGGTTGGGGGTGGATTTCCGTGGTGGGGTTGGATGGTGGTTTTGGGTGGTTAGTGCGTTTGGGTGGTGAATTTTTGGTATAATATTAAACAGGTTTTTTATTTTTATTTTTACCATTTTTTAAATATAAATGACTACCAAACATGTTTTATATTTTTAATTTTTATCACAAAAAAAACAAAAATTAGTTCTTTTTTTTTAATAAAAAAAAAACATAAAAACGAAAACGTTACCAAATGCATCAATCTAGTCCAGGTAATACTTTACACTCAAAATTCAGAGTATAAACCAGCCCATGTCTGTGTGTAGGTTTCTACCATTTTTCCCTCACTCTTTCAAATTACAATTGCTAACAAAAATGAAATATACACCTCCCATACTCTCATCTTTCCCATCTTGTCCCTATCATTGTGTTATCTTTCCCATGGGCCACTCATTGTCTTACCATCTCCCATTGAGTTTTTCACGCACAGCTTCAATCTTCACCCACATCATCAAATCTTCATATGTAAAGCCTGGGAAAATATTACTTCCAAGTACTCTTCCACTTTACATTGCATATTTGCATGCCCTAACTTATATGTCGCATGTTTTCCCTTCCCATGTATCACCTCTCACATCAAATGGCCACTAACTTCCACATTATTCTCCTCTCAATGAATAACTGACCTAAAGGACCAAGAAACCAGTTATGTTTATGAATGTGTAACACCAGTAGGAAACCCATGATCAAATCAAGACACCCATGAGGATTTCCATAGGAAAACAAACATATTTGAGTAAAAATGGTAGAATAAACTTTTTTTAAGAATAAAAAATAAATATACTTAAAGCAGAATGGATTACTGTCAACTACAAGAATAAACAAGTTATGTTTATGAATGTGTAACACCAGTAGGAAACGTACGATCAAATCCAGACACCCATGAGGATTTCCATAGGAAAACAAACATATTTGAGTGACAACAGTAGACTACATTTCTTTAAGAATTAAAATTACATATACTAAAAGCAAACACAATGGATTACAATCAAACAATTAACACTAGCATAAAACCAAATAATTACGTAGAAACTCCGAGAATAAATCATAAATCTACTAACACGTCTCTAAATATAAGAGAGACAGAGAGAGAGACTATAACTATACATGTTATAATGAATCAGTACGACACCCCCCCCCCCCCCCCAAAAAAAATAATAATAATAAAAAATAATAAACACCGGCGTGACTCGAAAAGTTTGAAGCAAAATAAAATGCCCAATCTTCAAATAAATATGTGCAAGATTAGCTTCCAGAAATACCTTCATTATCAAAGGCACGGACACGGAGAGTAGCCAGCCCGTCTAAATCAAGTTTAATGGAGTTGTGAAATATCTGGATTCTGGAGAGGTTGTCAATGTAAACTTTGCAACGAATTACCATTCCAGTTTGTACATCAGTGGCGTAAACGGCAGTCTCCTTCCTACCATCATAGGGGGCAATCGATCTCAACCGTGCACTCGTCGAGCACTGACTACTGAAATTGTACTCCGGTAGAACAGACAAAATATCATGGTGATCCCAAGACCTAACAACAAAATATAAGCTTTAAATACCACCCTATGTACAAATAAAAGGAAAAAAGAGAATTAACTAAAAAATAGCAGTAGAACGAAATTTCTCCAAAAGAAATATACCAGTGAAATCGGACAAATGACGAATGATACATCCCAACAAATTATTAAGAAACAGAATAAAGATTCATAAAAAAAGTATTCTGACATTCAAGACAACAAGAAGTCAAGAAACCATTCCTCCATCGACATCTTCAGACTTGTCCTATCACACTTCATAAGACATGTAAATTGTCAAGCAATTAGGGAACCATAATCTGATGTGTCAAGCAAGTCACACTTAATGGTGCCTGGTGGGGATACCCATTTTGTATTGTGTTATACATATTTAGTATTTTCTTAACTGCAGATTTTTTTGAGGTTTTGCGGTTTTGTGGTTTTTCCCTATGAAGTGTTGTTCTTGTAACTATATTTGAGTAGAAAAGTGTAGTGAATCTATAAGCTCCATTCCTGCAGATGCAAGTTTAGATATGTCTTATAAGCATTGCAACTTAAAAGATTATGCAGTGTCAACCATGGAGACCAATGTGATGTCAGATGAAAATTCCTTTATCCACCTTCATTTAAGGGAAAAGCACTTGACTCCTAAAATTACCCATCTGAGTTGACTTGGTATTTCAAAGGCCTCCTAGAGTCTAAAGGTAACTTTAGCTGGAGAGAGAGGTTAACAACAGAATGTTGGTGAACAATCCCAGTAGCCCTCATATTCTTTTCATGCGCACAGGGTAGCAAGTTGTTCGATCGGTTATTCACATAAGAAATAAGCTTCCCAACCATTAGTTGAACATTTGAACAACCTCTTCTCAACAGAGCACATGAATAATGATGCCAATATCAAAAGCAGAGGAAATGGGAGCTGTAAATCGGATACAAACCTAACTTTCAACATTATGTACAAAAAGGGATTGCCATTATGTATGAACCAACAACCTTCGGGTTGAAAGCCCCCAAGCAATTTACCTCTGCACTAGAAAATGAACCCTCTCTGACATTAGAAAACATACAAGGAATCGGCAACTCTTCCACACTTCCAAAACCAATCAACAAATTTCCACTGAACTACAGAAAATTACATACTTCGTATATGGATATGAAACCAAAAATTTATGCAAGTGTCAAATTCAAAAACAGAATCCAACATACCATCTGAAGCAACCGTCACTTCCCAGAAGCCTGTACTCTACTGCGTGAGTCATTTTGGGAGGCAACAATATATTTACATCCGCTATGTGCGGACCAGACACCGAAAGAGACTCCGTAGCCGCCATAAGTACAAGAAGAGCCTGAAACAGTGTCAGTGAAACCAAACGAAACATCTTCAGGTGCCAAAAAACGAAGACCGATCATCAGAACCCCCGTAGAGCTTCAGATTTTTCAGCAAATCAACTTCTAAGTATTGAGATGAACAGAAAAACAATTAAGTTTACGAGTGAGACAGAGTGTGATTTCGAGCTCTGTTGAAGAGATCGAGAACAAGAAAATTGGGGGAACCCTAAAACTGGGGTTTTGTGAAAGGGTTTTTGTGGGGGACATGTGAGTTGAGCTTGAAGATGGGGCACGTGGCGTGAACTTATTGGGCATACCTTAAGTTCTTGGCGGGCCCAATATCGGCCAGGGGTTTTTCTACGATTAAAAACAAGAAACAACAAAATCTGAGGTCCGCGCCATGTTACTTATACGATAACAAACACATCGGGTCGACCATATTTAGGGTTAATTGTATTAGATGTCCTTAAAGTATAGAATTTATGTTATTTTGATTTTTAATATTTTAATTGTATCAATTTAGTTCTTAAAGTATTGAATATGTTTTTATATGGTTTTTCATACAGACAGTGTTCAAATTGCTAAAAAAAAATTATCATAAATTTGTCACATGATACTTAGGGTGCGTTTGGTAACGTTTTCGTTTTTATGTTTTTTTTGTGATAAAAATTAAAAATTTAAAACATGTTTGTTAGTCATTTATATTTAAAAAATTATGAAAACAAAAATAAAAAACATATTTTGTATTATATCAAAAAATCACCACCCAACCCTAATAACCACCCAAAACCACCACCCAACCCCACCACCGAAACCCACAACCCACCACCACCATTGAAAACTACCACCACAACCACCCCATTGACCACCGGAACCCACCCTGTTACCACTGAAATCACAACCACAGATCTATGTCTATAAATGTATATATATACATAGATCTATGTATATATGGTACAAAATTAAGGAAAAACACTGACAACGAGCGAGAGAGACGAAGTGGATTTAGTCTTCGTCTTCTATTTCATCTTCCATTGAGCGTCTTTGGCTTCAGTTTTCAGAAGAGAGAGTGTATCTTTGATTTCATCGGTTTCGCCTTCTTTGATTTCATCGATTTCGCCTTCTTCGATTTCATCTTCCATTGGGACTTCGGCTTCTTCGGTTTCAGAACAGAGGAACCACCATCGAGAGAGAGAGAGAGAGAGAAATGAGAGAAAAAGGGCAAAAAAAAAAAAAGGAAAAATGGCTTTTATAGTTCCAACAAAAAGTCCTAAATTTTGGTGTTAATAAGATTCGAAGGCAAGACCTCATTAACTGAGGCGCGCGTGTTTTTTTTTTTTGATATTTTCAAAAACATCATTTTTGATGTTTTCATATTTTAGCATTGTTTTCAAAACGAGAGAGTAAAAAAAAAAACGAAAACACATCTCAAATGCGTTATTGTTTTTTTTTTTAACAAAAAATGAAAAAAAAAACACAAACACCCTGTTACCAAACACTACCTTAAATATTGACAAAAAAATAATTTGAATAACTCTTGGATAATTTGGATACACAATCTTGATCATGAATTATCTAAAATGTTGGTCAAAAGCTACTCATATTACACATTTTTTTTGTTAAAAGCTATCCAAATTTTGTTTAAAAGTTATCAAAATTATTTTTTGTTCATATTTAGCTATTATGTGACAAGTTTATGATAAAAAATCGTTAGTAATCTGAACGTTGTCTGCTTGAAGGATCATATAGAAACATATTTAATATTTCGGGAACCAAAATAATGCAATTGAAACATTAAGAACTAAAATGAGACAAATCTCATACTTTGAAGATTTCTAATGCAATTAACCCTCATATTTATGTCATGTTATTGATCGAGATGTGTCTAAGTTGATTTAGACATCCGAAATCGTTGAACTTTAAAAAATAAAATAAAATCCCCTCGCCCCCACCCAACGCAAGCAAGGAAGAAAATAACTAGAACAGGTAGGGAATCAAAAGACATATTCCCAACTTATTTGTGCAATTGTTTTTGAAAGGGTTAGTAATATTTTTTATTTATAAAATATGTATTTTTTATTAATTTAGTTTTTATTGTACTAATTTTGTTGATTTGGTCTCTAAAGTATTCAATCTGTGTCACTTTAGCCCTTAATCAGACAATCCGTCAATTTTTTGACTGAATATTTTTTTAGACAATATCACATGTTCAACACGTAATCATTTCATAAAAAATTTAACGGTCCGTCTATGTCGGAATCAAAATAACACGAATTTAATATTTTATGGACTATATTGATAAAATTAATATAATAAAAATTAAACTGATAAAAAATATATATTTTAAAAATCAAAAATACTATTATTAACCTTTTTGGGAAGTTACCTATTTGTGTCATGTGGCGGCTAATTGAGAGACCCACTTGATTAATCATGGCCCACTTGTTATGTCTAATGCAGATTTATAACACCAGATTGGATAGCCCAAACGGTACAACAAGACCTTCTAATGCGTAAAACGCAATCATGGGTTGGGTAGCCCAGCTGATACACCAACTCTTTTACTTGAGAAAAACTGACATTTTATTGCCCACTGTCATTTGGAATTCATAGCCCATGGTGGGTTGGCACTGAAAGCTAAGGAGCCCAACTATAAATGGGACACTCTATCTACAAAGTTCAAACAAATGTCGTCTTTGTATAGATCCCGTTCAATACATTTTTTTTCTAATAAATCACTCATCATAAACGAGTGAGAGACTCATTTGTATATAATAGGTCACACTTAAATAAATGATAGGTGATCTGTCACTAATAGAATTGGTAGATGATGGAACACCATAATTAGTACGTAGAACATAAAATTTAGCACGAAAATCATAGATTGTCGATGTGAATGCAACATTCGAATAATTTTGATTAAAATAGTGTTTTATCTTGAAAGATGTAATAAATATTACGAATTATCGTACCTCGGATGATAAACCACCTTAATCAATGCAAAACATATATCATTTTTGCTAACAAAAGTCATTAATTGGACTCTCTCCCTCTTTTTCTCCATCCCAATCAATGAGGTATACGTTTGGTTATATAATAATGGTGGTGAAGATCTGTTCCTTTGGGTTTAAGGGAATCAAATGTCCTTTTACTTGGAGTTGCTGTGAAAATAAAAAAACATGGGTGCCTGTTTGGTGGAGCTGTATGTGATGAAGACTTAGTTCACTGCTAAAAAAAAGGTGTTTGCTTTGAGTTGTAGTTGCTGTAAAAATTAGATATAAAAGAAGATGCTTGATGAAGACCTGTTGTCTTGGTGACGTAAATTAAGCTACCAACAGAATATTGTTGTGTTTTCACCTTTTTTTTTATTTTTTATTTCACATTTTGTTTTTATTTAAGGTACTGAAAATTCGAGACCCAATCATAGTCATGTAGGAAATATTAAGGAAGTTGATAATAATTAAGACAATTTTAAAAAAAGGATGGTCTAGTGCGTGATACTCTTGTTAATGTGAAGTTTGGAGAAAGTCAAATGTATATAGTTTTACCCTACATACCGAGAAACTATGTTGGACATTATAACCTCTAATACAATAATTGGAAGACATAATGTGTGTAATTATATGTTAAGTGAATGGGTCGTTTTTGGAATTGGCTTAAAACTTCAGCTTCTTTTGGTTTCAAATGAAAAGAAGCTTGCTCCGTTTGGACCCGGATTTATTAGACGACTTTTCTATCAGTTTTTTGGGTAAAAACAACTTTTATCACCACTAAAAAAAAGCTAAAAAATAAGACTTATTCAAGGGTTTTCAAGGAAAAATCAAAAAAAAAAAATTTTAAGCAACACTCCCAACAATTCCAAGAAAAATCTCAATGTCTTGATAAATGCTCTTAAATTGTTTAGTAAAAATCAGTAATATTCTTTATTGCGGATCCTCTCAATTTCAAACTTTTCGATCTTGATCAATTTCAACTGTTAGTATAAAATGGAGGAAGTGAAACCCAGTGATTTGGTGGTGATGAATTGTGATCGCCCCAAATTGGGGAAACTTGGAAATAACATCATCCAGATTTATAATTGTGGAGGGTCAGCATCAGCATCAACACAGAACTGGCGTACACTCAATTGGCATTTGATGCAGGAAGGTTGAAAATGAACGTGTGATGTCACAAATTTGGTGAGTGTATATTTAAGTGGATAATTTTAGGTGTACACAAATTGTTGATTAAATTATTATCAACCGTTAAATGATAGTGGATCCCACTACCGGTTGGTAATGATTTGAAGCTTAAATTTTGGGGTGTATAGTATTATTGAAGGTGCTCTCAGAAGTTAATGGTTTAATGATCACCGTCTTTCATTTTAATTTTAAGATTGTGAGTTCAAACTTCGTTACCCTCTTCCATGTAATAGTGATTGACAAAACAAAAAATTTATATTAAAGTACCCTCACAAATCTCCATGTGTGTTTACCATGAAGTTGAGTGGTCTAATGGAGTACCGGCTGAATTTCTCACATTGAGGTTTGAGTCTTATAGTCGACATTAGAGCTCGGTGGTTGACTGATATGTCAGTCTAGCTTGGTTCGTTTCCAAAAGAAGTAATGAGGGCGATCAGGGACCTCATAATCCCACTAATGAGGCCGAAAATAGATGAAAATTGATGGGTCAAGCCCAAAAGGTCCAAAACCATACTGAAGCCCAGTTGCAATTAAATGCTCAAACTTATGGAGACCCGGCAGGCCCAATGAGATCCAAGCCCAACTAAGTTCACCATGGAGCTACCTCAGCTTAGCTACAAGATCCAGATAGCACTCAAGACCCCTCACCTTCTCCTCTCGTAGTGGAAGCAGTCAACATTGACCGGGTCTTATGGAGAGCTCCTCAACGGCCTCACCCGTTGAGGAGAATCCGCAAGCTCCACCTGAATAGCTGGGTAGCTGCTACTTAGTAACTCCAGTCTGTGGAGGACTGACTATTAAATGTAAGCCCCACCAACATTTGGGGGGCATCACACCCTACAGAGCATAAAACTCCTCTTCCTCTCCAATTTATAACTCTCCGTTCTCATTACTCACCGGAATCAATAAAATACCGGCAACCTTTTGCCATTCCAAAGTGGACGTAGGTCATATTGACCGAACCACTATAAATTCTCTCTCTTGTTACTTTAATTGCTACCTTAATTTCCAAATTACTTGACTAGTGGTGTGTAAAATCAATTTTGTACATCATCAGTTTGGCGCCGTCTGTGGGAAATCGAAAAAATTCTCATTTTTAAACACTGTGAATCAATGACGATCACTACCCGATCGATGAACCAACATGAAGACAATCCCCCACGAGATGAGGAGGTTGCTCCTCCACCGGCCAATCCTGTCCCAAGTATGCAACAGATATTGGAGACCATGCAGGAGCTTGTGGCCCAGAACCAACAGATCCTCCAATTAATGTTTGATGCGCAGGGAGGAGCACAACCTGGACCTCAAGTGAGAGGAGCTCCACGCCTTGGGCGTCAAGAGGTTCCCTACATGGAGGCACCCCATCATGGCGCCACTTTTGGAGCTCATTTGGGCGCCCAACCTATGGGAGCTCCTTTGGGCGCCCAGCATGGGGGACCTCCCCATGAGGGACTCCAACCTCCTCTAGCTCCAGCTCCTGCTCCTCGTGGTGGAGACCCTCCTCTCTATGAGGATGAGGGTGAAAATCAAAGCATGGGGTATGTGAGTCATTTTCACGACAATTCAAAAGGAGCTCACAATCACTAGGACGAGAAAATTAAAGAGGTACAAAATCAACTAGGTGACGTCTTTAATGCCATGAAGGTGCAAGGACCTGAGACTGTGGACTATCTTGTTAGGCGAACTGACACGCCTTTCAAACCAGACGTAGCAAACTACCCCCTCCCTCAAAAGTTTAAAATGCCATCAGTGGAGACCTTTGACAGGAAGAAGGATCCACTGGACCATCTGGAGACTTACAAAACTCTAATGCAGCTGCACAGTGTCCCCGATGAAATCATGTGCAGAGCATTCCCAACCACCTTGAAGGGATCCGCTCGACAGTGGTTTGCCAAGCTTGCTCCAGCCTCCATCGCCTCCTTTGTTGAGTTGAGTAGGTCCTTCGTGTCACACTTCATTGGAGGGCGCCGCCACCAGAAGCCCGTTACTCACCTGCTCAGCATAAAGCATGACAAAGATGAAAGCCTGAGAAACTACCTCACTCGTTTTAACGAGGAGGTCCTTCAGGTCGAAGAGTCTGATGACAAAGTATCCATGACTGCCTTCTTGGGAGGCCTCCGCTCGTCAAGTTTCCTATTCTCGGTGATGAAGCGCCCACCGAGGAGCATGCCGGAGCTACAAGCCAAAGCCCAAAAGTACATGAACGCAGAAGACATCACGAGGGCCAGACGAGGTGAGTCGCCCAGAACAGGGGAGAAGAGAAAGGAAAGAGACAGAGACGACAAGAAGGAGACCAACAATAAGCACAACAGAACAGAGAGGGTACCCGTCAAGGACCGACTTGGTCCTGCTCCTCAGAGGGACCGACAAGTCTTCACTCCCCTCAACGCCGCTATCGGGCACATCTTATTCCAGATCCAAGATGACCCTGCAGTAAAGTGGCATGGGAGGATGAAGTCTCCCCCAAATCGCAGGAACCCAAGCAAGTACTGTCGCTTTCATCGCGACCATGGTCATGACACCGACGACTGTTATGACCTCAAAAGGCAAATTGAAGACCTCATTCAACGTGGACACCTTCGCCAGTATGTTGCCGGAAGGGGACAGGCGCCGCCGCCACCTCACAATCAAGAAGATCCACATCCCATTGGAGAGATTCACACCATTTCTGGAGGACTTGCAAGAGGAGGAGAATCCCTCTCTGCCATGAAGGCTCATGCTAGGAAAGCTAGGCACCTTGATGATGAGCGCCCACCCAAGGCGCCCTAGCATGGCAACAACGAAGTCATTTCCTTCTCAGACAAGGACTTAGAAGGAATTCAACACCCCCATGACGACCTTCTGGTGCTCACCATGACCGTTGCCAACTTCCAAGTACGAAGGATCCTAGTAGACAGTGGCAGCTCTGCAGACATCCTATTTGCAGAAGCCTATGACAAGCTCAACCTGGGCAGGGAGAGACTCCAGCCCATAAGATCACCCCTCATTGGGTTCTCAGGGGAGAAAGTGTATCCCATAGGGTCCATCACCCTAACAGTCACTGTCGGCGCCGCACCCCGGAACTCTACGATCATGGTTAATTTTCTGGTAATCGACTGTCCATCTGCCTACAACATCATACTGGGGCGACCCACTCTCAATACACTAAGAGTTGTGCCATCCACCTATCACCTCATCCTCCGTTTTCCAACCCCTAACGAAGTCGGAGAGGTCAAAGGAGATCAGGTAGCAGCAAGGGAATGCTATGTCTCCTTAATGAAGACCAGGAAGCCACATGAGGCATTGCAAGTAGAGGTCCTCGACCCCAGAGATGACACCGCCATAGAAAGAGGAGAACCAGTCGAAGAGCTCACCCTGGTGGTCTTAGATGAGGAGCATCCAGACATGAATGTGTACATTGGCTCTTCTCTCTCTGAAGATCTGAGGTCGCCACCCACCGCCTCAATGTCGACCCTCGTCACAAACCTGTCCGCCAAAAGCTAAGGGGCGCCTCCACTGAAAGGGCCCAAGCTATGGACAAATAGGTTGGAAAGCTGATAGATAATGGGGCGGTCAGAGAAGTGGCATACCCGGATTGGCTCTCAAATGTGGTGATGGTGACCAAGGCCAATGGAAAGTGGCGCCTCTGCGTGGACTTCACCGAGCTCAACAAGGCGTGCCCAAAAGATAGCTATCCGCTACCACGGATCGACCTCCTCATCGACGCCACAGCAGGGCATGAACTGCTCACCTTCCTGGATGCGTATTCTGGATACAACCAGATCAACATGCATCCCTCAGACCAGGAGAAGACATCCTTTATCACTCCGAAGGGGACCTACTGCTACAGGGTGATGCCCTTTGGGCTAAAAAATGCAGGGGCAACCTACCAGCGGTTGGTGAACAAAATGTTCCAGTCCCAGATCGGGCAAACGATGGAGGTCTACGTTGACGACATGTTGGTGAAAAGTCTTGCCGCAGCAGACCACGTTGACCATCTCCAAGAGACCTTCAACGTCCTACGGTCATATCACATGAAACTGAATCCTGAGAAGTGTGCCTTCGGCGTAGGGTCAAGGAAATTCTTAGGTTTTATGGTCAACCAGAGGGGAATTGAGGCGAACCCTGACAAGATCAAGGCAATCCTCAACATGAAGTCACCATCCTCAACCAAGGAGCTCCAGCGCCTCAACAGAAGAATTGCAGCACTTAACAAGTTCGTTTCCAAGTCTGCGGACAAGTGTCTGCCTTTCTTTAAAGTTCTCCGAAAGGCCTTCGAATGGGGACCTGCAGCGGAGGAAGCCTTCCAGAGGCTCAAGGCCTATTTAGCTACGCCTCCTCTTCTTTCACATGCCGCTCCAGGAGAAACTCTGTATTTATACCTGTCTGTCTCCTCATCGGCAGTAAGCTCAGTCCTTGTTAGAAACAGTGAGGGGGTGCAAAGACCTATCTACTACGTAAGCAGCACATATAGGGGAGCAGATGTAAGGTATTCAGAGCTAGAAAAGGTAGCACTTGCCTTGATCTCAACAGCAAATCGCCTACGACATTATTTTCAGAGCCATGGCATTGTTGTTGTCACTGACCAACCTCTGAAAAGAGTTTTGGGAAAGCCCGATGTATCCGGCAGACTACTTAAGTGGGCAGTATAACTCGGAGAGTTTGATATCCAGTATCAACCAAGGGCGGCCATCAAAACACAAGCATTGACTGATTTCATTGCCGAGCTTACACCAACAAAGGAACAGACCCCTTCTGGCGCCCAGAATGACACCCAGCCAGCTCCACCAGGCACCCAGCACCCTTCTGGCGCCCAGAATGGCGCCCAGCACCCTCCTGGCCCCCAGAATGCCGCCCAGCCAACCTCCTTGGGCGCCCAGCCACCCTCAGGCACACAGACTAGCGTCGAGCAAGCCCCTTTGGGCACCCAGACCCCCTCTGGCGCCCAGCCAGCTCCACCAAGCGCCCAACACCCTTCTGGCGCCCAAAATGGCGCCCAGCTAGCTCCCTCAGGCGCCCATCACCCTCCTAGCGCCCAGCCAGCCTCTTTGGGTGCCCAGACCCCCTCAGGCACCTAGAATCGCGCCCAGTCAGCTCCCTCAGGCGCCCAGACCCCTTCTGGATCCCAGACTAGCACCCATTCTGGTACCCAAGCAGCCCAGCCTTCAGCAGAGACCCCCGAGCAGTCTTCTCTGCCACTCTGGAAACTCTACGTTGACGGTTCCTCAACCAATGAAGGAGGTGGAGCAGGCCTCATTCTGATAAGTCCCGATGGTACCCCAATCAAGTATGCAGTGAAGCTTCACTTCATGGCTTCCAACAATGAGGCAGAATATGAGGTTCTTCTCTCTGGCCTAAGGTTGGCAGTTGAGATGGGAGCCCAACATCTTATTTCATATAGTGACTCCCAGTTGATAGTCAACCAAGTTCACCATGGAGCTACCTCGGCTTAGCTACAAGATCCAGAGAGCACTCAAGACCCCTCACCTTCTCCTCTCGTAGTGGAAGCAGTCAACATTGACCGGGTCTTATGGAGAGCTCCTCAACGGCCTCACCCGTTGAGGAGAATCCGCAAGCTCCACCTGAATAGCTGGGTAGCTGCTACTTAGTAGCTCCATTCTGTGGAGGACTGACTATTAAATGTAAGCCCCACCAACACTTGGGGGGCATCACACCCTATAGAGCATAAAACTCCTCTTCCTCTCCAATCTGTAACTCTCCGTTCTCATTACTCACCGGAATCAATAAAATACCGGCAACCCTTTGCCATTCTAAAGTGGACGTAGGTCATATTGACCGAACCACTATAAATTCTCTCTCTTGTTACTTTAATTGCTACCTTAATTTCCAAATTACTTGACTAGTGGTGTGCAAAGTCAATTTTGTGCATCATCAAAAAATTTTATGCATTTTGCCATGTCTTGATAAATGTGGTTTAAATTCATATTTTCTATGTACATTTTTTTTACAAGAATGATTTTACATTAATAACGTGTGTCATAAAAATAGTGTAAAAAACATTATATACATTAAAATATTATTAAAATTTTAATTTACACCTTAAAAAATTAAAATATTAGATTGAACGACAAAAAGGGTTCTTATGTAGTCCAAAATTAATTTTTTTTTTTTGTTGTATTTGTTCCTTTATCCTATTTCTATGCACAATTATTTACATAATACTTAATTTTAAGTGTTTTATATGAAAATTTTGTACTCAATTTTCTTAAAATAGAGTGCATTGTTACTTTTTTATTTGATTGAGGGTGTAATATGAGAATCTCAATATTTTAAGGTGTAAATTGAGAATACAAATATTTTTAGGGTGTAAAATATCATTTTGCCTTAAGAAATAAAATAAATTCAAAATAAAAGGGTAAAAGAAGGGAAAAATCATGGTATCAGAAACCAACGATAAAGGCAGCCATTAAACGACAATGTACTACACAACAATATGTATGTCCTTTCTTAGAGGACAAGTCCTCATTACAGCTTAGCATTCGGTACATTATTTCGATTATCCAGAAAATGAAAGTGTGATGATTCAGCGTTGGCCTAATGGCCAACTACCCCCTTCCAACCTCATCCACTCTTTCCTTATGTACAAACTATAAAAAAAAAAAAGGGAAAATTTCGGGAATGTTTTAAAAATATTCTGGGACATTAGTTAAAATATGTCGAAATATTCTGAAAAATTAGTAAAAATATGTCGAAATATTTCAGAACACTTCAAAATATTAAAATTTTGATTCAATCGCTAATTCATTTCGATCTTTTTAAAATTACGAAAACATTTCGACTTATTTGATCAATTCAAAACAAAATTTAGATCCCTGACACCATTACAGCACGCTATATACATATTGAGCCAGCACTGCAGACAACGCCACCATAACGATAGTTACCTAACCTGGTTATACAGACGCTACCAAGACGAAAGGCCGGCCAAAGCTCGATTAGTTATATAATCACCCACCATGTATTAACGTAAGATCGATTAATTATATGTGGAACCTTTTATTCATATACGATTGATGATCTACTATTAAATAAAATTGTAATATAAAAAATTTAGATCAAAGATTACCGTTCAATAGATCAATCAAGTTTGCAATAGCAGAAAAAAAATTGCATAACAGAGGTTCGTTAATCACTCTAGTTTATTAACTATACTTTCGATAATTTTTTTTTTGTTTTGTTCAACAGTTAGGGATGTTCGGATCAATTTACGTACATCTCGATTAATCCTCTTTCATGTCTGTTCGATCAAAGACAGACCATCCACACCGGAACTAGGGCATTAATGAGGGATAAATCTTTCATAGCTTGACCCTAAAAGATTATCAAGATTTGAACTTATGACGTCTGGATTTACAGTTTATCCATGTTATCACTTGAACTTCTCCCTTCGGGTTATTTTTAACAAATCTATCTCAACATCTTTTTAATAATTGTGAGTTCAAACTTCGTTACCTTTTTCTATGTAATAGTGATTGACAAAAAAAAAAATGTATTAAATTACCCTCACAAATCTCCATGTGTGTTTACCATCAAGCTGGGTGGTTTAATGGTGTACCGGTTGAATTTCTCACCTTGAGGTTAGAGGTTTGAGTCTTAGAGTTGACATTAGAGCTCGGTAGTTGACTGATATGTCAGTCTAGTTAAGTTCATTCCCAAGAGAAGTAATAGGTGCGATCAGAGACCTCATAAGCCCAACAATGAGACCGAAAATAGATGAAATTTTTTATGCATTTTGCCATGATTAAAAAATGTGGTTTAAATTCAGATTTTCAATGTACTTTTTTTTTTACAAGAATGATTTTACATTAATAACGTGTCATAAAAATAGTGTAAAAAACATTATGTACATTAAAAGATTATTAAATTCTTAATTTACATCTTAAAAGATTAAAATATTAGATTGCACAACAAAAAGGGTTCTTGTGTAGTCCAAAATTAATTTTTTTTGTTGTATTTGTTCCTTTATCCTATTTCTATGCACAATTATTTACATAATACTTAATTTTAAGTGTTTTATATGAAAATTTTGTACTCAATTTTCTTAAAATAGAGTGCATTGTTATTTTTTTATTTGATTGAGGGTGTAATATGAGAATCTCAATATTTTAAGTTGTAAATTGAGAATACAAATATTTTTAGGGTATAAAATATCATTTTGCCTTAAGAAATAAAATAAATTCAAAATAAAAGGGTAAAAGAAGGGAAAAATCATGGTATCAGAAACCAACGATAAAGGCAGCCATTAAACGACAATGTACTACACAACAATATGTATGTCCTACTTAGAGGACAAGTCGTAAAAAAATGAAAGTGGGAGGATTCAGCGGTGGCCTAATGGCCAACAACCCCTTCCAACCTCATCCACTCTTTCCTTATGTACAAACTGTACAAAAAAAAAAAGGAAAATTTCGGGAATGTTTCAAAAATATTCTGAGACATTAGGCAAAATATGTTGAAATATTTTGAAAAATTAGTAAAAACATGCCGAAATATTTTAAAACACCTTGAAATATTAAAATTTTAATTCAATCACTGATTTATTTCGATATCTTTAAAATTATGAAAACATTTCGACTGATTTGATCAATTCAAAACAAAATTTCGATCCCTGACTGACACCATTACAGCACACTACATGCATATTGAGCCAGCACTGCAGACAACGCCACCATAACGATAGTTACCTAAATTAGGTTACCTAACCTGGGCATACAGATGCTAACAAGACGAAAGGCCGGCAGAAGCTTGAGTTCGTTTTGGTTTTGCTCAATTTTTTTGTTGGTAATAGTACCGGATTGAGATAATCTTTATTATTTTTTTTATATAATTTTATTTCATTGTAGAATCATCCACCATGTATTAACGTAAGATCGATTAGTTATATGTGGAACCTTTATTCATATACATTGATGATCTATCATTAAGTAAAAATGTAATATAGGGAATTTAGATCAAAGATTACCGTTCAATAGATCAATCAAGTTTGCAATAGCAGAAATAAAATTGCATAACAGAGGTTCGTAAATCACTCTAGTTTATTAACTATACTTTCGATAAAATTTTTTTTTTTTTTCAACGGTCAGGGGTGTTCGGATCATTTTATATGCATTTCGATTAATTCCCTCCCCGCCGGAATTAGGGTATTAATGAATGATAAATCTTTCATGGCTTGACTGGCCCTAAAGGATTATCAAAATTTGAACTTATGACGTCTGGATTTATAATTCGTCTCTGTTATCACTTGAACTATTCATTCGGGTTACTTTTAATAAATCTATCTCAACATCTTTTTGAAAAAAAAAATTCTCAACATCTTTACATAAAAAGTTTTTTGTTTTTCAGCTTCGTAAATCAGATCATATATCAACTTAGTCACAAAAATGTAATTAATTAAATCATCACAACAAAATCCACTTGAATTCTGTTAATATGGAGAAAATATTGAATGTAACGGTTATACCACTTCAACAATATTATGTGGTATAACTATCCAATAATAAATAAATAAGTCTGTAATTGAGCTTCACAAAAGTCATAACTACCTAATACATAACCACCTCAATAAGCAGGCTCCATTTTATCTTTTTTGTAATTTTTGGGTAATTATCATCCATATTATCTCTAAATAGACATATCTTTAATGAAACTCCCTCAATTATCCAAAACATCATTGCAATCCTTTCTGACAATTTTTTTTTTTTAATTTTAATCAGTTTGAATTGAATTTTTAATCAGATCAAATTTTAATAAGTAAAAAAAATATAATATTTAATCGACTCGAATTTTAATACTTAAAAAATAAATTTTAATTAATTCGAATTAAATTTTAATCAATTTTAAAATTACACCACGTGGCACCGGAGACAAAATGTAACCCGTACATTCAATATTTAATCGCTTTATATGGTAGTTGCATTTACATAAATGCCATGTACAAACAATTAATACCGTTGAGGTGGCGAAATCTGACTATTAATATTTGTCTCTTTCAGGTCCGATAAAATAACAAACAAGTTTTTTGCAGTAAATTTTGTTTGAATATAATAAAGTAATAAATCAATAGATTTTACATATTATTTTAGCAAATTGGCCAAAAATATATATTATAAAAAATTTATGATAATCGCATGTCTTAAGACGCTCTATAATATCAAAAATTAATCATTAATTGTGCTGTGCAACATTTTAATTTTAAATAATAATTTAATTTTTTTAGTTCTACAATTCAAAATTAAAGTAAACATAGAGGAAATAAAATGAAGATAGGAGAGATAGATGTAAATTAGTGGGGTTGTTTAGCATTGTATTGGTTGAATTGTTTGACATTAATTGAGTTGAATTTTTATAATTAAATTAAAATAAATAAAAATTTAGAATTATTATATTTTTATGGGTAAAATATATTTTTATTCCTCAAAGTATGCGTATAGTGCCTATTTGGTCCATAATCTTCCAATTATGTATATTTGGTCCCTAAAGTTCATAATTGTATCTATGTTGTCACAATCCCAAACGTTCGTAAAAAAACTTCACGCTTCTGTTCACGAGCCAATCACGTGAGACTAAATAAACACAAATTAGAAATTTTAGGGACTAAATAGACACAAATTAGGAAATTTAAAGACCAAATAAACATAAAATTCGAAACCATGTGATTGACGCGTGATCAAAATCGTCACAATTTTTTAATAGACGTTTGAGATTTGACCACTTAGATACAAATTAGAAATCTTAAAGACTAAATAAATACAATTAAAAAATTAAAAATCAAATAGACACTACTTTGAAAACTAAAAATGTATTTTACCCTATTTTTATAATTGAGAATTCATAATATTAGATAATTTTTTAATTTTTTTTTAAACTTATAATGTTAGATAGATTAAAGCTCAATTGCTTTGGACAGAACTGAAGCGTGCATGAGTGACAGGCGGCTCAAGACACGACAATCTCACTCCCAAACAAACAAGCACTTGAAAATGGAGCGGCGCGTGTCGTTCACGTCACAGTAACTACTCTCACTCGTTTGTTCTTAAACACTCTTCCTCCTACCTTTTTTCGCTCACCTAATCTCCACTTATATTTTATTCCCCCTCAAAACCCACCACCAGAATCACAAAACAGAGCAAAAAGCCTTCCATTATACGAGTGGTTGGTACTAAACTCTGTGTCTTCTGGGAAAGTCAAGAACAAAGAAACAAGAAGGGATTGGATGGTCATGGACTCCATCTTGTGCGACGAGCTCCTCCAAGAAATCTTCCACCGCCTCCCGCCGCGGTGTTTCTCCGCCGTCTCTCTGGTTTCCAAGCGGTGGCTTCGCCTACTCCGCTCTTCCACCACCTCCCTCTCCCTACGTTTCACCCCTCATCACAGCCCCACCGTCCTTTCTTTCTCCTCTTTCCTGTCCCACCACCCTTTTCTTTCTTCTCTGTCTGTTACCTCCGTTGCCGGCTGTGGTGACACCTCCAACTTTTCCGATGAGTTTCTTTTATTCATAGCCTCTTCTTGTCCCAAACTTCGCACCCTCCGTTTCTTGATCGGTCCACTCTCTCTCTTCTCTCTTCGTTCTCTCTCCTCTTCTTGCCTTTGCCTCTCTTCTCTCACTATCACTCTCTCCAGACCCCTCTCTTTTAACTGGCTCATCCATTTTCTCTCTCTCAAAGATCTCTCAATTTTTTTCACCGCCACCACCCCAGAATTCAATCCCATCGAGCAATACAGGGAAGGATTTGAGGACTTCGATGCTGAATTAGCAATTGAAAGTCTTTGTTTATCCGGGATTCGAGGCTATGATTGTGTGCTTAATTGGCTATGGGATAGATGTAAAAAGCTCAAGAAACTGCAGTTAAAGAGCTGTGAAGGAATTGGCTCTTTTTCCTCTTTTGCTAAATGCTTGAAGGGTCTTCAAGAAGTGGAATTGAGGAGTTGTAGGACTATAGTTGATGGGGTTCTGTTGAAATTAGCTGAGAATTCTGAATCTTTGAATTCACTATTGGTATATGATGGGGGTAGTAGAGAGGGTTTGCTTCAATTCATTACTCAAACCAGGTGTAATTTGCTAAAACTCGATTTAAGATTGCCTCTAGACCTTGATAACAATCATTTGATGGCCATGGCTGAGAATTTCAGGGGATTATTGAGTATAAGGTTACAAAGTTGTTGTCTTGTTACTGGTGAAGGGCTCAAGACTCTTGGGAGAGCTTTGAGTGATAGCCTTGAAGAGCTGGCTCTGATAAACTGTGATGTGGTTGAGAGAGAACCAGGATTATTGACCACCTTAGGACAGAACTTGAGACAATTAAGGAAATTGGATTTGTCTTATAATGAACTGTTGGTTGATAAAGAGTTAAATTCAATGCTAGTTTCATGTAATAATTTGGGTGAATTGAAGTTGAGGGGATGTGAAGGACTGACTAATGCAGCCATGGTTTCAATATCCAAGTATTGCAAGCAATTACAATGTCTTGATATTATGTATTGTGTTGGGATTGAGGTGGACGCAGTGGAGTTATTGGTTTTGAATTCTCCGATGCTGAGGCGTCTACAGGTTGAGCAGGGCAAGCTCTCTGATGTTGCGAGGATGTGGGTGTTGAATATGTTTATAGAAGTCGTTTGATTGACTATATTTGGCAGTGGAAGTGCCAAGAACATCTATTTATGTTGTCTTTGATTGCACATGAAACAGGTAAATATTCTAATAATCTTTCATGGATGATTTCATAGGTTTTTATTGTATTGGTGGATCACATGGATTTTCGATATTACAATAATACACAATGTATCGCCTAAATTCGTCGATTCTTTATCTGCTATAATTGTCTAAAGCACATTTCTAATTCCTATAATACTGTTGCAGTTCTTAGTTTTATTTCCTATACATGCAACCTTTTGAGGACTAGTTATGGAATGTGAGTGCCTATGTCTTTGTTTAAAATGTACGATATCATATGGAACCTCAATTTTTCTCAAAAACTAATCCATTTTAATCCTGGGCTTTTACATAGTGAAGAGAAACGCATAATTATCATCAGAGCTACATTATATATAGTTGAATTTATCGGGGGAAAAGAGGGGGGGGGGGGGGGGGGGGAGGATTGGAACTATGAATTGTTGTTCACTCGGTTGGTCGTAATGCTGCAAAGTTGTGTGATGATAGTTTGAACCTGGCTTTAATGAAACCTTTTAAAAGGAAATTATATGAGAAACCATGCTGCAATCTACCAACTAAGGTCTTATCAAAATCATCTGAAAAATTAAGTATAGTACTGGATGAGATGGTAAATAATTTTGGCAGATTCCGTAACGTATCTAAAAGTTTGATCAAATATGAGGACATTGTCACTGTTAGTTTTTAATTGTCTGCTAGAGGAAAGTTAGAGTATTGAGTCGTGACATACCGGTAAAATCACAAAATCTGCAGTTATAGTTGTTGTAAAATTGAGATTATTTCGTTTCTTTCTTTATCAGAGAGGGGGCCCTTAGGAAGTGGGGCTTCTTTATTGAAAAGGGAAGAGAAGGGGTGGCGGCAGAAGATGTGCTTATGATGGTATTTTGATGAATCTACCTGCTGTTAATGTTGCTTGACCTTCATTACTTCATTATATGGAACACAATGTAGAAATGTAGTCTTAGTTCACTCTTGGTTGCCATGGCTATTTGTTCATTATTAGCAGATTAATGCTAGTGAATGATTCATATGGAATGATTCCAAAACCAATGTGAACAACTTTCAGAGATAGGGCTATGGCAACTGCTAACAAAAAATTTGTAGGGTTTCGTTATTAAGTTAGGCGTATGAAGGATAATTCCATCGCGTTTGATCATCTAGGTGGTAGCAGAAGCTGTGACTGTGAGGCTCAAATGGCTTTCTCATTGCTTTGTTGAGAAATGAGAGATTATAACATTATGCTCCTTGACGCTTTTGTTTTGCACGTAGAATTGATGAAAAGAAGAATCTTAATAATTGTTTGGGTACCGACGATAGGTAGGTTTAAGAATGAGATTGTAGTTTATAGGATAACTTAGGATTGCCCTGGGACCATGCCTTCCTAAAGGCAGTCATGGAGAGAAGGGAAAGCAAACTCGCATAGCAAGCTAGCAGGAATAAGAATTGAATCCCCACAGCATGTTTTTGGAACTTCTTGGAACCATCCTGCAGGAGGAATTGCAGGCGGGAATTATGCACTTTCTCGCGAGAAGATGCTGGTGGGTCATCCTTAGTATTTTCTATAACTGGTTGGTGACACTACGTGATATTGATGACGTAGTGTTTTCTCCGTTGATTCATCTTCAGGAGATTCCAGGAAATGAACAGTTTGGGTAAACACCAAAGAGACCAACATCTTGTCTCTTATTTTTTTAATATCTATCAAATATTACAGCTAGTAAGTGATATATTTCTTGGGTGATACTTTGACCGAAACACGTACTTGAATTACCATTATAATTTCAGCCTAGTAGTCTCATAATTTCAGCATGGTCTGGTATGTCGCTGCTATTCAATCGATTTCCCGACATTTCGATCCAATTTCTGGCAAATTTTGGTCTGTTAGGGTAATAATTCAGTCCGTGAGTAAAAAGTGTAAACCAATACCAGACATTGCAGTTGCGCAGTGTAGTTCGGCTTGGGCTTGGTGAGTGGGCCACACTGCGTTGACTTGGACACACTGAAGTCAGAATTGGATGGGCCTGACCCAGGTACAGAATGAACTGGACCTTGGGCTTCCTTGGCCCATTGAATTCATAATGAAATGGCCCAAGAACCACTAGTCCCAAAATAAAGTGGTTCTTGGGCCTAGTTCCTAATAGTCGGTCAGCTTTTCGCACATAGATCAGGACTGATAATAGAGTTAACTTGAACAATTTTTTAAACTCGTTTTTAAAATACTCGGCTTTATGTAAAATGGTCAAAACTATTCAGGTTTAAGTCGGGCTCAGCTCAGTTCAAGCTTAAACAATTTTTTAGCCTCGTTTAAAAAAATGAGCTCGATAGAATTGACTTTATTATCATCCCTAATGATGCCATGCTAAAATTATGAAGAAGACTTACGGTACTCAAATCAGTAAAAAAAAATGTACCATACCACCCTAGCAAACTTATTTAGCTTTTCTAATATACTAGAGCCAATTCAAGGTTCATATTATTATCCATGAACTAGGGATCTGAATAAACTCCTATAAATATTTTTATTTTTTCTCTTGACAAATTATCTACCAAGAATTTATTTATATTTATACACAATAAGTTTCATTTGAATTCCATTAATTAATCTACCAATAGGGAAAATATAGAGAGAATTTATTGCGAAAAATCTCATTCCATCACCTAGTCCTAGTGACAATTTTTGATGAAATACAATTAATACATTTCTATTTAAGTTCTAGAATTTGGATTTTTGTTTCATGGGGTTATGTAACAACCAGAATATGATACAATTAATAGAGTGGTCTGACTAATATCAAGACAAGACATATGACGCAATCAATTTATTGTGTCACTAGTTATGTCCCGTGCCTGAAGGCACGGAGTAATAAAAAAAAAAGTTAACATATTTGTATTCACACACCAAAATCAAATCGCAAACATAGATGAGAGATAAAAAAATTTAAGCATCGATTGTAGTGAGGGTGAGCGGTGGTGGGCAACAATGGTGATGGTGGGAGACGGTGATGGTTGTGGTGGGTAAGGCGATGACCGTGGTGGTGGTGACGGCGGCGGCAGTAGTGGAGGCGGTGGTGGTGGCGGTGGCGGTGGCGGTGGTAATGGCAGTGGTGGTGGTGGCGATGGCGATGGCAGCGGTGGCGACGGCAACGGCAACGGTGGTGGTGGCGACGGTGGTGGTGGTAGCGGCGGTAGTGGTGGTGGTGGTGGCGGTGGAGGTGGCGGTGGTGGTGGTGATGGCGATGGTAGCGACGGTGATGGTGGTGGTGGTGGTGGTGACGGCCGTAGTGGTGGTGGCGTGGCGGTGGTGGGGGTTGTGGCGGTGGTGGTGATGGTGGTAGTGGTGGCGAGGGTAATGGTGGCGGTGATGGCGGTGGCGGTGGTGGTGGTAGAGGTAATGGTGGGGCGGTTTCAAACATTTTTTTTTTTTAAAAATACTTATGAAAAATAATTTCTAGAAGTACTTTTAAAAAATCACTCCAAACACACCTTTAGGGACTTATTTTTTCTATTAAATATAGGGTGTTAATATTAACCGTTAAATTAATTTTAAAGTAAAATTTAAAGCGATCTCAACCGCGAATAGCAAAAGTCATTTTGTTTATCTTTTGAAATTTGAATTGTAATCTACTTTATTATATAGATGTTATATTTCAAACCCGTTTAGGCACGGTACAATATAAATGGTTTTAAAAAGTGAGACTCACTAATTTTATTTAAGGACTTATAATTGGTTGGTAGTGATACTACCCAGTAATGGTGACATAGTATCATGGATTGAATAGTCTCTCTAGTACCGGGCATAGGATATTGCGGATTTTTTTATTTAGTTTTTCTTTCTCAGGCTAACAAGTATGTTATGGACAAAATGGTAAACATATTATTCTTATCATTATCATTCATGCGTAAAATCCCTTATCCCCCATATATTAATAGGCGTAGATTTTGATTTGGTACTGTTGTAGTCCTTAATTATAGAAAGGCTAATAAAATAAAATAATAAGATATCTTATTTTTTTCATAAGTCAAAAGATAGGATAAACCCAACATCTATCACTATTATCAAAATCGTCTTTAACATTGAAGGGGAAAAAATCATATCCAATCCTATCCATATAAGATATCGGATAAGTTAAACAGCAAAGTGCATTTTAGTCATTTCAATTACCGCCGAAAAATGGGAAAGAAAGAAAAAAGGGTTGGATCCCCCCCGCCTTTCGCGGGGCTATCTTTTTTGGCGCGAAGCACACTAAAAGCCTGAAGAATATTGTTTGGATTCCCGCCAAAATTCGACGGGCAGGGCAAATCTTTTGGGGGCAGCGGGCAGGGAAATTGGGCCCAAACCGCGTAAAACCTAAAAGACCCATCGAAGGATGTGCGGTGCATTGGCTTTGGCTTCGGCTTCTGGGCTTTGAAAGTTAGAAAAAGGAGAGAATGAAAGGCGGTGGCTGATGTGTGTATGCCTAGTTGTAATGTTATTATTGCAATTAGAATCTTCTTCATAGGATTCCTTCCTACCCCATGTGTGCATGTCTACTCTCTCTCTCTCTCTCTCTCTCTCCATCCATTTCTTATACATTGAATTCTTCTCCAAATGTCTGTATCACGAAACAAACTTTTTATAAATCAGGTGTTAATAAGAACGAATTATAAATTTAAATGTTTTAAATTTAAATTTTAACAATTTTTTAGGGTCAGACAATGAATGATTTATTCATCATGAATACACTAGTCCCGACCCCTCATAAATACCTTAGTCCTGACTTCTCATGAATACCCTAATCTCGACGTAAATGACCTGTCTTTGATTGAACCGAAGATATTAATAGATTGTGATTTTTTTTTTTTTTGGGTCAGGACAGGTTCTGAAGTTCATTACTTCAGTTTTATGCTATTTTTAGAAGTACATTTAAGAAAGAGCATTACATCATGACTGATAGGAAAGGGAAAATACTATTACACAACTAACCCCATTTAAGATTCAATTTTAACTCGTTCTAACTCATTTGTATTAGAAGTTAGATTGTTTATGATAAAATTTGAGCTCATTTAATATTCAAGTCGAGCCCGAATAATGTGTTCCTCAACTTGGTAGACTCGAGATAGATTGGTTTAAAAATTACATCATAATAATTTTCTTAATAAAAAAAATAAAGTAACATCTAAGATTAATTAAGGGTGCATTTTTCAATTTATCATAGTCTAAACTCAAATTCTAGTTCGTAATAGAATAATGAGCTGAGCAATAGTGCATAAGATTTACGAAGTGAATCAATCATGAATAAGAATACAAGCATGACAATTAAGCTCAAGCCGAACATTAATCGGTGTTATGGGGTGGTAAATGAGTCGAAGAAGTTTGAGCCAGAGCCTGAAAAAATAGTTTAAAAAATTGTTTAAATTCACCTTATTTTTTAAACGAACGAACTCAAAATGGGCCGAATCCGAGTTAAGCCCAAAACAAACCGAATTTGTATAACTCGACTATTTTACATATAAACGAGCCGAACATTGCGAGCTCAACTAGAGCTTATAAAATTCATTTTTTAAACGAGCCTAAAAAATTGTTCGAACTCAAAACGAACCAAATCCGAGCGGAGCCAAACCCGAGTAACTCGGATCTTTTACCCTCCCTAATTGGTGTAGTCAACTTGAAGTAAGCCTTAGCATGCCAAAACTCGACAGAGTCAACTGAATTAACATGGTAAATTGATAAGATTGGATAACCCTTTTGGAGATCGTGAATGACTCCAATTTGCTAAACATGTCGCCTAATAAGTAAGACATTGATTGGCTTGATGAATCCAATTAGTTCATGGCTTCTTTACTTTATCAATCAATCTACATTAATTTTCGGGTCCCCACACGTTAAGAAATCACGAAATTCATTCCTCACGTAGGTTGGTCAAATTTCAACTAGAATTACTGTGCAAGAGCTGTCATAGTGTCATTTTCCCTTGAAAAGTGTTGCTTTTCTTGAATCCATTGTAAGATGTTTCATACACGAATTTAGAAGGCAATCCCCCCCCCCCCCCCCCCCAAAAGCAGGCAGACATGAATTGTCCTAAATGAACATTTGAATTCCTGTTTTTAGAGTGCTTAATGAGAAACAGGTGAACTCCCCTGTTGCTTTTTGAACTAGTTGGCCACATTTTTGTTTTGCTACATGGTATTCAGGTTTGTGCTGTCTACTCGATCGAGTTTATCAACTGGCCACCATGACTTCAATCGGGTTAGAGCATGTCCCTAAAGGGACAAATGTGACTAGCCTTTAGAAGGTGTGAAATGAATTAAAATTGAGACCTCTAGGTTATTAAAGACTAAACTCAACAACTGAATCACCCCTAATGATTACCACATTTTTTTTTTATAAGCAATTGAAACAACTTTCTTCCCTAAGGGAGCTATGAATGTATAAATTGTTCTTATTTTGCCAACACTTCCAAATCAACCACCGACTCTAATTAATCTTTAGGGATGATTCAGTTACTGAGTTTGATCTCTGATAGCCTAGAAGTTTCAAGTTCAACAGTTCTTATACCCCTTAGGAGTCAACCACCATTGTTCCTTATGGGACATGTTCTAAATCCGTTCGAATTACGGTAGCCAATATCAAAACTCAAGAAAATAGTCCGTGCAAGCCTATACATTTTGTAACAATAAAAAAAAAACCACCGACTCACATTTTATCCCTCTTGAAATGAAGTATATAAGAATACATTCGTGCATGCTTTTATTTATTTATTTGACTTATATGCATATTTTTGGTTGATCAAATGACACGGATAGTTTTTGAATATACAGTCCTTTATAGCTGAAATTGCTCATATTATTATACATGTTTATTCCGTTTTATTCTCCTTGGATGAGGGCACTTGATCGAAGAAGTGGTAAGTTGTCAACATTCAACTTGCATGGTCAATAATTTTACAAATAATTCTCAGAATACAGATAACTATATAGACCTAATAATAGAGAAAATATCTATAATAATAAAACAAAACTTCCTGCTTGAGGCGCTCACTTAGAAAAGCACAACTACGACTCAAATCATTTAGATCTAACGGTTTATTTTAATCTTTTAACAATAATAATTCATTTAAATTTAAATTTTTAGTTTTTCTAACCACAATAACCCATTTAAATTTTACTTTTAACTAGAATAACTCAACACATACATTAAAAAAACGTGATATGCACGAACCACACTAGTAACCTATATATTCTTTCTTTTTTTATTTTTTATTTTAAGTAAAAGCGACTTTGTATCGAGACAACTGAGAAAGAAACAGATACACACAACCATTCTCAGCCGAAAGTGAAAACATTAAATATATGTATGACACTGGTTGGCAATGAGATGTAATATACTTATTGAGGAAAATAAATTTATTTTGGCAGCATCTATTGCTTCCCATAAGGTAGCAATGGGAATAAATATTGGAACATATCCTAAAGTTCCATGAAAAAGAATCCAATGAAAACAAAGTTTGGTAAGCCAATCCACAATGACTACTACCTGACAAAGTAAGACCTAAACTTTTGTTACCATTACAATTTGCTTTCTTCAATGGTTACTGATCCCTATGACACTTTCTTTATTATGCTAAAGGATCCTTCACATACATATTAGCTGAACCACCTATTCTCACTCTTTAAACAAATCAACTGTTGATGATGCACAAATTATCTTACTTTTTTTTTTTTGAAATAGGGAATTTTAGGGGTTCAACTTGAGTGGGTTGGACGGGTTGAGAGGTCAACCATAGGTATATAATCTTCAACCCTAATCATAGCTCAACCCGAGTACTGCCTCGGTCGAGTTCGGTTTGAATTCGGGTTACTTAATTCGGGCTGATTTTAGGTTAAAAATTGGGTTAAACTTGAGTTACTTAATTCGGGTTGATTTTTTGAAGTGATCTAAGATGAAGGACGAGGCACAAATGAAGAGAGAGGGAGTTGTGATGAGTGAGAGAGGGATCTGGAAGTGATGGAGGCGCAGAGTTGAAGATTTGAAGTTAAGTGAAAGTCTGTACTCTGAAAAGTAAAGATAAATACTAAACCTAGTTAAATATATTTATATATATTCGGGTTGAACCTGACAACCCGAAACTTGTCCAAATTCAATTCGGGTTGAGATTTTTTTGCTCAGGCCCAACCAAAGTATTAAAAATTCTAAACCAAGCCCTGTTTTTTTCAGGTTGGGCTCGGGTTGAATTCGAATTGACCTGCCCAAATTACACCTCTAGGAAATTGTCCTAATCACATGTTATTTTGATTCATGGTTATAATGTGAATATCAAATACACGTAATAGTTTATTAAGTACCTGCATCTGCTAAACCCGAATTTTATACAAACAAAGATTTGAATATTGTGAAATGATCGATTTGAGTCATAGTTACTAACCTGGAAGGGCAGACCACCACCACAACAACACCAAAGATAAATAGCAAACTACGTTACTTCGTGGATCGAATCCTGCTTAAAAATCACACGAGTTAGGAAAGACTTTAAACAGATACAACTTACCACTAGACCATCAATTCTAATAGTGATAAACAAATCAAGTCTCACCCAAGAAGACATTAACCTTGCACATAAAACTCCAATTTACCAAGTGTCTTTGTCATGAATTGTACTGTCATTTAATTTGGATGGCCCCCAAACAAGCCCTAAACCCCACATAGGATTCTAATCTGTCACACTCCCATATGCATCCATTTATTGGTCCTTTTATTATCAGTGCAGCATTACGAGGAACTTGAGGTTATCAATAGAGTTTCAGGTGATCTGGGACATGGTGAGTGGGACATATTGGAAGACTAAAGAGGGCATGGCAGAGTATAATAATAATAGTACTTGGGGGCCAAGGAAGTTTATGATAGATTTGCCATGGTCAATTAATTTGTAAAGCATCCGTGCACAATCTCAGCCGTGGAAAAGATTTACTTTTGACATATCTAATGTCTTTGGTGACTTTTGTTGCTTGGCTAGATAATTGACACTGTTTAATCCTAAAAAACAAAAGAAAAGAAATGATTCTTGACTCTGGAGTGCAGCCCAATGCTAAAAGCACGTGGGTATTTGTGTTTGAGGAGAGAGAGAGAGTGTTACTTGCAGAATAGAATAGGTGGTGCATGGAGCAAATGAGAAATCTGACAATTTTCAGCGAAAAATTTCTATGCCAATGTTTAGTGAGGATCCATCACCAAGAGAGAGGGGGAGAGAGAAATGATTAAGTAGATGGAGATTAGAACATAAACTCTATGCATAACAAACTGTAGATGGAGATTAGAACATAAACTCTATGCATAACAAACTTACACTACTTTGTATACCATGGAGAGAGAGAGAGAGAGAGAGAGAGAGAGAGCAATTGTTAGGAGCAGAAAACATAGTTGATGACCACAATAACTTGTGGGAACAAGTAAATTTTGAGGTACTTTGTACAGTATCAAACTTCACAATCTTCTATGAGAGAGAGAGAGAGAGAGAGAGAGAGAGAGAGTAATGGTAACTAAAAGTCCCTGGTCATGTTGGCCAAAGACCGGCTTCTGTTTTTGAAACTTAAATGAGACATCAAACCACCGAAACCGAAACAAAATCTGAAACAAACACAACCACTTTTAACAGGTAAATATCTATATCCTTGAATGAGATTCAGAAAGTTCAACACACATAAAAATCAACTTTAAAAAAAAAAATCAGAAACTTCTCACTAAGCAAACACAGAACCAAACTAGACTACTCATTTCATCATAATTTGTACATTATTTATCTCCTCTAAAGCAAACTACTAAGAACTGACAAAGCCAAAAAAAGCCTAGAATAAGTCCAAACGGGAGCATAAGGCCCTAATTTTAACTCAATTCGCCCTCTCAATATGTATAAATACTGATTCCAAGTCTGGAGGAGTGAAGAACTCCCTTGCACCATTGTAATGACATGTTGATTTAGGCCGGCGCTTCCTCGGGGCTGGTGGGCATGGCAATCTCTCCGGTATTTTTGCTTCTTTTGCAGTGGGTGTTGTCGAAAACACCTCATCCTCATCCTCACACTCCTTTGGCTTCGTGGATATCGACCTCAACGGAGCACGTAACGCTATTCCGGCAATTACCCATTTCTTGCCTTCTGATTCTAAGCCTCCCTCCACTTGATGCTTTTTTGAAAACCCCATATCGAATCCAAACCAAATATAACCTTTCAGATTGGTATGAAAAGAACCCAAGAACAAATGCGTCTAACAGAGCAATCAAAAGATGGGTTTTGATTCAAAAAAGCATAACAAATCAAGAAAACTAGAATCTGAGGAAACAAGAGGAAATAGAAGCTTTTGGACTGAGATGAAAAGAATCCAAGAACAATATTTGCAACCGAACACTCAAAAGATGGGTTTTGATTCGAAAAGCACAACAAATCAAGAAAACTAAAATTTGAGAGAAACAAGAGGAATAAACTAAAAGTGTCTTTGCTAGTCCTCTAATTATATGCTTCTAATAAAGAGCCTAAAGGGAGGAAAAAAGAGAGAAGAGAGAGCATGAATGAGAGAAGGGGTTGAAGAATTTGAATGAAGAAAGGGGTGGCGGCAAAATGAGAAGAGTTTGTGGTAGGGGTTAGAGAGAAAGGAGAGAACATATTATATTTGGGAGGAAGGGAGAGAGCCCAACGAAAGCAGTGACCTATTTGAAGACCTTTGTGTGCTTATTGATTAGAATAAGGTATATGCTATGAGATTTTATGAAATGAATGAGAAAAGATTTAGTGAGAGAAAGAGCTGCCCGTAAAATATCGGGCAGCGGCCTGAGATTTTGGCGCCAATTTCTGTTGTTTTGCTAGCAACGGCTCTCTTTCCCGCCCTTGGTATTAGGTTTCCTAGTTTACCCTTGCTCTACCTTATTATTTTCGGTAGCAATGATACTGCGTCGTTTTGACCTAAACACAGAATCTTTTGCTGTACAAACTGTGAAGCTATCCAGGCCCAGGCCCATCTTGCAAAGCCTACTTTTCATAGACTTTCTTACCACTCTATTTTTTATCCTAAAGTAAAACTTCAACAGAACTGCAATCCCTGAAAAAGAATATCATAGATGACAATCGGGATAGTCCAGATTTAAAACCCTCCTCTATGTAAATAAAATTATTTAGTTCAACAGACACATAAATTGGCAATTTTACTATTAGGCTTATTGCATAAATAGTTTTGAATTTTTTTTAAGACTAATGGCAATTTTACTTTCTCGAATCAAATGTTATGAAAGTATCTAACAAGGTCAAAAAAATGTGACTGTACTTCATATTTTTAGGAAATGAAATGGCCACTGCAGCTCACCATTGGACGCGAATTCGAATCTCATCGCCCTTTCTTCTGTAAAAGTACAAAATAGTGACAAAAAAAAAAAGGAAATAAAATAGGATCTGCCTTCTCTCCCTTGGACAGACATCCAGATCCAATGTACTGTCTCTTTCTCTCTCAGAGGGGATGGTCCCACTGACTTGTGGGTACCTGGAGCATTGAAGGGGCCCCCGGGGTGGTAGGGGAAGAGTACTGAAAACAACAAATTGGTTGGGATTGAACAAGGGAGACTGAATACTTAGAAGAAATCCCAAGCATTGTTTGGTGCCAAAGCTCCGAGCCCCATGATCAGACCTCTAAAGGCTCATTCTAACCCTAAATTAGCCTGTCTTTTTCTTCCTCTCTTATCTTTATTTTTCTCATCTTGGGCATGTAATTTGGATCACCAATTTGAAATACAATTTGTCAATCGACACCAAGTTAGCATAGGTTAGGCAAGCTGGGCTATGGTTATTATTAGGTTGATTTTTCAGACTTGTTAATAAATATATCAATATGAATATAGCTATACTCTTTAGCTACACAACTCGAATCCGATTATCTATTATTATCAATAAATTAATGCACAATTATGATACCATATGAATGCCGCACAAGAACTTCATGCATGTACTATGTACTAGGAGTCCTTTCCCAAAATTAAGGCAAGTAACTTGGACCTCGTGAGTTCGCCCCCCCCCCCCCCCAACACAGCAAATTGACAAATACAAAAGCAAAGAAAAGAAACATTTTAGAAAAAAATTAAAGCAATGCTATTAGAATCTAATATAAAATTTAATTTAAAAAAATAATTCACTTTTGTCATTAAATTAATAATAAGTCTCAATATTACATGTAATTTTCCATTATCCAATAATGATAATAAATTAGATTTAACATCAAGCAAAAACAGTATTGATGATGAAATTAAAGTTCACGCAACGGTCAAATGTTGGTTATTAATATTCTTGTTCAAATAAAGCATGATGATAAATGAAGACAAGCAATTGGATTACGTGACCTGGTAGTGGGGTCCAAATGGAGGCTGCCATCTTTGATCACCCAATGGAAGCCCGAGTAGATAAAGAGATGACAGTGTGCCACGTTAGCGATTAGGCTGTCCTAGACTTTTTCACATGGTTGTCTCCTCAGGTCCCACTGGTGTTAGGTGCTCCACTTTTGTACACGCTGACGATTTCATATATATAAAAAAAAAAAAAAGGTAGCTGACAAAGTGACAATAAAAGCCCGATCAGCAACTTACAAGTAGAAATTTTGAGCATAGCATAGAGCGAAAAAAATGTAATTTGCCCTAACATTAATATTAATCTAATAAATTTTTTGGTGGCTGAGTTTGATCTATAATAATTCGGACATTTTTTATACCCTTTAAGGGTTAGTCATTCTTATTTATCAAGAAATATGTTTTAAATCCGCTCGAACTATAGTGACTAATATCTGAATTCGAGAGAGTAATCAACACAATCATGAACATCTTGTATCAAAAAAATAATATCAATCTAATATTGTAATTAGTAATTTGAGTTATTCATTTATAAAAAACACAACAATAATTAATATTAACTTTAATTTTATCTAACAGTATCAAATTCATTCTAAAAAAAAAAATTCCACCCAAAAAATCATCTTCTCTGTACGATTTTCAATATCATACAACTCAATCAATACAACCCCAATACCAAAAAACTCTACTAATCAACTTTAATAAATTATCATTTAAAATACAAAATATTTTGAGCACATAATTATTGCTTACCTTTCAATACACCCTCTCTCTTGCATCAAAAATACACCATAAACCACCGAACCCAGATGTTTAAGTTGTGTTTCGGGAGCTAAAGATACATCAAGATAAGCACAAGTCATGTAGTGGGACCCATAACACCGCCCACTTTCTGAACTCGCTTTAATGGAACGGCTGTGACCTAAAGAATGTGGCATTGCGCACTAGATCTAATCTCACGAAAGGCCCCCATGATGTTACCTTTCGAAGGGTTGCCGATTATGTTATTATATATCATCCGGTCATGGTAGAGGAATAATTTGAATGTCACTTTCTATGCCAGAGAAAAAAAAAAGATTTTAAAAATTATATTGAATTTTTAATGGACGGTCAAAATTAAAAATAGAAAAAATTCCAACCACACTTCTTTTAATTTATCATATTTTCAAAAGCACCCACCTCTATTAATCATAACATCACTGACATCCCTTTTAATTTATATTTAAATATAACAGACTCCACCAGCTGTTAAACCACCATTTCTAACAAAAAAAATTCATCTAAAATATCAAAATTATCCTTACATAAAATCCAAACAATCTTTCTATATAAAATTTGATTAAAATTCAAACTGATTAAAATTTATTTTTCTACACATTAAAATTCGAGCTAATTAAAATTTATTTTTTTTATGTATTCAAATTTGAGCCTATTAAAATTTATTTTTTACGTATTAAAATTTAAATCGATTTGAGCTCTACATAAACTGTTAACACTGGTTAAAATTCACTTCGAGTCGATTAAAATTTATATTTTTTTACTTATAAAAAATTTGTGCCTATTAAAATATAAGTTGATTAAAATTTGATCCAAGCCAATTAAAAATGAATTTTAATTAATTCGAATATAATTTTAATCAGCTCAAATTTTAATATATAAAAAATATAATTTTTAATCGATTCAAATTTTAATACATAGATAGGAACACCATATGCCCAGGCATTTGGAGTGTAAAATTTTATTTTTTGCGACTAATTTGACAAACCAGAGCTCTCAAATTTTATCACAAAGCCTTCATCAAGATCTTCAAAATTATGCTATACCTCCATTGATTTGTCGTGAATTTCACACTGGAGATTTTAAAAGTTATTATACAACTCTTATTGTGAATTTCACAAGATAGATATGTCATAATTGACTCTTAAAAAACGGTCACATAACAAATATCAGGCGTACCTCTGAAATACGGGGTTCTCAAAGAAATACGCCGCACCCAGATTCTTTCATACCATGGACATAAACCCCACCCCCCCCCCCCCCCCCCCCCCCCCCCCCCCCCCCACCCAAACCAGTCCACAGGGTAAAGATTAGTAGGTGGCATTTTGTCTTAGAAATCTAACATCCAATAGTGATTAGAGGCCAACGTCTCTCTTCCTGCAATAGTGTCTGACAAAAAATATATATATATAAGATAAAGTGGGATGTTAGACGAGGTAACTAAGGTAGGTCGAAGCTCAAATCATGGTAGGTTTGAATCCCTTCACCTACCATTCGAAAATAAAACAAAATGTCATTGATCTTTATTTGGACAAAAGCAGAGGCAAAAAGAAAGTTCAGACAGTAGAATTGTCTAATCAAAATCCTCACCAATTCATGCTGCATTATCTTGCTGGGAATTTAATTACTGCATGAAATTAACCTGTCGGTTGTAGAACAGAAAATTTGTGAATATGGACACCCATCGTGGTTTTGGATTACCTTCGGTCCATTATCAAAATATGGGTATTAATAGGTCATCCTCCAATTTACAATGGGTATTAATTTATGGGAAATTTGGAGGCCGGTCCCCCTATATGGACTTGTTTGGACTTAAGTCCGTCAATGAAACTTATTTGTTATGAAGTCCGTTTTTTGTCAATTTTACCATATTATCCCTTCCCTTTAGAAGTGAAATAAAACTAAAAATTAAAAACTCCTAAATCTTAGGAGTTTGACTAACATTAAAATCTTTTCTCTCTCATATCTATCTATATCCAAATATAGGTTAAGAGTTTGACTAACATTAAAATTTTCCCTCTCTCTTATCTATATATATCCATATATAGGTTAGGTGCATATATATATATATATATATATATAGTAACATTTAAACACAAAAAAATAGTAACATTTAAACATAAAAAAAAAAATTGAAACATTCAATATTAATATTTTTAAAAAATAACAACAGTAACATGTTCAACAAAAATTGTAACATACTTAACAATAATTATTTCTCTCAAATTCAAACGCAAAAAATAGTACCATTCAAATACAAAAAATAGTAATATTCAAAAACAAAACAAATAGTAACATTTAATATTAATATTTAGTAAAATAATGGTAGTAACATGCTCAACAAAAACAGTAACATGCTCAAAATAATAGGAACATGAACAGTAACATACTCAACAAAAGTAGTAACATGAACAGTAACATAATAAAAAAAATAGTAACATGAATTTGATATATATATATATATATATATATATATATATATATATAGAGAGAGAGAGAGTTTTGAATTTGATATATTTATATATATATATATATAGAGAGAGAGAGAGAGAGAGAGAGAAAGAGAGAGAGCTTTGAATTTGAATTTTAAATTTATGATGGAGATTTTATATATATATATAGAGAGAGAGAGAGAGAGAGTTTTGAATTTGATATATATATATATAGAGAGAGAGGAGAGAGAGAAAGAGAGAGAGTTTTGAATTTGAATTTTAAATTTATGATGGAGATTTTATATATATATATATATATATATATATATATATAGAGAGAGAGAGAGAGAGAGAGAGAGAGAGAGATCTTTGAATTTGAATTTTAAATTTATGATGGAGATTTTATTAGCATATTTTAATTGACCTTGAATTAAGGGATAACAATTTCCAAAATAGGAAATTAATTTAACTTCCTTTCAAGGAAGGGTATTTTTGAGATAAAAAAAAAAAAGTGGACTTAAGTCATTACATATAATTTTAAATATGGACTTAGCCCCTTATAAGTTTCCTTGCCGGACTCATCTCCAAACAAGTACATCTAGGGGGACTCACTTCCAATTTTCACTTAATTTATTGTTGAAAAACTTGAATAAAAACATAGCTGAAGCGATCTAAATCTGCTCACTAGACTCGATATTTTTGTGAACCATGTTTAACTAATTACGCAGAAATAATCTATTTTTCTAAATTTTATATTTGGGGACATGGAAAGAAAACAAGCTAAGTTTTGATGAGTGCATGTTTGGGGCCATGAATCCGTCAAAAGGGAAAATGACACTTTCTGTGCTGTAATTTCCGTCAAATTGTATGATGTATTCTATATATAACATTTTCAAAAACAAAAAAGAACAAGCCAAAGGGACCAAACTTTATCCTCAGAAAGGCGGCGGCTGAGTACAATAAAATTCTGTTTTGGGCGGTTTGATTTAGATTGGTTGTTGTAGTTGAAAGTAGCTGCTTAGTGCGTATACCAAGCAGTGTTTACTTAAAAGGAAAAATACTCCGTTTATTATTTATATTAATAAAATATGACATCCTCCTTCCTCTTTAAACTTTTGACTTAAAAAATCGTTTAAATCTAAGGACTTCTCTTATTAGTCACAGTGACCTTTTAACCACAATAAGTATTTTAACCGCCCAATTATATTTCAACCACGATACACATTTTAAAAAACATACTTTACACAGATTCACCCTAGTGTTTGGACATTTTTATTCATCTAATTTCATTAGTCTGACACTAGATCATTTTGCAACATACCCAGATGACATGGCCTAAGAACTGTCCGATACCACCTATCACTTATTTTTCACATATTCCACCAAAAAAAGTGTATTGAATACGATTTGCCAATCTCCACGTATCAACATTCAGAATACCTTCTTTCTTGTATACATATATTCTATACACTTTCTCAAATTTTCTTATCGAACAATGTTTTTAACACATTGTAATATATATATATATCTTTTTTAAAAATTTATTTAAACTAACTAGTGCAAGACTGGACTGACAAATAATTGAGTAGATACAATATACAATAGGAATATTCGAGCCACGGCCACCCTTGGGTTTCAACACGAGGGCTGCCTTTATTCTTCCCTTTTTGTATATATTCTAATAAATCCTTAATATATTTTTCAGATGTATCACACCCAATAAGAATTGTATCCAGTGAGAAGGATTTGTGGTACACCATAAAGCGGGACCTCCCATGCTGGCCACCTATAATTGACTCAATTATACAGCAATTTTTTATACAAAGATTCGCCCATGCTCTGTATAGATGCGTGCTAGCTTTAGAATTCCTAAATATCATTATCATTATCAGTATCAGCATGATTATCGTGGAAGAAAAGAATTTTTGGACTCTAACAAAACTAGCCAATTGCACCCATTCTTTGGACCATCTTAACAAAGAATGAATTGATATGTTCCATTTATTTCAAATGGCTAAAGAATGACAAAAATACCCATGCACAAGAAGCAGAGTAAATGAACCATACAAATCATACTATTCAAGAGTCGCGAAAAACAACCCGAATATACTGTGATTTCTGTCACGCTAAATCCCCCAGCTTCATAATTTAGATCTTCCTCTCTCATGTTTGTGTGTATATTGACCTTGTGCTCTCACGTCTATGAGAAACCATGTTTATACACATATCTGGAGCTTACTGACAGATACTTGGGCCAATGGGATCATTGGTTAAGCTTTTCTAGGATTAGTGCTCCCTTATGCCATGGAAACAAGGGGAACTTTTTTTCAAAAGAAGATTTATGCTCCCTATACAGAGGAGGATTCCTATTTTATTGAGCACCGTTCAATTAAAAGGTTCTAGGTAGGAGTGTAAAATATGACACAAACCACCCTTTTCGTAAATGAGTGAACCCAACACGACACGATTAATAAACGAATCAAGTATGAGTAACGCCAATAAAAAAAAATATACGACACGACTTGTGTATGTACCGAATATATACAATTCATATACGATACGAATCTGATATGACACGATTCGTTAGACATAAGTTAATAAACGAATCGAGTATGAGTAGAGTATTTTTTGATACGAACCCCTTAAAATTCGACGTGAACCCGTCTCAGCCGACACGACTGACAGATCTAGTTTTAAGGATTATCAACTCCTACCAATTTAACCCCCCCCACAACAACAACAACAAAAAAAAAAGGAATAGTGCCACAGCATAGCTGATTTGGCGTTCTGACATGAAGTAAAAATTACTTAGGTGATTGTAGTTTCTCCTCCTTGGTGGAAATATCTGAATTTTTTGCCCAGACTATTTAGATGTATAACTTCAGTGGAGCTGTATTAGCCTGTGGGCATGTGACTGATCATGGAGTAGGACCATTGCATATCTGGCCAGCTGCCCAAAATAATAGCATATAACTAGGGGCATTTTGTCAGGTCTTGCCTACTTTAGTACTATACCTATCCAGCAATCGTTACAGTATCAGAAATACACATTCAAAAGCCCAAAGTCTCCACACTAAGACATACGAGAAATTTCAGACTCCGTACAACAGACTAACATCTTCCTAAGAGTTCAGAGTGAGAATATTCGTAAGGCCAATTTTGCATCTGATTTCAACTACTGCATGAGAAATGGCAACGGAATCTGATATTCCAGATTCCACAAAGGTAATCAGTATTCTCTCCATGTTTTAAGAATTCTAAAGCTGTTTAATGGAATGATGCTATTGAATGTAAAACATGGGAATATTGCGTTATGAGGAAGCTTCGAGTCTAAAATTGATACATACCTCCAATTGCCGATATTACATTTAGCATGTCTGGAAGCCAGTTTCTAAAAATGAAAACTTCAAGAAACTGCATGTGTCTCAATGCCTTGATAGGTTTTCAAGAACATATATGAAACCTGCAATGAATATACAGTAATTATTACGAAATTAGAACTAATCTGCCATAATATAATCACAATACATCTAGTTCCAGCTTATTTGCAATCAGAATTCATCAAAGTAGACTATTTCTGATTCAATTTGGTTGAAGCACATGTTTCAGAGAGGCAGCATCAGAATATCCAGTTTTCCATATTCAGAAGAAAAAATACCAGCAGATAGAACCAGATTGCATCCTTTTCCAGCTTTATATCCCACTAGAACGCTTTCCAATATTGTTTGCTCTTTAAAACTTAAAAGTACAAAAATCCTTAACAGGGTGCTGCTTCTAGGAAACCATTCTAAAGTGCTACAACAGATCAAATGTGTTGTTTCCTTTACAGGTCTTGATATCTTCACGACAAATACAAATATATAAGTTTAACCATCAACTTGACCCAGAGAATCTTAGAATTCATACGAGAAAACATTAGAGGGAATTCGTACAAAACAACCTTAGAATTCATCCGCTGATGTTCATGAAGAAGTGATGTGCCCAACAGACTACCAAAAAGGGTGCAGATGAAGCATGTAAAATTCTCCTTACCCACTCATGTAATACTGCATACAAGACAATTCTTATGACCTTCATTGTATATATTTACCGCCAGTAATGAAAACTAAACAAGTTTTGTAAACTTCAAGAAATTGCAAATAAGAGAAGATGATGATGAATGAAATGATTACTGGATGGATGGACAAATCTGTCTTTTCAACATCCAACGAACCTCAGAATCACAATGAATTTAAACCATTCAACATAATATTCAATTGATATAAAAGGCCCAATAAGTAAAATAAACCATTTACGTTTGATGGGGTGATCCTATAGTTATCCAAATTCTTGCCTCAGCATAGTAGAGCCTTAGCCCAACTACTTGACATTTGGGACAGTAAAAACTCTCATTTCACAACTAATAACATTGATCTCTAAAAGTTTACTTCTTGTTAGATGTTAATTCAAAGGCTAATTCCTCATACAGGTTCATGACAAACTTCAAGGAGCTGATGTCAGTACCGATATTGGAATTCAGATTACCAAGCAAGATTGTACAGCAAACAACTTTGCAGCCTATGCTGAAGAAGAAACAAAAGAATGTGGCTCTTGTGAGAAGGAAAAAGAACCTGATGAAGAGGTATATATGACATATCTGTCTTCTTGCTACTTGGCGCATTAAGCTTGATTTGGTTACACAAGAAGATTGATGTATGTCCAGGAGATAATAGAATTACAAATCCATATCTAGTTGTTTGGAGTGAAAGAGACTCGATAGTTTGATGAAAAAAGTACATACAATTTCAATCTACTTTACAACGGAAGATTATTTCTGGAGCAATAGAGACCGGTAGATTTGCCTTTACTCATCTTCAAATTAAGTATTACCATGTTGGTAATATTGTCAAGCACTGCTCAATAGCTTTAAAGCGCACAACCCATGTATGCAAATGGTCAGTTTCTTGTAATTGTGGGTGCATAGTTCCACAAACGGTGGGATAGATTTCCTTATAAAGTGGTGAACAGGTAAAGATATCAGGGACATTTCTATACTCAGTGGGGCTTTGTTTATTTTCCACAGTTTAGTTAATTTCATTTTTCCATTTTGTTCACTAAAATCCAACCCTTAATATGTTCTACTTTCCGTTTTAAAAAATGTTTCAGTCTCCATACACTGTGCGCTGGGGCCAGGGGTGAAGGAGGACACCAAAGAAGGCGTTGAACCCCCTCGCCTGTCAAGAAATAGCTCAAAGGCAAAATTTGAGTCTCTGATTTTCTTGTTAACATCAAAATATACGAAAACAATTAAGTGATATATAAGAGAGAGAGAGAGAGATTTCTTTGTTATTTCATTTATTTTAAACAAACAGGGTAACAACACTTTTAACCACTTGTAAGACATTCGTAGAGCATGCAGGCATACAGAAGCATGGTCTAAGTCTCAAAAAGAGGAGGACGACAACGAAGGTTAACAGAGTCTGTAGGTGTAAGCAAAACACAATGGCCAACACACAACTAATACGTAAAAAAAAAATGATGAGGTTCATGTTAAGCGTTGGCTGGGTGTGTCTAAGAGAAGAGTACCTTGAATAAAAGCTTGGTTTACCAGGTGTATATGTAACGTGGACATCACTCCTTAGAATGTTAAAAGATAGAATTATCTTCTGGCTGGGCTTTTAGACCTTGATGTCAATGGCTACATACCTAGATCAGTATCATTCCTTCACCTTGCTTTGTGATCTATCCAAACAAATGGAGCCTAAGTAGAAATCTTTTCTGCCAAAAGGTACATGAGACAAGTAATGAAGGCCAGGGCACATTAGTTCCACTCAAAGAGAAACTTGAGAGTGACAAGGAGTGCTCTACTGAATCCTTTGAAGAAAAATCAGTACAAGAGAGATCCCAGAAAGATGAGGTGAACTTGACATGAAATATGAAGTTACCTTTTCCTATTCACCATTCGCTGGTTCTCGGTTAGTGCTTCACCTTCTTATTTGTTTTCTTAAATTCCCCTTGCCATGCAGGAAAGCAAGGAGTATGAAAGTACTGGAGCAAATAAACAGACAGAAGAGACCACAGAAAAAAATATTGCCACACCTTCAAAGGTTGGAGAAGAGAAGGTTAGGGAAAAACAGAAAGAAGGGGATATGGATGCATTGAAATCGAAAGAAGAGGTCAGCTTATACAGTGTACAGAAGTTAAATATTATTTAAACTTCCCGTAGTGATATCTTAATTGTCCACAAACCTTTCTCTGTTTAACAGATCAAGATATTGGACATAGAATGCATAGAACAGAGTTTTGAGGCACCAGGCCCCCTGAAGCAACCAAAACCCGAGACTCAGGAAAATGAAGAAAAGCCAACTGAGGACTGTAATCCTCGAGGTACTGCAGGAACATCAAAAGAAACACATCCAAAGGAAATCAGTAAAGACCTGGTTGAATACTCATTAGCACCTGAGGTTTCTGAAAAAGAGACCAGGGACGAAATATCAAAGGAAGCAGAGTCAACAAGTAGAGCAGTAGCAGAAGAAACAAGCTTACAGGAGACTAAAGGAGAGAACAAAATGCAGCTAGAGAGTCCTGGTGAGGCTTTTGCAGAGAAAGATGTGGAAACAACTCAATTACAAGAGAGTAGGTCAGATGATGCATATATCATAAATGAAGCAGCAGAATCATCTGAATTGGGTGAGAATAAGAGCAGGGAGAACCCAACATTGGTGACATATGGAGCAGATGAAGCTGGAGGAAATACAGAGTCTGAAGTGCATAAGGAAACCCAGGACACGTTATCAAAAAATGGGAGTCAAAGAGAGGTTTCAACTATTGACACATGCTTAAATGACATAGTAGAACAAAACCTTAAAGAAGTTTCTACACTGTCAACAAAGGAACATAATCCCATCACATACGAAGCAAGTGAGACAAAAGAGGATACTTCAGAGGAAGTTATCTATACTACACATTCTCCTTTAGCTGTAGAGGCAGCAGAAGAGAAGTTAATGCTAAAAGAAGAGTCCATGAATCCAAGAGATGATCCTAATATGGGACCTATAGATGTAGAAAACGAAAGTGAAAACAACGAAGTTTGTGATCAAAATCAAGATCTGCTCACGACTCCTGCACCAAACACTGAAGGTATCGCTGAATCACAAGCTGTACTTTCAGGTCACATAAATTTCAGTGAAGTGGCTAAATGCAGTGAGACTCACAAACTGGAGATTTTAGAAGATGAGAAGTCACTGAATACAGGAGTACAAAAGGTTTCTGAAGGTGAAAATCCAGTCAATAAGGCATCTGCTTGTGATGAAGATACTGGAAAAGCTATCCCTGGACAGGAGAATTCTGCTAGAAATTACGAAAGCAGCTCAACGGAGGATGTTGACAACGAAAAGGCAACGGCAGAATTGGATGCAGGAGGTCATAGCCAAGGAATTGTGGATGCTGAAACACAAAGTACAACCACTATCACAGATGAGGTAATGACTGTACTTTAAATCTTCTCATGACCCATCATTAAGGGTTTAACTTAGTTCTCTTTTCTCCAATTGCATATGAGTTGGAGAATAACAGTGGGCTCATTCATTACAGAGCATTAAGATGTCCCTTGAAAATTTAATAACCCTGATGTGTGTCACAGCACCTCAAATGAGTTTCTACCTACTTTTACAGATTACAACCTTTTTTGCTTGGTATTTCATTAGCTCAAGGCCTTGTTAGAATTTAAAAAGTGACCCCATTTTCTATGTGACCTACGAACAAGTTGCCTTTATGTCATTCACTTCATCAGACACGACCTGTGGAGACATCTACATTGTAGCTAAAAGGATTCCTATCATTTTTTAGCACATGTGACCTTAACTAATGACCTACCCATTTATGTGGTACAGAATCTTGAACCAGTTGAACCTTTTGAAAAGCATAGGTTTGCCTCTATACCAGTGGCTGAAGATCATAGTAAAGAAACAATCCCTGAAACCAACAAGCTCATGATTGAGGAGGACAGCAACACTGTCAAGGATCAGAATTGCGGATCTATTGAAGAAAAACCAATTGGACAAGCTTTTGAAGAAGACCAAAGGGTGGCGAACAAGGAAATGGAATCCAAAACAGAGGAAGGATATCAAATTGAAAAAATGGAAAAGGGGAAGGATACAGTAAAGGATGTGATTTTTGTTGAAGAGGTAGTCAAACTATAAGCCAAACTTATGCATGAATATTTTCCCAAAGTTTTTCTGAGGTCCTGTTACTATATTAAAAGCCTATCTGTTGAACAGGTGGCAGCGGGGGAAGATCACGCTGATGAAAGCAAAAGCATCAAAGAACAGCTCAACAAGGAAGAGTCTTGCACAACAGAACTTCAAATTCCGTCAACAGAAGATCAGATAGTTAATGAGGTCAGCTTATGATTGGCACAAGGGAAATTGCACTGAACATTGATTTAAACCTTGTTTTCCCTTCTTTCTATGATAATCTGGTTGCAATCTTATCTGTCAAGCAGGTAACAGACCCAAATCAAGTACCCAGTGAGCATCTTGAAGCAAAAGATTCCAATGACAATACAGTAACTGTGGAATCACAGACTTTTGAATATCTAACTAGCAAGTCAGAAGTGCATGAAGAGGAAACTAAGAAAGGCATTGAGAAGTCTGTCGACGCCACAAACTCAGTAGCTGAAGAGTCTGTAGAAAAGATAAAAGAAGAAAACACAGAAGCAGCAGACAATTGTGAATCAAAGATAGATACATCACGAGCAACATTGACAACAGATGAAACAAGCTTGGAGGAAGTTCCAGTAGATGACAAGTGTGTGAGGGCCATCTTCGGTAGTACTACAGATGACAAGAGTTTAGCAATGACAACAGTAGATGCTAACCCACATGGTGAAGTTGGAAGTGTGAAGCTGGAAGAAACCTCTGGGTTGGTGTCTCAAATACCAAAAAATGAATATGAGATTGCAGAGAAAGAGAGTGTGATGGAAGAAAATCTGGATGAAGTCGAAGTTGAAGAAACCAAAACTTCTGATGCAATATCTGAGTCCATAGAGAAGAATGCCGAAGAGATTCATGAAACAAGGAAAAGCCCGACCATGGAAAACATCAAAGAACAGCTCATCGAGGAAGAGAGTTGCACATTGGAACTTCAAAGAATATCCGGGGCAAATGACACCATTAACGAGGTCAGATTGATGTTCACAAGAGGCAAAGTACTTTAAACATCTCTTACATGCTGCCTTTTCTTCTTCATATGATAATTTAATTGCAATCTTATCTGTCAAGCAGGTAAAAAACTCAGATCAAGTACCAACTGAGAATCTTGAAGCAACATGTCCCAGTGATAACATAGAAACAAAGAAAGCAATGACTGGACAAGATTTCAATTGTGAGTCAGAAGCATCTTCCACTACAAATGCAAGAGGGCAAGAAAATATAAAAGAAGAAAGCCCAGACACAGCAGATAATTGTGATGATGGAATAAATACTGCACCTATAACATTGGGAAGAGAAGAAACAAGCTTAGAGGAAGTTCAGCTAGATGACAAGCTTGTAAGGGCCCTCGATACTACTTCAGATGATATGAGTCTACCACAGAGAACAACAGATGCTAACCCACATGGTGAAGTAGCTGAAAGTGTGAAGCTTGAAGAAACCGCTGCCCTGGTGTCTCAACTACCTGCTACTGAATGTGAGATAGCAGAAACTCCAGATGCAGTTGAATTTGAGGCAGCCATAACTTCTGATGCAGTATCTGAGCCCAAAGAGAAGGATGTCAAAGAACTCCATGAAATTGGGAGAAGTCTAACCGTGGAAGAAATCAAAGAAAAACTCACCAAGGAAGAGAGTTGCGCAACGGAGCTTCAAAAGATATTAACGGCGGATGAAACACTTACCGAGGTCAGTCTGACATTAAAACAAGGTGAAGTACTTTGAACATTCCTTAAATGTTGTTTTTTATTCATCATTGCAACCTTATCCATTAGCAGGTAAAAGACACAGATGGCATGCCCATTGAGAATCTTGAAGCAATATATCCCAATGATAATATAGAAACAGAGAAAGCAGAAGATCTCAATTGTGAGTCACAAGCACTTTCCACTGAAAAAGCACAGGAAGAAGAAACTAAGCAAACTGTTGAGAAGCCTGTTGACGTCACAAGCTCAGTAGCTGAAGAGTTCAAAGAAAAGATAAAAGAAGAAAACACAAAAGCAGCAGATAATTGTGACGATAGAACAAATACTGCACCAATAACATTGGGAAGAGAAGAAACAAGCTTAGAGGAAGTTCAGCTAGATGACAAGCTTGTAAGGGCCCTCGATACTACTTCAGATGATATGAGTCTACCACAGAGAACAACAGATGCTAACCCACATAATGAAGTAGCTGAAAGTGTGAAGCTTGAAGAAACCGCTGCCCAGGTGTCTCAACTACCTGCTACTGAATGTGAGATAGCAGAAACTCCAGATGCAGTTGAATTTGAGGCAGCCATAACTTCTGATGCAGTATCTGAGCCCAAAGAGAAGGATGTCAAAGAACTCCATGAAATTGGGAGAAGTCTAACCGTGGAAGAAATCAAAGAAAAACTCACCAAGGAAGAGAGTTGCGCAACGGAGCTTCAAAAGATATTAACGGCGGATGAAACACTTACCGAGGTCAGTCTGACATTAAAACAAGGTGAAGTACTTTAAACATTCCTTAAATGTTGTTTTTTATTCATCATTGCAACCTTATCCATTAGCAGGTAAAAGACACAGATGGCATGCCCATTGAGAATCTTGAAGCAATATATCCCAATGATAATATAGAAACAGAGAAAGCAGAAGATCTCAATTGTGAGTCACAAGTACTTTCCACTGAAAAAGCACAGGAAGAAGAAACTAGGCAAGCTGTTGAGAAGCCTGTTGACATCACAAGCTCAGTAGCTGAAGAGTTCAAAGAAAAGATAAAAGAAGAAAACACAAAAGCAGCAGATAATTGTGACGATAGAACAAATACTGCACCAATAACATTGGGAAGAGAAGAAACAAGCTTAGAGGAAATTCAGCTAGATGACAAGCTTGTAAGGGCCCTCGATACTACTTCAGATGATATGAGTCTACCACAGAGAACAACAGATGCTAAGCCACATGATGAAGTAGCTGAAAGTGTGAAGCTTGAAGAAACCGCTGCCCAGGTGTCTCAACTACCTGCTACTGAATGTGAGATAGCAGAAACTCCAGATGCAGTTGAATTTGAGGCAGCCATAACTTCTGATGCAGTATCTGAGCCCAAAGAGAAGGATGTCCAAGACCTCCATGAAATTGGGAGAAGTCTAACCGTGGAAGACATCAAAGAAAAACTCACTAAGGAAGAGAGTTGCGCAACGGAGCTTCAAAAGATATTAACGGCGGATGAAACACTTACCGAGGTCAGTCTGACATTAAAACAAGGTGAAGTACTTTAAACATTCCTTAAATGTTGTTTTTTATTCATCATTGCAACCTTATCCATTAGCAGGTAAAAGACACAGATGACATGCCCATTGAGAATCTTAAAGCAATATATCCCAATGATAATATAGAAACAGAGAAAGCAGAAGATCTCAATTGTGAGTCACAAGCACTTTCCACTGAAAAAGCACAGGAAGAAGAAACTAGGCAAACTGTTGAGAAGCCTGTTGATGTCACAAGCTCAGTAGCTGAAGAGTTCAAAGAAAAGATAAAAGAAGAAAACACAAAAGCAGCAGATAATTGTGACAATAGAACAAATACTGCACCAATAACATTGGGAAGAGAAGAAACAAGCATAGAGGAAGTTCAGCTAGATGACAAGCTTGTAAGGGCCCTCGATACTACTTCAGATGATATGAGTCTACCACAGAGAACAACAGATGCTAAGCCACATAATGAAGTAGCTGAAAGTGTGAAGCTTGAAGAAACCGCTGCCCAGGTGTCTCAACTACCTGTTACTGAATGTGAGATAGCAGAAACTCCAGATGCAGTTGAATTTGAGGCAGCCATAACTTCTGATGCAGTATCTGAGCCCAAAGAGAAGGATGTCGAAGAGCTCCATGAAATTGGGAAAAGTCTAACCATGGAAGACATCAAAGAAAAACTCACCAAGGAAGAGAGTTGCACAACGGAACTTCAAAAGATATTAACGGCGGATGAAACACTTACCGAGGTCAGCCTGACATTAAAACAAGGCGAAGTACATTAAACATTCCATATATGTTGTTTTTTCTTCATCATTGCAATCTTGTCCATTAAGCAGGTAAAAGACACAGATGAAATGCCCATTGAGAATCTTGAAGCAATATATCCCAATGATAATATAGAAACAGACACAGCAGAAGATCTCAATTGTGAGTCACAAGCATTTTCCACTGAAAAAGCACAGGAAGAAGAAACTAATCAAAGCGTTAAGAAGCCTGTTGGAGTCACAAGCTCAGTAGCTGAAGAGTTCAAAGAAAAGATAAAAGAAGAAAACACAAAAGCAGCAGAAAATTGTGATGATGAGATAGATACTGCACCAGTAACATTAGTAAGAGAAGAAACAAGCTTAGAGGAAGTTCAGCTAGTTGACAAACCTTTGAGGGCCCTTGATACAACTTCAGACGATATGAGTCTATCAATGAGAACAATAGATACCAACCCAAATGGTGAAGAAGTTAGCACTGTGGAAGTTGAAGAAACCTCTGTCCTGGTGTCTCAAATACCAATAAATCAAAGTGAGATTGCATACAAAGAGGGTGTGATAGCAGAAAATCGAGATGCAGTTGAAATTGAAGAGAACAAAACTTCTGATGTAGTATCTGGATCCAAAGAGAAGGATGTCAAAGACACCCATGAATCTGAGAAAGGCCTAGCCATGGAAAACATCAAGGAACAGCTCATTGAGCAAGAGAGTCGCACTAAAGAAGTTCAAAGGATATCAACGGCAGAGGATACAGTCAATGAGGTTAGCTTGACGTTTCCACAAGGCAAAGTACTTGAAACATTTCTTAAATGTTGTCTCTTCTTCTTCATATGATAATTTGGTTGCAATCTTATTTGTCAAATAGGTAAAAGCCTCACATCAAGGACCCATTGAGAATCTTGAAACAACATATTCCATTGATAATACAGAAACAGAGAAATCGCTTGCATCAGACGATCTCAATTGTGAGTCAAAAGCATCTTCCAATACAAAAGCACCGAAAGAGGATATTATCCAAGGCATTGAGAAGCCCGTCAACGCCACAAGCTCAATAGCTGAAGAGTCTGAAGAGGAGATAAAAGAAGAAAACATTGAATCACGGGAGACATTGGTAATAGAAGAAACAAGCTTAGAGGAAGTTCAGCTAGATGACAAGTGTGTAAGGACTGCCTTCGAGACCGCTACAGATGATAAGAGTCTAGCAATGAGAACAATAGACGATAGTCTGGATGGCGAAGAAGTAGACAATGTGAAGCTTGAAGAAACCTCTGGCCTGTCTCAAATACCAACAAATGAATGCCATATTGCAGATAAAAAGAGTATGAAAGCAGAAGATTCAGATGCAGTTGAAGTTGAAGAACCAAAAACTTCTACTGCAGTATCCGAGTCCAAGGAGGAGGATGTCACAGAGATCCATGATACTGGGAAAAGCCTTGCCATGGAAAACATCAAAGAACAGTTCATCGAGGATGAGAGTTGCACAACAGAACTTCAAAGGATATCCACGACAAATGAAACCATTAATGAGGTCAGCTTGATGCTCACACAAGGCAAAGTTGTCACACCCCCACCCCGGATCACATAGGGTGGGAGGCGAACCGGCCACCGAGGCCTTAACCAACCAATCCTATGCATAATAAATGCAAAATACAGTGGAAGACAAAAAAATAACGTGATCCATTCCACCGACCTAATGAATACCAGAGGAATAAACTAAACACCACCAATATCATTACTAAACTCATGTAAAACAATAATTAAACCATAAGGTCTACTAATCTAAACATAAGTAATATTGTTCCCAAAACAATTAAACATTTATCTCAAAACTAAAAAAAAACTTTTATTCCTGAAGACCTACAATAAAATAAATCTTCAATTCCTCTAATCCCTTATCTATCTGTGGACTTACTCCTCACCTTGATCCTTACCTAAAAAAATGTTAAATGTTTGGATGAACACAATGACCCGTGAATAGCAACCACCTCTAATGAGGTGTGAAAATAAATCTCACAGTTTATATTCAAAAATAAGCTTTGATACACACATAAGTATAACAAATTTTACCCCAACCCCTCCCACATAATCATTTAAACAAAATGATCTCATGATCACAAATAACTTTATAAATGAAAAGACATTTATAACCCAAAACACTCACACACATTTAGTTCTAAATACATTTGCCAAATCATGTTTGTTACCACTTGCCTAGTAACTGGCTCAGTCTCTTGTTACCACTAGCCTAGTAACTGGCCCAGTCTCTTGTCATCACTAGTCTGATGACTGGCCCAGTCTCTTGTTACAACTAGCCTGGTAACTGGCCCAGTCTCTTGTTACCACTAGCCTGGCATTTGTCAAATCATGTTTGTTACCACTAGCTTAGTAACTGACCCAGTCTCTTGTTACCACTAGCCTGGTAACTGATTCAATCCCTTGTTACCACTACCCTAGTAACTGGTCCAGTCTCTTGTCATCACTAGTCTAATGACTAGCCCAGTCTCTTGTTACCACTTAGACCTGGTAATCCAGTCCCCGTCTCATAAACATGATTTTCACACACACCAAAACTGTAGTTTTAGTCCCAACGCACACAAAATTTTTCATTCATCACCAAAGCAATTATATAAACTCATCCCACAAGTTTTCCAAAATTCATATGTAAAACAATTCACAATTTTAAAACATTTAATTGCAACCCCAAATATCAACACATATATCATATATATGAAAAATCCACACGCACGCACCCACACATTTAATATAAAAAATCCTCCCAAAAGAAGTAGTAAACTACTCACCTTGATGCCCAAAATCCAATTCAAAGCCCTCTTTCTCAGCCTCAATGCAATCACCACCTAATCCAAAATAACATATAGCGATCAATCTATATTCCTAATTTCGTCATTTCGTAATTCTATATTTAATTTTTATACTTTCTACCCATTGATATATACTTTATATATCATTTACATAGAAATAATATTTTTAATGTGAGATAATAGGGAATGGAAGTAATCTGAGCAGTTTATAAAAAGTTTTTAAAATTTTGGGGTCAAATAATAATTTTTGAAACTTTTAGGGTCAAAGTGTAATTTTCTTGAAAAAATGAATTTTCTATTTTCGAAGCTGCCATAAATTTTTCAGAATAGTATTTAAGGTTCTAGAGACCCATTTTTCGAGAATACAACCTCGATTTGATTTATTAGAGTAACCATTGATTTTTAAACACTTAATCGAAACTTTTAGTGGTCGTTTCTAAATTTCAAAAAAATTTCAAGACTCGGGGGCTGTTTTGAAATGACAATATTTATTTCAAACACATTGGGTCAGTTCTACAAATTACCAAGTTCCATGGTGGTCAAAATTGAGTTTATAAAAGTGTAAGGGTCAAAATAAAGCTATTTAAAACTAAAGGGGAGATTTCCATAATTTTAGAATTTTCATCTTCTTCAACCTTATGGAATTCCAGAAGCTTTGGTATGCACCTTTTTCTTTCTTCCCTTTTTTCCCAATATCTTCTTAACACAAATAAATACCCACCATATTATGTTTGAATTTACATATTTTAACCCTATAAACCTACCCATATGGATTACTTGCAAGATATAACAGACTACAAACTTGTATATGTGTACATATAATGATTAAATACATAATTTAATTTCAATATGAAGACTAACCTTAATAATCAAATCTTCTAGTTTTCTTCCTTCTTCTTTAAATCCCCTTCTTTCTTTCTCTTCCTTTTTCTTTATTCGAAACCCTAACCTCTCCTCTCTTTTCTCTTATTCTAACGTGTGTGTAGGTATAATTATGGGAAGATAATATATATATTTATATATCAGTAGACGTCTAGGGCAACAAGGGAACTCATTTTAATCACACTTTTATCCCTTTTTTTTATTATTATTCTTATTTTATAGTTACCCTTGGTACCCAATACACTAAATAAATATTTTTTTTTTTATAGTTTAACCATAAGACATCAGCGTACAAATAACTCTAAATTTCTAAATAATTTGCTCCCTTTTTATTTATCTATTTATTTATTAGATAGATCCAAACACATACCTGTATTGGGCATCACAAAAGTACCTTCTTTTTTTTTATAAGAAACATTGATTTTAGTAATCATAAAAGGCAAAAAGTAATCACAAAAGTACCTTCTTTTTTTTGATAAGAAACATTGATTTCAATAATCATAAAAGGCAGAAAGTACAAAGATCATGTCACAGTTAAGACATGTCACCAAACTCTAAATTCCACATGAGGTTGTCCAACTCGATATAATGCAAGAAAGAAAGAAATCTTCAAACTCTAGAGACGGAGGCCCAAAAGGAAGCCAAAAAATGAAGCCATTCCCAAAGTTCTTCAACCTCCTCCCATTTATCACCAAAAATCCTTACATTCCTTTCCAACCAAATCACCCAAACAATTTACAAGCACAACGTTAAAGGGTCCTCCACTTCCTATTCCCGCCCCCTCTTAAAACATCTAAACAGATCATCAAAAACATATTTCTTGGTACCGGCCAACAATGATCTACGAGTCTAACAACTTATTCCATAGTGAGAATGAAATAGGACAACGTAAAAATTGATGATCAATACTCTCCCCATCACCTTTACACACAGCACCCCACTGCGGTGAAAGACAAACCTTAGGTCTCCTCTTTAAAGTATGGGCAAAGTACTTTAAACTTCTCTTAAATGCTGTTGACTTTTCTTCTTCGTATGATTATGTAATTGCAATCTCATCGGTCAAGCAGTTAAAAGACTCAGATCAAGCACCCACTGAGACACTTGAAGCAGCATGTCCCAGTGACAATAAAGAAGCTGAGAAATCATCAAGTGCAAAAGATCCCAATTGGGAGCCAGAAGCATATTCCATTACAGAATCATTGGCAGGAGAAATCAAGCAAGGTGTTGAGAATCCAGTTGACGTCACAAAGTCAGTAGCTGAAGAGCTGGAAGAAAAAATGAATGAACAAAATGCAGAAACAGCAGATGATAGTGATGACAAGATAAATATAACAGTGGCTAGGGAAGAAACAAGCTTAGTGGCTGCCCTCGTCACTGTTACAGATGATAAGAGTCTAGCAATGAGAACAATAGATGATAACCCACGTGGTGAAGAAGTAGGCAGTGTGAAGCTTGAAGAAACCTCTGGCCCATCTCAAATACCAACAAATGAATGTCAGATTGCAGATGAAAAGAGTATGATAGCAGAAGATTCAAATGCAGTTGAAGGTGAAGAACCAAAATCTTCTGCTACAGCATCTGAGTCCAAGAAGAAGGATGTCGGAGAGATCCATGATACTGGGAAAAGCCTTGTCATAGAAAACATCAAAGAACAGTTCATCGAGGACGAGAATTGCACAACAGAACTTCAAAGGCTATCCACGACAAATGAAACCGTTAATGAGGTCAGCTTGAATGTCACACAAGGCAAAGTACTTTAAACATCTCTTAAATGATGTTGGCTTTTCTTCTTCATATGATTATTTAATTGCAATCTTATCGGTCAAGCAGGTAAAAGACTCAGATCAAGCACCCACTGAGACACTTGAAGCAGCATATCCCAGTGATAATAAAGAAGCTGAGAAAGCTTCGACTGCAAAAGATCACGATTGTGAGTCAGAAGCATCTTCCATTACAAAATCATTGGCAGAAGAAATTAAGCAAGGTGTTGAGAAGCCAGTTGGCGTCACAAAGTCAGTAGCGGAAGCGGAAGAGTTTGAAAAAAAAATGAATGAAGAAAACACAGAACCAGCAGATGATGGTGAAGACAAGATAAATATAACAGTCGCAAGGGAAGAAACAAGCTTAGTGGCTGCCTTCGATATTGTTACAGATGATCAGAGTCTAGAAATGAGAACAATTGACGATAATCTGCATGGTGAAGAAGTAGACAGTGTGAAGCTTGAAGACACCTCTGGCCCCTCTCAAATACCAACAAATGAATGTCAGATTTTAGCAGAAGATTTAGATGCAGTTGAAGTTGAAGAATCCAAGACGTCTGCTAGAGTATCTGAGTCCAAGGAGAAGGATGCCAGAGAGATCCATGATACTGGGAAAAGCCTTGCCATGGGAAACATCAAAGAACAGTTCATCGAGGATGAGAGTTGCACAACAGAACTTCAAAGGATATCCACGACAAATGAAACCATTAATGAGGTCAGCTTGATGGTCAGACAAGGCAAAGTACTTTGAACATCTCTTAAATTATGTTGGCTTTTCTTCATCATATGATTATTTAATTTCGATCTTATCGGTCAAGCAGGTAAAAGATTCAGATCAAGCACCTACTAAGACACTTGAAGCAGCATATCTCAGTGATAATAAAGAAGCTGAGAAATCATTGGCTGCAAAAGATCACAATTGTGAGTCAGAAGCATCTTCCATTACAGAATCATTGGCAGAAGAGATTAAGCAAGTTGTTGAGAAGCCAGTGGACATCACAAAGTCAGTAGCTGAAGAGTTCGAAGAAAAAATGAATGAAGAAAACGTAGAACCAGCAGATGATGGTGATGACAAAATAAATATAACAGTAGCAAGGGAAGAAACAAGCTTAGTGGAAGTTCAGCTAGATGACAAGATTATTACTTCAGATGATATGAGTCTAGCAATGAGAACAGCAGATGCTAACTCACAAAGTGAAGAAGTTGACAGCATGAAGCTTGAAGAAACTGCTTGTTTGGTGTCTCAACTACCACCAACCGAAAGTGAGATTGCAGACAAAGAGCTTGTGGTGGCAGAAAATCCAGAAGCAATTGAAGTTGAAGAAACCAAAACTTCTAATACAGTACCTGAGTCCAAGGAGAAGGATGCTGAAGAGATACATGAAGCTGGGAAAAGCCTAACTATGGAAAAAAGTAAAGAACAACTCATTGAGGAAGAGAGTGGTACAACAAAACTTCAAAAGATATCAATGGCAGATGAAACAGTTAATGAGGTCAGCATTCATACCAGGCAAAGCAATTTAAACATTTATTAAATATGCTAATTTAGTTGCAATCCTTTTTGTCAAGCAGGTGAAAGACTCAGATCAAGTATCCATTGAGAATCCTGAAGCAACATATCCTAATATAGAGAAATCGCCAACTGCAGAAGATCTCAATTATGAGTCAGAAGCATCTTCTGCTGCAAAAGCACCAGATGAAGAAATTAAACAAGGTATTGGGAAGTCAGTCAACTTCACAAGCTCAGTAGGTGAAGAGTCCGCAGGAGAGGCAAAGGAAGAAAACAAAGAAACAACATATAATTGTGATGATGAGATAGATACTTCACCAGTGATATTGCTAACAGAACAAACAAGATTAGAGGAAGTTCAGTTAGCTGACAAGCTTGTAAGTGTAAGGACCTTTGATACTACTTCAAATGATATGAGTCCAGAAATGAGAACAATAGATGCTAACAAACATGGTGAAGAAGTTGATAGTGTGAAGCTCAAGGACACTTCTGGCCTGGTGCCTAAAATGCCTACAACTGATTGTGAGCTCGCAGACAGGGAGGGTGCAGAAAATCCAGATGCAGTTGAAGTTGAGGTAAACAAAACTCCAGTCCCAATACCTGAGTGCAAAACACAGGATGTTGAAGAGAGTTGTGAAAATGGGAGAACCCTATCCGTGGAAAGCACTGATACATATAATGAAGAAGAAATCAAAAAAGTTCCTGAAACCATACTTGATGATAAATGTCAAGGTGTTGAAGCAATTCCTGAAGGTGATATTAGCCCAAATCAGACTTTCTCAGCTGATAAAGTTGCACAACTTCAGGAACCATTGATTGCAATGGTTTCCAAGGAACAGGACTGTGATAGTAGAACCACAATTGAGAAGATAGAGGATGGGAGCACAAAGACAGATAAAATTCTATTGAGTGAGAATTCGGAGGATTCTTTTGCCACACGTACCAAAGAAGAGATAAACTTGCACAAGGAAAATCCCAGGGAGCTTGAATTCATCAAAGAAATACACAATGACAATGCGCATGAAGCATCAAAAGAAGGAGGCATACCTCTGGAACATGCTACATATGTAGAGCCTCAAGAATACGTCTCCAATATTGAATTTGCTGATTCTCCATCAGCAAGTGAGAAAAGCTTGGAAACCAGAAAATCCATGCACAGCAATTTGTATGAAACTTCAGAAGAAGACGCTACAGATTCAGGGAACTTGAACAAGGAAACTGATGATTTAGGCATTCCTCATTCAACTGACAAAGAGATTTTACCAGTCGAGGTGAGTGAGAAGTGCGAAGAAGACTCCAATCACGAGATTCAGAAGACCAAAAAGTTCCCTGAATCAACATCCGAGGTACCTAGTGCTGAAGAATTCCCCAAAACAGAAGAGACAGAAATGAAGGAAAAGTATCTTGAGGCAGTGACAACCACATCTTCTGAAACAAATCAGTGTGAAAAAAAAAATGAAGCAAATGAAAACATAAAGCACGAAGGTTCAACTGAAAAGGTCAGACAGTAATTAAGACTGGAAATCCACATTTTCTGCAATGGCTTGTTCTCTTTCCCCCCCCCCCCCCCCCCCCCCTTCTCTTTTTGCGTTGTTTTATATTTTAAGGCTATTAACTGAGGAGGATGAAAAACAGGTAATGGATAAGGAAGTTGTGGAGGACACTCATGTATTGTTTCAGGAGGATAGAACGAAGTGCTACCAGGAGGATAAATTAGAGGCGCTAGAAAACCGAGCAGACAAGACAAATCAAACATTTGAGATCAACGAGAATGCAATTGAAAGAAAAGAGGTCAGTGAATAAAATGTAAATCTTATTAGTATCCTTGTAATTCCTTTTTTACTGTAGATCTGAAGCTTTGTCAGAGAGACTTGAAAACGCTAATGCTACCAAGAATATGAAAACACAGAATACAGGTGAAGGCAAGGCTCTTGAGGATTCCTCCAAATACTTGGTTGGGGACGGACCAGTTAATGAGAGCCCCCCAGAAGAAGCAAAGGAAGTACAGAATGTTGATGAGTCACCGATTGAAGTAGACCTTAAAAAACAGGGAGACGAAACGAACTGTATAGATTCAAAGACAGAAGCTAGGGCTCTAAGTGAAGAGGTCAGATGATATACCTATATTTTTTCCTATCTACTATTACTGCAACTATATGTGTATGTGTTGGACAAAATGGAGCGGAAGGGTTGGGTAGTGGGGTGGGTGGATGGATCCACTATTGACAGGGTTCGCTGCTCTCATACTAAGTAGTATATGCAAACCTCATGGAGACATGATCATGTTCCCAAATAAGGTAGCTAACAGGTATGTGAATCTTCTTAGGGAGGACTAGAATCGTTGAAACCTATGGAGCCTTCATCTTCTCATCAGAAATAGTATTCAACTCCTGATACTGAAGAGTTCAGCTAGGGAGGATTTCTTTTTTAATTTTTTGGCAAGGGCAAGCAGATTTCATTTTGCTATATCTAATGGTAGGGCTTTAAAGAGTAGCCGGTCCGTATGTTTCTAGGATCACCTTCTCCAACCCATATATTTTAGTTGATAATTATTTGGAACATCAATATTGTATGACTTTTTTTAGCATTTTGTATTCACCATTCAATTTGGCATTAAGAGAAATATAATCCTGTTCTCTGACAAATAAGCAGAAACATAATAGGTCAACAAGTTCTCTACTATAGTATTTTTAAGGCATAGAAATCTTTAAAATTTAGTTTTCATCATACACAATAAGGATAATACTCCCAATTCCCTATTCAAATTCTACTATCATAAATTCAAATATGTGGTACAGGTTAACAGCTCAGAAGCAGAGTTAGTAGATCATTATGAGAGCAGCACAAGTGCTCCAAATAAAGAAACAATCACAAATGAGGAAGTGCTGCACAATACAAAACTGGAACACCCACCCATTACTGAAGCAGCGGCTGAAACAGTGCCATACGAAAAACTAGGTGAAAAGGAGGTGGAAGTCCCAGGACCTACTCCCAGAGAGCCAATTCACGAGACCTTCGAAACATATTCAGAAAGCCTCGTGGGTGATGAGAAGGCCAAGGACACAGCTTTTGAATCAGGTTTTGACGGAAGTGATGTTAAAGAAGACAATAATCTGACAGAGCAAGAAGTTTCTGCAGATGCACCGGTGAGCATACCAGGAGGAGGAAAAAGCATCAAAGATGAGGGACTGCATGTAAACGATCAGGTAAACGAAAATTGTAGCATTTATAAACCAAACAGATGGAACATACCCACTGACAGAACTTTACACCCACCTGTTCTGCAGGAATTAGCACAGCTTTCAATAAAGGGAGGTGAGATGCAGCTTGATGAAGCTGAGTCTAACAAAACAGTAACAGCAAGTGAAGATGGTGAAACTCAAGATCCAAATGAGAAGCTTAATGTATTATCTGAGACCATGGATTCAGGACTGGAGAAATCAGAAAAACAATGCTGCGTGGGTATTATTAAAGCAAGTGAAATCACTCGAGACATACAAAAGCTGGAGAAAGACTCTCTTGCTGTATCAGATAAGCAAATTCCATTTGAGCCAGCTCCAAATGAGAGGACGGAGGCCAATATTTCAACAGGAAACAATGATTTCCTACTTGTTCAACACGACACTGCAAAAACATTCGAGGCAGAGATAGAAGATTCAAAACCTGGAAAAGCTTCAGATGCTGAAGCAGAAACCAAAGCAGAAGAATGTGTAACAGAGGAAACCCCTCCTGCTATATCAGATAAACAGATTTCAGTGGAATCAGCTTCAAATGAGAGCATAGAGGGCAAGATTTCAACTGGAAACAAATCTCTTGCGCTCGGGCAACAGGACCCCACTACGAAAACCTGCGAGGCTGAGACAGAAGATTTAAAACCTGGAAAAGCTTCAGAGGCTCAACCAGAAAACAGAGCAGAAGAATGGGGAGAAGAAAGAATAACACATGATGTGTGCGAAGAAACAACAGAAAAGTCCACACCAATGGATTCAGCCAAGTTTGCATCATCCGATCTCCTGCAGGAATCGACAAAAGCAACCTTGGAGGTGGCCGAACATGGACACGAGACTGAGGAGAAAGAGCTAACAATCAGCAAAGAAAAACTGCAAGCTGATTTAACAGAAACAACTGAAGTTCAAGAACCAAAAACCGATGAAGAGAAAGATGAAGAAGAGGAAGAAGATGAACACAAAAAGACGGACTCAGGCTCTGATGCTCCAGTCATGGTAGAAGCCTCAAGAGATTTGGATGTCAAGGTGGCTCACAAGAAATCCCATAATATACTTTCAGGTGTTGGATCAAAAGTCAAGCATTCAATCGCCAAGGTGAAGAAAGCTATCACTGGTAAGTCTTCTCATCCAAAGCCGCATTCGCCAAAATAGAGCAAAAAAATAGGAGATCTATGGCGCAGTTAGAACAGCTCGATGGTTGGTCTAGTGCCAAAATACTCATGCACGATGAGCTTGTGAGTAGTTTCACATTCTTCTTAGATTATTCAAGTTTGCGTATGGTGTGTATTTGCCCAACTGGAAAAAGTTTAGAATCACTGCTGTACAAAGTTAGTTAAATGGTTGATCTGATTGTAACATATTATCTACTTTCGTATTTGGCATATATTGGGTTCATCTATTTTTAGAGGATAAAAAACCCAAAGGCGATTATGTTTTGTCAGTTTCATTATTTTAGACAAAGCATGCCAAAGGGGAAGTTCAAAACAACAAATAGTGCCCAAAACTAGGGGCAGACAGCATATACAAGAAATCCCAAACGGCTATGCATGTGATGGGATCATAGGTGCCAGGGTTTATCTTGAATCCTTGATAAGTACATAGAAATCAGAAATGAACCAACAAAGAGGCATGAATAAAATAAATAAAGAAAAATAACACAAGAGAATGACATTGATTTCAAGCTGGTGCCCAGCTGTCTGAAGGCATTGGCAAATTTCAAGATATTTAATAGAGTGTAAACTTCGTGTGGCTGCAATAAACGACTAACTTTTAAACTGTATGTTGCAAAAGCAGGTTTCATGGGAATATAAAACCAAAAAAAAAACCCTACCTCGAAAAATGTTTTCAATTCCGCAGCCCAGCCCTCGAATAGTCCAATATGGTCTAGAAAGCAATATAGAAAAGGCAGAGATACTGAACCCCTTATATTATACAAATATTTCCAGAAAATGAGCATTTCACTTACATCCGTGTCTCTGTGTCACTGCAAAAAAAAAATTGATCTACCAAAGTTGCTAGTGGAAGATCAATTTGCTCATTGTGTGTATCCTAAATGACTGTGTTATCTTCAATAGCAGATAGTATACCTCGCATATACATGGGTTGCACTTGCACCCCTGCCTTTTTGGCGTGTTCTAGACCTTTGGGGGATTAACTTAGTGGAAATATAAAACTTATGTGCCTAGGAATAATACCTGCATGATCCTTTGGATTCTGCCTTTCGTAATATTATGCATTTATACCATACCACAATCGTAGTGTGATACTAGAGGAAAGCAAATTCATCCTCAAGTAGCGTCCTAATGTGATCAAACTTACGAAAACACAAACTCACGATCCAATCAACTGTATTATGTGTACCAATTAGGAAATCATAATAAACGACGCCGCTATTGCAGTGTTGAAAATTAGCAATCGAAACATAGAAAAACACAAAAAAATCAATCAAATAAAAAAGCTAATAACAGATTCAACGGAAAATGCACATCAAGTATTCATTATCAGATTCCAACGATTATCCACAACAAGCATTCATTATCGACCAGCAAACAGAACGAAACATCACCAGGAAAATGTATATAGTTGCTTGTGTAGGGGTGAGAGAGAGAGAGGAGTGGAAACGAACCTCGTTCAGTTGTTGCGTAACGCGTTACGGACGGAGATTGTCTAGCTCTGTTTCGAGCTCGGAATTTACAACCTTCCACACCAGGATTGAAGCTCCGGCCAAGAGTAGTAAGACCGTTGGCTCTCTTGGTTGGCGTGAGCATTTTATGCAGATGCAGGTTATGAGGGCATGATGGTCAATTCGGCATAGAACCACGTTTTTTGTTCATAATCGTATCTCCGCCTTTTGAAGGAATATCACAGTAGGTGCTGTTGGGCCTTGGCCCATTTTCCAAAATGGAGCGGTCTGTCCCGTCATCCGTAGATCTTTCATTGTATCGGGAAGACATGATCCGACGTCGGGTCCCATTTTTTTGTCTATATGCCTTGCACTTGCTAAATGTATAAAAGTAGCACTGTTATACAGAGGGGCGGCTCAACAGCATTATAAAAAAAAAAAAAAAAATTGACCTTTAAATCTCAAATTTTTAGAAGGACCTATAATTTTAGGTATATTACGAACTCATAAAAAATTTAAATTTTAAACCCTAAAAAAAGGCCCCAAAAAACTAAGTGCAGTCAAAATTTTTATTATAATAATTTAGGTTCATGATCTAATTCATATTATTAAAAACCTAAACAAAATAAAAAATACTCAAAAGTCAACTCATATTTACCCCTACACACTATCTCTCTGTAAAAATAAGTAAAAAACATTAAAAAAAAGTTAAAATTAAATACTCTCTCTGGTAAAAAATAAAACAAAAGTTAAAACATTTTTCTCGACAACAATAGCAGGTCCTTCTTCTCTCTCTCTCACATAATAAATTAATTTTTTAAAAAAATAATATTAAAAATAAAAAAGGCTCTCATTTAGTGTTTTCGCTTTAGGCCTCAAATTTCCTTGAGCCACCCCTGGTTATACATATTTAATTTATTATAATTATTAAATTAATTATAAGTTTTAATATTTATAGAATTCACTTTGAATTTAATAACTATAATTAATTGGATTTCTATATTAGTTTCTCAAATTAAATTTAAATAATATTTTTTGTAAAAATAAAGTGGGACTTGATTAGGAGTCAATTATGGGTGGTGTTGAGTGTTTAATTTGGGTGTATGTCTAGCTAAATTGACTTAATACGCTTATAGTTTGTTAAGTGAGCCTCTCCACCATCTATGAAGCACGGATACGGATACGAGATACGGGTACGATACGATACGGATATGGCGATACGACAAAGTCTAAAAAAGTAGGATACGGGTACGGCCAAGATACGGCTATAATAAAATATTTTTATTATTTTCAACCAACTTAATACTTATATATTTTGGTAGTTCTTTAACATATAATAAGAAAAATTAGTAATTCTTTTTAGTTTCAAGAAAATATATATCGTATCGTTGTGGTATATTCACAAAGTGAAGTGACAAATTAAATGAATCAAAGTTAATATTTACCTAGTATTTAGAAGTAATTTTGCTAAAATTATAATGTAATAACTTTATTTTATACTCTTTTGACATGTAATTGTAGATAATACTTAAAAAGCACTCATGTACCTTTGAAGTAATATGAATTTTTTGTTAATGTATTGTATGGTATGTGAATTCGAAAAGAGATGTTAAAAGTTCAACTAAAAAATTATATATGTTGCTCAACTACAAAAGTATCCGTGAAGTATCCTAATATTTAATTATTATCGGATACGTAGAAGGTGTATCCGATACGTATCCGACGAGTATCGTATCCGTAAAGTATCCGATACGGGTACGTCAACCTCAACGAAGTATCCGTGCTTCATAGTCCACCATAAATTAGATTCAAATAACATTTATTACATAGTAGGAAGGGGTTTGCAAGTTGAGGTGTTCATCTTATCTTATGGGTGTGTTTGGATAGTGGGTTAAGGTGGGTTAACACCCATAAGGATAGGTTATTAAGACAGTGGGTCCTACAAATTCCTTGTTTGAGAAGCATTTTTTGAGACCGGATAACAATCCCGGGTCAAACCTTGACCCGGTTGCTACAGTACAAATTAACCCACCCCCCTGGGTTTAAATCCCAACCGACTGGCTAAGTTGGGTAATTACTTGTCTACCCCTCTCTTTCTTTCTTCGTTTCAAGGCTGTGAAGGCGCCGAAGACGTTTGGCTGTTGGTCTCTCTCTCTCTGTGGACCAAGATGGAGGCAGATCTGGCTCACTGTGGAGATCCAGATCTGCTTCGATCTCATGGCCGATGGAGATCCAGATCTATTTGCCCCTCTCTTTCTTCTGTCACTCTCATCCAAGCATCACTGTGAGAGCTCGTCCAAGGGCTATGCTTGGACTGTTGCACAGAGGCGACGAAGAAAACGAAAAATGAAGAGCCTTTGTGTACCCAAGCTTGCTTGATGAAGTACTCGATCAAAAAAATTTCTTGCTTTTGTTCAATATCCATCTTTCAAAATCTTTGTAGATACACAGACAATATATATATGCAGAGAAGAAAACTAAGCTTCAAGGGTTCTGCTTCGTGTGGATAGAACGAAGAAGATGATCTTCGAAGAACAGATCTTCGAGGAACAGACCCCTTAAATTTAATGGTGGTGGTGGGATGTATATGGGAGGTGCAGGCCATCAACGACATATGGATGGTTCTGGGTTTGGGGGATTTATCTAGGGAGAATTACACTTAGGTCCCCTGAAATTTGTCATTGAATTATTCAAGCCCCTGATATTTAAAATATTAAACACAAATTCCCTCAAGATAAATATATTCGTTAATAAATTACACTTAAACCCTTTTGAAGTTTGTAGTAGTTATATAATAATCAGACCCTTTAAATTTAAAATATTATACTTAAATCAAAAATATTTCAATCAAAGATAGAATATCAAATATTATTTTACAATCAAAATTCATATTCTATTGTATTATTTATTAAAATAAAATTAAAAAAAAAAATTAATTTAAAAAAAAAAAATCGTAATTAGTATATAATTATACTATCTATTGAAATAAAACTAAAAAATTAAACAAGGGGTCTAAATCATATATAATTTTTATACGTTTTTAAGTATATGTGAAAAATATATAATTTTATTAGGATAATCCACCGGTCCAAACATATTAAGGCAATGTTGTTTGTCTTTCTCCAATTGTAATCAATTTTTAAGAAATGAAATAAAGTGTTGATTTGTTTGGAAAAAAAATACCAAAAATATATATATATATAGTTAACTTTCCTTATTTTTATATGTTTTTATGTATATGTGGAAAATGTATAATTTTATTAGGCTTGGATGGGTTAACAAACATATGATAGAATTGGTTTGGATTAGAATTGATAGAGTCATGGGTAAAATAGTAAACTACTACAAAATTATTTGTGTAATCTATGGGACCCACTGAATTATACATTTGTTTCCCAAACAAATGTTAGGATTGGATATAATCTTGGGTTAGAGTTTTAAAGTGAGTGAGTGAGTTTGGCTTGGATTGGTTAGGATATAAAAAAAGAAAACCTACCCTACCCTATCCCACCCCATTACCCAAACACACCCTATGGGTATAAATTATGGTATTTCATATTTGTACCCGATATTTTACAGATAAATTTTTTCTTGGCCTACCCTACCCAATTAAGTGTATTATTCCTATCCGAATTCCGTCAAAAACAATCAGGTAGAAAGTCAGGTGAACACATATTTTTTAGTTTTTTATTTTTTGATCATTTTAATAATTTAATTAAATAACCTGTATTAATTAACTAATACAATAAACCAATAACACTAAAGAAACACACAATCAATTTGATAATACATAAATAATTGCAATAAAACACTATAAGAAAGTCATAAATATCAATAAAACATTAGAGTTTTTAGATTTTTGGATTTTAATTTTTAAAGATTAATGTATATATATATATATATATATATATATATGCGGGTATGGTATGGTAGAAATACAAAAAATTTGTAGGTATTGATGATGCACAAATTGGTCTTCGTGCAAAATTAACAGTCAAGTATATAAACGAGTGCAATTAATAAACAATAATGACATATTAATGGCAAAACAGTAAATATGGAGTCAATACAAAGATATATAGTGGTTCGGTTCGGGTGACCTATTCCACTATCGAAAAACAGCAGCGGTGGGCGGAGTTATTTATTGATAAATAAAGTAACTGGGAGAATTACAGTAGCAAGAAGAGATACGTTATGGTGTAGAGAGGTAAAACTCTAGGTCTAGTATGTGTAGAGGTCTTAAAAAGGTGATCATGCCTTCTATGTGGAGAGGACTTACATTATATAGGTTTGGTGAGGCGGTGAGTGAGGGAGAGAGCTATACTCTTATGGTAAGTACAATTAAGGTAGGATTGAATTTCCATGAGTGCATATCCCGATAATTTCTTTCGCGTGCTCCAATCTCTCCGGACTTTTTGGATCTTGGACTGGGTCGGACTGGCAAAGCGGGTCTGGACCGCCCTTTAGCTGTCTTGGGCTTTCTTGATTTATTGGGCCTGACCTAGTTAATTTTTGGCTCATCAGGTATTATGCATTCCTACTTGATTTTTTGCGAAATACCAAAAAATCTTTCGTTGGTCTATCCGATTTTTTCGTGTAGCCAATCAATAAAATCGAGTAAGATAGTATAGAATTAGAAATTACGAATAATCGAAAATTTGAACACTCTAGTTGTAGGTGGATGCCCAAGAAACATTTGTTGTGAGTAGAGTGGAGATGTGGGAGGCAGGAGCTATATAATGTGAAAAAGGAAGGTAAAATTGTCATTTATTTAAAAAAAAAAACCTTTAGACGACATCAACAATTTTTTAGTTGTCGGTATCTCACAACAAGGGTGTTGTTGAGAGAAATATATAAACTGAAGGAAAAAAAATATAGTGAAATTTTAGAAAAATGATAGTATATTTTTAAGAATATTGTTATTAGGACATAAATAATTGAAATAGCTTGTTGACATAATAATGTGGAACTTTTTTTCATTAAAATTCTGTCAATTGACATATTATTACGTCAATATATTAAATAAAATAATGTAGAAGAGTCACAATGAAGTTTTCCCACCTCATGATGGATAGATTATTGATGGGCCGGTAGATATGCAGCTCACTCAATAGAAGCGTTAAGTATGATTGATAATTGAGCCAACCTATTCAAGGTCGGTTGAGATAGAACTCGATTCGAGTTCGGTTCATATTTAAAAAGAACTGAAGTTGAATAATTTTTTAAGTTCGTTTAAAACTTAAAAGACTCGGCTCGATTCTATGTAAAATAGTAGAACTACTCGAGCTCAACTCGAGTTTTGTTTGATTTGAACTCGAGCTCGATTTATTTTATAAACGAGTCAAATTTGAACAATTTTTTAGATTGTTTAAAATAATGAGCTCGATAAACTCGAATCTCCCAATTTTAAGCAATCGAATTTAGATTTAGCGTTATTCGAACACTCAACTTTAAAGTTGAAGGGCGATGGCAGTAACCATTAAGACAATATTTAATGCCATCTATGCTTCATCCACTAGACACTAACTTAAATAAAATTCAAAAAGTTGTAATTTAAATATCTATTATCTCTTAGATGAGTAGATCCTATCAATTTTTTCAGTGAGACCCACTCACTCCACACTCATCAAAAAAATGATACACATTTAAGTTTTAGCTTTTGAATTTCATTGGGACTATGTAGTATTTTCCTATTATTAAACTTTGTGCGAAAAAATTTCCAACAAATAACTAGGGAAAACCGAGCGCCGAAAAACAATTGGGCAATACCGCCAATATGTTGCCAAATAAAAATTTCAAATCGCGCGCCATATCGGACGACTATCCTCGCGCCAAGTCAAATTCTACAAAATAAACTACACAGAACCTCTCTTCTTCCTCTATCTCTCACAGACACACACACAAACACACACAATCAGTCATGCAGACGGAGAGCTCCAAACGTCAATCCTTCTTTCAAGACACCAGATCAAGAGAACTAAATGGATTCAGAGGTACCTATCGTCTCTCATATGTATATATACCGTTGATTGGTTACTTTTTTTTTTTCTCTACATATCTTATGTTCTATTGATCCATTCAATCAGTGAGGAAACGACCATATATTGCCGGTGATTCATCGGATTTCAATCAAATCGGAGCTGTCTCAATTGAACACACCGGCGACCACTCACCTCCAATGGCTCTCTCTTTCTGTAAGGTATAAAACTAGGAAAGGCGCATATAAGCGCACTGACCTACGCATAAGTTAAGCTGACCTGAAAATTATCCATTGAGTTGTCAATTTTAATTCTACAGACAAGCAAAAATTCCCATGTTATTGCGGTGACTGATGAGGATGGTTATGTAAGCTTATACAATACTCGTTCAAAGTTTCCATCTTCCTCAACTTATCAGCAAAATGCAGGTAAAAATTAATCTAACTAGGTTTGCTTTGGGGCGTGATTAATTAACATTTCTATTTCACCATTTCCTTTAGTTTTAGTGTTTGATTTACTTGATAAAACCTGCAGAAAAAGCTAGGATATGTGAATGGATTGCTCACGATAATGCCATATTCGACATATGTTGGATCAAGGTAATTCTAAGTTTCATTTGTCAATATTTGCAAATTGTGTGGGCTTCATTGTTATGTGAAATCGAGTCATTGTTACTATAACTTATAACCACCTAAATTTCCTGAAATTGGTGTTTTTATTCAACCCATAACTGTCTAAAGTATGATGATTTACATCATTCGTTCTGATGAACCTATTAACATATTTTCATGGAACTGAAGTTTTCCCTTCTGGTAAGAGTAAAGTTGTTATTAGAGCTTATTTGATGCATTCATTCATGGCTATCCAAGCAGCTGACTGACCATTGTTACATTGTACAGTAGATGAGATGTGTTGTATTTTCATTTGTGTACTGCATCAAAGAAGGTTATCAATTGAAAAGGGCTCTAATATGCCATTAGCAAAATGCTAAAATCCCTGCAGAGATAGTCACCATACGTAGAAATGAAGGCTTAATGTGCATGAAGGCAAGTCAGCTAGTTAGAAGTGATAGAGAGGGGTGTGATCTGCAATTTCAGTTTTTCTAAATTGACATCTCCACACAATTTCAGGATTAACATGAAAAATGTGTGCAATCTGGTTCTTCAAAACAACCCATGGCCTATTTACCACACGGCAGGTGCCTAATTATTTATGTGATATTAGGTGTTACCAATTTAAATTTACATATTCAGTGTTCAGAATTTTGATCAGGACGATATGAATAAGTTCATTGCTTTCAATTGATTGAAAGGGCAGACACTGAATTAGGGTTTACAATGAAAAGGGGGACACTTTTGCCAAAAACATGAAGAGAATAGAATAGTAAAGATATGATAAATCAGAGCCTAAATGAGTGTTTATTTTTGTTTTTTGTTGTACTCTAATTTCACATTAGTTGGGGTCTTCAGTATTAATAATAAACATAACTCAACTTTTTGCAGGAAGACACCAACATTTTAACAGCTTCAGGTGATCAAAGTGTGAGTACTTATGCTAGACATTGGTTTGTTTCCCCAAATAGCATTTATATCTAATCAAATAATACAAATTGACCAAAAAATGAATTGCATTCATTACAATTCCTTTTCAAAATTGCTGGATTTACATTCATTGGCGGTTGGACAGATAAAAGTATGGGATCCGCAGGAAAAGAAATGTGTCGGGGAGTTGATGGGGCACACAGGAAGTGTGAAATCTCTCTGTTCTCATCCAACTAATCATGGTAAGTTTATGGTTTGGTTGTCTTTATTTTTTAAATTTAATTATTCTGTTTCCCTGTCAGTTAAAAATGAAGGATAAATTGTTACAATTTATTAATGTTGGTGTTTGTTGCTGTCCAACAGATCTCGTTGTGTCTGGTTCAAGAGATGGGTCCTGTGCTCTATGGGACTTGAGATGCTCTAGAAAGGGCCATGTAAAGTTTTACGCAGCGTAAGATTTACATTCCCTTGTTATGGTTGAGTGCAACAGGAGAGTGATACTTTACAATACTGTTATTTATTCCCCTTTTTTGAATAGGACAATCAATGATGGGTTGCCCATTAAATACTGGAATGGACATGAGTATTGAAAAATCAGATTTTGGATACTTCAATCTAATTTTCCATTTCCTTTTCTTGTGCAGGCCAATTGCTGCGGTCCAAGGGGCTCACATTTCACCACATGGAAAGCGAGTCAGGCGTGTCAAGGTTTATTTGCCGATACTGTTTATCTTCTTCGTATTATATTCCACTGTTTCTTGCAAGAAAATAAATAAAGCTTAATTTCTTTTAGGCAGCTTCCAAGAGTATTACATCAGTTCTTTATCTGAAAGACGAGGTCTCCATTGCTACAGCTGGAGCAGTTGACAGGTGCATAAGAAATTTTATCATGTTTCATGATATTGAAGAATGAGTTCTCTCTTTCAAAAAAAAAGAAAAAAGAAAGAGTTCTTACGGTAGAAGCTCTACCTTACTGATGACTGTATTATTTTAGTCCTTACCCTTGTTTGATTAATTAATTTCAGTGTTGTAAAGTTCTGGGATACAAGGAACCTAAAAAGCCCAGTTATTCAGGCATGCCCGCTTCCTGATACGTCCGCTTGGAGGGTAAGTCTGGACTCTGGATATGTCCAAGAAATGATTATCTGCATTTTTTTCATTCTGTAGATGGAGGTCTTCGCATGATCGAGTATTAAATCTGGATAATGAAATTCAATGTCTTCCTGCTGAGGCATTGCCATTATCAATCCTGGAATAAATACCTTCAAATGATTGTGATATTAACCATAACTCATCCTTTGTTGTCCAGGAAAGAAGATTACATGGCATATCTAGCTTGTCTCAGGATTCAAATGGAGTGTTTATTTCGGCTTCATGCATGGACAATAGGTATCCTCAGGTTCTCTGACTACCACGTTCTTTCCATAGATGCATGGACTTCCACACAGGAGTTCGTTCTCTGAAATTTTTTAAAACTACAATGCCTTGTCCACTCTTAGTAAGCAACTAAGTATTCAACTTACTAAACGACACTGAGTTTGAGGATGCCTTCCCAGTTTTCACCAGTCCTTTGCTCAAGATTACAGATATTTGTTTCTTATAGAAATTATAATTAGTTTCAAATGGATACTTAAATTCTGATATCTTGTTGTATCAGGATATATCTATACAATGTTCTTCAGCTTGAGAAAGGGCCTCTCAAATCTTTCTCTGGATGCCAAATTGAATCATTTTTCGTAAAGGTATGCACCGTTTATATGCCCACTAGATAAGTACTTCTACGGCAGGACTCCTGCCCTGCTTATTTGCATAATAATTTTTGCTGATGTGGTTGCAGTCGGCCATCAGCCCTGATGCAGCTCATATTCTCAGTGGTTCTAGTGATGGAAAAGCATATATATGGCAGGTAAGTTTTTCTCCTAGAAGTTTTTTTTTTTGTTTGTTATTCTATTGCTTAACTTCACTAGCTATGCCAAACCAGGTGGGCAAACCCGAAGCAGATCCGATTGTACTGAAAAGTCACGATGGAGAAGTTACAGCAGTAGATTGGTATATTTTCTGAGCCAATTTCTGTATGTCTAAGGTTGTCCTTCAAAAAATGTAACTGAAATTCTAATAACTTCTCCTCTGCAGGTGCCCATGTGAGATAGGGAAAATAGCAACTTGTTCAGATGATTTTACGGTAAGCTATAGTATTCAAAGAAGCACAGGCAACAACATGTTTCATCATTTTATGTAACCATTTTTGATATGGTTTGCTGCATTGTCAGTGTTACGTTTAATTGTTTTTGAAAGCATCTTATCTTTCGCAAATCTTTGTATGCTTAGGTTCGTTTTTGGAACATCCAAAGCAGTTGTTATGCAAACACAAGATCTCCATCTTCCATTCAGAAAAGGAGAGTAATGGCACTTCCAAGTGGGGAGTGTAGAAAGCTATTGGTGGACGAAGAACTAACCGGTCTCAGGAAAGATTCAGAAGAATGTGCTTCAGATGATGTATTATGCCAAAGAGATTCACCCAACACAACAACAATGCCTGAAATCAGTACTCCTAAATCCCAGAAGAAAACATTTGCATCAGGTTTTGAAGTGGAACAAGCCTTTGAGAAAACTCCTGAAGCTGAACTAAAAAGCCCTTCTTCTGTTCTTAACCCTCCTTCATCTTTGAAAAGAAGAACAATTCGAGATTACTTTTTGATGGCTTCATAAGATTTAATGACTTCTTTCCAAGTTTTGCTTAACGGAGATTTGTATTTAAGAGAATCCACCAACCCGATGAGTTAGAGGAGATTGTGGACAGGCCATTTGCCAGATGCACATCAATTACAACGTAAACTAACCATGGGCTCTGTAATTTTGCAGGTTTGTATTTTACATGTAAAGAAGATAGAGAAAGTATCTTTACTGAACTATATTATCTACTGTTAATTCTTTGGTCCTTTCCCTTTTACCTAAAATATTCATTTCATATTATCTCATGCAGAAGTATCTGAGTGGTATGGATTTACACAACTCTTGGCATCCTTCAAGAATTTCAGGCTAGGAGCTTTATTTGATTCATATCACAAAATTCTTCCCAAAAAACTCTAGTTTGGGAAGAGGTCTTAGTTAGAAATGTCAGAAGTTTCTGTTAGCTCATTCCCTTTATTTAGATTAGGGTTAATTAGAAAATATATCCTTCAATTTTGGGTAGTTTACTGTTCACTCCTTCAAATTTTAATTTTAATAAATAATCTCCTTTAAATTTGAATATTTTGTAATTAACACCAATAATTAATTTTAGATCATAAAAAATGACAAAAGTTAGACATTAGGAATTGGGGTGATCTTTACTTTATTGAAAAGACATAACTATCCTTGTATGTGTGTGGGTGTGCACGTATTTGTGTTGCATAGAGGTGAAGGCAAAGGTGAAGATTAACATGTTGTGTAGTATGTTTGTATTCAGTTAAATGACTGTATTATTGTCTTGGCTTTCTTGTTTTTTTTATTTTTTATGGACAAAATTGATATCTCAAGAAAAAAAATATAAAAATTAATGTACGGTGGGTATAATAGTACTTTCATGTGTTCGGTCACTATTGTCAATCAATTTAGTCCACTTGTGAAACTTGGAGAGGGCATATTGAAGAATTTGAAACCACAGGGAGCTAATTGCAACAAGGAGCATAGTTGGAAGGGAGAAATTGTAATTAACCTTTAGATGCATGGCCGGTTGCTTTGAGAGTGAAGTTAGACAATGAAATGCAATCCACTCATTTCCTAAGCATATGCATGCACCATTGAACAAAGTAGTTAATTATTTATCATGTTTGCAATGTATTTGCGTATACTTACATGGTTGAACGTTGAAGGCCAAATTCAATCAAAATGATGTAAGTAATTGCTCTTCAAGAACCCTAATCACAATAATATTAGGTGCACATTCGAATGAGTTCTGTATCAGATATGAATTATTTTGGCTATACATATGATGAAACTTCAACAACACCTATACCATTTCTCATGATCTCTGCAATCAACAGTCTATACAAATACATTTTCACAACAGAAATTCAAAGATTAAAAATGAAATGTAATTAACACGTGGAATTACAGACCGTACCAGAGGAAGTAGTCAGCGCAGAGCTCTTCCAGTACCAAAAATGAGGATCTGCCCAAAACAAAAAATGAAAACAATAAGGTTCGAGTTACGCTTATACAATACTTTTTTACCCAATATTAGGAAGAAACAAGTTTACAAAATACATCAGCAGAAAAATGAAAATGTGAACACCAAGAACCAACTTCATTTATGTATTCTTTTGTCCTATTTAAACAGTCCGAAGTTCAGCGCCAGCTTGTAAGTCTGTTGACGACCAAACATGTAAAAGCTCTATCTATAATTCACTTTGTGTTAAAAACACACTTCTTTTGGGTCCCAAAAGAATCTAAAATTACATAACCATGTTCAACAGTTTGACAGCAACAGTTATTAGAGGCTTTGAAATTAGTTATGCAATCCGTTTCATCCACACATTCCACCATGCCAATTATTTCTTTTCGAGTGCATCAACCTCAAAGTTATATTAGCTGTCCTAACAGTTGGATGTGTTCAAGTCTTAAGCAACTATTTATATCCATGCCAATTTTATTATTCTTTTACTATCCACGTATGAAATCCTATGGTTGCTCTTAATTCATGTCTCTTGGCTAACCCCCTTAAGACGCTCACTCCTCCCCCCCCAACAAGAAAAACAAAAACAAAAACGAAAAAACCTCAACAAACATGACACAGGCCAAAAAATTTATTAAGTTCCTTGGCTCAACGTATTGATATGGTTTTCATGTGGGTGAAGCTCATGGAATCACATAGCCTGGGCCCCTGGCATAGTATGGATATAGATAACACTCAGAGGGCACCTACAGCATGCAGGAGCAGTTCACAGAGAATAGCCTAGCAGCAAGATGTTTATTTATCTTCGAAATTTTTTTTTCAAAGCAAAGAAACTTCAGATTCAGTGTCAGTAGCATTATCTTAAATTTATAGAAGCTTAACGGATGAACATAAAAATCAACTGACCTTATTGGAAATAATCCTCACGGTTTTATTTTCTACTGGATGATATAAAGCTCTTGTTTAGCTATGAAGTAGCGGCCAATGACATTCCCAGGTTCAATAATGAACTGCTCTTGAAATGTTCCCATTCGCTTGCTAGGTATATCAATGGAAAGATCTTTAAAATTCGGCAAGCCTTCAACTTGTACACCATCTCCACATATCAGGAACTGATTCCCAACAATAAACGATCCTGAGACACGAATTGCAACTCCATCTTGACCATGAGCACGGCACTGAAGTTTTTCCACAACGTGCACAAGCTTTTCAGGAGGCCATTCACCAGCTAATGTACTTCGAATATTTGACAAAGCTGTAAAGATATCAGGTGGGCCAACAGATTCTTTCCCAGAGAAACTAGAAACAATAAAAATTTTATCAGAAGAGGAAAGCTCAGATCATGCAACAATACTAGAGGCCAAAAACTTTCCCATATATGCAGTTTGGTATATTTTAAGTGAATGACTACCATTTAACCAATGTTTTTATCTTTCTCAAGTAGAAGGTTTAATCCCAAGTACTAAGGACTAAATACTAGCTTTCCCTTTAAAAAATATAACCTGGAAAGAAGAGTCATTAAATACTATAGTACCTGAAAATTGAACATTCGTTATATAAGGCCTTTGTATATTGCCAAAGGTCATCAGGTCCATCAAAAAGTAGGTAATAATGTATTGTCAGCATCTGGTCAAGCAAAACACAAGTAAAAACAGAAGTGATTACTCAATCACCATAAATAGTGGAGAAAAATATGTAAAAATAGTCATGGGAACTTAATGATTTAGATAGTCCATTAATGAGTATCATCTAATTGGGATGATTAAAATAGAGGCAAAATTCCTAGCTATACATAAGGTGGTGTACATTATGCACCAGTAAGCAGAAAAATTTGGTCACAATAATCATAAATAATTTGGCGCATTACTCCATTCCAAGAATGCTTCGCTTATTTATCTCCAGTTTAGAGAAGCTGAGAATAGAGAAAGCTCACTGGCTTAAGCTTTGAAATACAAAAGAAGGGGTTCAACCTTCAACAACACACGTGTAATTACTCTCTTGCTTATTCATTTACAAAGTTTAGATAGTTGTTCGTGCAAATTGATGGGCAATCAATAAGTGAAACGAGTTATTTACTTACATCTGCCAAATCCTTCATCCTCTGTGTTGGATCAAAAATGCTTCGGACAAATGCAGCTAAGTCCACCCCAGCATCCTCATACTTGGTGATAAATGGGTGTGAAAGAAGCTGCAGTGAAAAGGATAAAAACATTACATGATGCCAGTTCAAACTTAAGTCCTTTAAGAATAAGATCAGATGTGAATTGGCATTAGCATCTGGACACAAGTGAGAAACTGGCATAGGTTATCTATTCAAAATTTGATAAAAACTTGAGATCCTATTCTACTTGCTACCATGCAATTATGCCAACTTGGTTAAATATAAAACCTGACCTGCCTAGATTTATCAGGATTGGCCAATTTAATGTTGGAGTGAACTTCAATAGGCATGAACTAAACTGATCAAAATCAAGCTGAGTTCAGGGTGGGGGATAATAATAGTGTGTCAGCATGTTTTGAAATGATCATCCCTAAGAGGTAAGTTCTCAGCTGTTCCTGCACTTTAGACTAGGTTTCAACCTTATCAAATGTCAAATCCAAGTTAGAGCCTAGGGCCTTCTCTAGTTCCCAAGTTTCTAAAAATCCATGTGATCCTTGCATATTGGGGTACAGTGCAGGATGAAAAGGTGTTGACCTGCACCAACTGATAACAAAAAATACACATAAAGAATAAAGGTTAAAACAGTTTAAATTTAAGAAAATCCAATGGAACAGATATTCGGATATTCATTTGGATTGATTTCATACTTATTCAAAAGTAGAATAGTTTGAAATTTGATAATATTATAAGCGAGATGTCCTCTCATTAAAAGGAGATGTCCTCCCTAGTAGTCATTTTAAAAATTCAATGGAATTTTAATCATGTTACTTCTTGCTTCAAATCAATAAGCCTTACAAAAAAGGAACACCTTTCGAAAGGTTGAAATAATGTAACCTCATTACTAAAATCCCATAATTCCTATTCATAATGTTAAGGAAAGCAAATGGATTCACTCAATGCTCCTAGATCCTACTTAAAGCTCAATGGAATAATCCCAATTCTGAGTCAAGGATGTCTAAAAGCCCAATAATTTTATACTTTCATCTTTAATTAATCTTGCAGCAAATATCCACCTTTGCTCACCTGCTCTGCCGTTGGCCTTGCATCTGCATCTTTCTGCAGGCAAGCATCAATAAATGAACAAAACTCTGGAGTAAAGTTGTGCTTTGATGGTGATGGAGATGCATCATCCAGGATCTGCCATAATGGAACCATTATTTGTATTTGGCAGAAATAAAAACCCAAAATGTAGTAGAAAAAATTAACCATAGAATTAGCATTTAGAATCATAGGAATGTGATGGCATCATATCGAACCTGAAGCAGGAAAAAAATACACATTATGTAGATAATGAAAATATTATGATTGTCCTACTAATGAGTTTGACACATCCATCGTATGAATAATCATCAAAATTTATCCACTGATCATGGATGCCAATTATGCCCTAAAAATTCATTTGGCACAAACTTGCCGAGGCTTATATAATAATAGCACATCTATAAAAGTTTGAACCTCACAAGTTAAACCACTTGTTTTTCAAAAGGACATCATGTACAAAATTAAGTAGAGAATGAATGAAGGCAATAATAAACCAAGAAAATAGAAAAAAAAATCATGTATAAAATTACATAGAGAATAAATTATATGTAAATACACGAGCCTTGCAAACAATGAAATCCCACCTGCAACATTAGGTTTACAGGTCCTTCATTAGCGGTGTATGGAAATTCTCCCGTGCCACACTCAAAAAGTGCAAGCCCAAGGCTCCAAATATCAGCCGGATAGGAATAATTCTCATTTCGAATTCGCTCAGGTGACATGTACGTAACAGTTCCAACAAAAGTAGCACACTGGCAAACCCAATTCAGAGAATTTAGAAGAAACTGATCCACCATTTAACTTTTTAAAAATTGAAATAACAGTAGGAACAATATCACAAAGCATCGAAAAACATGACATCTACTACTTACCATTGCCATTGAATTCTCTAATCCAGCACTTATGCCAAAATCTGTTATTTTTGGCTCCCCCTTGAGATTTACGAGCAAATTTGCTGGCTTTATGTCTCTGTGAACTAAATGTCTTACTCCATGCAAATAACTTAGTCCCTAGTGGAATAATACAACACATGTTAAACATAGCTGGAAAAAGAATGCTATATAAAGAGAAGAACACAACAGAACCCAAAGAAAACATGTTTTTTATGGGCATACTCACATGCAAGAGCTTTTGAACCATACATGAAAGAACTGGTTCTGGTATACAGTTTCGCACGCATATAATATCTGCTAGAGACCCTCCATCCATGTACTCCAAAGCTATGCTTATTTGTCCAGAGTCTGGAGTATAAAAAGCTCCATAAAATTCCACGAGACCCTGATAGCAAGGTGCTTCGCACAGTGTTCTAATCTCTGTAAGAAGCTGCTGCCTTTTCTCCTGATATGCACATAGGAATACTTAATATTAGAATGAAGGACTCGGATAGTATCTTTTACCATGCTAGTTATTCTGAAACTTTTTTCCAAAAAACAGCACCGATCATGTTCATAGTGCTTATACCTCATATCTAAGTACAAATATTAATAATTCATATATGAAGAAAATGTGGGGTGCGAGCACTCTTGCAACAAAATGCTTCCAATTCTCTGAGTTAAAAAACACTCTCTTTCTTGTTTGAAAAAAAAATGTAGAGTGTGAACAACAAAAACAATGGCAGTGCAAGCAACCTTGTAAATGTCAGTGGCCTAAGAAAATAAATGCTTCCCAATGTCTTAAAACTACATATGCACTCCATCGGGGAAAATAAAATATCATCCTATTGAAAAGCAAAATATGTTAAATTTTTAGTATCTACAATATAATTCTTCCAATGATTATTTCAAGGAAAACAACCCCTTAGAATAGTTGGACTGAAACTTTTTCGGAGTGCCCAGGCATCCTAATTAAGTATATAAACCGATTGATGTGCTGGTCAACCAGAAATATGTTGTGTAAAAACCAAATTACTTGCATCATTACATCATAAAACAGAGGAAGAAGTATGAGATATGCTTACCTTTTCGAAAATATTAATCTTCTTCAAGGCAATAATTCTATGATTGGGTATATGAATAGCTCTTTGAACAACACTGCTTGCACCACTACCTATGGCTCCAAAAATCCTCATCTCATGGGAAGCACATCTATATGTCTTTTCACTATGATCTGTATCATCCACCGGCCATGACGTGCACTTTTGCAATCCAAGCTCATTAATGTTGTATACACCATAAGATCGGCTCAATAAGTTTACAGTTCCATTATCTGATAGCTTCACAGAAACCAATAACGTATTAGTAAAATTGTTTCATTTCAAACGGCAAAACTTTTTTCTCCAAAGAAATACCTACCATATACGAATCAGAAGGGTTCAAGCTTGACCCTGATAAGAAGCCCTTCTCAGCATCAAACAATGGTACAAGCTTCTTTTTCAATTCCTCCAATCCCGCCATGATAAATAGAAAACAATAGGATACTATGACTATCCTTTTTCCTTGAAAAAAATGCAACAACAAACGTCAACACCATCTTAATATCTTTATTGGTGCAACATTAAAAACATACGATTACTCATTCAAACAAAACCCCATAAATTGTTGAACAGATATATAAAAGACTTCAACAATATTCCCTCCTTTCTTCTCCTATATAGACACATGCTTATGACAAAGTCAAGTGACAGCAAATCTTGAAACACTGTAACAATTTTCTGTTTCAATTCCTCCAACCAAGCCATGATACGCATGAAAATGATACAGACTATGACATTCTTTTTTTCTAATAAAAAGCAAAAAATAAAATAAACATCAACACCATGTTAAGAACAACTCTAACAGGGAATTCAAACATGTAAAAATTCACTGAGATATAGTTACAACTCAAATTTGAAATGACTGTTTATTTGACAAAAAGCATTTCAGGGTCTGATTAATCAATCTCATCTACATTAATTTTTTCCCAATTCAATAGAAGTGACCCTTCATTAAACCGCCCACCTCTGAGCACAAAATGCTTGAAACAACAAACACATTATCAACTTCCAACTTTTGACAAAGTTAGGTATTGTTTTATACCACTTTAAGATTATTTTTTTTTAGCCTTTTCAGTATTTTTTAAATAGTGTTTGTTTTGAATTTTTGTTTTTTCTTATCCGGATTTACACCCTTTTTCCAATCTTAACTACATGTATAATATTACATATACGCATTAATAAAAATTTACTGATATACTAAAAGGCATATATGTCACTTTTTATCAAATAGTAATCAAAACATGCTTTGTTTCTTTTTTTTTTTTTGGCCTTTCAAAAAGAACTTAAAGGATTACCACACGACACCCTAGTTTTCACTCATTCATTGAGATGGGAAGTGAAAAAGCTTATATATTTTTTTTTTTTGCCAGGTGGACAGAAAAGTGTAAAATACCTACCTTCCAATTCCACAACTCATGATCAATACCTAACACAAAATTGGAAGCAAATAGAAAATACAACCTCAATCAAGCATATCTCCCTAGAGAGAGAGAGAAGAAGAAGAAGACTGGTTAAATATCACTACATTGAAACCCTAACATGGACCAAACTCCTACACACTAAGCAGAGAGAGACGGAGACCCAACCCAACAGAACAGATCAAAAGCCTAGTTTCATAGTTGTATTTAACGATTAGGAAAATCAAAGAATCGAACCTAATATACTTACAGACAAAATTAACACAGAAATCGGTTAACCTGTAATGGAAATGTTATGTCTGTGTCTTTATGATGAGTTCGTTAATATTCACTTCCTTCCACCTTGGCATCTTCGAACTTCCGTCTAACACAAGTAAATTTGTGTCCGGTTCTTACAATTGGAGACTCTACAGGGCGGCACTTAGCGGTGGCTAACTTTTCTAGAAGGGCTAAATGAAACCTAGGTATAATGACGTGGCGCCTTATGACTTGCCAAAGTCCGTAGTCGTTTAGGTTAGGCTTAAGTTATCTAGGACTGATAATCAAACTGAGGTACTCGAGTTTGGTTTAAATTCGGTTCGTTCAGGTTCGGTTCGTTTTTTAAACAAGTCCTATAAGCTCGACTCGTTTATGTGCAAATACTCGGTCTCGGCTCGGACTTAACTTATTTTTAGCTCGTTCAGGCTCGGCTCGTTTCCTAAACAAGCCAAGCTTGAACAATTTTTTAGCCTCGATTAAGAAACAAGCTTTTTAAGTTCGGTTCGGACTCGTTCGACTAACAGCCCTAATCAAGTCCCCCCACCTCTTTTTTTTTTTTAGTACCCCCACCTCTTTATTGTGCAATTGGGCCTGATAATTAGATCCGATAATTTAGCCGATGGTTCGTTTATATGTAAAATAATTGAATTATTTGGATTTAATTCGAATTTGACTCATTTTTAAACGAGTCGAACTTAAATAATTTTTAAGGCTCGTTTATAAAAATGAGCTCAATAAATTCAGTTCAAACTCGTAAACGAACCACTTTTTCCGTTTGGTCCAAACCCTACCTTCTGAGTCCATCCTTTGGATTTGTCAAGGCCCGCTTATTCAAAACCTTATTGGGCTTTAGATTTGTCGGGCTTGGGTAGGGGAAAGCCTTTACTTAGATTTGAATCTTCCTAATTCCAATAAAGTTTAATCATCCATTACTAAATCCCATGCTATGTTAATGAAGTTTACAGAAATACATTAGCATGGCCTAATAAAATTGAATTTGATAAGACCAGGATTGTCTATGATGACCTTACCTAGCTTTAAAACTGGTGAGCACTAGGCCTGTTTTGGGCCTTGGTGATTTTAGATTACAGCCCTAGGCTCTTGAGTTTGAGAGTCTGAGACTGTTAGTGAGAAAAAGACTCAATCATATTTAATACGTAATATTGTTTTGATGCATAAGATTTCCAAAAATATATGTATTACATGGTTAACTGACTTTCCACTTTTCTTAGTTGTGAAGGTGTAATGGAATATTTTGATAGAAAAGTTCAGATTATTTGAGGACAGGTCATATCACAATAAGATTTTAATTTTTTTTTTTTTTATATGAAACGACAAAGATTATATTTCATCAAATATTCAAGTTGTCTTATTGAAGGAGACGATACAAGAAACCCGGAGAATCTCTCCTCCAACTAGAACAATCAGTACAACTCAAAGCAAATTTAGCTAGGTAATCAACAATATTATTGCTAGAGGACGAGTAATCAACACAAGCATCACTCGTTTGTATCCTAACTCACTGACAAACTTCAAACCAATTAACTTATAGCTTACAAATGTTCAGCACTAAGTCGACTACCAACATGTTTACAAAAACCAGGAAAAAAATTCCCAGAATACTACCCAACACGAAAACCATGATAAGGCATTCTTAGATTTCAAAAGGCTAACATACTATCCAACACGATACGATTCATTAATAACCCTAGGAATTACCGGCCTATTATTCAGAAACGAACTCTAGTACCACCTTGACCATATGGGTTAAACCAAACTTTATGTGGATGTATTACGATTTCATACAGCCCATTTTATCACAATTTAAGAAGCAGATGGGAGGGCATAGGTTCTTGAGGTCATCTCCTCTAGCCTACCAACTCCAAAGAGTTAAAGAAATACGAAGGGCAAAATTTAATACATGTGATCTGTGTGCATGCGTATAATGGACCAATAATCACCTTACTAATCATTAGGACCACACTCCATTTGATTCAGATTATTCTACTTTCTCTCTCCAACTTTTCTAACCGATTGATAGCAATCTGACTCACATTGAGTGTTTAGAGGGTCCTAACAGGCATGCTAGAATGAAACATACAGTAGGGCATAGTAGCTCTCCATTCTTTTTTCTTTGATGACCTAAAGCTCCCATGGCATCAGACACATGGAAAATATTGTATCATTGATTTTCTCATATAAAATGGCTTCATAATTGAGTCATAAGCATTTATATATATATATATATATAACACAGACCCATGATTTTGTATCATCGACCAAAAAAGTAGGTTCATGTACCTTCAAGAGATCTAAAGAAAATTATCATCAGCAGTATTATACAATCATGAACAATCACACTTGATTTCCATGTAGACCCACTTTGATAATCTATTTGGAACAAGAAAGACAATGCCAGTTAAAAGTTATGCAGGATAAAACCATGGTGTTCTCATGTTAATTACCACAGCATCACCTTCTCAAGTTAATTACCACAGCATCACCTTCTCAACATCAGTTTTATGAGCTACTTACTCTCTCGCCTTATTGATGCTTATAGCACTTTTTTTCTTTTCTTTTTTTGTGAATGACTAATTGTTTCAATTACGCGTTTGAATTTGTAATTGCTATGTAATCTCGGGAGTAAATTTTGGGTTTTATTCAATAAGTGAGATTCGAATTCAAGATCTCATGATGATTTAAGCCTAGTTGATTTTTTGACCACAAAATCAACGTGTGGGGATTGATTTTAGCAAACCTTCGGATTGGTTTTGGTTTTTCCATTTCTGACAGCCACTTAATACATCCAACTTGTCGACATGTCGGCGAGGAACAAGAGAAAATGAAGAGCAGTGAAGTGAAAACGACAGAAAGTCCTATTATGTTATTAATTATTCGTCCTTTCATAATATTTTTCTACAATTAAATTTTGGCAGTGTTACATAGAAATGTAAGCAAACAGTAAAAGGTTTCATCTTTCATGGGTTTCATTGCGCAGAGAAGATACGGAGGGGTATATATATATACACATACATGTCATGACTCATACCTTGTACATGAGAGATTCCATTGTTTTCCAATGCACTTCATTTTGAGTGATGGCTCTAACCTGCTAAACAGTAAAGAGGTGGGGTTTGCTCATATGCTTCCAGTAGCAATTACTATTGCTTTTGCTCAAATTTATTCTACTTTATGAAATTCTGGGGTTCTGTTTATGTTTATGTTTGTATAGTCCCTCTCAGTAATTTTTTTTGGAGAAGTCTGAAGTACTGAAAAAAAAATTTGTACAAATTTTTGGACTTTTGCAATCAATCCTAACATGTAGGATTATTTTAATTTTTTTTATTATAAACAAATTTTAAAAACTTGTATCTCAACTCATAAAATTTGTAAACTGTGGTGTCCTATCTTCTTCGGTACCGAAGTCGAATCCATTTTTTTAAGGCTAGATATGTCTTTGCAGTTCTTGTGTGTGATAATCCTATGATGTATATGACTCACATTGCTGTCTCTCTTTCTATCCATCACCTCTCCAACAGCCCTCAGCCGCAGCTAGCCACTAGCATCATATTCTCAACTTTTGCCCTCTTCACTGGTAGTAGGTTTAAGGATAAGGGCCATAAGGCTATGGTATGAAAATATTAAAAATAATTTTCAATCATAGATTTTGTTTTAGTTATTTTTCATCATTGATTATGAAAATAAAATAATAAAATCATATTAAATGAATACATATATTGATATATAAAACCAATACAAGATTACCCAAAAAAGAAAGCAATCAAAGATACAGAAAAAAGGGAACATAATGATAAAAAAAATTATGGGAATTGATGTATGACTAATAATACACATATTAAAATCTTGCATTGCTTGAAAAAAGAGGAGGTCCGAATAGAAATTTGTAGTAATCAACACTATGCCACCATGAGGATGTGTGTATATATTTATATTGACTAATTTTGTTGATTTATAGATTTACTGACTTTAATTTTATTATTCTCGTAATTTCCGATTTTGGTGAAGTTTAATCATCCATTACTAAAATTGTTGAGCTCACACATGGATTTAATGATTGATAACATTAGAACTATTAGGAAAATCTGAATTTTGGTATGTCTGATGAATAATGTAAGATTGGGAGGAGTTACACAGAAGAAAGTTTTAGTAAAAAAACAGCTTCATCTTCTTGATGTCTACTGTAAAGTCCACAGTCACCATATGTTATAATAATTGCTGCTCTATTTATTATGCTTCTGTCTTTTGCTTTCCATTCCTTCACCATTCACTTAATACTCTTTGCCTTTCCTCCATTCTCTCTCATCATCTTTCTTAACTTTCGTTTACTGTATCTAGGGTTTTCCCTCTTTGATATTGATCAACAAAAATAAGACCAAGAAATCGTGGTTTATAGATGGCCGCAACACGCTAATCCTTGGGATAAAGATAGAATAAAGCTTGAAAGAGCTTAGAGGGAGGAAGAAAAAAAAGGTACTATTGCTTCTTTCTTCCGGGTAAAGAAAACCCTTTCTTTTTCCTTTCATGGTTGCCAGATCCAAGAAACTAGATCATACAAAAAGAAAGCTGGAACAACATTTTTAAACCATTTTCTTGATTTTTGTCTTTTATTTTATTTACATCTATTTGTAAGGCACCAATGAAGTACTGCATGATTTGAGGTTGCAGAGAGACTTTGATTCAGGGTTTTCCGTTGGTAGAATGAGTGCTATTTCTTTACATGGCATGATAAGACACCAGTGAGATTCCATGGTCTACTGACTAAAGAAAGATAGACCTGCTAGCATCTATGGTAGCTAGGTGTCGTTAAGTAGATGCAACCGATTTCTATGAGAGAGAGAGAGAGAGAGAGAGAGATTCTAAACTCCAATAGTTGTCCTGAACTAAAACATCTCCTAGGGAAAATATTTTTTTGTAGCTAGATTTTGTATTCTCCTTCTGCTTCATTTGTCTTCTACATTAAATTTCTTGAACTGCTCTAGGGGAATCTTTGTGTCCTGTTGAATTTTCTTTTCTTATGTTTTCCGTGTCTTTGTGTGTGTGTGTGTGTTTGTGTTTTTTTTTCTCTTGCATGATAGTTTCTGAGGTAGATTTTAGACAAAAGATTAATTCATTATAGTTTAAATTTTGTTGTGTGCAAGTGCAGGTCATGGATAATCAACAAAACAAAGAAAGAAAGAAACAAAAACAACAATTAAAGTATTAGGCAGAAGAAGGAGATGGGTTCTATCACAACCACCATACAAAACCATATGGTTCTAAACATAATTTTACAGACTTCTAGAATACGGTCAATTTGGCATTATAAAATGTCTTCTTGATCCAACATTATCTCTCTACTGGAATGAATCACTGTACTGTTCACTATGACAATAAATTTTAAAGTGCACATGGCCAAACTATATTAACTGATTCTATACCTTGTTTTGCTCATTAATTATAAACTACCAACAATCGATCTGCGATTATGTTCATCATCATCATCTCTATATCGTTTTTGGGTGCAAACGATTTACAGACTCTTTTTTTTCTTATGATGCAAAGTTTTGAAGCAGATTAATTAAGATGAAAAATATATTGAGTAGAACTTTGAAATGTGTTATGGGGAGTCCATGCGTGCTCTTTGTACAGGATTTTGTCACTTGTGGCATGGTTTGAGTAGAAAAGTCAAACTTAGACCAAAAAGAAAAAAAAATGAAAAAGAAAGAAGACAAAACTAGCTGAAGTCAGAGAGATGGGCTCTAATAGGAGAAACATTTGGTGCTAATAACCATAATTTCATACATCCAAGTATTTCTCTTGTCTTCTATCTGTGTATTTTCAACAAACTTACACCAACATGTCTCACTCCTTCGGCGGCGAATCATCCTTTTTTTTCTGTTGCACACATATGGCCAAATCACCGCCATTGATTATTTCCTGCCATTCAAGAAATTGATTGATTGATGTAAAATACCTTTCAGTGAAAATGGCTTCTTCAAGCTATTCCAATTCTCCCTGTGCTGCTTGCAAGTTCTTAAGGAGAAAGTGCTTGCCAGGCTGCGTCTTTGCTCCTTATTTTCCTCCAGAAGAGCCAACAAAATTCGCCAATGTCCACAAGATATTTGGTGCAAGCAATGTTAGTAAACTTCTGAATGAAATCCCTCCTCATCAACGAGAAGACGCGGTTAACTCTCTAGCTTATGAAGCCGAGGCAAGAATGAAAGATCCAGTATATGGCTGTGTTGGAGCAATATCGGTCCTGCAACGACAAGTCCTTCATCTCCAAAAGGAGTTGGACGCCACAAACGCCGATCTGATCAGGTACTCAAGCAATGAAATGCCACAGGCATTTCAAGGGACTGATGTTTTGAATCAGATGATAACTCAGCAAAGGTCTGTACAATTTGGAAGAAGGATGGGCCATGAAGGAGGTTCTTTTGATCCTAGTTCTGGGTTGCCTCTTCCTTATACCTCTCCATGGAATAATAACCAGTCAGGAGATAGCTCTGAGACTGGCAGTATGTAAAGATTGTGTGTGCATAACTATTTGGAGATGACCGATCGATCCGGGGTTTGAAGAGGTAGCTAGCCATGAACTAGAAGGAGAAGGCACATTTGGGAGATTGTATGTGCATTATTATGTCGAGAAGATGTAGCGGTGATTATATATCCCTCTATTTTTTTAGGGGATATTTGATCGATGTAGTGGTGATTATATATCCCTCTATTTTTTAGGGGATATTGTATGATTGATGTAGCAGTGATTATATATCCCTCTATTTTTTAGGGGATATTGTATGATCGATGTAGCAGTGATTATATATCCCTCTATTTTTTAGGGGATGTTGTATGATATTGTAAGTGGTATGCTATTCTATGAAGGTTTGAGTTTCATGTGGTACTTCTCTTAGCTAGTTCATGAGTGCTACTAAATTATATATGTATTCTCCAGTAGTAAAGGATGTAGTTTCTAATCCAGCTGATTTTGGATGAAGAAGAACATGGTAAGCTTTTTAAGCCAATCTAAATTTAATGATTGTGGTGTATTAATCCATGTCAATTAGATCAATTCACAAGACTCTTATTCTGTAAGTGATTGTTTTAGTGTTTAAGGGGAAAAATGAGCTTTCACTTAAGTGAGAATTTTATACATAGCTCCTTCTGTTGCTCCCTTAGATGAGCTATGGTTTGTGGTTTGGGAACTAAATAATTTATAACTTCTTAATCACAAAGCAATCAGCTATCTATGAAAATCTATTATGTATTGATGAGCCCATCTGGTACCCTAAGTCTATTAAGGCTTAGCACTAATGCTAATGGGGACCCTCGATCAAGAAGGACTTCGGAGACTGCAATTGAATTGAAAAAAAAATAGAAATGGATCGAGGGCCAACTCTTTTAGTTGTGTCTCTAACTTTACAACACTACCTAACCAACGAATAAAAAGTCGAATTCCGTAGAGTTACGAGCACGAAATGCCGGTGAATAATCTTAAAGATTTGGCATGCAGTTTTGAGACCACCAACCCACTTAGAATTAGTTTAACAAACTTAGCTCGATGGTCCATGGAAGAGCACAAACCCACCCACTGATATTTTATTATCAATGGCGGTGGAGTGCTTTGGTTTTACTACAATAACATTAGTGCTTACTTATTAGTGTCATATTGTATAGCAGTGTTTCTCTTCCTCTCTCTCTCTCTACATTGAAAATTGTGAGTTTGAACCGTGCTTTTATAAAATTACGGTTGTTTAAAAAATAAGTTAAAAGGTGTAATAATCAGGAAATGAAGTTGAAAAATTGAGATAGATTGGTAAAAAACTCCTCTTTGTGGTTGCTAATGAAAAGGTACAAGTCTCATAGGGCATTTTGGAGTGTCAGACAGTCTGAGCATCCCTTCAAACTTGACCATCTCCGACATACATTGGCAGCGATGACAACGCATTATATTCTCAAATTAATTGTATCCACAAATCAATTCCTCTTACTACTAGTGATGACAGTCGTAAGTTTTGTTTATACTTTTCTCTCCCGTGTATGCTAATTTACTGCTTCACATCTCATAGTTTTTAACTTTAATTAAACTGACCCAAATTTCTTAGCATAAAACCTACGGTAAGACAGATTTCTCAAAGAAGACGAACTATAGATGAGTTATAAGAAAATTTAATGAAATTATAGGCTAGACTACTGTAACTACTTAGTTGTCAACAAAGGACCTTTGGTTTAATAGTATTTCTTACCTTGTAAAAGTTTTATTTTCTTGAAGTCAATGGCTTAAATCTCTCCCCTTCTCTCTCCCAAAAAAAAATGTTTTAAAAAAAAAACAAACTTAGTTGTCATTATAACATACCATCACTATATACGACCTACCAATATCCAATTGAAAATTTTATAATTAGAGTTTTCTTCCTTTCACTCGAATACTCGATGATGGAACAAGAGGAACAAGCAGAATATATATAAAAAAAAAAACTTCAATTCTGAGTGTGAACGGAAGAAAAAAAAGGCAAAAGTGTCTGAGAAGGATGCATAAATTTTCAAGCACCCTGTACATGTGTTGTTTGTTTGTTAGTTTTGTTTCTGCAAGTCAAGGACTGATAAAAGTGAAATGCAAAATTGTTGACTTCTCTCTCTCTCTCTATCATTCAGGAGTATGACCACATATTGTGTGTTGCTCTTAGTAACTTGTAAGACTGTCTGAGCGTCTCAATTATTCCTAGTCCTTGTCTTAAAACAGTGAATTGTACAGAGAGCTAGTCTTATAGGATTCGGAAAAGATTGTTCTCCCACGTGAGGGAACGTGAATCTACAGAGTTATTTAATGTGGATGACATAAGAAGTAGGTATTCTTTACCTTAATTTGTCACCACCTAAGGCTAAGACTCCTATTCTTCACCCTCTACTCTACATATAGGACTTGTCCCTATGGTAATCAAAAACAAAATTTCGGTATCATACCTCTATTTATTATATTTGTGATTATTTTTATTATTATTATAATACCTACAAAAATTATAAAAATAATTATAATAATAGTAATAAAAACACACACAAATATGATAAATCACTCACAAAAGTGATAATTTTTTTATACTAAAGAAAAGTGATAAAAATAATTATTATAACAGTGGTAAAAATACTTAAAATAATGATAAAAATACCCATAAAAATAATAAATCAACCAAAAATGGATAATTTTTTTTATTGTAAACTGACAAATACACATTAGTGGTAACACGTATCTGAAGGTACAGTACAACATAAACTAATCGGTTAATTTAGAGAAGTGAGGAGTGAAGATCCAAGAAAAAGAGAGTGGAGAGTGAAGAGTGAAGAGTAAAGAGAGGCAGGTAAAATTTAATGTGAATGGTTTTGAGAGAGATATTGGTGGCCGTTAGATGAATCTATTTGAGACCGTCGAATGAACTAATTGAAATCTGTACTATAATATATTATAGATATTTCAAAAACAATATTCAAGGGGACAAAGAAATAGTACAGATAGAAAAGGAGGAAAAAAATAAGCCCTCTATGCAAAGCTAGTGTTATAGGTACTTGGAATTTTTCTTACACTTGTTAAGCCAAGAAAGTTTAGATGATCCACAACTTCAAAGACAAAGACAGAACTATCCCATTTGGTTCATAGCTACCCGTGCACGAGACTCTTATCTATGGCGTATGTGAGAAGAAACTGTCATTATATCACTTGGGCCAATGAATAATTATCGTCGCTGAAGTCTAATTTTCATACATTTTTATTCTATGCATGTGAAAATTAGTTAATTCACAGAAAATAAAAAATATTAATGCTATTGAAACATAATTTAAAAAAACGTAATGCCATTATGGCCAATAATATATATATTATATAGTTAATATTGAGAAAATACAATGAGACTAATGCTTTTTTTTTTTTTTTTTGTTTGATAAGAGCACAACACTGAAACAACTCCTTAAAAATGGGACTAATGCTTTGTCCCAATGGTAAAGGAGAAAATATGCATTAGGGGTCATATTCTATTTGCTCAAAGAATAATAATATACTTACTGAAAAATTTACCGAAAACACGTTTACCAAATGAATTCACAAGTTCCATCTCCTGTCAAAAGCATTTTGAACGGTAATTTCGGGCCCAAGAGTGATATCAGCCAGCCAACTGATTTGATAAAAATGCTTTTAATAAATGTTTTGGTATGTATGTCATTGTCTTTGCTCAAATAAAGAGGAAAAATGGTTAGTGATCTTTAGGAGCGGTTTAAGAGTAATTTTATTCGGATTTAAAAATTTAATTTAAGTTGCTGACATAATGATGTGGTTTCAGTGGAATCATTGGATCAACACCAAGTCCCGATGTTTGATGGAGTCCACAGTCAATCCAAAAATTATAGTAAATTAGGTCAATAAATTAAGTATCAATAGCATTGCTCGTGGTTCAATGGTTAAGTCTGATATTTAGTAACTCAAAAGTCTCAGATTTAATCTCTTTTTCATACCCCCAAAGGACTAGTCATACTTGTCTTTTAGAGACATACTCTAATCCAACTCAAACTATAGTAACCGTTGAATTTGAGGGAATAGTGGGCACAAGTTTTGACATTATATAGTAAAAAAATAAAAAGGGAAAAAAAAACACCTTGATGGCAAAATAACTTAAAAAAAAAAAGGGAAAAAGGCCAAAAAACACCTTGATGGCAAAATAACTTGGAAGGATAGGGGAGTGTAGGCCCAGTAGAGTGGTCACTAGGAGCAAGCCATTAAAGTGATAGATAAGTTCAAGAAAATTATTGAAGTATCAGATTGACATCAAAATATGCTATCTGTCTCTCTTTCTCATGCAAAGTAATGCACGCGCACAACACTTGAAAAAGTGTAAAAGGTAAAGTGTGTTTATGAGGGAAAAAGGTCTTCAAGTTTCATTCCCTTTGGGCTCTTCAAGTCTACCATTCAAGAATAGGTCACATCTATCTCTCTATATGCTGGGCTTTCTAACCGCCCAAGGATCTCCTTAAAGTTCAGGTAAGAGGCCCACCATAACCCAGTTGTTCCAAAAACTGATTGATTTGATGGGTTCAAGCCTATTGTGTAGAAATTGAGGATTGTTGGATTTTGATCAAGGCTGAGAATTAAGTCGAACTATTCGGGTCAGCTCGGACTCGGTTCCTATAAGACTTTATTCGAGCTCAACTCATGTTTTAAACAAGCTGAACTTGAACAATTTTGTAAGTTCGTTTTGACTCGGCTCGTTTATATAAAAAATAGTCCAACTATTCGGGCTCGGCTCATTTTCTAAATGAGCCGAGTTTAAATAATTTTTTAAGCTCATTAAAAAAAGAACTTAACAAGCTCGGCTCGATTATAAGTCCTAAATTTTGATATAAATTAATTTGTATTCAAGTCTCATTTCGTGGAATAGGATTGATATTTTTCTTATCAATGATCAAATATTTAGGTTTTAATTTGAATAGATCAATATCTGATTTTATTATAATCTGATTCGAATTAAGATACAAATATATAAACATATAATGAAATCGAGTGAATTTTATATGAAGTTGAGTTAAAATGCACATGCAATTTAATTGATTTATTTTCTTGTGTACTGAATTTGTGGGTTTTTAACAATATGTGAATATAGAGGTTAGCAATTAGTCTAATGGCAACCGTCTTGTTGTTAGATGTTCAAATCGTGAGTTCAAATTTCGTCGTCACTCTCTCTATAGTAGTGTCTAACCAAAAAAACAATACGTGGACATAAGCGATTAAAACAAAATCTATTTTATGTAGCCAAGATCTCTATAAAGCGCGAGAAAGAATACAGATGTGCAGTAGAGAATGAAGAAAGATAAATACTATGAGAGCTTAGATAGAAGAAGGTCTAGCGGAGACCGCCCATTTATCACATGAGATGCGAAGACTAGTAAAACATTCGAGCTGTAAACTCGTAATATAGATATGAAAAAAAATATTAAGACAAAATATGAATGAAAGTTTGAAAAAGATTGAATTGAATTCATGTTTTAGCTGTTTGAAGTTATATCCAAATTATTATTAGTTGACAAATCTATCCTCAAGAGCGAAAGAAAAGGCTTTTGACTCTTGACACCAAGAAGATCGGCTTCAATTTACTGGGCCCACAAAACCGTCCAAGCAAATATTTCTATGTCAACTTGACTCAGCTAGGCCCACTAAAAGCCCAATCATAAGTCGCAATCTGGGTGATTGATTGATAGACAAGCCCAAACAGAATTAGGCCCACACTGGACTCATACAAGGAATATACACGGGACAGAAAAAAAGCGGTCCCCCCCTCCCCCCGCTGGTTCTTCTTAGCTCACCTGGTTGTACCTTGTTGGAGTTTCCAACTCCCTTGATGCTCCAGCTGAGTGGTATTTTTGTCATTTTAAAAAAAAATTGGACCTAGAAACTACTCGGAGTGGAATTATAATAATCACCGTAAGTAAGATATGTTAGTCAACGTAATATATATTGTTCCTATACCAATATATTATTGTGTGAATTTTATTTGATGGCCGTTAGCAGTTATTTAAAATCTATTTCTGATGTTGTTGTTATTGTTAATGGTAGAACTGTCCGACCGTCAATCCATCGATTTTTGCGTCTGGACTTTAGGATTAAGTTTTATTGATTGATTTATTATAGTGCTTGCTTCGAAACTCCTATCTATTTTACAAATAGACTGTTGTTTATATGAACGTGAATAATTCAAATTCAAATTCAAAATACAAATTCAAATCTCTGTTCCTCATGCATAAAAAAAAACTCGACTTATCACTGTTTAAGCTCAATGAACACCAAGTCCTTATACCATGTCAATAACTTTTTCTGAAGTGTTTGATATATATCGTTATCTTTGAATAACTACTTACGTACCTCTTTTTCACGTAAGCTTGTCAAGTGAGAAGAAAACAAAAAAAAATGAACTGCATTTGTACGCATATGGCGTATTCTTGTTGTCAATGCAACATTGATTGATGTCAAATAAACAGAATAGCCATGTGCATAGGATTTGAATCCTCTCTAATAGAGTTTTTCTTCAATTTTCTCTTGATCGTAAATAATTCACAGGGCAATGGTAGGGACTAATCTACATATATTAGAGTAGATACAGATAGGCCTATCAACAAATCGGATTTTGATCAAATTCTAGCTGATCCGAATATGAATTCGATTTCAAAAATCCGATCCGATCCGACCCGACAGATTTTATTTTCGTAGTCTATATTCGAATCCGTTAAAAATCCGAAAATCTGATCCGACCTAAACAACTTAATTAACTAAATTTTAATAAATTATACTTAATTTTTTTAAAATAATCACTTACTTTTTTTAATATTTAATACAAAACTATATAAATAATTTGAATAGGATCATAATTAGATCGAATATAGATACATCTAAATCCAAATCCGTAACATATAAGATACCGAATTTAAATTCAACTTCGAATTATCAATAAAAATATTAATCTTTATCTAGATATTCTTACCCATGATGAGTACAATCTTGGCAGCATTTTTGTTATTGGCATATAAATTATTGTTACTTTTTCCAGAAAAGAGTAGAAAAAATGTCGGTTGATCCACCGTTATCCTTAGCCATCTCTCTCATGAAGTAGACTAAGACGCATATAGCCTGCTATTAGTATAGGCAGATAGAGTAACGTGATAGGCATAAAATGGCCTGCTTTTCAATGAAATAGATTGACAATAAGAGGAGAGAGATAGAGACCTGGTTGAAACCTGACAACTGCAAACCCACAGGCACCTAATGCACAAACCTTGGGCATAATTTGATGACAGACTATTTTCCACATATCCTACCTTTTCTACTTGGATGTCCAAAGTGCCCGAAAAAAGGTATAATTGGGTTTTTACTTTTTATCAATAACAGCCTAAGAAAGATCAAATTTATTATATCGTATTCGTATTTTGTATGCCAAAAATTATTTTAGAGTCTCGAACTCATCATATCTAAATCATAATAGAGCCCTCGGTCTAGAACCATATGTCATTTATTATTAGTGATTTGCTTGCCCAAGTTGAAGCAAATTGTGGGCTCGGAGAATCTACATCTGTAAAACTTGCGAGTCCACATCAGTGTCGTGTCTTAGCGAGTTCGTATAAAAAAATCATTTATTTATACCTGATTTATTTATTAATTTATGTCTAATGAATTGTGTTATGTCGAGTTCGTCTCGTATATAACTAATATATAAACGAGTCATATCATGTATTTTTTTTTTATAAATTTCACTTATACTTGATTCGTTTATTAATTGTGTCGTGTCAGGTCTACTCGTTTACGAAACAAATGACTTAAGGAAGACCAAAACTTTTTAATTTTATTTCCTATTCGTTTCATGTTAACGAACTGTATCATATTTGCGAAACCCTATAAATAACCACAGAAGTTTACTTGTATTAGTTGTAAGTCTTTCTTCCGTATCATCTTGCCTTTGGTCTGTGCTTGCATGGGCTCAGTTCAGGTTGGGCCAAAGCCACCGAACCATGGGCCATCCATGGTCAGGCTATTGGCCAGTTTTCTTACCATTGAGTTGGGCTAGGCAGCCCAACCAAAGAAAGGGAGGCACACTGCCTGCCAATCTAGCCGGGCCTAATGAACCTTTAGCAGGCTACATAATTGAGGCATATTAGTATGGTGGACTAAGATGATCCAAAAACTGGCCACAGTCCAGACAACAAACAGAAATGTGAGTCTGGTTTCGGGTCGGGTTTGAATTTGATTTTAACTAATCTAAATTTAAAATTTAAAAGTCTAACCCAAATTCGATCTGATTGTCGGATGTATTTTATTTTTTATGGTATATATCCAAAACCGTTAACAATCTGAAATCTAATCTAGTCCGAATAATTTAATTCAAATAAAATTTAACAAATTACGTCTAAAATTTCAACTAAAATTTATCAAATAATCACTTTATTTTTTAATATTTTTATAGAGATATAAACATATTTTAGATAGAATCATAATTAAATCGGATATATATATTCAAATTTGAATCTATCAAATATAAAATAACAAATTTGAATTCAAATTCGAATTCGAATTATCGATAAAAAAAATTAAAAAATTAAAAAAAAAATACTATTTAAATCTAATTTAGAGATGTAAGTGACCTCTGTTAACATTATAACTTGGAACTACGCCAACAGTTCTAGGTATGGAAACAGCCACCTTGAAACTTGTTTCTCATGCAAGCCCCTTACCTGCATGTCACACATACGTGTCAACATCTTACACTCACTCACCTCTTTTTAAGATCAGAACATTACTACACTCCTCCATCTCTGTCTCTTTCTTTCTCTCTCTCTATCTCTCTCTACAAGAAACTCCATTGTCACTTTCTTTGTAGTCTCTTCTGCACCGCTCATCCATGGCTGACAGAGACCGCCCCCAACCACACCAGGTACAAGTCCGCCCACAACACCAGTTTGGTGGCAAGACTCTCTCTCAAAAGGGTCCATCATCATCCAAGGTCCTAGCAGTGATCACTCTCCTCCCTGTTGGCGGAACCCTACTTGGCATAGCCGGCCTCACCTTCATCGGCACGCTGATCGGCCTCGCCGTCACCACCCCACTGTTTGTCATCTGCAGCCCTGTTCTCGTTCCTGTCGCCATCACCATCGGCCTCGTCGTCCTTGCCTTCCTCGCATCGGGGGCCCTCGGGGTGATCGGACTGTCATCGCTCTCTTGGGCCTTCAAGTATTTCAGGCAGGCCGGCGGTACAGAGCAGTTGGAACAAGCCAAGAAGCGCATGCAGGATATGGCAGCTCATATGGGACAGCAAACTAAGGATGTAACCCATAAGGTCCATGACAAGGCCCAGGAAGCTGGAAGAGAAGGTGGAAAATAAGGTGGGGACCGGAACACTTAAAAAGAGATGAGGAAACATGTGTGGGAATGGCTGGAATAATGTAGATTGTTAATCGATGTTTTGTTTTACTGTTTTTTTTGGCTTTGTAGGCATTTACGTGCATGTGTTTGTAGTTGTATCAATGTGTTTTTATCAGTTCTTTGTTTATGGTCTTTGTATGGATGACATCTGCCAGTCTCAACATATATAGCAATGTTATCGAAATCTAATAATCTGACAGATTATCTAAGAGTGGGAGATAACTCTTTTAATGAAGTAGGACAAATTAGGGTGACTTTGGTAACGTTTTTATTTTTACGTTTTTTTTATAAAAAGAAAAAATTAATTTTTGTTTTAGTTTTAATAAAAATTAAAAATATAAATATGTTTGATAGTCATTTATATTTAAAAAATTATAAAAATAAAAATAAAAAATATGTTTAATATTATATCAAAAATTTACCACCCAACACCACCAAACACCCAGCTACCTCCCACCACCAAACTCCCACAACCACCGAAACCCACCCTTACAACCCTTTCCTTGAAATTCACCACCACCCAACCCCATCATCACCACCGAAACACACCCCAACAAGGCCACAACCCCTTGCAACCTCGAAATTCACTACCACCATTGAAACCCACCCCCACAACCCTTTTCCTGAAATTCACCACCACCCAACCCTTAAATCCACCACCACCACTAAAACCCACCCCCACAACCCTTCTCCTGAAATTCATCACCACCCAACCCCACCACCACCACTGGGTTGCTGCAGCTGGGATGACCGATCCAACGAGTTTAAGGCTTTTTTCCCTACTATTTGTAATCAGAATTTTCCCACTTGAATGATATCTCTCTCTTTTGATGATCAAAAAAAAAAAAAAAAAACCCCACCATCACCAAAGAAGACTCAGAGAAGACGAGAGAGAGAGAAGATGAGAGCAGCTCTTCGGTGTCTTCGCAGAGAGACACAGACGAGAGAGAGAGAGAGACAGGAAAAAAAATGAGGAAAAGGAGGTTTTATAGTTGCCACAAAAAAAATCTCATTTTGTTGTTAATGAGATTCGAAGGCTGAATCTCATTAATTGATAATGGGATGTACACGCGTGTTTTTAATTTTGGATGTTTTCAAAAATTTCATTTTTGGTGTTTATAGTTTTGGACCTTGTTTTCAAAACAATATAGCTTAAAAAAAACGAAAACATATTCCAAACGCGTTATTGTTTTTTTTTTTAGCAAAACAAAAAAACACAAACAGCTAGTTACCAAACGCTGCCTAAGTCTTTTTGGGTAATATATTGATGCTACTTGCCTAATAGTTACTGATGATGCATAAAATAGACTTATGCAAAATTAATAGTCGAATGTGTGATAAAGTGTAATTAATGGATAATTAATAGAGCGATCAATGACAATAATGTAAATATTAGGTCAACATACAGATATATAGTAGTTCGGTCTGAGTAACCTATTCCACTCTAAAAAACGGTAACGGTGGCCAGGAATCTTTATTGATAAAATAAGGTGAACGAGAGAGAGAGAGAGAGCAATGATTAGTTCTAAGAGGGATACAATAGTTAGGAGAGAGAAAAGTTATGTGTGGGGTGTGTAGAGAGGTGTAGAGATGTTTCTCTCAATGAATAGAGTTTACAATTTATAGACACAAAACCTTAGTTGAGGCGGTGACTTGAGAGGGAAAGCTCTAATTCTTCGGGGATGATAGCTACAAAAGGTAAGTACAATTAAAAGGTGTCTTATTTTCGAGAGTGAGTATCTCGATAATTGCTCTCCACGTGCTCTAATCTTTCTTGGATTCCTTGGGCATTGGGTTGAGTTGAATTCACAAATTGAGTTTGACCTCCTGACTTGGACTTACTTGATTTATTGGGTCTAACTTAATTGAATCTGGGCTGGTCAGTTACTTCGAAGAATCTATTGGAACAAATGTGCCATGAGCCTAATTTGGAAAGAGCTTAGAGTTGAAAGACCTTGTGATCATTGGACATGCAAGGGATTTAAAACTACATAAGTCAACTATCGATCTAATAGTCACAAGGCTGTAAACCGTTTAGGTTTGTAAATTAATTTGGGAGAAATATCATTATTGATTTGAAAAATTATACTTGATTGATTATTTTCCTATACAAATGAACGTCTTGGGCGTGGATGATTCGTCTATGATTGAATCGGAAAGAGGATTAATTGTGGATGATTTGTCTATGACTGATTCAGAAAGAAGATTAATTAAAGTGTATGTAAATCCTGAACACTTTTAACCATTGAATAAAAAAAAAAATTGTTTACTAGGACAAAAAACCGAATTTGGTTGTTACGTATAGAAGTAGTACTATTTACCAGTCATTCTTCGTTGGTAAACAAGCAAAGGGCAGCTTAGCGAGAAAATATCACGACACAAACTCATATAAGAAACGACTCAGTCATACACAAAAACAGAATTTTGATACAATACGAATTAGACTCTATATGCAACTCTAAATGGGTTACTGTTAAATGAGTCAAAACAAATTCTACTACGATACGAACTAAATTATATAAACACGATACACCCATTAACAGTCCTATGACTCACATAATATCATAGCGTATCCGATTTTCCTACTAAATAAGGTCAATTCTCCAAGCAAGTTCCTTTCATTTGAACCCAAAGAAAGAAAGTATTTAACCACTCAAACCCTAGAAAAAGATATCCTCAATCAAGATAACAGACTAAAGACCTCAAGTACTGATATTAGCCATGCTAAAAAGGGGAGAACCAACCCCTTGAACGAACAGAGTCTGCGTCAACTCTTTTCAACTCAGAATCAGGCATATATGCCTTTTATTACCTAAGACAGAATAAATGTAAACAATAGTCAGCTAGCTAATAGGGCGTAAAGAATTCCAGAAGCTAAATCATCCCGAACAAACAAATGGGCTGTCATGACAAAGATGGAATGGAACAATATGTCACATTTGGAATTAAAATAGGTTGAAAAGAGCTGCAAATATATGTTGCTTCTGCTTCAAATGTTCAAATAACTACAAGTAAAAGCGATATAAAATTCAAACCAGGGATTTCCATAGTTTGTGGTTCAGGGTTTCCCCAAAGAGCCTAAAAGGGCATACTCACTGCACGAGTCTCCAGATGTACGTAACCTTACCCAAGCAGAGAGACTGTTTCCCCCAAAGAGCCTCTTGAATGCTAAAATGAAGATTGCACTTGGGATATAACTACTTAACAAGAAGCTTTCCATAGTATAACATGCCAAACTTCAGATTCCAGACTTCAATGTAGCCTCTCAATTGATTTTCATTGAACTTTTCAGCTTTAATCCTCGGTCTTGAACATGACTTAAGCATTTGAAAGACAACACAATTCATTACAACTAACCAGCTGTTGTCCACAGCTAGCAGTTCACCAAAAAAAATCCACCTTTACATATCCCAAATATGCAGAAGGACAAAATTTTAAACCAGCATTTAGCAATGGCTAAAAAAAAAATCTGAAATTATATTTAAATGGACTTAACATTTACCTCACTGTACAACTCAGACAATTAGGCCATCCTCAAGAAATGTTGCATCAAGATGACTGTTTCTCACACGACGTTGTGGTTGAACTGGACTGAAAATTTCCATCTGTCTCCCCGCGCTCAGCATCACTTCCTATTCTTTCCTCATACTCTGATTCTCCATTTCCCAAGTCAGCTTCTTTCTGGGAATCACCAGATGCTTCTTCTGCAGGCTGAATATTACCATCCAAAGGCCTTCTAGGAGAAGATGATGGACTTTCTCTGTCACCAATATCCTTGCTAGAATTACGAGGATTACACAATGTGAGCCACATCAACTGCAAATTGTGTCCTTCCCATAATTTCCCCTTCAAAAAGGCTCTCTCAGCTGCACTCCGTGTAGTGAAAAATATGCGAGCTGAGGATTTTGATGTCTCTGAGTCATTATTGGCTTCCTGGGACTCTATATCTTCTAGCTCCACTGCAGAAAGTTCGCCATATGAAGAGAAATGTTCCTTCAAAATATCAACCTAGGGAACAGAAAAGTCATCACTTTTTCATTTCATAATACAAGGAACCTAAGGATAAAGAGCACATGGAAGCACTAACTCACTCCAGCTGATAAGATAATAAAATTACAGGGCCGAGATTCAATGTCAAGGCTGTGTATGAAGCCAAAGTGTTTTAGCAGCAGTATGCATCCTTGTATATATAAACTATGTGAAGTTTAATCACAGGTTTTATTGCATCTCTTAATGTTGATATTCTTTTACCTATGTGATGGTATGTAATGTTGGAAATAACTTGGCAAAATACTAAAATGTTAAGAAACAAAAAAAACATACTTGAGCACATATTAAAGCTACTGGCTTCAAACCTTCATCTTATGTATAATTATGTATGTATATTATGCTGCAAAGAAATTAACTTGCGAATGTAATTCTAACACCATAATAACAATGGTTTAAGCCATAGATTGTGAGCATATTTAGGCACTTAATCCCAAGTTAAAAAAGAGGAACATGCACAAATTTCCTCATTTCACCAAGCAGCATGGGTCAATGCATGTAAGAGCAGAGTGTGTGTGTGTGATGGAGAAAAAAGTTACATTTGCAAGACCAGTTGGCAATGGTGGAACAATTTCAAATGCGGTGGGACGGTTGTCCAATTTGAATCTATTGATGATAAAAGGTGCCCCTACAGGAGTCAATGGACGAATTGAATGTTTCAAGCTTGCAGGTTCCTGCAGAGCGACAATTGAACTAGATTTGGAACCATGAGGCACAATACTCTCAGCAGATTTGCTATTATCAGTGGTCACTTCAGCTTGCGGTGATAATACCACAGTAACAGGATCAGTGGACCTCGGAGTTGTAGATTTGGCAACATCGGCCACCACACCCGCTTTCTGCTTCTTAGCAGCCTGCTCAGATGCTGCTTCACCTTTCAGACCTGTAGCCTGCAAAAATCGAAAAATCTGAATAGCCAGCAAAAAGAATTCTGACACAAAAAAAAAAAAAAGAACAAAAAAAAGGAATTTTTTGGGGGGGCCGGAAGAAGGGGGGGGGGGGGGGGGGGAAGAGAGAAGAATGACAGAGTTCTTATATTGCCACAGTCTAAAGTTCACATTGTGTTGTAGATAGTACAGGAAAAAAGCAAGCAAATAGCTTTCCCCACACATAAGATTCTAACTTATGCTAACTAGACAACTATATAGAACTAGGGGACTCGGGAACCAAAATTGGGAAAATGAATAATCAAAACACATACACAATATGAGATACTTAATTGGGATTGTAAAATTCAAGTCAAAGAAAGTGTGTATTACATGTTTCTCAAGTTTGTTCAATTTTTGCCTGAAGTCATTCCGTTTCTGATCAAGCATCTCTTGCTTCTTGCGGATTTCCTCCTTCAAAAGTTCTAAAGTCTCCAGCTTCTTTTGTGAAGGTGGGCCTTGGGGACCATTAGATGGCTTAGGATGACCAGAGGCAGGCACAGGAGCAACAGCACCTTGAGCAACCCTACCCTGGGAAGGAGTAGGTTGAAGATTGTCTTCTCCTCTGTTACCAACAGATAACTGGGATGGAACTGAAGCAACTGTCACTCCATGGTTTATTGGTAAACCATTGCTGCTACTCATTCCATTGTCAGGAATGCTGTCCCGATTAGCCCACCATAACTTGATAAAGCGGTTGCCCATCACAGCATCAGGTGCCTTTAGAGCAGCCTCTGCTTCTTCTCTCTTGGAAAACTGAACAAAAGCTCGTTCACTATTCGATGGAATATATATATCGATAACCTCACCAAATTTGCGGAAATGCAAATAAAGGGACTCCCTTTTGTTGTTTTTCTGGGGAATGCCATTCACAAATAGTGTGCGTAGTGCCTTTTGAGATGATTTCCGGACATTACGTCCAGTATCACTTTGTGTCTTCAGAGAAGAATCCGTAACTTGTGGGCCAACGCCATCCTCATTGATCCACTTCGCTTGGCGGGTCGCACCTTGAACATTATGCACTGGCTCATCATCTTCTTTTGCTTCACTTTCTATATAATTTGAGGAACTTACTGTAGAATCCATTTTCTCTTTTGTTTCCAATCTATTCTTTGCACCACGAATTCTTCCCCACACAGACAAACTTGTACTTTGAGATCCTAGAGCAGTCCCAGCATTTCTGACCAGATGTTCATTGTCAGAGCCATCACACAACCCAAAATGACGACGAGCAAAAGGTTCGGTATCCAACAAAGACTCAGTTACATCTACATTAGACGTATTCGCTACTAAGAGTGCAGTTGATGTTTCAGGACGATTATTAGTCCACAGAGGCTGATCAGGATCATACAAATCAGCTTCACCTGCAACAGCAGAACCACCAAAATCACCATTCAAGTCCAATCCATCATCTGCCCTTTCGGGCTTGCTACTTTTGCCATGTATCCCTTTGCTATTCATCATTGTGCTTGAAGGAGCACTAATTGCAGGTAAAGGTCCTAGTCCAGCAGGCGTTGCCATCATGTGTGCACTTGGTAGTGAAACAGGGAGATTAAACTGTGAAAGGCTCTGTAATTTGGCAAACAACAACTTAGTTACAGCAGTTTTTGACATTGCAATGAGTAAAAAAAGAGTCATAGAGAGAAAACAAAAATCATGGCTTCAGAGATAGCCTCGGTATGTCATTCCTGCAAACCAAGAATATCCCATAACTATACACATATTATAGTTAAAGGATATGTAAACCTTCTGCAGTCCTACAAACCTACCTAGGATCATAAAAGGTCTTTGTGTTTTAGCATAAAATGGCTCCTCTACTAAACTGAATCAATGATTAGACACCAAGACTGAAATGATGATAGGAAAGGCCCGGCCATTCGTAGGTACACTATTAAGTTAGAACTCCTAATAGTAGAGCTCATTCAAAAAATGCTCCAATTACACACAATCAAAGTAGGTATTCATAAACAATGGGCTTCAAACATTCCATTGCCAAAAAGCCATCAAAATCTGAAAGTAATTGTGAGAAGCCACCCAGCAACAAGCCAATGGCATCTTGAAGGTCAATTGGATTTGGGGCCCTGAATAGATTGCAAGGGGTAAAAATGTTGTAAAAATAGTAAAATAGAAGTTAGGACCCCTCGAGGCCGAGCAATCAAGACAACGAATCTAATCAATTCAGAAGCAGATATTCCCTGAACCTAATAAGTGGTTCGTCCCAAACGAAATGTTAAGTTGCCATGTTAGACCCATTTTTTGGACCCATGTCCTCAAGCATCATGCAACATCAAATAGGCAAAGGAAATGCGAGTGAGAGTATACCTGTACATCTTCAATAACAATACGATTAACCCCATGCTCCATTGGGCACATGTCTCCTCTTAAGCAAAATCCACGCTCCTCAAAGTCTCTACATCGCTGGCGTGGAATGCATGTACTTAATGAAGGATTGATGGATGGCCTGAGTGTTCCATGCAAAGCAAGGGGATGCAGTGAATCCAGACCACCATTCGGTATGCCTGGAACCAATCCAAATGTGCCCCAGGATGCACTCTGTGTGTTTGAAGCAACCGGGACCCCTCTCCCAGCAAGAAAATTTGGCGGAACAGCTCCCTGTTGAACCATTTGAGACGCAATATCAATTGAGCTAAACCTAGAATCACGTTGGCTCCAGGAACCAGATTCTCTTCCTCGACCCCTACCAGGACCAGGATCACCAGACAAAAAATGGTTCACCCTGAATCTTTGGTTTACATCTAATGTCGCTCTGGAAAATGGTGCTAAGCCTGGGTGTCTCTTCTCGAATTTTGCAGAGAGATCTTTCTCCAGAGGAGCAGTATTATAATTTTTCCAGGTTTCACTTGACTGAGAATTGTCTTCCCTGTAAAAGCGCCCATTTTCAAAGGGCTTGTTCCGCTTTCTGTATGGCCTTGCTAGAACTTGTTCCAGAGCATCTCTCTCCAAAGATTGAGATTGTGCCTCCCGCTTGCGATGCTTATGGTTACGATCATCATCATCATCATCACTGATTTCTTTCTCCTCAGGATTGCTGGCACAATCAGAAGGCAATGGAGATGAAACTTTTAGCTCCATTGTGTCCTCTTAGGAAAAAATCCAATGCTCAACTTGTTTGATGACGTCAAAGTTCTCAAGTCCTACTAGACGAAGCACTCAAACTACTTCATTGGCCTGAACCAGTTCAATGGCAACTGGACTACCTGGAGACGACCTGGCAAAAGCAAACAAATCAAACAATATATCAATTATACTTAAACCTCTTGATACCGGAAAAGAAGTAAGTGGTCATTTCCAGAATCTCGTTTTCATGTTCACATATGATATGTCATACAGTTTGATATGCAATTGATCATATAGTTACTAACAGTTGTGTATAGCATCTAAACCACTAGAAACTATGAAATACCACCTCTCACCACTGGATAGGTATCTGGATCTTCTCAACTAAAGCATGCCAATCATAGTCCCTGACTGGACTATTGGTTCACAGATAGGCTAAAAACTCTCAAGGTTTCCATTGAATTCCCAGACATTTCCCCCCATTCATATTTCCCCTGTACTTTTCGGTCTTCTTGCTGCCAAATATCACATTAGTAATACGGCATGCATTTTAATCTACTCTTATGGGAATTTCACTCAGAAATTCATGAATTAAGTAAGATCAGATGAGCCTTAAGGTTTACAACAAAATAAGGTTGAATGCCTAATCAAGTTCGTGCCTTTTGTTTTCCTATGTTGGAGTCCAATAAAGGGGGGCTACCCACACCCTACCTAAACCTTTACAAATGTGGGAATGGACACCAATCTCCTGTGTGACTAATGAGGGATTTCGTCAATGGGCTAAGTGTCACCATTCATCGTGTGCTATTTCCAATATAATCGCTCCAACAAAATATGTGGGCTGGTCAAAGTTCAAACCTCAATTTCACTTTCTTTTCTGCATATTAACCAATAAAATATAATAACCATGCCATGTCAGAGAATTCGTAAATCAGTCAAGCATGACAACAACCAACATTATTATGGAACCAACCAGGAACATAATGCTCACATTAAGTACAACAAAGAGAAGGGGGGGAAGAAGAGTGCAGTCAGCTAATGATCCACGCTTCACAATTACCTTAACATCATTACGCATAACTGCTCAAGTAATTTCTCATAGTTTATACACAGTAACCCAACTAAAATGTTATCATTGCGGAAAGATTCTTCAAGCTAATGAGCTCTCCATTTGTGCAGCCGACAAGAAACGCACAGAAAACTTAATGAAATCAAAGTTATTACAAACACAAAATATTTTAACCCACATAATACTGCAGAAAAACTTTCCAGTTGACTTAGATAAGCACATGGGAACCAGTGACAAACTAGGCCATTAAGCAATATATCAGCAATCTAAAATGCACCAATATATTGACTTATTAACTCCAAAAGAAGAGTAGTAATAGAACTCAAATGTAAAATCCGTGCAACAACTACAATACATTACACATCCAGCTTGCATTGTAAACTAAGCATAACCGGAAAACAAATAAAAAATATAGATCACTGCAGGGTACACCATCTCATTAAATTTGTGCCCTATGTTCTTAACTGTTATACTAAATCAATTTTGAATCCAATTCCACCTATTTCAGCTATAGGCACAAAGTGAACAAACATCACCCAAATGAACAAACATCACCCAAATGCCTAACCCACAGTTCCCCAAAATTCACATAAACCAGCCAGAATTCTCACAATCATACAAACCAGCAAAAAACGAAAGGCATCCGCATTCATATTGCATAAAATTCTGAAAAAAAAAAACCAAAAACATACAACAGCTCGTATTTCACACATATGGACTGAAAAACCCCCCAAACAAACTCCCTTTCTCTACGAAACAAGCTAACCAATCCAAGCACAACCCTAGTTCAATCAATCGTACACGAATCACAAATAAAAAAGAAACGCTACATAAATAGATATAACTACCATATAGGACCTACATACGTACCAATACAGATTTGGGTGCCTAGGGTTTCGATTATATCTCTTTCTCTCTATATATATGAATGAATACTTCGGTGTATCTATCTCTGTTTGGGTTCAGTGATGGCAAGACTGTATGTTGCCTCCGCCTTTTGTGCCTCTCTCTCTCTCTGCAAATGCCGCTTTCTCTTTATGGAATGAAGATGCCGGAGAGAGGGTTTTACAGAAACATGGCTAAAAAATTGTGCTTAATTCCAACAAAAATATACTCAGGTTGGGCTTGATATCTATGTCAATGACTAATTAAAATGATTTTTAATTTTGGTGAAATTGCAGATTGGCCCCTGTGGTTTTGGGGTTGAAGACGCACCTATTACCTATATAAGACGAACAAGCCCGAACAAAAATGGTGAATATGGATGAGAGCAGAACAGTATAATTACATTTATGTCCACACAAATCTTGACAATTGTAATTTTTCTAAAAAATATTAACAAAGGTGAAAATGTAAACATGAAATCTAATAACTTTTGCATATATGATTGTTTTTTGGTTCAACCGTCAGGGTGTTGAGGTTAACTTACACGCACTTCGATTAATCCAATTTAGTCAAAAGTAAGTCATCTGCACCGGTACTAGAATATTCAAAAACGATAAATCTTTCAGAGTTATCAAGATTCGAACTTAAGACGTCTAAATTTATAATTCATCTCTATTATCACTTGGATAGCCCAGCATATATGATTGTATATACTAGCTGGGATTCTTGTAATGTATGAAAATTGAAATTCTTGTTCTATCACTTTATATTTATACCGTTCTTGTCCCGCCCCTAATCTGCTCAATTTATTTACTAAGCGAGTAATGCTATTGAAACCTAAAAAATTAACTTAATTTGTTGACTTAATGATGTAATTTCATTGAAACTATTGAATCTACACAAATTTCTAAGATTTAATAGAATCCACAGTCAATCTAAAGACCATAATTAATTAAGTAAAATTATGTGAATACCATTGCTCAGTGCTTCAACTCTACCAGTACACCAATCTTACCAGTCCAGATCATTGAAGAAAGACGGGAGGTAAAAGCCTGGTTTTCACAATATACATTTGAGCATTTGCATGATTATCAACAGCAATTCTAGATGGCATTGCTGAAAGGTATCATTGGAGAGTCAACTGTTTAACTACATAAGATACAGACAAGGATTGTCACTTGTATTAAAAGTCACATACGTCCTTTGAAAGAAAGAGGATTGTCATCAGTTGGGTACTGCATCGAACCAGCCAATCGATGAACCACTTAAAACTCCCACGCAGCTGAACTCGATTCGAATACAGTGGATGCAATAACAAATCAAAGCCTCGAGGCTACCAATGTTGAAGAAAATAGACTGTTCGCTTCCAAATATTGTTTACAATGCAAGGTGAAAAAGAAACCGAAGGAAAAAAGGAGCCACAAACCACAACTGAACAGGTAAAGAACCAGAGTCTTTCAGAAATTATAAGTCATGAAAGATTAAAATTATTAAACATGAACACTCGCAATATCCAAGCAAATGTTTCCTTTCAGCAAAGTTGATGCAGAGACGAGTGATCCCCCTTCTATACAAAGCATGTTAAGAAGAAACATATTACCGACCAAACCAACCTCTCTGGGGCAGGCCTTCCCCGTCATTCATCAACTTGTCCAGTACCACATTCAAATCGACTGACTGTCCATTCTCCGTCAACTTTCTAACTGCGGCTCTCACCTGATCTCTTGAGAATCCCATATGGGTCACTTTGTCGACCACATCATCGATAGGAACCCTGTTTCCCGAGCCAGTAGAACCAGACCCCCCACCACCAACCCCAGAAGCAGTAGGCAGTGCATGTGGTAATATCCGAGCAGTGGGGAGTTGGGGGTAGCTGCTTCCACCACTCTGGCCCATTGCATTAGAGGACAGTTGCTGTGCTTTCACAGGGGAGCCACTGCCATACTGAGAAGCTGGTCCACTGTAAGGAAATGGTTCACCAGACCCGGATGATGAGCTATACGTACCAGAAAATCCTGGACCGGGTCTGCTAGACGGTGGCTCATACATGTGTGATGGAGTCCCATAAAACGGTGGTGAGGGAGGGACTCCACTGGGTGGATGAGGAGGAGGTTGGTGCATGCCTGGTGGATAATTCTGAGGCGGTATATATTGCGGTTCTTCAGGATGATGGCCTAATGGAGGTCGAATTTGGGGGGGAGGGGGATTAACAGCTGACAGAGAGGGGTGTTGTGGAGGAGGTGGAGGTGGCTGAGAATACTGTTGGTGAGGTCCCGGCTGATATTGTTGCGGTGGTGGTGCTGGGGGAGAGGGCTGAAGCTGCTGTGGAGGCATTTGGTATGGCTGATTTTGGGCTTCTGGTGTTGGACCAGGAGGTGGGAAGTAAGACTCTCGTGGGACAGAAGGTATTTGGTTGTGGGCGAATTGGCTCGGAAGCTGAACCTGAGATGGCAGATTCTGTAGTGGGGGAGGTGGAGGAGCATTAGGTGGTGGGAGAGTAGGAGGTGGTTGTGTATGAGCTACAGGAGGAAAGTGTTGTTGCTGAGGAGCAGACGCTGTCTGCTGCACAGAATCCATGTGCATATTGTTCAGGGTTTCTGCTTGCTGCTCTACATTCACAGCCTGCAGCTTTACAAGCTGCAGCTGAGCATCCATTATTTCTTGCTTATCCCTTATGACTTGTACGCCAGTTTGTACCTGCGAGAAATTGCAATGAACACCAAGAGAAATAATAGAACGTTTAACAAAGGAACCAGATAGAAAACCAACAATGGAGATTAAGTGGATGCTATAACACTCAATCTGATCAATAACAATGCTCACATCAAGTTAATATCATTTAAGAAGACACCTGGACAAGAGCATCGTTCTCGGTTCTTTCACCTGGTTGAAATGCTTATAAACCTAATCCAACTTGCCAATACTTTAGTTTCAAATCAAAATTACATCTTTCTAGAAAGCCATCTCAACTCAACAAAGCCATGTCCCAACATTTATGTAGTTGGCTATATGAATCCTCTTTCACCATTGTGCTCTACAAAGGGCAATTGCTTTCTGTTAAACCATAATTTGTCATATATTTCTTTTCTATTTTATTTAAAGTTAATTGTGGCATTTCTCTACCACTACGCTTATCGTCAATAGTTAACATATCACTTTTCCTCACAGGTACCATATCTTTCTGGAAAGCCAGATTACCAAAATTCCCTTTTCAGTCCAGGAACATGTCCCCATAGAACTTAAGAGATTTGTTCTTGCTTTGTAAAGGTGTTTACTGGATTGTGAAAACTCTGGTTCAGTAAGAAGTCATAAAAAAAGGGTTGAAAGAAGCATTGGAGACTATTTCGAAAGCTGAAGGAGATTAGATTGCTAGATGAAAGGTACCTAGTCGAGACATAAAGGTGAGGGGTGGCATATATAAAAAAACATCGTGGTTACACTTTACTTGAATGGCATGACTCGGGACATAATATTTCCGGATGAATGCAAGTCGTTTGGCAAGCCTGCAGTAAAAGCCAGACCTAGCATAGATGCTGAGTCTCATTTGAATGCAATTGTTCCCATGTATCAAGTCTGCCATATATCCTCAATTATTTCCTTTTGTAGATTTTTTTTCGTTGAAGTTTAACTCCTAGGTTGTGACTATAGATCTGCACAATGATAGGTTTACTCAGTAAATATTTGACATTTGAGATTTTATTTTTTGTACTTCGTTGCCAGCCATCAATGCACCAGGGAAAAAAACAACAAAAACTTCTCACTTACATTTAAGAAGCACGATGTCCACATTAAACATGCTGCTCAGGCAAAGGAAAACCTCTAACTAATGCAGGTCGACATAGTAAGATAAAGTTGTGAACAAAGCTATGGCCCCATATAGAGTGAAGACGCAGAACATGATATATTAGCCCAATCCACTCTTGCCACATTTTTGGAAAATATAACAAGTGGCATAAACAAACTTGAAATTTCCTCTGGAGGATTCTGGTGATGGGAAGAGTAAGGACTGTCATTGTATGGAGGTGTGTGGTGTTGCATATTTTTGGATCATTGCACTTTAGATGGAAAGAAACAACATAATTAATTAAGGAATTAATTTATTATTTGGACAGCGGTTTGCGGTTGAAGACTTGAAGTTTTGTCTAAATTGTCTTGGGTTTATTAATATTTACTGTAATTGTTTTCTTTTTTCTTTCTTTTATGGTTGGATGCCTTGTCTACCATCGTTGTGATTTCTATCTTATTAATGGAAGTTCCGTTCCCTTTAAAAGAAAACCTTAGAAGTCTAGCAGATCCACCACCTGCATTTACCAAACATAACAGCAGTCTAAAGTAACAGATAAAAAAAAGGCTGCAAGAGAACATACCTCTCTAAGAATATTCTCCAGCTGCCTCATTTTCCCGTCAGTGCTTCCATGATTGTTTCCAACAGATACCTTCAAGTCATCCACAGAATTTTCAAGATGGCGAGTTCTGCTCTCTAGCTGTGATAGTCGTGCACTGACACCTTCCAATGCATGTAGCAGATTGTCAGCATGTCTCTTCATTGTCCGATCAATCTCAGACACCAAAGCATCACCAACAATGCTATGATCCTTCTCCGAAAGGACTTTTGCAGGTTCAAAAGAGTCAACAGAGCCATAATTCTGCGTTAAACATTGAAGCTACAACATCAAACACTACAAAAAGAATGCGTAAAATAGAATAACAGGGTGAAATTCGAGTAGCTCATATCTATCAAAACATGTTGTGGTCCAATGGAGCATGTAAAGTCTCTGATTTAGAAAATCCCATGAAAAGTATGCACATAATGTCCAACAAAATAAAGAAAAAAAAGGGCAGTGGCTGACCTTTGGACTTGGCCATTGATTGAGGAGCAGATATGAACTTAGGAACACTGATTCAACTTCTACTGATTTGGTTACTTCAATTTCAAAACTAAGTCTGCCATGCACATTACAATTTCATAACATTCAGAACCGTATGGGGTGTTTATCTTACTATTTGGGAGTGATTAAGAATTACTGGGGCTGGAATTCTAAAACCAGACGTGCTTACAAGTTTCCAGCACCTGTCCAAAAAGTAGAAAACTTAATCAACATCTTCTTCAGCTGGCCTTTTCCATAACATAGCCTAATAGCATCTTCTTCATCTCATCTTCACTGTAAGTATGCAACACATGGCAACTGTAACTTCAACAGCTACCAAAGTAAATGAGTCATCACCCAATTTGATTCACATTAATTGAGGATTTTAGGAAGAGTGGACTAAGTGCAGAAACGACTTTTTGCATTATCTACAAGAAGTGGTTGGCAGTAGATTCCAAACCACAACCTCATGTTTGTTATCCCAACACTTTTACTGTCAAACTAGGCAATAGCACTTATCTACGTACCAAAGACAATTCTCCACCTCCAGCAAAATCCCTCTCTCTTACACACACACACCTCTCTCTTTCACACACACACACACAAAAACAAAAACACACAGCAACTCATTTTTCCCAGGCTTACAACAAATATTTTGATAATCAAAGATAAGGATTGACACATAGGCAAAATGGATTAAAATTCTTTTGTTTCGGTTTCTACATTGTTTATATACCACATTGCAATTTTCTTTGTTGCACTTCTTAAACGCTACAATTCCTGCCCCAGTATTCAATTTATCTAATGCAATTTAGATAACAAACTTCTAGTTTAAATGTCATCACAAAAAAAATTCAAAACAAGAAAACCGTTGACTAATATTCTGAATATACTTTCAACAAACTCATTTCAAATCTATGAACTACAAAACATAGAGCATCTCTCTAACACTTCTCTACACGTGTCAACATGTGAACAACGAGAATTGAGAATCTGATTCAATCATATCATTGGATATACATGAAGCTCCCCCGTTCAAAGATTCAGATCAAGGCAACACCAAACCGTATGATTCACACATTTCAAGCACTAGTTATTGTTTTATAACAAACCATGTCTACGCACATGCAATTTCAACAGAGCTTCACAGTCTCCTTTCTCCATTGGGATTTTAGTTGTATAATTCTAAAGTTATTCCTGTTTCAAATTTAGTACGTTTCGTTTGTGGAATTAGTATTTCCACTATTTTTGAGTAGATTTCAAGGCCCAAAACAAAGAAATACTCCAACTTTGTGTGTCATCCAAATACCATGCAATAACAGGTTCAGAATGTCAACAATGTTGCTCTTGCATGTCCTAAATGTTCATTCATAAACCCTAACCACAAAATAAACTTCCTCTCAGCCAGCTTCAATTACAATGATCTTGCAAACTATGAATATCAAAATTAACCCAGAACCAAAACTCTATTAAGCAGAAAAGGATAGTCTCACCCAATAGAGTACCTAAGTACTCGAATTCAATATGAAAAAAATTACTTCTCAAAAGTTAGTATAACCCTTCCTAATGTATCAATCAAAGCCAAAGATACCTAAATGCAAGATTTTGCCAACATGCTTATAACCCCAACATTTTTATAACCCCAACATTTTTACTCGTATACCCTTGAAACAACTCCAAATAAACTAAACCAAATCAATTTTAGAAACTAGCACAGACTAATTCCTCGATGGAACTCCATCCATTAAAATCCACATCGAGAAAATAATATCACCAAAGAATCAATTTGACAGCGAGAGGAACAGAAAACTTGCAAAATAAATTAAAAACCTACACAGTCACCAATTAATCCTTATAATTTTACTTCACAGTGTCGTGTGTCTTCATCCACAAATACACACATAAATACCGATGCGTGTGTGTGTGTGTGTGTGTGTGTGTGTGTGTGAGAGAGAGAGAGAGAGTGCTTACTCTGATGCCAGTCGTGTTGGTTTTGGAATCAGCAGAATCCCAAGCCCTAGTTCCACCAACATTGCTCGAATCAACATTGGAAGGCTGCGACGATGATCCGATTGGGCGAATTGGCTGAAAATCGTAATTCGGAACGATCTCCTCTTTCTTACCATAACTACTACCACCACCACCGACGTGGTGGTCCTCTTGAGGGTTCATAAGATCGATGAAGTCGTTGTTATTATTGCTCTGCAAATCCGAATTCGATAGATCCATGATCTGCTTGTCCATGAACTGCGACGTATTCATCGAGCTGCAATCCTCTTCCTCGTATGTAGGTAGAAATTCAATCTATATAATCCAAAAGATGATTGCATATATCGAGAGAGAGAGAGAGAGGGTTAAGGTTTCATAGACTTTTGGGAGGTGTGAAGTTACGAGATGTTTTCCGAGAAAACGATCCGAACAAGACAACTTCGGTCTTGGAACGATGTCGTGTTGGCACGCTACATATTCTTGTAATTGTTTTTTTCTTTTCTTACGGAAAGTTATTCTTCCAATTGTTGTCCATGGATATTTTTGGTAGGGGTCCCCACCACGGCCCCGTGTCATGTACGTTTTTAACTCGTTACAATCAGTCCGTATCATCTTAAAACTATATAGTTATGTATAATTTTTTTGTTGGGGGTGGGGTGGGGTGGGGTGGGGGGGTTCTATAGTTAGGCATGATTAACACCATATTATATTATGGGATTCATAAAAAATCATTTAGGGCTTGTTTTATTATTATTTTTTTGGGGTGAGGGAAGAGATTAGATTGTTTTTGTGAAGTTTTTTCAGACCCCACCTTAAGAATTTGTATATAAGATTCAAACAAAAATTTTATTCAATATCATATTTAATACGTGACATAAATATGTTTAGAGTTCACAGATTTATGTCAAATCATATTACTCAGTTGACTATAATATTTATTATTAGGTGAATAAAAGAATATCTTTTTAGATAAAACAATTTTTTTATCTACAAATCTTATCTCTCATTTTTAAAACTCACCCCTGGCACGAGTTTCATCAAACCTCCGTATATAGATTTTAATTCACTTTTCATTGTGGTTGAGATTTATTTACCATATAAATCATGAGCCTTAAATTTTGAATCAACACACGGTTTTAGAAGGTGCTCATTTTCACAAAAATCACCATTTAAATCCCGTTCAAACCCACGTACCAAACTCACCCTTATTAGAGAATCTCCGATCATGACTCAAATTTTTATTCAAATTTAAATTAATATTTGAGTAAAAAACTTGATTTGATATAAAAGACTCCAATGGACAAACTCAAATTTAAAGAAGGAGATACTCAAATTTAAATAAGGGTAAACCCAAATTAAAAAGGGAGTAAGGATGACCATTAGATCTTTAAAAGATGGTGAAATCTTACCATTAAAAATTTGAGTAAAGATTTGAGTCTCTCTTAATTTGAGTAAAAAAATGAGTTTCTCTTGATTTGGTATAAGTTTGAGTCAAGGGTTGGAGCAAGTTTTTTAGACTTTTTTACTCAAATTTAAATTTGAGTCTAAATTTGAGTAAGGGTTGAAGATGCCCTTAATTTGGGTTGATCAAATAATTCAATTATGAGCTATAATTTTGGATCATTTTCATATTAAATTGCTCATGTATATTAATAATTAAGGGTAATCCATGTCTAAAGGTACTGTGCAATGTGAATGGTTTTGAGAGGAATGTTGATGGGCGGTGGATAAGTCTATTCGAGAAATCGAATGAATTTATTAAAACATGTTTTATTTTATATTATAGATACCCACCTTACTACTAAATGTCTCTTACACCATGTTTAATTTGATCGTTTAATAAGTTTAATCGATTTGGATAAGATAAGATTGGTTTAGGTAGACCCATAAATCCAGTTAGTGAGATTTTAGGTTGATAAAGATATGCTTTATCTTTGTTCTATCCCATATTTGGGAATGATTGGATATGAATGAAGGAAAAATAATATACTTGTGGATTTCATCCTATAAAATCAAATTAGATGTTATCTTTTATAATGATGGGATTATTTTTGCAGAAGTGCCCTTCATCTAATAAAGTATTTAATGTAATGTAAGGCCATGTTAGTATAAATTCTATTCTAACCCCAATAGTGAGATTTAGATACTTTTTGAATCTACTCTGCGGTTGGTTTATATAAACCAACCTACGGGGTTAAAAACATTATTCAAATTGGGTTGGAAAAAGCCCAAAGGGTAAATTCCATTTTTTTCTCATAGAAGATATAAAATTTATTGGTTTATCTTTCGAATGATTAAATTTTTACATTACTCTTTCAAAGAATAAAAAACATTACAGTGTGGTCTATCGTTTTATTTTCTTTTAGTCATCCATTTTTTTATGTCAAACCAATCAATTAGGAATCACAAGATAGATGAACAACCAAACAAAAATAAGACGGTGAATTACATTGCAACGTTTTTTATTCTTTGAGGGGTTAATACGAAAAAATTAATCATTCCGAGGATAAATTAAAATTTTTTGTATCTTTCGGGCAAAATGGAATTTTTCCAAGCCCAAATGTTTCATTCCCCATGCGTACAAGTGCAATATACGTGAATTATGTGGGCCCCAAATTTATTTTTTCAATCTCGCCATTAATCCACAGGAGACTGGACTGCCCGCAATAGTTAGGTTGGAGCAACTTCATAATAGAGAGGGCCCCAATATAAAGCTTTTAAAGTTTATACAGTCTTGTGTTGTGATAATAAGAGAGAGAGAGAGAGAGAGAGAGAGATAAGACCATTGCACAGGTAAAGTAATAATAGATGATATATTCTTAATATTCAAATATAATCTGTTATTTTCCTAATTTCAAGGCAATATTGTAAAATCATTACACTTAAATTGAAAACCTAATAACCCGCCCCTAATTTAAAATAAGTACTCAATGACAGATGAACCGGAAGAATTGGGCCATGGAACTTGCATAATAACCATGAGGCCCTCGTAAGCAAATGAGGCATTTTCCCCATTGATTAGACAAGCTCTTGGTCTTTTTGAAGCATAGACCCTCATTTCTCCAGTCCCCTTAACCCCAACTCGAACCGAGCTAGCCTCTTCATCGAATTCCAAAGCTTGGATTGCACCACCGGAGTTTAGCATATTCACCAAGCCAAATGGAGCAAACTCAACATATTTGCTAGCCAAGACAGTGACAGGAGAAACTGTTATGAGCTCAAAATTAAAGGGCTCGAGAGTGATTTCAATGGTGTCAGACGGCTTGGAGAGGACAAGTTTCTTTTCGCGGAACATGTACAAGGCAAACACTTGGACTCCTTCAATTGAGATTGGCTTTGTTCCATGCTTCCACTCGATGTCGATTGGGCTGGCCACGGAAGTCACAGCATGAGAGTGTTCGGAGGCACATTTGTTACGTCTGGATTCACGGCTCCACCCTCCACCTTGGCAGTTGAATGCGCCAAGCACTCCAGTGTACTGATGTAAAGAAATCAATATAAACCATGTAAGCTTATCATATATACCATTATCAATGGATGAAATTCAAACTATAAACAGATCTAATGTAAGCCTCATGCGGCCCACTAGCTGGCCCAAAAATCCCAGATACCGGATCATGGGTCAGAGTACCTCTTTCTGGCCCGCTTACAGTCAAATAGATGACGTGTGAAGCCTCATGTTCGGCTCACTAGGCCCAAACAAGAAAGCCCAGGCCCAAGTATAATCAGATACCGAACCGTGGGTCAGAGTGACTTTCTGGCCCGCTGACAGTCTAATAGATGACGTGTGAAGCCTCATGTTCGGCTCATTAGGCCCAAACAAGACAGCCCAAAAAATTATTTTAAACATAGTTCCAATCTGGAAAAAATCAAAAAGCTGAAAATAAATGCATTAAATGTAATACCATTGGCAACCCGTTATCTATGATGGGCCGTTGAATGACATGCCGAATAGGCCCAGCCCAAAGATGAGGTTTACTCACCTTGACTCACATGCCGGATAGGCCCGGCCCATAGCTTAGGCTTTTATTATTCAAGGGATGGCTAGTGACATGAGCTTACCTTGTTCAAGTTCCATATTTTCAGCATAGTCTTCCCATTATGCAGAGGGTCTTCAAAGAGACAGTCACGGGTCGGAAGGGCATAGTACTCACACCGGAGGATCGACCCATCGGGCAACACTATAGTTTTGAGCAGCTCAAAGTTGTGCTTCCCAACAGAGTCCGAGACGTAGATTGGTCCACCGGAGATTGCCCGGGAAGCAGCATGGAACTCCGCACAGGGATGAGTAGATTGGAACATGTCCCAGTCAGGGTGTATGAAATTGCCCATCCACAAACTGTTGTAGGCACAATGAACCATGTGACACCCTTGTAGCCAGAATGTGCCGTTTGGATCCCCAGAAGGATCAGTGCACCAGAAATCATCACCTGTTCACAACAACAAAATAATATGAGCTTTTTTATTAAGGCTGTTTATAGGTCATATTGTTTCTAGGTTCGTGTCGCACCTAAAGACGACTTTTAAAAAATAAACCCTTAAAATCACGAGAGTTTAAAAAAATCACTACCACATCTTTTCCATCACTATCATGACATTTAGAAATACGACTTCCACATTTTTTAGTTATATTGCCTTTTTCTAGTATCTAATCTCTCTTGACTTTAATCAAAATGATTACATTAAGCTTCTTGCCTTTAAGATACGGCAAATATCAACTACCTGGTATTAATTTATGATCCTAACCGTACACGTGTAATAGTAATAGGATTGTTTTTGGTCAAAGGTTAGATGGATAAGTACCAACTCGACCAAGACATATGGCCTCGGTGCCAAGGAACATGAAGTCATTGCAGTGTTCCATGCTAGCAATAACGCCATTCCCTTTGAAATGGTTCCTCACTGAAGATGTCAAGGCTTTATAGTATGCTTTGGCAAGCTCTACTCTTCCACCATAATCCTCACACAACATCTCCAACAACTGCACACATACAAATATATTCACAGTTGATGATTAATCAAGGTTTGTGGGAGCTTTAGATAAACCAAATGCATAATATTAAGAACATCACTAATATTACGAAAAGAAAAAAAACAAATAATTTGATTCAAATAACATATAGGTTGGGGATTTTAAGTAGGGGTGTCAATTTGTGACATATCATATGACTCGCGTGTCGATATTTTTGTGTCGAGTCATTGTAACTGTGTTGTGCTTGTGTCAATACCCACGAATAAAAAAAATATCAAATATTAAACCAATAAATTTTATCAAAATTTTAAATCCAAATAATATTATCCTAAAATTAATTCTAGCGTACCGGCCAGACGAGTCAAAGAATTGAGTTGTCCATCCCTATTGATGGATCGGTACATAGATCTGGTGGGATATAATATCATGCAGACACCTTGCAAGTATTGATGTGACTCTCGAAAGTCTATAAATATTATGAGAAATTACACTTTAACCCTAGAAACATTTTAAATTTTTGTTCTGATCTTTTCAAAACTTAAAATTTTAAGTTTTTATCTCTCATAAATATCTTAATCCCAATATTTCTAACATAAATGTCCTGCCTTTAATTGGATCAGGGAGAAGATTAGTTGAAGACTAGCACGTAAACTAGTCTAGACATTCTTTACCGTTGAATAAAAAAAAAAAAAAACTTGAAATCTTAAGTTGTTCCCTGAATTTGTTCAATGGGATTGATAAAGCAAAAAGTGATTGTATTTCTAAAAAAATTCAACATATAATATGAAGTAAGAGGTTGAAAATCATTGAAAAGATAAGTGGGATAAAGTGTCATTATTGCTAAACATATATATACCTGTAAAAAACAAACACGTCTCTATTTTCTAACAATGGTTGTCTAGAACTTACGTGAATAACGTCCACTTTGACTCCATCAATGCCTGCGGACTCCAAGTGAGAGTGCAGACCCTCATACATCTGACCAACAATCTCCGGTGGGACCAACCCAACACCATTGTTCACGATCTTATCAACGGCCAGATCTTCCATAGTCTTCTGCAATCCCGGAGTCAACTTCGGAGCCACCACCCTCGATTCCGGTAAGCCGGAGACATTTGGCCGGAGACCACCCCAATAGCCACACAGTGCATGCCACACATAAACGTAGTCCACACTCTTAAAGTTCCCCTTAAGGTCCCTGATAAACGCACCCATGCCCTTAGTGGGTGCACCAGACTCGGACCCATTGGGACTCTCGTAGTCCCTGAACTTGTAGTTTTCTTGGAATTTTATGAGCCTGCATGGCATTTGCTCGCCGGCGGAGGTTCGGTTCATGCCTTCTTGGTTGATAGGATCATCGTCGTGAGAAATGGACTGCCACCCATCGTCGATGAGGACGAGCCCCGGGGGGCAACCACCGTCGACGAGCCCTTTCACGCCCTCCAAGACACCTTGAGGGTGGACATTAAGGTAAAAAGCATCCCAAGTGCACCAACCAAACTTGTCTACAATTCCTGGTGGAGTCTTCTCCTCCAAGAGTTTGAAGGTTCCGAGATGATCTCTCGCAACCTTCATGGCCTCCTTGACCAGAGAAAAAGGGTCTTCGCCGGCGTGAATGTAAAGAGCTCCCCGGAATGAGGAGCCGGAGACTTTCGTCGACCCACTTTCCACGCAAACGTCGACGTAATCGTCGTTACCGGGCTGGAGAGAAGCCCGGAAAGGACCTTCCAATAACGGAAGTAACAAGACGTATGGCCGTCCAGACTCAGATTTGTCGAGAATGACCATCTGGGTTTCGTGTTCCAGATCTCCACCGTTGGTTCCAATCCAGTGGGTTGTCCACCAGACCTTGAACCTGAAAATACTCATGAACTTTATGTTCTTCAGCTTTCCGACCGGCACAACATGGTGGCTTTTTGCCTCGTTAGTTTCAAAACCAACGAAGCAGCCGGCTGTGGTTGTTGCCGTCTTATCGCCGGCGGTATAGGGTGATTGAGAGGCTGTGATATTAGAAGCAACATCGGAGAGAATCACGTGGCCACTGGCCATGAAGTTTGATCCTTCCAACGTGATCGATGACCCATTAAAGCCATCGGCAAGGACAGTGGTACCAGACCCATCTTTGCTCAAACTAGGAGCCATTGATGAATATACAAAGCACTAAACAAGAAAGAGAATGTGAGCAGGAAATTGTTCAGAAAGAAGGAACTATGGAGAGAGAAAGAAACTGTAGGGTTTGGTGTGAGAGGAAGAGAAGCCAAACGGTGACTTATATAGATGTACAGAAAGGAATAGAAATGGAATGTAGAATCTCTGAAGATTCTCTATGATCTTGAAAAGAAACACTTGCTTTTTCTGTGTAGAGAATTCTTATAAAAGCTGCTTGTTGCATTTCATGAAGACCAATATGGGAAATGGCAAATTTATAGGCAACGATGGGGTGTGAAGTTTCAGACGAAGGTGAGGGGGCGGCGGTTGGGTTGGTTGCAGAGATGGATCTTGTGGGGCACACTGGTGAAAATATTTTTAATTAAGATTATCCATAGCTATTGCTCCTTTCGATGAAGACTTCTCGTTCCCATGATGGCAAAGAAGCATTTAAGTCACATCTTTGACCAATTAAGGAAATGAAAGAGGCCATAATTAATTATTTTTAAAATTTAGAAGAGTAATGTTATATGAACTTAAAAATTAAATTTAATAATCATAATTATTAAATAAATAGTAGGTCGTAATAAATGTTGAGACCCACAATAAAATTAATAATTATAATTATTAAGTCTAATTTTTAAGGACATGTAGCATTGCTCAATTTAGAATGATGGTGGTTGAGCGAAATTGTCCACTATATTGTTTTTATTTTCTTTTAAGAACGATAAATTTATTGCTGGTTTATACAGACAAAAAAATAATGTTCACATAAAAAAAAAGATTTATGTTAGGAAAATTTTGCTGAAATTAATTAAAATTAAGAAAATCGCAAAGAAAACGATTTGGCAAATATCACGTGCACCTTAAAGGTGTCAAAATATATTACGATGCGAAATTAAATGGTTTGAGTCTTCATTAAGCCATCCGTTTCGTAAACAAGTGGATCTGATACGACACGATTAATAAATATTTTATTCATACCCGAATCGGGCATGGGTGAACTTAATTTTTAATACGACTTGTTTATATACCTGTTATACATTTTATATACAACACAACACAAAACTGATATGATACGACTCCTCAGACACAATTTAATAAACAAGTGAGGTACGAATAAAATATTTTTTAACACAAACCCAATTCACAACGACAGAAGTAACACAAAGCAAGTATGATATTCAACACTCATATATACTGAGTTTAAAAAAAATAAAAAAGAAAAACACCTATAGATACTCGTTCACCAAAAACATATGCCATTTGGCATATGAAAAATACTACATAATTCAAATTAAATTCAAAAGTTAAAACTTAAATGTATATCATCCATTGGATGAGTGTGGTATGAGTGGGCCCCACTGAAAAAATTGATGAGACTCATTCATCCAATAAATGATATGCATTTGAGTTATAACTTTTTAAATTTTATTTGAATTTTGTAGCATTACTCTCGACAGATTCATGAGATGAACTTCATGAATTCACCTTTTCAAGATTTTTTTTTTCTTCTACTTACAGAATAAAATGTCTTTTTCAACCTCTACAATTTAGACTCAACTTTTTCAAAAATTCACTAACGTCAAATATTCTTAAAGAATAATGCTATATAGACTTAAAAATTAGACTTAATTATCACAATCATTATAGTTCATGGAATCCATAAAGCTGAAGTGAATGGGACAGGGTATATTGGGTCACTGTATTAGTGCGAATAATTGTATATGTGTTACTTTGCAAAATATGCCACCTTTTATGAGTCTCTCTAGGGTTTTCATCAAGAAATTCTCTTGAGTTCCTTGACGTAATGTCATCTTTTAAAAAACAGAGTTTGTTTAGCCACACATCCACTTGTATATGCGAATATGTCATATCGATTCATACAATTTCGTTATGTTGTTATCTTTTGAACACGATTATCATATTGACGACATTGTTTTTTTTTAGATTCAACGGTTAGGGGTATCTTCCCAAGTCCGGTCAAAAGTAAATCATTCACATCAGGATTAGAATATTATATATAATAAAGTAGGATTTTGAATTTTGGAGACAAAGAGCGGCCCAAATCGTTTCGTAACAAAAAAAGTCATCATCCAACGGACGACGTTATCCTAAATTATTTCAAACTATTGAAATATTTTTGCGTTATCTCACATTAGCTCTTTTGAAATATTTTTGCTACTCAAATTTTTTAGTTTCCAAAATTGATATTCCAAAATTTAATTAACCCAACCGGTCAAATTATCAAATCCGGTAATTACAAGCTGCTCTAACTCTGCTGCGCTCTCTCTCTCTCCAATCAAATCCGGCAAATCCTTTCCAAAATTCAATTTTCATCTTGCATTCACGCATTTAACTAGCAAGATATATTTGATCTTTTTTCCTTAAGAGAATGTAATTTCTATGTGATCATTGATTTTCTTTCCAATTTTATGCCCTAATCAAATGGCTCAATCAAGTAATTCCCGTCTCTTTCTTTGATGTCATGGCTAAGTAAACCTAAGATATGTATAATTATTTGCATATTATATACGTACTCACATCAAAACAATTACAACATCTCCTATGAAACTCAAACTTAAGATTTCTAAGGCATTAACTATTGAATCTTGCCATTTGAGACGCCACAAGTAGTATTGGATACTAGTGTGAGAGAAAGTGCTTTCAATTAACCAAAGATTAATGCTATTTTGATCTAATATTCTAATATGGTCTAATAAGTGTAATTGCTACAATATAAAACTTTTTATCAAGGGTACATTAACATATATAAATATTATTATATCAAGATATTAGAATAACCATCAGGTACCAATAGTATTATTGTTGAACAAATGTTCGATCAAAGAAGCTTCACTAACCCACGTCCTCAAATTACTCGTACTTCCTCGCCAAGAATTCTTGAATTTCTCCAAAAAAACAAAACTTTAGTCGTTTAGGTTTTGAAATTATACATTTTAGCTACGATTCTGATGGGTTCAGCTCCCCTCCAATTCTTAAATAATCGGGCTCCCAAGAGTTCCAGTCCTCGTAACGGTCACTCTTATAAAATATTATTTTGGAAAACAAGATATAGGAAAGAAAAGTTATTAAAAATGATTAGAGATTAAAATATAGATATGTCGGTGGGTGCTCTTTATCTTGGAAGTATACACACATGGAAGTGGAGACCTAATTCTAAAATAATTACATAGAACGCGTAATTGGGAGGAAAAGTTCAAATTAATCCATTAACTAAGATTAATTTCTATATTAAATTTTTCGATTTTTTTTTTTTTTTTTTACGGAGGTTGGAACCCACGACCATGGAACGATTCCCATGAATCGGATTCACCTTGTTATTAATAAGGGATTAAATTCTTTACAGGCAACCAATCAAAATTGAGAAGTTACACAAACATATAAATTAATGTTAAGGATTTCGAATGAGTTTGTGTACCTCCTCAATTTTGATTGGCTGCCTATAAATAATTTGTTGGCAAGTTGCATGTAAAAAATCTATTCTCTATTAATAAACTTGGTCATTAGAAAAAAGATGTGAGAAATAAATTAGGACAGAAAATAGTAAAACTTGAACTTGAAGAGAGATTGATTGAGGTCTATTTTATCAATATGTCTTCTTTAGTGCTTGATACAACAAAGAGATTCGCGGTGTCAACCTTAACCCATGCGATTATAAAATTAATATGATTATTAAATACGCATAATAAATAGTTTATATTAATGTTTGAAACTTAAAACACACTAAACAATTTTTTTTTCTTTGGTCTTAATATGAACACAACACGAATAATCATGACACGACATAAAAATACCTGACACGTGAGTCACACAGACCCCTTCACAAGAAAAAATTCTTGAAATTGAAAAATTTTGCATTCTACATGACAGATATATCACAGGCCGCAACTAGCCAAACTTGTTCTAATCTACCGGTGGGTGTGGTCACACTAAGGATTCCATCATCTACATCATATATCAATCGTATGATCCTATTGCTTTCTACATGGCAAATAGTATGGGTTGGTCCTTCCTAACGCAGAGATCCGAAATGCATCTAGTTCTAATAGCCGTCCTTTTTATTCTTACGGTCCAGAAGGTATCTAGATTTGTCTATAATTTATTAGTCCCGAAACAATAGAAATTGTATTAAAAAAGAGCTCATCACTAGGACGTATTGCATCAATAAGTCATCATATTCCTACTTTAGCCTCCCTAAGTATATAATAATAGTACATTATCTGTCAAGAGTTAAGATAAAATTCAAATGGATCTCTTATTAATATTTATTAATAATTTAAAGTTCAATGGAATTGAAGCGAAAAATGCCAAAGAATTTTTGAATCCGAAAAAAGGCCGATAAGCCAACCCAACCAAAAGCATTAAGCACCACACAGCCACCTAGTCATTTGGAAGAAAAAGGTAAAGGAATAAAAAAGGAATAAAGTGTTTTTTTTTTTTGCTTTAAGTTTGACACTACCGTAACGGACATGAGAGATACTTTAGCTAGATTGGACAAGAATTTAGCCACTTGGCCTTGATTCTTCTTTTTTGCCCCTTAATTTTCATGAATTTGGTATATTGTTTCCTTAGATTAATTTTCATGAATTTGTTACATTGTTTCCTTAGATGCTATGATCACCAACCACAATTGATAGACGACAAAGACTAAAAAGTAATTTTTTTTTATTTTTTATTACAGAAATTCTAAGTTTATGTCGAGTATTTTCTCGAATTTGGATATTGACCATCGTAATTTAAACGAATTTAGAACACGTCCCCCCTGAAGAACAAGGGTGTTGACCGGACCCTTAGGTGTATAAAAAATGTTAAACTTGAAACCTCTGAATTATCACTCAACCACTCCTAAGAGTCGATAAAAATGAAATCTAAATCAAAGGAAAAATAAGATGAACAATGTGCTAACCTGCTTACGCCATCTTCTAATTTTCATCAAATTTTTTTTTTTTTTTAAGGGTCAATCTTCGATCTCGAGGGTAGCTCAAGTGGTAATAAAGACGAGCTGTAAACTTAGACATTCTGATTTTAAATTTTGGTAACCTCTTGAATCTAGGTTATGAAAAATTTATCCCTGATAAATAATCTAGTCTCAACGTGAATAATCTTTCCGAAAAGGAATTAATCAAGCACTTTCACAAAAAAAAACACAAACAGTCTCAACCTTTGACAAGTGGCGCCCCTTTCCCAACTGTTTTGGACATAGCTAGCAATTGTGCTTCCGTAAATCTCGGGTAAGGGGACAAGACTTCGGGGAAAGATTATCTATTATACATTTATCCGGGACTTTCTATATAAAAATAGATTTTTTATTTATTAATGATCAATAATCCATTAATCAAAAATTAAAGAGAGGAAAAATATTGATCCCATGGTACCACGTGTCAAACGCAAGTTAAGGAGAGAAAAAGGAAAAAATATTCTTATTCAAAGCATGCGACCTTTTGGCTGACCCACAATGGCAAGTGTCTGCATGTGGACCCCATCCTGAATCAAGCAAAGTTCACGGTACCACCTACCATGTAGCATCATTACTCAAAAAAAAAAAACTGCCACGTAGCAGTCCAATAGGGCCCACAAGCACCGACCCTATCGGTTTCTTTTCTCACGCAAAAGCAAAAGATACGGTCCCACGCGGGATAGGCGCAGACGTGCACGTGTATTACATACCAGCCAAGCAATTCAATGGTGTTTACAGCAAGAATTTAACCCTGTCAAGTAAGTGTGGCATACCGTAATTTTAAATTCGAATTTTGATAATTTTTTTTGAATTATGTCATAAGAATTAATTTTCTATAAATATTTTAATTTCAGTATAAACGATTTATTTTTGATCAAACTAAAAAAAAATTATTGAAATAGACGTAAATTAGTCCAAAGATGTCTAGCTATTAAACTAACCGACACAATTACCATAGTTTTCGTGATTATAAAATAAATTAGCTGTCCAAATCACATCAATATGTGGTAGGTTGGACCGTTGGAGACAATAAATAACAGTATAAATGTTCATGTCGAGGTTAAAATTATATGCAACTCATTTTTTATCTATGGAGTTGTCTAGGTACCTTAAAAAAAAAAAAAAATTGGTACCGTATCGATATTTATTATATTTGTGAATATTTTTATTATTTTTATTTTATCAAAAAAAAAAAAAGAAAAATAATTATCACAATAACTATAAAAATACTCACAATAGTGAAAAAAATACTAATAAATGTGATAAATCACCCACAAAAGTGAATTATTTTTTTATACCGTAAAAATAATTACTACAATAATGATAAAAATACCTACAAAAGTAATAAATTTTTTGGTTATAAATCTACAAAAATTATAAAAACACTCATTAAATTAATAAATTTTAGAGGTATAGTACTAAATTTTTTTTCGTTACCATAATCAAATCATTCATCTATTAATAATTATGTATATTCTAGTTTAAATTATGTCACATTCGTGTCATGTATACATTATATTTAATAGAACTTACATTGATTTATTTGTTATGTAAGTCTATCAAGTCATCTTTTATTACCCGGCTCGTTAAAGTTAAACAACTTACTAATTTTATAATGATTTTGTGTTGAATTCACAACTTGTATTTGGTTGTATAATATTTAAAATTGAGAACACTATATGTTGAATTTTGTTGCCAGCATTAATACTATTTTTTGTGATGGCAAATTCTGTTTATAATTGGGAGTGTTAGGGTATGCAATAGTAAATTTGAAAACAAATTGCATCAAAAGTGTATTCAAAAGAAATAACTCCTAAATCTATATTACTCGAATCTGTTTCATATTGCATTATAATGTACTTTGAATTGTCTAGCTTATAAGAGAGAGAAAAAGAGGCAGAAGAAGACCTTAATCTATGTGAACTTGATTACGATCCAATTTGATAATGAGATGAGTCGAATTCAATAGGAACAAGAAGATCAATTGGAACACTCATTAAGGAATAACCGATCCTGGTTCTCAATAAATGGTTATCAGTCTTGCCACTAATTGTGAACTCTAGTGGGTTAGACGTGTTAGAAGTTTAATTCAGACCTAACTAAAGTTATAAAATTTTGAACCCTAACCAAATTTCATCCCGACTTTTAACCTGAGTATTGTCAAAGTTAATTTTGGCCTCAATTCAAGTTGGTTTGGATAAGTAATTCGGGTTCAAATCGGACTCATAATTCGGGTTTAATTTCGGACATGACACAATAAGTTGATCAACTTAAATTCAATAAAAACATAAATACACTTAAATTTTGTGTTTTTTTAATTTTGGGCTGAACCAAATTGTGAACCTGATTTTAGTAAATCGGGTTTGGTTCGAGTTGAACCCGAGAACCTGAAAGATCAACTCGAGTATAGTCTGAATTCAATTCGAGTTAAGGTTTTTTAGTCCAAACTTAATCCAAGTTTTAAATACTTTAGCCCAAACCCTATTTTTTTGGGACTGGATTTGAGTTAGGTTCATATTAGCCCGCCCAACTTGCCCTATTTTTTTGGGATTGGAATTGAGTTAGGTTCATCTTAGCCCGCCCAACTTGCCCTATTTTTTTGGGATTGGATTTGAGTTAGGTTTATCTTAGCCCGCCCAACTTGCACCCGTATGTGTGTGCAGTGCAATCAATACCAAGTGGGCTTATTCTTCTCATTCATTTGGTCTTAACTCTTAAGAAGCCTTACTTTGGCCCAAATATAAGTCGATTTCGAGTATTGGCCCAACCAATTTGTGGGCTTTGGGTATTGTTTGAGCCCAAATATTGTGTTCTGATACAGAAAATGAACTCCGTAAAGTGAAGAAGGTAGAATTCAAGCTACGATAGCATTCTACTCGATGGAGTCGTCGTCTATACCCTCTCAGTTCAATGTTCAGAGGTACTCTTTCTGAACACACAGACACACTCATAAACACGCAGATAAACGTGTTTATTCTAACACTTTGATCTCGAACTGCATAAACCCTAGCTATCCCATAACTTTATGTTCGAAAGAATCTCATTCTTAAAATTTTTATTTATTTTATCATTACAGTATTTATGTTTCTCGGTACTTAGTACTCTGGGTGTAATTGATTTGATGTTTTTTGTGTTCCTTGGACCATTAAAGCCCTATGACTAGAGGAACTGGCAGAAACCCAGGATGGGTACTTCCCAGATATGTGCATATACGTAATTGTCCCTCGAAAAATAGATATTTACCAACAAGATTGTGTTTGGCCACTGCAAATGGTGGGTTTAGGCAGGAGTCTCATGGGGTTGGCGACAGAGATGGTGTTATCATCGTTGACCATGGGTCGCGTCGGAAGGAGTCCAATCTTATGCTAAGTAAGCTACTCTAATGCTGTAATACTGCTACTATATCATGGTGTTTTATTAATTCTCACTTAAATAGCGGTGGGGTTGACCAAAGCTTGGGGCAGTTAGTGTCAAGGGACTTATGATTTCAATTTTGATGTCTTTCAGATGAGTTTGTGGCAATGTTTAGAGACAAGACTGGGTACCTGATTGTGGAGCCTGCTCATATGGTAATTCACCATTTCTTTGCTTGATGAAAACTGAAAAGAAATCTACATAGACACTTAAAATTAACCAAGACATGCACAAGGACACACACACACACACACACACACACACATTTTATGATCCATATTGTCAAAATTTTCTTTAGGGAAAAGCTCAATTTTTTTTTGGTTCAACGGGGTGTTTGGGTCAGCTCAACACGATTCACACCAGTATTAGGATATTTATGAGGGATAAATTCCTCATTATCTGACTCAAGTGATTGTTAAGATTCGAACTCAGGACGTCTAAGATTACAACTCGTCCCTGTTACCACTAACTTGGAAAAAGCTCGATTTATGGTAAACAAATTGGGTGGAAAATTGAATTTGTATGACCCATATAATAGAGCCAAATTTTAGTCACTTCGTTTGCAGTATTTTCTCAGTAACAAGATGGTGCATTTATGTCTTGTTCTTATCTTTCTTAGTGCACCACCATGTTTGAGAGTTCTACAAAGCCTACATTCTTTCTCTTGATGTTATTTTAGTGCAAAGTAAAAAGTACTTTTTTAATCTTGTCCTTGTTGCTTGCAATCTCACATTCCTCTAACCTTGTATTCTTGGCTTTTTGTGTTATGCATTCTTGATTGTCATGATGTTTTCCGTATGCGCCTGAAATCAATTTCTTGTCTCTTCAAATGTTTTTTCAATATACGTAGGAGCTGGCAGAACCATCGATAAGAGATGCATTTAGTTCATGTGTTCAACGAGGGGCTAATCGCGTAATTGTAAGCCCATTTTTCCTGTTCCCTGGACGACATTGGCACCAGGTAACTTAGAATAATATCCTATGGTATGTGGTTTTGGATTGGTTATGCAGTTAAACAGAATCTACAACTCCAATCTCTTGATATTTGGTATTTTACAGGACATTCCTTCTTTAACTGCTGAAGCTGCAAAGGAGCACCCAGGGGTGTCATATATTATAACTGCACCTCTTGGCCTGCATGATTTACTTGTGGTATAAAGCTCCTTCCTTGTCATCCTTAATTTCTTGAACCTTCTGTTTTACATAAATTCACCCAACCAATGTTTCTGGAAATCTACCTATTTTTAAGATTTTAATCAAGTTTGTGTTTCAGCATAATAGCATATGCTTTGATTTTCTGGCTTCCTTAGTTGAAGTTGGTTTGATTTTTCTCTCTGAGATCTATTTGCACAAGTCTGTTCAAATATTCTTTCTATTTTATTTGTCATTATAATACGTGTTTTCTTCTTTTTGACAATTCTTAATCATCATTGAAACCAATCAATATCAAACTTGTCACTACGGTGTCACCCAAATCAAAATACTTGGTTGATATGTAATAATTATTTTTTTAGTTCATATTTAAAGAAAATAGTGAATTGCACCTGGATCTCTCGAAGTGGCTGAGTTTTTCGAACCATGGCTTCTGGTGGAGACACTGGGGCTGCTCTCGCTGTGGGTGGTGGTGTCAGCGGAGGGAGGTGAGGGAAGAAAGGGTGTTTGATAAGGTTGATCTTGTTCTGATGCTGAATAAGTCTGAAAACAATATTATTTTGTTCCAACTAGGAATAAGAGAGCCAATGCTGGCATTTTAGGCATATTTTAGTTGATTCAACCTTTTTCAGTGGCTCTGACAAAAAAAAAAACCTTGTTCAGTGGCAGAGGGTATCTGTCTGTTACTTCTCAAAAGTTGTGGGTCGTCATGTCATTTTGCAAATAATATGGGTGTGGGTCTCTGTAAACTCAAAAGGGTTCGAAATTACTTTTCCTTAAAGAAAAATGCTTTTGCAATTGTAATGAAGTCAATCATTCATTCTAATATTAGAAGACTTGGTTTTTACAGGATGTTGTGAATGACAGAATCAACAATTGTTTGAGCCATATTGCTGGAAATGTGGATGAGTGTTCGGTTTGTGCTGGAACAGGCAAATGCCGGCAATATGATGATTAATCTAAATGACAAAGAGAACTCTACGGGATCTTGTAAACAGTGACTGTTTAAGAACGAAGGCTGCACGGGCTATGTTGTAATTGTTTTATTGTGATAGTGTCATCCACTAATTTTCAGGCTAGATTTTGAGATGCGGCTACTCGGGGAAGAAAAGCAAGTCAATATATTCTTTTGAGGATCACTTATGGGAATGCTTCTAGCAACGGATTCTGGGATCTCAGCTGCGATTAGTGAAGCCTTGCACTAGGGTGGCTAGAAGTGGATGATGAATGATTATCTGAAGACATTGATCCTCCAGAGTGTGGAAAAAAAACTAGGTGGTGCTTGGAGCTTCACGTGTATCCTTCTTTTCCCTTTTATTTTTTCATTTCAGCAGAATTTGTAAATTTTTTATCACTCGAATGGCAACGATAGGAAATAATTTGTTCTTATTTGAAAATAATATCTGTATTTTCTTATCAAGTACATAACTTTTCTAGGAAAAAGTGCAATACTTCAGCAGTATGGATGTACATGCTTGCATTCTTTCTTGCCTTTTTCCTGCCTTCTTCCTCCACTTGATTTGTTCGGTATTCTGCTTGCCTATTTTATTTTGGTTGACACTAACAGGTTTCTTGTTGATATTATATGATTAAGTCGCATTGATTTAGCTGTTCCTCTCGCCAATGGCAAATATGTTCCTTTTCCATTTATTGACCAGCCAATTCCTTCACCCAGTTCCAAATTCTTGTCAAACTCTCCATCTTCAGTTTTATACCCGCACTTGCTCGGGCCTGCGCTTGAGCTGGGGTTTCTTGATCAACAGGTTGTCGTGCTGCAATTTCAGTAGCATTTGTAAGAGAATAGTACAAGTCAACGTTGAAGAAAATTTTTCAAGGTAGTAAGCTATGATGGTCCATCGAATAAAGATGTCAATGAGGTGAGAGTTCTTACCATTTCTTTGGGACTGTTCTTCCCGCTGCTTCAATTTCTTGCTAAAGGACTTGGCTGCGCTGAAAACATTTGCAGGTCTTTCCCAGCCTTGCCCGAATACGCCATGCCCTTCTTTTGGTTGAGGTCGAACGACAAACTCGAGCACTGCCAGCTCTTCTCTATCCACCCAATGGATGCAGTTCACTGGACATGAATCTACGGATACCTGCAAATTGCGAGTCATTCCAATGGTTGCGGTTGTGTTTAAACTTTACACAGACCACCAACAGTCTACACTAGTGAAGTAATGATACGATGGGGTCAAGGTATGATTCACATATGCTAAAGTTTCACTCAATGGGGGATCAATACGGATCCCAAAACCTTGAAATCGATATTTTCAAGCACCTAAAAAAAGGAGTTGCCTTTTAGAACCCGATGCCTAGGCTTTCCTAAGTCCTAACTTCCTATCTAACAACTACAATTTACCTTTCCCTACTTCCTATCCAACAACAATTTCCAGAATCCGTTCTGACTGCATTTTACCTCGATTTGCCTGTCATCATCCCCATATTGAACTTTGACTCGTGCACATCCAAGAATTTCATCCATCATGAAGGTGTTATTGGCATGGTGCACACATTCTCTGCACCCTGCAATCAATTCAGGTTCAGGAGTTTCAATCATATCATAACACCATGTCATATGATACATACCATCTAATAGCTTTATGTGGATGTCAATGACCAAGAGAATCTACATCCGGATATGAGAAGTGAACGATCTGAAACGAATTCGTGAGGAAAGTCTTGTTTAACTGCTAAGGTTGCCATTGTATTTGTATATTGCATCGTTCTTAATGAGTCATGTCCCGTGCTTCATGTTTTTGAGTCGTATAAGTCAAATTTCTGTCAAAAGTTAGCTCAATCTACATTTAACTCATTTAATAAACGTATATAACCGAGTTCGTGTATGTCTATAAATCGTGTCTAGTTGTATTTGTGTCATGATAATTGATATATCACCTATGCAAGCATTCTCATCAACAAACAGAGCTTGAGGTCTTAGAGGTCCTCTCCATGAGCTATAACCAGGGCTAGACGCATCTCTCCCAAGCCCCCCAATTCTCACTTGGCCAATGGAAGCATCGTACTCTCTCCTGAGATCCTCTCTCATCAGCACTTTATAAGCCTCATTTAGCCGTAAGGTATGTTCATGGCCCTGAAACACCGCGATATTATTTTTACTCACGATTTTTTACATAATTCACATACAAGATGTAAATTACAGTGAGAAAAATATGAGTAAAAGACCTTTTGGCCTGCAATATCCGGGTGATATTTCTTTTGCAGCTTCCTGTAAGCTTCTTTGATTTCCTTGGAGTTTGAATCAACAGAAATTCCAAGCAATTGGTAGTAATTCTTTTCTGTTCTTGCCCTTTCTTCAGTCTTTTTATTACTACATCTGATTGTTGTATATTTCTGCCTCAATCTGAAAAGTATACAGCTAGGAGTTAAGTCTCCAGAATAACCAAACAAACAGTTTTTAGAGAGAGAGAGAGAGAGTGGGTTTTTGGTTTCTGCTGTGTTCTCGACATTAGATTGGTATATTCAAGCTCTGGTTATCAAGACATGATCGAGTTTCTTTAAGGAACCCATGGACAGAAAGTGAAAGCTTTGAGTGGAATACCTCGAGGTGGGCTTGTTGGTCTCGAATTGCTGATGAATTCGAAGATCCCTGGGTACTGAGAATCGGTGAGGTGATAATGCTACAGAGGCTGCCATTTTTCTGACTTTTCCGGAGCCCTTTGCTAGTCTTGACTCTGAAGCTCATACAAGAAAGGTTTTTTTTTTTTTTTTTTTGTTTTTTTAAGAAACAAGCAAAGATATTTTTGTCCAAAGTCCATTCCATAGTTGATGCAATCAAAGATATTTTGGTTTTTCAGACTACGAAAGGAAGTTGCCCATAATTAGTTTTTAAAATTTGTCTTTTCTTTAAAAATAGTTCTTAAATTTTTAATTATTTTATTTTGGGTTAATTACAATCTGCCCCCCCCAACTGTCCCTTGTAATTAGTTCCTTGTGGTTTCAAATATTATAATTTGTCCCCTCCAAATATCAAGTTGATTAAATTGACTAACAATATTGGCTAACATCTGAAATAACTATTACACCATTCGTCTTGTATATTATTTTTCATATTTGTTTTTCTTAAGTTAAGAAAATGAACCCAAGACTAAAAATATAGAAACCTTTGCCTCCGTCTCATCATAAGAAAGGGAGGGTTTCTATTGAAAGGGAGAAGGGAATGAGAATTAACTATTCGAGGTAGGGGATGATGGAAGAGTGTAAGTGTAATGGAACTATGGAAGAAATATGAATATTTAGAATGGATATTTGGTATTGGGGAAAAAAATAGGTATAAGGATAATTATATATTTTCAACAAAGTAGGAATTATATAAATTTGACATGTTTAATTTTTGTCAATTTTTATTATCTAAAAATAATTATTTGAGTTAATTCCAAAATATTTAAACTTAAAGGAGACTATTTATTTATTAAAATTAAAATCTGAAAGAGTGAGTTGCAAACTATTCAAAGTTAAATGGGTCATTTTGTAATTAACCTTTTTATTTTAGTACTTTAAATATCAATTTTATCTCACTTAAATTTTTTTGTCAATTTTAGACGTTAAAACAAATGAAAAATATATAGAAAAATTTAATGGACACAAAATTGATAGTTAAAAAATTAAATTAAGACAATTAGAAGTTCAAGAACTATTTTAAAATAAAAAGTCAAAATTTGAAGACTAAGTTTAATATTAACTCTTCTTATTTTATTAAGTTTGATTGAATAATCACATCATATGTTTTAGTATAGGTCTAGTTGATTTGGTTTGTACTTCGATTAATAAAATTTATAGTTCTAGTTGATTTGGCAAAATTATCAATTAATAAAAGTTAGAGTTGAAATTTTTTTTTAAAAAGAATTTTAAATTCCGACCCCGACTCCAATCGGAGTCAAAGTTATTTCTCCGACTCCGACTTTGCTAAACTCTGACTCGATGATTTAAGACTAATTAGTTGAACGACACATTATTTGTAGTTGACTTAAATATTAAAAAAACTTAAACATCTAATTATATTCTATTCATTTTTTATAGCAAATAAATTTGAACGAGTTAAAAATCCTGCCAATTTCAAACGACTCGATTCGTAGTGCTACATGCATCGTATGGGATTGGGATGAGAGCATCCCATTGAAATCCCAAATCACTGTAAAATCCGATTCGATCCCAGAGCAGCCAATGCGAGAGCTCAAAGGATTGCTCGTCGACGTCAATGGTGCTTACGGCGAGAATTCAACAGCCAATTTGGGCAACTCTCTCATCAATAATAGTCTCTCTCTCTTAATTCGCCTCGCTCTCAATTCAAGATTTTCTTGTAAGTTCCATTTGTATTATCCATTTGAATTGAAACTAGTAAGAGATTGAAATTCCAAGATTTTTTTAATCAGAAAATGCTGTTATATATCGAGAGCATCGTGCTACGATTTCTAATTGCGCAGTTTAATTGGAGATTATATGTGCAAAGGCTTCACCAGATGAACAATTTCACTAATTTCAGGTTACATTTCATGATACTTTTCCTATATGGTAAACACAAATATGTTCAGTTTTTATCTGTAAGAACTAAAGATCAGTGTAATTCGGCCATTTGTTAGAAGGCAAGTTGCACCCGGAAAGTGTGTCTACGAAGCACAACTCCTCGGCTGCACTGAAAATTGATTTATTCTCTCAGGGGCTTAAATTTTGGTACGAAGAGTATCTGTGCGTGCTAGTCGTATTTTTTATGGATATGTTGCAATCCAAATGCTTCATGGGTTACCAATCCTCCTACACAGCTATTGGAGATTATCCAAAAGGAAGCTCGTCAAGGAATAGGCTAGGAGTCTTTTGTCTATTTTACTTTTGGATTGGATGTTTTAATGTTTATTAAGGTTTTAATATAACAAAGTTTTTCTTGATGAAAAAAAAAAATTAAAAAAAATGCTTCATGAGTCATGACCAGTGTGTGTGTACCTTTCGATTTTTGTAGGTTTTGATATGTTGGTGGATGGAGCACAGTGCGAAAGAGGATTCATGTACCCGACCCAAATATATTGGGATGAAGATTTGTTGAGTTGAGTTGATCGAGTAACAGTTATTTTGGAATATACCAGTTGTGTCTGAAACAGTTTTAATAAAGGATCAACAGGCATTTCCAAATATATGACTCAAAAGAACCGGCACAATATGCCTAATCGATTGGAATTGAGAAAAATTTGTCCCTATTGTTGGTGGACGATCATAGGGCTGACATGTCTGCTTCAGGCTCTGAAGAAAGATTCACGCACTTCTGACTTTTGCAAGGAATTGTTGGTGCCTGTTTTTCTCTTGGTAACTGTGGTGATGAACTGGGGCCATCTCATTATCCTTGCAGCTACAGGTATCCTATTGAAATTTTTGAAAGCATTCGCCATCTGTTACATAATGAAAAATCATATGGACGAAGTGTTTCTTTTGACTTGTGCTTGTGATATAGATGCACACAATTACTTATGAACCACTGGTGTTGGGCAAATCCTCTTTTGGGACCTCAAGGTAGTATTACATTAAGTCTTACTAGATGGGTTTAAGCTTTAAGGCATATGCCACTATCACGGGACATAACATGGAAAATTAACTCTGATATGCGCACCCTTGCAAACTTGGGAGTGCTGAAAAGCATGTTCATTAAGAGATACGTAAGGCTTACCACTACTATTTGTCCACTTGTACAAGTGCTTCATATCACTAGGCTATATGGATGAGGGAGTATTCAGGGGATGGATAGAGATCTAATTTTATTTTTTTTCCTACTAATAGAGATCTAATTAACACGACTTTTGTGTGACCAATTAGTTGGGCTGGTTTGAATATCAGCCAAATTTGCCAGCAGATGAAGTTGGCCTGACAACTGCTAGATTGTCGGGAAAAATGGTTGGGCCCCTGCTGTTTTGCCTAGGTGGTTTCGGTACCCACTGCAAGCCCAATTAATACTACTCTTGACAGCTTCACTGGAGTTTCCTCTTCATGCTATGTTATCAATGTACAGGTTTAAATTATTGGCCAAGACATTTTAAAACTCTTAATGTGGTCTGAAACTCTGAATACGTTAAGAAGTAAGAACCATGTGAATAGGTCAATTTGTGTTCCATTTGCTTGTGCATCAGTATGAGGCATACAAACATTGCATGTGTAGACTGGTTGAGCTTTGAGCTTGATCAAGAGGATCATATCCTCAATTTTGGAGATTTTTGGGATAATAGTCTGCAACAGAACTGGCAGAGAACTAATTTGCATCTCTGAATTTGCATATGGTAGTTTATTTTTGTTTATATATGCATCTAAGAGATTCTGCTGTGACATGTTGATTGATTGACATTTCTTTTCATAATATCTCCAGTTGCGGCAGCAATTTATGTACCAGCATCCCTTCTTCTTATACAAATTGGAGGTGAGTGCATTGCACTAGCTGCTAGGCGTACTCTGTGATGTTTGGCATTTAATTCTTAACCTTCTGTTGATATACAATTAGCTGCTAGGTGTACTGAATTCAAATGCTCATTTTTAAAGCAAGTGGCTGGAAGTGATTATACTTCGAATAACCAATAATATTCCATCTACGGCACTTTGGAATTTCCCACAGGATCCCTGTCGAATGCCAAGTTTACCTATCTTGTAGGCACAAGCATTCCTCGAGTGACTATCACATAAGGGGTTATCACATTTTATTTTACTCCAAGACAGCTGTCCCTTAATGCCACTTGAACTTCCACCAGGGAACCAAACAATCAGGTACACACTCTTCATTAGACTACTTCCATATCAGTTAAACATTTTCTGGCCATAGAAGGAGTGTGGTAATTGCACGTAGTCACATATAAGAGTGTTTACCTGGACTTGCAGACACTTACTGGTTATTGAGGCGACTTCTTTTGGATGCAAGAATTAGTTGAATCTGTGAATTACATTCAAATTTGCTTACTCTGTTACCAATAAAAAATTTGTATGGTCTCTTCTCTACTCACTGAGCACTCCTTAGTACTGCTAGTGCTTGGGGATCATCTTGGTCTCTTCCCACCCGACCCAACATTACAAAATGAAAATAAAAAATTCCCCATTAATATTAATAATGTTGATTCCTGACTTTCATTATCAACTTCCATTTACTATAGTACTTAACTGATTATTGTTATAATATGGGTCACGCTGCAGTCATTATATGCATAGAAAATTATAGTCGAAGACTACATGTTTCTCTATGTGGCTTGATTTGAATAAATTGATCAGAAGTTTACCCTAACTGGAATTCTAGGTCGTTGGAGAGTTTTGCCATTGTTTACATGTCAGGGAGATTTTCTCTACATAGGAACAGAGCTCTTCAGAGTCGTATCATAATTTGAGGTTAGCAGTGGAAATAGTCGTATCATAATTTGAGGTTAGCAGTCGAAATTATCGGTTAATTCATAGCTTGAGAGAGTTGTTTCATTGAAGGGCAGTGAATTGCAGGATTCTGCTTTAAGATTATCCTTCTTTTTCTTCTCCCCTTTTGATATGGAAATTTCAACTTTCTGAAATCAAATTTTGATGCGAAAGGTAATAAAAGAACTGCAAGGTCGTGCTATTGTACAGACCCGAACCAATGGTGGGAAAATAGGCACCATATTACTTGTTCATTGAAAAAAGCAGTCCTTGTCCGATGTTTTTTGGTAAGGTTCTACCCTGGGTTTATGATCCCGCTTCCTCTCCCATCTCTTACTGTCTACAGTTTATTATCATTTGAGCTTGTCAAGTCTGAAGTCTTAGGGGTTACCATCGACTTTCCCGCAATTTGGGGGACTAGGATACTCCTCAAATATTTGGCAAAATGGAGGTGGGATCTACAAATGGAAAAAACACATCCATTTCAATCCTGTTGCACAATGTGAAGGTGTCATCGTATGCAGAAGAGTCAGGGATACGATATGATAGTGCTAAGAGCATCGTTATCTTGAGCATTATGCTTTTAAGTTGAGTGCAGGATGCTCTTGTCGTAATGGTCCGTTTAGTAGGTGGATAAAAAAACGGAAGGATGGAAAATAAGAGTGATACACTTTCCATCATTCAAAGAAGAAATCTTTCCTTTGTGTTTGATAAGAAAGATGGAAAGTAGGAATGATTGATTTTTTGTTGTGTGTGATAAGATGGAAAAAGTTTTTTTTTTTAATTTTTAATTTTTTTTAGAAAAAAATAAATACATATTTTAGCATTATATTTATATATGAAATTAATGTATATATAATATATAATTGATAAACATGATATATGTATATATCAGAGGATATATAAATATACATTTCAACACACATAATTAACTTTTCATTCACTTTTTCTCCCAATTTTAGAGGATAGAGGGATTAATTTTGGTGAGTTGGAAAGAAATTTAATTCATCTATTTTCCTTTCTTATCAAACATGATGTTTTATTTATCCCCAAACTTTCCATCCTTCTAATTTTTCATTTTTTCATTTTCTCATTTTCTCATCGTACCAAACGAAACATTAGTCTCTAGTGCAGCATGTCTAGTGTTGGTTTTGCTGCTGACTTTTCTTTTTAACGTTGGTCTTAAGAAATAAATAGGATGTTAGCACTGTAGTATTCGAAACTCTAAAATTTCTGCCAGGGCCAGGGACAATTTGGTGATGAAGAGTTGTCCAAAATCTGAGTTTCCATAGAGAAGTCTTGGTCAATTTGATACATGTTGTTTGTTGGGTATGATGCTATTGACATTTATATATAAGGGAACCATTGTCTCTGACTCTGAATCTTCAGGCATGAACCTCGTAGAACAACGTAGGTCTTTGGTCTTCCATATCTGAATCTTAGACAAGCAAGTAGTAATCGTCATTGATGGAGTCAGGTTCAATGGAAGGGCCACAGAACATGCCACCCCATTGTGGGAAGTAGATGAGAGTGATTGGGAGAGTGCAGAGAAGCATCATGAGACCCATGAGAGAAATGCCTGTTTGGGTTGAGAATTTATTAGAGCCTGAAAACAGTAGTAACTGGGTCACTACGGCACCCACAGTCCCACCACTTCCCGTCATCCCTGATATAACTCCAAGTGACCTGCATGATAGTATCATCAAATTATTTTGTTAAGTGTTATTAGAAGCACAATAATTCCACTATATATTCATGCAGTCCTTCAAGTATGCGATTTATTTTACTTTTAGTTTTATCATTTTAGTCCTTAAAATTTTCAATTTATTTTACTGTGGTCCAATAAAAAATGATGTATTAAATAACTAACTAATTCAATAACGTACATTTCATGTGACCACACTTGAGAGGTCATCTTGATCCATGAAGTTTTGCATTTTGTATCAATCTGATTTAGGGCTGTTAATTGAGCCGAGCCTATCGAGCTCGATTTTCTAAACGAACCCAATAGTTCGACTATTTTACATATAAACGAGCTTAATTTTGCAAGCTTGAGCCGAGCTTTCTAGTTTTTTTTTGAAAAACGAGCTTAAAAAATTGTTTAATCTCGGCTCATCAAATTGAGTTCTCTCCGAACCGAGCCGAATAGCTTGGTTCAATTATCAATCATAGTCCGATCCCTAAAGTTTGCAATCAATGTGGGGGTTTGTGTTTGAGTGAGTGTGTGTTTGTGTGTCATTATTAAACATTTTTTATTTTTATTTGTATTATTTATTAAATATAAATGACTATCAAATATATTTTTTGTTTTCAATTCTTACTAAAAGCAAATAAAAATTATTTCTGATTTTTATTTTTTTAAAAACACAAAAACAAAAAGTTACCAGACTTGACCTAAAGTAATACAATGAAAAAAATAAGAATCGAAGTGATGGAATTATTGTTGTATTTGCGCTGTGTGGGACACTGTGTGTGATATTTTTATAAGGCAGTCGTGGCAACCTTTTGATCTAGTGTTTCCTTCAATAAATGTTTTCAAGACTAATGTCTTTTGGTTCTTTAAAGTTTGAAGAGACACTGCCTGACCCATCAATGTGGTTAAAAGGAAAATCAACGCACGCTTTAATAGATTTTTCTATGAATTGGTCTAAATCAACTTTAAAATCTTACTATTACGGCGCTCCCAAACAAAGCTTCAAGTTGTGTACGTTGCACTTGCCAGCGCTGTTAATCAAATCAAACTTGAACATTTTTTTAAGCTCATTTATGTGTAAATAGTCAAATGAGCCAGCTCGTTTATGTGTAAATTAGACTTGAATTAGGCTCGAATTCAGCTCAATTAACACCCTTACTTGCCATTAAATCAACTTGACTGAACTGCTTTCATAGTTTGGCCTACGTTGTGCTTTGTGTCGATATCCCAGAAAACAAGGAATGAAATGCATGCTATGCATAGGTTTGTTGTCCTCACAGGTTTACGGTACAAATAGACTGAATGACTTGAGCATTCAACTTTTCATATTGAATTTGTTTATTTGCTTAAAAATATTTTGAATCAATTCGAAGTAACGAGTTTTAAACATCTTATTCAATATTAGTTTTCCCTATCTAAATTCCGTTTCTACTCATTTCGATCCTTCTTTTCAAAGAAATTGAGGTTGAACTTGTGTTTGAATTTAAACTTTATTTTAATAATAACAATCATTATCTTCCTAAATTATATTTCAATAATATTACTCGTGTGTATGTGTGTGTATATGTATGTATGGGTATACTCCGTTCTTTTGGTTGTATGGAAGTGTACCTTTTGGAAACAAATGGAACTACCCCAAACGTAAGCCCAGAAGCAGCTTGAACAAACAAAGAGAAGCTGCACATTACGAGTATAGACCCCCAGAGTGAGTTGACTCGCCCGAGTAACACACAAAGTAACCCAGCCACTGTTTGCACTACCCACAAGCTCCACAGCCTCCCTCTTATCCCAAACCTCTTTCCCATCTCGTCGGAAACCACCCCACCGGTCGGCCTCGACACACAATTCGCCATCCCAAAGCTCGCCGCTATAAGCCCCGCCGTGTCCATATTCACGTTAAACCTGTCGTAAAAATACTCCGCTATGATATTGTCAGTTGTTAGCTCAACGCCGAAACAGAACCCATATGTCAAACCCAAAATCCATCCTCTATAATTCTTCAACCCATTGAAGAGAACATTGAAAACCTTCTGTTTTGGCTCTGTGCTGGTTCTCCGGCGATGTTTGTAGTTACCGTCCGGCAAGTCCTGGCCAAAGGCCAACACCATGAGTCCAGTGGCAGCTTGGAATATAGGCGGAACAATAAAAGCGATACGCCAAGCCATAGAAGATTGCACGTTAAATTTCATGATGAGAGTATATAAGAGCGGCATTACAACTTGGGCCAAACCGGTGCCGACGTTAGCCCACCCGGCTGCGACGCCGTTGGCACGGCCAACGACGCAGCTGGAGAACATAGAGCTCATCCAGAACTGGCTGGACACGAAGTTGGCTAAAGAAAACCCAATGAGAAAGCGAAGGAGAATGAAAGCTTGGGGTGAGGAAACGAAAGCGATGGAGAAAACTATGGGAGCAGTGACGAGAGAGAGAGTAGCGGAGGCCATACGAGGGCCCACTAAGTCACAAGCGGGGCCCATGGCAAGGCGAGAGAAGATTGATCCGGCGAATGAGGCTATGCCGGCGTTGCCGACATCGGTGTCGGAGAGGTTGAGGTCGTCCCGGATGATGGGGAGGAGCGGAGGGATGGAGAAGGTGGAGAAGAAGCAGGAGAAGAGAGAGAACCAAGCCAAGTGGAAGGCTCGCATGTGAGGTGATGATAGAGCGAAGGGTTTGAATTCGGTGGCCTTGTGATCGGAATCGACTGGTATGGAGAATAAGGGTTGAATTTTGGAAGGAGCTTCCATGGCGGACGATGATACGGAAACAAAGCGTTAGCTAATGCTGGTTCATGAAATGAGTGGAGAAGATGTTAGTTTATTGTTGAGGGACTGTATAGAGCGAAGGAAAATGCTATATGAAATTAAAATACTGAATTATTCAATTATTATCATTGACTTATATTGGGTCTTATAGTATTTATTAAGACCTAGTAATCTAGTGTAAAAGAAAGAATTATTAATTAATACGGGTTAATTTTGTATAAGGCGATAAAATACTAGATTAAATGTCAGATAAAAATAATACTCATTATAATTCAGTATTTGGTATGATATTGGATTAAGACTGAGATAATAGAGTATTAATTACATATTAATAAAAAAAATATCAATCTAATCTAATTATTCATGTTTTTGTTTATTTGGTGGGCAAAATAGTAAAATACAACCTAATACGGTTACACTGTATTACAATACCACTTTTTCATCTGGTATTAAAATTTGTTTAATAGTACGGGTATAACGTATTATTCATATACATATTTCATACATATACGAAATAACACTGGATATAATACGAAATATTTTTTTGTTATTAAAAATAGTATAAGATTGGATTAAAGAGTTTTAATTTGTTATGACTACTTAATCCACTTCTTAATATTACAACTAATCGACTTTTAGGTTCTGTTTAGTTTGCATCTACGAAACTATTTTTTCTTTTCGAAAACAGTTTTTGGGAGAATGATGTTGTTTGGTCAGTTGTTTTTTGAAAATTGAGAATAAAAATTAGGTAGATTTAGAGAACAAATCAAAGTTAGTTTGTTTATTTTTGAAACATATTCGGAATTTAGAAAACACTACCACCACCACGACTATACTTCCACCACCACAACACTTGTATCATCACTACATTTTTATTTTCATTGTTTTTTGGGTTATTGTCAAAACAAGTTTTACTATTTTTTATTACGTAAAAATGTTTTTAGAATCATATAACCCAACAAGTTAAGCGACACAAAAAATATCAAAAATAATTTTTTAAAATTCTTCCGAAAAAATAATTTCGAATATTATTTTTTGAGATGCAAATCAAACAAGAATTTATTTTTTCTACAAACTTTTGTGTTTTACTAGTGTGAAGAAAGAAGACTTTCTAATCTATTGTTTTAATGATTGATGAATATATTAAGACGTACAGTATACATATGATGCCTAGATCATTCTTAAACCTTTGTACGAGGAAAGAATAAAAAATACAAAATTATAAGAACATTGATCATTGACTGATGGTGGAGACAATTTTCACAAAATCAATTGCACCACTCTGCATGAGAATTCTTAGGGTCTGTTTGGTAAATTTTTTTGGAAGGGATTTAGATTGACCCAATTTATGTCACACTCTTTTTAGTTTACTATATTTTCAAGGATACCTCCTCCATTATCAAAAACATCACTGACACTCCTTCTCGTTTATATTTAAACATATTTGATATCCTCTGCTATTAAATTACCATTTCTAACAAAAAAAAAATTTCGAGTCGATTATCTCTAAACAATATTTCTACATAAAATTTGATTAAAATTCGAGTCGATTAAAATTTATTTTTCTACATATAAAATTCGAGTTGACTAAAATTCGTTTTTTTTTACATATTAAAATTTGAGACGATTAAAATTCGATTCGAGCTAATTAAATTTTATTTTTTTTACGTATTAAAATTCGAGCCTATTAAATTGTTTTTTTTTATGTATTAAAATTCAAGCCGATTTGAGCTTTACCTGAGCTGTTAGCGCTGATTAAAATTATTTTCAAGTCGATTAAAATTTATATTTTTTTTAACTTATTAAAATTCATATTTTTTTTAACTTATTAAAATTCATGTCAATTAAAATTTGATTCATTAAAATTTGAGTTAATTAAAATTTATATTTTTTATGTATCAAAATTCGAGCCAATTAAAATTCAGTGTTAGTGGTTAAAATTTGATTTAATTTTTAATCGGCTCAAATATAATTTTAATTGGATCAAATTTTAATATATATAAAATATATTTTTTAATCGACTCAAATTTTAATATGTAAAAAAAAAATTAATTAACTCAAATCGAATTTTAATCGACCCAAATTTTAATACGTAAAAAAATTTAGAAAACAGAGAGTCTCGTTGACAATATGTCTATCTAGAGAGGGTGTAGATGAAGTTTTTTCTCAAATATATCACGGACAATTTAGTAAAATTGTATTTTAGTTAACAGTTTTAATGTGACAGTTGGTGTTAGTGAAGATTCAAAAAATATAGAGGGTGTCCTTGAAGATATAGTAAACTAGAATGGGTGTGGTTGAAATAAAACCCAAAAAATTACAACACAAATATATTGGATGAGTGGATTCCATTAACTTTTTCAATGAGATTCACTTATCCAACAGTGGATCCCAATTGTGAATTCTAATAGTAAATACAACTTATTTATACGATTAATTACATCTCCAAATTAGATATAAATACCATTTTTTTTCATTTCTAACATGTTGAAGCGTAGCCTTGAAAATTGATTTTAAGAAAGTAAAGAAACACGTATTTTATTTAAAAACAAGAAACAAGTATTCTTTTATTTTATTTTATTTTTCTAAGTTTTCTGATTGCCATTGATCCTGCGTGTGATCAACTGCTAATGCATTTAGAGCTGAAATTTGTGACTGCGAATCCAAAAATAAAACGTCAAAGTTGGTAAAAGTTCCGTGGTGTATTTGCCAATTTGATTGAAAGAGTTCCTACGTAGCTCAATTCCACAACGTTCTCATTAATACGTTAGATGGATACTACCCCAGAAAAAAACATAGTTTTTGTTAGATTGCTCCAGCTACCTGCTAATGGTAGTCATATACAATTTCAATTTGTTGTCTAGACTCTAGATAATGCATGGACAAACGAAAACCAAAAACAAGGACTTCCTATTAGGAGGCTGAACAATTTACTAGATTTTTTTTTTTTTTTTTGGGGTCTTTTTCTCAATGTACATCAAGAGAGAAATCGAAATCGAATTTAGGTTTTCTTCTATTTTTCTTTTTGAGAAATCATCCATTAATAACGGGTGACTTATTTATATATAATAAGTCTCTATCATCACGAAATCTTTTGTTTAGAGTCTAAGATTATGGCTGGTTGTGATCGTATTTTTTTCAAGATAACTAAGAATCAAACTCTTTTTGTTTTGATCTGAGACTGCTGCCTAAATTTAGAATGCACAACCCTAAGAGTAGTTAGTTTAAATAGGAACAAAGACAAGCTGTAAACTCAGACGTTTTAAATTTGAATCTTGAAAACTCTTTGAGGTCAAGTCATGAGAGATTTATCCCTCATGAATATTCTAGTCCCGGTGTGGATAATCTACATTTGACCGGATTGAAGAGAAGATTAGTTGAAATACGCATAAATTAATTTGAATATCCTTAATCATTGAAAAAAATAATAATTTAGAATGCACATACAATCATTCAAATCTTGAGTATATCAAGTCAAGTGAGCAACTACTATAAAACTGGTGAGGGTGGGAGTTTTTTTTTTTTTTTTTTGGGGGGGGGGGGGGGAGGGTGATCAACGGTTTCTTAATTGGGACAACAAATTCTACAAAGATCATCGAAAAAGATCAACTAGGCCTGAATTATTGGGTACGCCATACAACTTTTCTTCTTGTTATTTTGTCCTTAAGTGGGGTGGCTGTTAGGCTCCCTAAATATCCTGGTGGTGATGTTTCCATATGAGTCCCAAATATACCTACTGCCCTCTCGGTTGGAATTCCTCTAGGTAGGTTGTTTTAGGTTGCCAAGTTAGACAAGGTTTCTCGAATTTAGATACTTTTTGATATATATATATATAAAACGAATTATTCACTATTAATAAGTAAAAAGATTCACTAATATATAATGGGTCCTATTTGAATGCATGATAGATAATTTATCAGGAAGAAAATTGAAGAGAAAATAAATAATGGGTCTCACATGATTATATAGTGGATGATCTACTGTTGAGTGAAATTATTTGAAAAAATAATGGAGATAATCTCAATCCGTGAGGCATGCATGTATCTTTTGTTAGGGTGAAATTTGAACGGATCAGTTGGAATTCAATTCAAATTTTATTTATATTTTTGTCATTTTATGGTTAATCCAATGAATTAATGGTCCTTCGAACAAGTTGGATGAAACTTCTTCTTCACACTCAATTCAATTCCCAACTAAGACGGATGATTTGTCATTGACACAGACAAATTTAGTTCCATCTCCCCACAAGTCACTCAATCGAATTAGACAGGATTGGATATATCCCACTCAAATTTATCCTGTCTTTTACCTAGGCCTGGTCAATATGGCCCAAGAATTGGTACAATTCCCAAACTCCGGCCAGCCCAGCCCATGGGTTACCGACATTGTCTCCTTTGGTGATGATATATAATAAAGGTATAAGCCATCGTATAATTTCAGATGTTGATTGGTGGGGTTAGCTTTCTGTGCAGCAGAAAATATCTTCAGACACGACAAATTCATGATCAATACGTCCGCAGTGGCAAGATAATTTTCGGGCATCTTAATCCTTTGATAATACGTCACTAGTTTTGAACAACTTTGGTTTGGTTAGCTCTTAGAAGAGTTAAGTGTATGTATCTCATTTTGATATTATTATTTTTTATTGTGATAATTGTAGTGTAATATAGATTACTCATAATCATATTTTATATGATCAATCGTACTAAATATATTGAGATTAACTGTTATTTTGTGTGACAACAACATGTAGTTCGAGACACAATTCATCTTATCTCTGTTTCTTTATCTAATCAGACTGCTGACATCTTCATCGAGGCATATTGTTAAGTAATTTCATAATTTAGTTTTTAAACCAATTTGATTTTTACTTTACCTCCTTGAGTTTAAGGGGATTTTAATACACTAGCAATGCACCACGTGCGCTGCACGTCAATAATTTTCGTATATAAAATATTAATAAAAAATTTTAGGTATATATGTACCTAAATTAAATATCATCTCAAGTTTATAAAATTTATGTTTTTATCGCTCGTATTATACTATAGAATTCAAAAAATTTTGTCTATTTCCAACGATTCGTTATTCTAAGAAACAAAGATAAAAATAATTTATTTTAAAATTCATTTGGTTAGGTTTTAACTTATAATTTAGTGAATAAAATAATAATAATTGTCAATATCCTAATAAATTGTTTCAACGCAAATAGTGAACATTGGATCGAGTTAGAAATTTTTTTCATTTTATTTTGGGGTCACGTGTAGGATTGATAATTGAGTCAAACTACTTGGGTTCAGTTCGGATAGAAATCGATTTGGGTTCTACTCGTGTTTTAAACGAGCCGAACTTAAACAATTTTTTAAAGCTCGGCTCGAGTTTACAAAGCGCGACTCGTTTATATGTAAAATAGTTGAGATATTCAAACTCGAAAACAAGTCAAACTTGAATAATTTTTTAGACTCGTTTAGAAAAACGAGCTCAATAAGTTTAGCTTGAACTCGCAAAGCTCGACTCGATTATTAGCTTTAGTCATGCATGACATGTCAGTACCCCAAAAAAAATTTGGTCAATAAAGTATTCAATTTATGTCACTTTGGTCCCTAATCAGATAATCTGTCAAATTTTTTTATGTAAGTGACTACGTGTCATTTTTTTAGACCGTATCACGTGATCATTCCATAAAAAACTTAACGATCCGTCTCTATAAGGACCAAATGACATGGATTAAATATTTTAGGGACCAAATTAATAAAATTGATATAATGGAGGATTAAATTGACAAAAAAATGTATACTTTAGAGATAAAAAATGCTATTAACCCTCCAAAATATGGTAAATATCATAATTGATCCCTGAAATTTTGTCTTCAATTTTATTTTGTTCTTTGAATTTGTAATTGTCTCAATTTAGTCTTTTAATCATCTATTTCATCTTAATTAGGTTATTTTATTAATTTTTATCGTTAAATTAACTTAAGACTAAGTCTAATATGATTCATTTCAACGTTAATTTAATAGTAAAAATAGATGAAATGACTTAATTGAGATAAAATTAAAAGTTAAAAGATTAAATTGAGACAATTAAAAGTTTAGGAATCAAACTAAAATAAAAAGGCAAAATTTAGATGCCAACTATGATTTTTACCCAAAGTTCGAATAGTCGAGCTCTGGCCACGCCTCTCTCCCGCCTAAGAACCTGATAGCACTCGACTCCGACTATAAATACTCTTCGTTCGTTTCAAACCAAAGCTATCGTTTCTTGTTCACCAGGTAATCTCTCTCTCTCTCTCTCTCTCTCTCTCTCTCTCTCTCTCTCTCTCTCTCTCACACACACACACACACACACACACACACACACGCACATATTTCAAATGGATGAATCTCCATTCTACTTCTATGTTTATGAATGAACAAGCAAACATGCTCGCACACTCACTCACTCACTTGTTCGTGTTAAATTCTGATAAATAGGCAAGAGATCAGGAATTTACAGGATTTCTAAATGATTAATGTTACTACGATACGAGTAAGAATTGGTATAGCATTGGAATAGAGATCAAGATCTCGCAATCTAATGTAGTGGATTTCAAGTTCATTACGAGCTCTTCATAACGTGCTTAGAAAAATGCCGATTCAGATTTGAGGAAATTTGTTCAACAATTTTGATCGAGTTGTGATTCTTAGTGCGACCTCAGTGAACCTTGATCTGGATATAGCAGATATTTGCTATTACTGCTGATTGACAATTCATCGTCCAGAGACTGGCATTTTGAGTTCATCTCTTTCAAGGAAAGGAGGACATAAATTTTGTGTTTGACTGTTTGTATTTAGATACTAACAATGATCCATTTGTCAAATTATTGTGTGTATGATCCTACTTCTTTTATGCTTGAAGTTTATATATCAGGAGATATATGGCTTCTCAGACTTTGGTAATCCTTTTGTTTTGAAGTAGAAATTATTTCTGTAAGGACTATTGATATAAAGATTTAGAGATTCTTAACCCCCAGGGCTCCTCTTTTCTCTGTACTTTTGATCTGTGAGGGTTTTCAACTTTGCGAATGAGTATTGAGACTTCGCGCTAGTTTGCACTTTGCTGGGTAGAATGAACATAAAATTATAGTACGATTGGAAGGCAAAAAAGAGGATTGTGAGAATGGAAGACATGGATAACATCACAGTTTTAGATTTTATGGAAAAAACATGTGATGACGTTCTGTAAATGTTGATTATTGTTGAAATGCATGAGCAAAACTGCGTCTACTTCTTGTTGGCCACTATTTTTGAGTTTCAGATGTGATTTCCTAATGGAACTCAAGCCTGATGTGATTTCCTAATGGAACTCAAGCTTGATGTGCTTATAATTATCTAGGCAAATACTGGTGATTTTTTGGTTTTGGCATACTCAGTGCAACAAATGAGCCGATTTATGGATACATACTCACTCAAGTCTGTCTCAGATTTGCCTGCACCTTTCCGTTCAACTTTTAGTTTCAGGTACTATATCGGTCGATCTTTTCTTTTTTGAACCTGATGTAGAATGTGGTTATTAGATGTCAAGTGGTAGACAACCTTCATATAGTGTTTTTATATCCATATCTTTTTATGTAAGATATCTATTGTGACTTTGGATTTGGTTATTTCTTTTGATCAAACATTAAGCTAAGTAACATGAGTCCTTTGTTTTTTGTTACGTGACAATTAATCCTATAACAAGTCTCTTTTATCACTATTACAATGAAGCCTGAGCAAACCACACACCCAAGGGAAGAGCAGAATAAAAACCTAAAAGAGTATAATACAAAACCTAAAAGGGACACTTGAGAGATCAATACTTTCCTTTGGCCTGATCTCCTGGTCTGGAGCATCAAGGGTCGCCAGCTAAGGGTTGTTTAATGCTCCAAACCAGGAGGTCAGGCCAAATGAATTAATCAAGTCCTTGAGTAGTTCTAGAAGCATACTAAGTTAAGCATTCACAGCTGGAATGTGAGCAATCCAATTTTACCTTCTTTCTTTTATTTTTTTGGCTATTTTCAGACAACTGCTTAGAGATAACAACCACTGTAACTAGTTCTGCAAAGTAGACGCAACAGTTGATATGGTGCTCATGCCTAAACTGTGCAAGGATTTCAATTTTCTTTGCCTTCTGTACATTCCATAGTGGCAATCTTATAGGTGCTAAATGACCTGTGAATAATTGTCTTTTTATGTGTGCTTGGGGATACAATTGTGTTGCCATACAGAGTGGACTCAGCTGCTCCATATACATACGTTGTATGTGCAGGTATTTTAACTCGTTGCAGAGTGAATGCTTTTCTGCTTGTTTCCTCTCCGATGTGAACATGGTTATTTCAGCACCAACTGGAAGTGGAAAAACAGTGCTTTTTGAGCTATGCATTTTGAGGCTTCTCTCAAAGTTCATCTCCCCAGAGGAAAGATTCATCCATCTGAAGGGGACTCTCAAAACAGTAGGTCCTTACCTAATGCTAATGGCTAAATTTTATACGTCAGTTTCAATATAGATTTTGTAAAGGAGATTTTAAATTTTCTATGGATGTACTCCAAAGCTTGCAATCATTGTTTTGCTTTTTCCTGTTGCGAGTTCTTTGTATTTTTTCTTTTGATTGGGGAAAAGAGGGGGGGGGGGGGGATCTCTTAAACCTCTCAGTAATACTTTTTCATCTATCCCACGAGTTTCATCTAATTAATTCAGCAACTCATTTTCTTTGATGAAATAATATCCGTTGTTGTTCAGCATATTATTACTTAAAGGGCAAACTTAATGCTCTTGTGGCTGTTGCATTATGTTAGGTAATGTATAAGTACTCTGTGCAGCAGTTAATGAGTTGTCTTACTGTTTTTCTTGTCTTGTGGTATCAAGATCTACATAGCACCATCTAAGGCTTTGGTTCAGGAGAAGCTCCGTGATTGGACCCAGAAGCTGGGGTCATGGGGGATAAATTGCCTGGAGCTGACAGGTGACAACGAGTTTTATAGCATAAGAAATATACAAGAAGCAGACATTATTCTAACCACTCCTGAGGTCAGTATGCAAGTCGATTTTATAAATGTTTTTGTTTGTTTGATTCTAAACCTTGTCTTTGGAGCATGTACTAAAGATGCCTATTCTTTCTGTAGAAGTTTGATGCAGTGACTCGGTATCGCATAAAAGATGGTGGCTTGAGCTTTTTTAGTGATGTAGCCCTTGTACTTATCGATGAGGTTCATTTGTTGAATGATCCTCGCGGAGCAGCTTTGGAGGCAATAGTTAGTAGGACAAAAATGCTTGCTCACAACCCTGAAATGAAATCAAGCCCTCTGGCCCATGTCCGTTTCCTTGCTGTTTCTGCCACTATCCCAAATATTGATGATCTTGGTAAATCTCAAATTTTAATTGCACGGCATTGAAGAAATCACATAATTCCAGTTTTTATATATAATTATCAGCATCCAAAACTTATAATACATTTTAATTTTGCAGCTGAATGGCTTGTGGTTCCTATCCAAGGAATTAAAAGGTACATTTAGAGGCTATCTCAAAGTGTGTGCTTGTTCTCATCATTGAGTTTTGCCTGTGCAATCTCGTCTCTTTCCATAATGTCTGCAGGTTTGGAGAAGAAATGAGACCTGTAAAGTTGACTACCAAAGTTTTTGGTATGCCGTTTCTGCCGTATTAGTATTTCATCAAGTGTCTCTCCCAATCATTCACTTATGTCAATAGAACACATGTTACGGGAGGGTTGTTAACAGCTACACTTGTTTCCCTTCATGCTGTTCCATTCATATGGGAATTTCCACGATTACAGAGTCTGTCATTAGAATATATACCCTTATTTACAAACGTGTATGTCATAGTCACACATATTTTCATATATGGGATTACAGAGTCTGTCGTTAGAATATATACCCTTATATACAAACGTGTATGTCATATTCACACATACTTTCATATATGACGTTAATCTACTCATTTATATACAGATATGTATGTACTTACTGCTGACTGCTTGCAGGCTACACACCCGCAAAAAATGACTTCCTATTTGAGAAGGTAAGTGCGTACAGTTCATTCTCATGTTTGATGACCCTGAATGGAGTTCTGGAAAATACAATCTTTTACTTCTTCTATCAGGTTCTAGTAATTGGAAAGATATTGTTGAAGTCCTTATTTGTTGAATTTTCAATTATAATTTTTAATTAATTTTATTTTGACAAGTTGAATCCATTTCATTTTCCTGACGACTCACTTCATATCATCACTCAGCGCCTCCAGAACTATGTTTTTGGTAAGCACATAGCACATACGAACTAATTATCATATTATTCTACCCTCATTTTGTGTTTTTGTCTGTTACATTTTAATTGTTCCATATTGAACATTCCCAAAACTGATTTTCAGATATACTCATGCAATTCTCTAGAGGGAAATCTGCTCTAGTGTTTTGCTCAACCAGAAAAGGTGCACAAGAAGCAGCGCAGCGACTCTCTCAGATTGCAATGACATATGGTCATTCAAATCCGTTCATCAAAAACAGAGAACAGCAGGAAAGATTAAGGGAAACTTCGCTGTCATGTAGTGACAAACAAATGCAATCATATATCATTTATGGTGGTACTTATTTATTTTGTTTACCACACAACTCCTATCAATTATGGTTCTAGGCAAAGAGAATAAGAGAAGTCATTGTCTAAGCATTAGCACTTTCCATTTTTCCCCTGCAGTTTGTCCTTGATATAGTTAATTATTTTTGGCAGTTGGATATCATAATGGTGGACTTTCTCTAAAGGATCGCAACCTCATTGAAGGCCTTTTTCTTAATGGTGATATTCAGATTCTGTGCGCTACAAATACTCTTGCCCATGGTGTTAACCTACCGGCGCATACAGTAGTTATCAAATCAACCCAACACTTGTACGTTGATTTGTTTTTCTGCGAACTTACTTTTCAAATACCAAGCATCTGCCTTTCTGTTTAATCTGTTATTAGTTGCTGCTTGCCCAGCAATAAAGAAAAAGGGCTCTACATGGAATATGACCGGTCCATGATACTGCAGGTGTGACACTTATCTTGGAGATTCTTCTGAATCACTACTGTTCTTGTCTGCAGAAAAACAAATTTAACATAACTCCTGTAAATTGGGAGATCAATAAGCATTAAGACACTTTGCATGAAATATTTCACTCTTGTACCAACTAGACAGATATCATCATCTTCAGTGTCTTGCATCTATGTGTGAAGATGATTAGCTCTTATGCAGATGTCTGGAAGGGCAGGTCGTCCACCATTTGATGATACAGGAATGGTTATAATCATGACAAGAAGAGCAACAGTAATTTATTCTCTCTCTCTTTGTCTCTCAGGAAACATTCAGATGCACAATGCACGTAGGTGTGATATATTGACTAGTTTACTATTTGGCATAGGTTTTCATGCTCATATTTTTCTTTATTAAAATACCATTTTCCAACTTCATAAAATCATGTGCTTCATATATTTATCAATTTCTGTGTTGCTTCATGATATTGATTCTACCAATCTTAGGTCCATCTGTATGAGAATCTACTGAATGGATGTGAAATGGTGGAATCACAGTATGTCTACAATTTTTATACTTGCTTTGTCGTGCTTAGAGTTTGACATAAACTGTGACACAGTTTGCATGCATAGATAATTGATTTGTTTCCGTGTTCTTCAGGCTGCTTCCATGTGTTACGGAGCATCTAACAGCGGAGATTGTTCAAATGACCGTCTCCGATATAACAAGGGCGATAGAATGGATGAAGTGTTCATATCTGTATGTGAGAATGAAAAAGGCATGTTCTAAGTGGCATAGTTTAAAGGAAGCTTATTTGGATATTCTGTTTCATTCAATTATGTTTCTGAGACCTTTTTACAAAATCAGAACCCTGAGAATTATGCAATAAAGAAAGGGATACCCAGTAACCGTATAGAGAGACATGTACAAGGTACTCTGACAAATACACTGGTTAAGTTGTTGAAATCTTTGTATATATCTTCATTACCACTGCTTGATCAACTATATGGTCGACCAGAGATTTGTGTTCAGAAAGTTAACGAGCTGTCACGAAATCAAATGATCTGGACTGACGAAGACGGTTTTCTCTTGAAGCCGCTTGGTATGATGTTTTCACAATACCACTGTCTTGCCATCTTCATTGGTGACCAAAGGAATTTTAACTCATCTTTCTGGTCTTCTTGAATTCAGAGCCTGGAAGGTTAATGACGAAGTATTATCTGAAATTTGGCACAATGAAACACATTATGCAGGCCTCTGCAACCTGCAGCATAGATGATGCACTTCATATTATTTGTCGTGCTGAGGAAATTGCTTGTATGCATTCGTAATCCAGCTCCCATCCCATTGAATGAATAAAATGTGAAGTAACATATTTCGTTGGCTGCAAAATGAAGGGATACAGCTCAGGCGCAATGAGAAGAAGCTCCTAAATGACATAAATAACGATAAAGATGGCCGGCTTCGCTTTCACATTCTTGGAGATAAAGGAAAAAGGAAAAAGCGCATCCAAACCAGAGAAGAAAAGATATTTGTTCTGGCAAATGACTGTTTAACTGGGGATCCTTCGGTGCGTGATTTATCCATGAGTCAGGTATCCTTGCCTCACAATTTTAATGAAACATAGCATCTTCATATGCTTTAAGCCTTACTAAATAACGAATTGTTCTGCAATGCTATAGGACATGAACTCCATATGCGCAAACGGGTGTAGAATTGCAAAGTGCATGAAGGAGTATTTTATTTTTAAAAAAAATTACAAAGGAGCTTTAAATTCTACCCTTCTAGCCAAGTCTTTACATCAAAAACTCTGGGATGACAGTCCATACTTGCTGAAACAACTACCTGGCATTGGTATGGTTACTGCTAAGGTATGTTTTTGACGTCTGAGGTATGTTTTTGATGTCTGAATTGCTATGTGAGACATTTGATTTCTTTATCATGGACAACATTGATATATTTTTTCTCAACCCTACCCAAAATATTTTACTCAGGCACTACATTCGATGGGAGTAAAGTCATTTGAGACTCTTTCTGAAGCCGACCCAAGGAAGATAGAGATAGTTACAGGTCGAAAATACCCATTTGGGAACCATATTAAGGATTCATTGCTGGCACTACCCCCAAAAGTTGAGATGAAGGTTGAAGAAACTCAATGTCAAAGGAAAGGAAAATCCAAGCTAGTATTAACTTTGACTAGGCTATCACAACCTACTCAGTCAACCAAACGACATTATGCTGACATGGTATGCATTGAGGATTATGTTTTCTACTGCTTTTACTTCAAAAAACCAAATTTTCTTTTCCAATGTATTGTTTTTTATGTAATAAGTCATTTTGTTGTCCTAATGCAACTTTATTGTTTTTCTTGCAGGTGGTTGGTGTAGAAGAAGACAACGTAATCCTCTTTCATGAGAAAATAAGGTAATGTTGCTCAATTTGTTTTTGGGCTGTGATTGACATAGTAACATTGCAATTATGTCCTGAGGGATTTATGGAATTATTTCTTATGCCGTCAATGGTTTGGAGGATGCAATTTTGGCAATCAATACTAGAAACTTCCTAAATGTTCTTCACTAATTTGGCTCTCCAACTGTGGACCCCTTTGTGTTATCACTTAAATCTTTGCAATATGCCATAATGACTAGAACAGCATGCTTGGCTTACCGGATGAAATGACTTCTAATCAAATGTCTCTTCTTGACTTGGTTTCAGCAGAGTGGAGGAGTTTTCAAGGTATGGAAACTTCGAATTCATGGTCTGCTGTGTCTTTTTCACTTTTTGTGTCTTGTGAGGCACTCCAATGGGTTACCAATATTTCTATGAAATGATCCAATCACATGAGTGTATCCGTGGTTTAGTTCTTTCTTTGTTATCTACTGGGTGAGGTTTTTTTTTTTTGGCAGCCCATATAGTGCAACAATTCTACTATCAAGCCCTCAGGAAGGAAAGCTAACTGTAAAAGCAGATCTGATTTTTGAAGAATTCAGTAAAGTTCTCTCATGTTTGACAGACCTATACATATCAATTTTCTCGACTTAAGATTTAATTTCTACTGCTGTTCATATGCAGTTGGTATTGATCTTCACCAAAAAGTTAAACTGATTAAAGAGTTTGCATCTAATGTGATTCATAAACATGGAAAGAAGCAGCCTTCATCTTTCCTTCAGCCGAAGGACCTGTGTACTAAAAAGCCTCATTTGAATGAATCCAAAGGGGAAACGGCTTCCCTGTAAGTAATTGTTTTGACTTGATATATTTACAAGTATACACATACATATGTGTACATTTATGTTTCATCTATACCAAGTGTACTATGTGATCAATAAACAAGATTGGCCATAAAATCGAAGAAAGGAATGGGGACATAGCGAAAGACTCGATTCATTGCTCTTACATTTTGAGAAAATGGAGTGATAAAGGCCATAGTATTGTACGCCTGCAACAACAACAAAGAGGTGTGGCGGAAATGAGAATGAGATGGATATGTAGAAAAAAAATTACTGAATTATGAATGTATATATTAGTGAAACCGTAGAAGTAGCAGTAATAGAAGTTAAATTATGAGAGAATCGACTTAAGTGGCTTGAGGACGCCTATAAGAGACCTCTTCTTGCCTTGTAGAGGAAAAGTGATGTGGGTACCTATCAACAGTAATGTAATGTGTGATGGCCTGGAAGACCGAAAATAACTTTAAAGGAGATAGTAAAAATGGATATGACAGTTTGTTGTTTAGCAGAAAAATGTGGTGCTTGATAGAGCATAATTGCAGATTAGGATACATGTAGATGACCCTAAAATAGTTGGGACAAGGCTCATATTAGTTGAGTTGAGTTGAGTTGTATATATATTCTATTTATACCAGTTGGTTTTTCAGTTGCTATTGGCCTTTGGAGACAGTTACATACCTTCCAATATTCTAAACCTTTGGTTTTGCATACCCAGGCCCAGCTTCAACCTTCTAGATGATGATCTGGAAGAAGGTAAACATTATAAGACAATCCTATGCATTTTCAGTATCCTTTTTTCATATGGCTTAATGCTATCGCTACCTTGAATAATGAAGGTATGCCTGCTGTTGATACTGAAGATGATGAATGCAAAATTATAACCGATAGAACAGTATTTGACCACATACGTGAAAAGGCTAAGAACTTACCTGTCTTGGCTAAATCAAAAAATGCATGCTCTCCATCATTGGAGACATTGACTCTCATCAGAAAGCGCACCCGTGAGCGGCAACTTCAACTTGATGACATAGAGGTTTTGGATGAAACTGGGAGCAATAAAATTCCGCATCAGACTATGTTAATTCCATCTGCAGAACAAAGAGAGGTGGAACAAAATGGACACAACATCAACGTTGATCAGACTTCAAAATATCACATCAGCTCTAATACCATTGATCTTGAGAATGACACAGGTAAATCTTTTCCCCATGTGCTACTTCGATTTTTTTTCATAGTTTGTATCGGATGTTATAATCTCTAGTTATATTTGTTGAAGGCATGCTTCTGCCCGAACCCGAGGAGCGCACATCCAAACCTCTAACTGAAGGAACAATCTTTGAACACATACGAAGAAAAGCTAAGAACTTCCCCATCTTCGACAACTTGAAATCCATTGAATCCAAATCTTTTACCATTGCAAGTGAATGGTTCCGGGTGAATCAGCAGCCCGAGTTTAGTAGTGCTGATTTTGACGAGATTGACATGGCAAACTCAAATCAAGTTGTGCGAGATACTGTGATAATTTTGGATCCAGAACCTACGGATACAAAAGAAGATATAACTGAAATGAAAGGAGACACAAAAGGAAAACTCAATATGCTTTGTGGAAGCTCTTTTGGCCAATACAGAAAAATGGATCTACCTCCAAAAACCACTAGCAGCGATGCTATGCCAACATCGATAAGAGATCATCGTCCATGCCTCAATGTTCCCTTGGTAAAGAAAGAATTCCGATTCCCAGGGAGCTCCACAGACGCTAGTGGGGAGCAGCTGTATTCTCCAAGTCTATCCAAAAGGCAGTGCGGTTTGGTTGCAACAGCACATGAGAACGGGGAAGTAGATTCCTTCCTTGGTTTCAAGAGTGTTTTTTCATTCCTCTGATTGGCTTTACAACGTAGAAGATTTGCTAATGTGGATTTTTATTTCCTGCACTACTTTTCTCACTCTTAAAGACCCAATGCTTATATATATCAGTATCCGAATCCCCAAGGCCCGCCCCAACCTAGTTATCGGCAGAGATATACTCAGTCAGTCCTCGCCTTGATCGACATTGCCTGTTCCTGCCGTTTAGATCCTAATGATCTCCTTGTTTTTCGTTACTTTAAGATTAAAGAGCACTTCTGACTGTTAGTTTGAAGAATAACAGTTTCCCAATAAATATAAGATTCCACCCATAATCTAATGGTTATGATGAATTAGGATAGTAAATTAAGTCAAAATAACATTACTACCGTCAAAAACACATTAAGCAAATTTTCATGTTGCCATTGCTTCACATGCATGGTTTTACCGCTCCCCTTGTTTCTCATACTAGCAATGTTATTGAGATTTAATTTATTGACTTAATTTATTATAACCCTTTGATTAATTTTTAGGTCCAAATAATATTATAAGAATATACACCTATATTTATAGCATGCTTCTTTTTAAAAAAAATTGTGGTTAAAAAACTTAAAAATAAATGAATTGAGTTACTATAAATAACAAAATTTCTTAGACATTTTTGGGTGACAAATGATATCAAAAAATTAGCACTCTCCTCAACTTATAAAAAACAGAAAATAGTATTGCTTAGAGAATTTCAAAATAACATCACTTGGCACAATATATTTATTCACAATATATCAGAATAAAGAGTAATGTTATAAGAATTTAATTTTTATATTAAATTTTATGTGATACATCTATCATCATAAAATAAGTGGATCTCATTAATGAGCAATTATATATATCTCAAATTTGTATCACAAATATGCATCCCAAATTAATAAGGATGGTTGGATAAGTGGGTCCCAATTAAAAAAGTTGATGGGACCCACTCATTTAATGATCCTCTTTCATTTGGGATACACATTTGAAATACAAATTTGGGTTACATAATATTTCCCCTCATTAATAACGAATATGTCACATACGTTTGGCTGAAAAACTAACAGCTTCTTGTGAAACTCGGATCTGAATTCTGAAGTAATCAATCATGTATGTGACGTATAAGTGCTACCCAAAAATTTGTTTTTTGAGGTGATGATTGAAAATTAGTATACGTTATTTATTTTTAGAGTAATGTTATGTGCACTAAAGTTTACACTGAATTATTTAGAGTCGTTGAATTAATGGATCTCATCTCATTATTGATTCAACAACTATAGTTAATTTAGTGCGCAAGTTTAGTGCACGTAAAATTATCCTTATTTCTAGCCACAACAGTCACGGTGCTGGTGGCAAAAACTACATCGTTTTATAGTCAATTTTTTTAGCCAGCGGTGGCCGATTAACCATTCTGCTGGAACGTAGGCCCAACCATTAGCAGCCACGGAACAGTTGGAGACGCTTCTGTTAAGAAGCACGTACCTCGACAAGCAATGCTTCCATTCACGTGCTAATTTACGCTGTGAGTGCTCTCTTGATAAATATGAAATACGTATAAGCGTCAGATCAACACCGTCAATCTAATGGCTACCGCATCAAAACGACACCATATATATGTTAATTTGTATTTTAAACAAACTATGAAGATTCCCAGGCAGTCTACTGGAGGGCTATACGTATAATCACACGGAATCATATTCATAGCCTGCCCCTTTCACGACATTCGCGATGGTTCCAGAGAGGTTCTGAGCGCCCTTTTGCTCTCTTCTGTTCTGTCGACTCCCATTTCACACAGAATCCTCCCTCTTGCGTTTTTGATCAGCAGAACAGAGGTACGTACGTACGCGTTTTGATTATGCTTTGCTTTTGTTTCATGATGATGTTGTTGTTGTTGTTGTTGATGAGGACGTGTGGGATTTAGCAGCGTGGACGTGGAGGATACTCTGTTTTCTAATCTAGGGTTGGGTTGCGTCCTTAAATTCAAAGAAAAAACTTTTGTTTTCCTCTGGTGTTTCTGATGTTTTCTCTGCAACCAAACTGTGTTTGTATTTCATTTGCTGGATTAAAGACGATATTTATATAGAAAATTAAATGACGCTAGTCTACCCTTCGTTTTGTTCTAAGCTCTGTTTGTGCTGTTGTTTGTTCTTCTATCCATCGTAATCTTCTTCTTCTCTACAGAGAATAACTAATATGAATAAAAGGAAAAGTAAGTCCCTATGATCAGTTTTTCTATAGATCAGAAACGAGTAATTCGATGCATGCATTTGTTTACTGTATGCTCTTATTATGTCAGATTGGTATTTTTTTTTTCCATTTGCTTGCTTGCGTACATCGGGTGATTATATATGCTGCTTTGAAGTTGTTTTCTCAATTGTGTTTGGTCACTGGGAAAAATGAGGGAGAGCAAAGAACAAGAGATTTTTTTCTAAGTTTGTTTCTGGGGAAACAAAAAATACTAACAGACTTTGGTTAGACGTGAGAATTAAACTGATATTTTTTTGGCCCTTTGGTTGGGTTTTGCAGGTGAGAGAATGGGTGGTGCTCACAAGATTGGACATGCAGTGTATAAGGGTCCAAGTGTGCTGAAGGAGATTATGTATGGAATATCTCTTGGGCTTATGGCCGGTGGCCTTTGGAAGATGCACCATTGGAACCTCCAGAGGAGATACAAGGAATTCTATGATCTGCTTGAAAGAGGTGAAATCAGTGTTGTTGTGGATGATGATGTGTAGTAGTAGTAGTAGTACTAGTAGGTTGTGTAAATTTCCATCACCCCTTGATATAATTGATGTACTTAATGTATGGTTGTCGTGTGGATTGATAAGAAGCCCAAAAATATTAGGATCTATTGTTAATCAAATAATTATGATGCATTAAATTAGTAAATTAAGTCAATAAATAAGATTCAAATAGTAATTATTCTTTTATTAATCTTCAATATGTAACTATGCATGCTGGGTAAGTGAACTAGTTTTTGAATATTAACGTTTTCTTCTATAGAAATTTAACCTTGTAGATGATAGTGTCTTTACTCTTCTGGTGAGCAGTATACATATTACTTCAGTGTTGGGTTGGGTTATTTTGTGAAATTTCTGAAATTTAAGAGTTTTCTATACTAGAAACCTTATAGGATATAGTAATTTCAATGTTTTTCAAATATGTACTTTTAGGTCTCAATATGTGTTGGGCCGTTCCTACACATCCGCAAAAGAAAGAAAACCGGTCACTATAAAGTGTCTTTCTCCAAAAGAATCGGACGTCAATCATGTTATGTCGTATTATTTTCAATCAAATCATTGTTGGATTGTATTATTTTTAATAGACCTACCTGGGACTATACAATAGGGGTGCAACTCGGGCGGGTTGGGCGGGTTAGACAGTCAACCCTAGCCCAACCCTAGGTATATAATCTTCAACCCTAACTCTAACCCTAACCTTACCTCGGGTTTAGAAACTCAACTCGAGCCCAGCCCGAGTTTAATTCGGGCGGGCTCGGGTTGAATTCGGGTTCACTGCAAGAGAGAGACAGAGAGAGGGGGGGAATAATTACAAATTCATAAAACAATCCATATATTTCATTCATAACAGTGCACGATTATTGATCATCTGTTTTCACACCAAAAAACTAGTAATCTCAAAGTACAATCCCAGAAAACATAGAAATTAGGCTCATAAAAATATTAAACTTAAAACATCACACTATCACACTAATTGAATTCGGGTTCGGGTTGAAATCGGTTTGTCGATGCCTCAACCCGAGTCCGGCCCAAATTGAATTCGGGTTGAAGTTTTTTGACCCAAGTCCAACCCAAGTATTAAAAACCCTAGCTCAAGCCCTAATTTTTTCGGGTTGGACTCGGGTTGAAATCGGGTTGCCCAACCCAAGTTGCACCCCTACTATACAAGGTGGGAAAACACTCTACCGTGGGTTTGTAGCTCATGGTCCCTTTGGGTCATGTTGTCCTCCAAGTACTAATCTTCTGTAGGGTCGGCCCACGTTATGGCTCAATTGGTTTAAGGAAATGCTTTTGTTTCGGTCCAACTACTACCCCTTTTTTTTTTTTTTTTTGCCTTCAATAAAAATATGACAAATATAAAATTTATTTATTAAATTATTTTTATAATTACCGGCTCAAATAAACAAGACAATATCGATGGACAGTTTTAAGTTTTTGCAATGGATTTCGATTGAGAGAGAGACTTATGCTCCGTTTGGTAGGAATGATGGAAAGTAGGAGGGATACACTTTCTATCCTTCAAGGAAGGAAAATAGGATGGATACACTTTCCTTCCTTCGTGTTTGGTTGGATGGATGGAAAATAAAAATGACTAATTTTTTTTTTTTTTTTTTTGTACTGGATACGATTAAGGGTGACAATCGAGTCATATCGTGACAGATTCGTGTTGAGTTATTACGGATTTATGTCGAACATTAGTAAAATATAACTCAACTCATTTAATTAATTGTGTCGTGTCAAGTTACGAGTTGGCCTGTTTATTATTTTTTATTTTTAATTTTTTAAATTTTTTAAATTTTTTAAATTTTTTAAATTTTTTTAATTTTTTTAATTTTTTTAATTTTTTTAATTTTTTTAATTTTTTTAATTTTTTTAATTTTTTTAATTTTTTTAATTTTTTTAATTTTTTTAATTTATTTTTAAAATTTTTTAAATATATATATATATATAAATACATATTTTATCATTATATTTTTATATGAAATTAATGTATATATATGTATATATTAAAAGATATATAGACAAATAAGATACATCTCAACACAAATAATTAATTTTCCATCCACTTTCCTTCCGATTTTGGAGGGATTGATTTTGGTGAGTTGGAAGGAAAGTTAATCCATCCACTTTTCCATCCTTCCTACTTTCCTTCCTTACCAAACATAATGTTTTATTTATCCATCCCACTTTCCATCCTTCTAACTTTCCATCCTTCCACTTTTTCATCGTACCAAACGGAACATTAACCAGCGGATAATAATCCGGTTTATGCCTGTCGAGTGGCAATGCTGATAATCCACGGGGACTGGTCCGTTGGTTATTAGTTTTTTTCCATACACTCTGGACGGGGTCCCAAGCAAAGTTTAGGCCACGAACACAGCCCCCTGCTTCTAACAACCATTGTCCACAGGTAGTTGGCAATACTGTCATGCTTATCACCTCTTCTTTCGGAGTGCGATTTGTCAGTACACTTTATCTTCAATTTTCTTTTTAGTACGTCATTTATCATTTATTCACACTCGTCAACGGTGGATCCCTCACCCATTAATAACAGATGATGTGTCAAGAAAAAAATTAAAAATATATATATTATAAGAGATTTGTCTTTCTTCTCTCCTCTGTCCTCTCTCGCTTTCCTCCAACACACAAATTAACACCCAGGAAGATCATCGATTGATTGCAATTAATGCGAGTTGATCCTCTTCCATTGATGGAAAGACCAAAGAACCAACTAGTCCCCACCCATTGGGATGCTACGAGTTTTTCCCTTATGCACGTATCAAGTAACTAACAATCATAAATTATATCTAACTTCTTCAATTATGTCTTATTCCTCACATTACCCCTATAATTATTATTATTTATTTTCAAATGACTCACAACTATAACATTTCTCAAATTGCAACTTTAATTATTAAAATTTATTCCACTCTAACCCAATTGTAGACATTGAAAAAAGAAAAAGCCAAAAAAAAATTTACAGAAAAAAAAAAAAAGACGAATGTATGATTTTAGAATAATGCAAAATAATTCAAACAATTGACAGGAAAACACAATTAAAATCCATTAGTTAAAATGAAAAAAATGAGATCAGCATCATAAGTGGAGGGCCAAAATTCAAATTCCACCATGAGCAAGTGATAGTTGTGCAGTCACATCGATTATTGGTAAAAGCTGCCAAGTGTATGCTGATTAATCAAACTTTCTAGAAGAGTTTCCAACGTAAACAGAGAAATATATCAAAGTTTCACAGCTTTAAACAATCCACTGATTAGATCAGAATCCAGGAAAGTTTGAACATTTAATAATGAACAAAGCCCTGGAAGTGGAATAAGTGTATTTTTAGAGGGGATGTGGTCCAAGCAACTGCTCCAATCACCAACTTTTAAGCTCCGTTAAGAGGGATGAAAAATTGAAAAGATAAAAATTTGTAAAGAATAAATTTTTTATCCTTGGAGGAAAGAAAAACATTGTCTCTCCTTTGTGTTTGGTACGATGGATGAAAAGTTAGAAGAATTAATTTTTTATTGTTTGGTATTGGAGAAAAAGTTGAAGTAAAGAAAATATACATATATTTAATTTACCATTACACCCTTATGTATACATATATTTTAAGGGCAAAAAAATCTATTTGTTCAAAAAAATGAATAAAAAAGTCAAGAAATTAATAATTTGACGTGTGACCCACAAATTTGGTACACTTGTACATAAAAAATGATAAAATAGGTGGGCCACACACTTCCTTCCGTACACTTTTCACCCAATTTTCCTTTCCCCTCAATTTTTCTTTCATACCAAACAAAAGAAAATGTCATTTTTCATCCCATTTTCTATCCACCATTTTTCATCCACCAACTTTTCCACCAAACCAGGCTATTAAGTATTAATGACGGAATTTCCATTTGAGATGGGACAATAGGCCCCACCAGTTTGGAACCAGTACGGCCACCCTAGAAATTGAAAATTGTTCCCAACCATATATGGCCTATGGATGTATATATTTTTTTTCTATTTTTAAATTGAGACCACCATGAATTTAAATCAGATCTACTATATTTAAATGAATTCACTCCTTATTTTTTGATGGCTTAATTTGTATGAGGTCAAGAATTTAAAGTCACTAACGATAAAACACGTGTTTGGTTGATAAGATAAACATCAATTATTTAGACGAATTGAAGCGTAAGTCCTGATCTAACTAATATATTGATTGAAAGATCGGTGCATGTACCAGGGGTTTGTCCTAAATTCTACTTGAACTCATGAACCTGAACGACCAAGTCGCCTTTATCTCGCCAAGAATAAGCCAGGAATTTTCCGTCATAAAAAAAAAAAATAAGGCAAGTCAGAATAGAATTGACATAGATCCTACTCCATCCATGTCTCTGGTCATTACTCTGCATTATCTGAAGGCAATTGTAGGCAAAACTTCAAGAATATCAGACTCTCTGAGGTGCAATGATCTGCACAAACACATTATTTTTCATCTGAACTCAATTGTAAATTTGAATTTCTATACCTCATTGACCAACAAATTCCTCTTTTTGGATCCTTAAGATCATGCAAGTCTTCCTCCAAAACTTCTACCTGTACAAGGCAATCGATTCGATTCTATTATGGCTACACTGATTTACTAGAAAATTTTGAACCTCTATATCACATATATATATATTACTGGTTCTAATCTTCACTTCATGATGGCCCATCTGAACTCACAATACTAGAGGACCCTGTATAAGTGGATGAGACCTCAATTTTTGTCAAGGCATTTGATATTGAACTGTTGATGCTGTAAGAGCCAGTGGAGCTGGTTGGATCAAGTGCTTTAGTACTCAAAAAAGGAGGTTGATTGGGCATGGGAATTTCAGAGTCTTCATTAGCCAGCATTTGAACAACTTCATCCATGGATGGTCTTAGAGCAGCTGAAGCTTGTGTGCACAAAAGTCCAATTTGAAGCACCTTGCATACCTTTTTTGCTGGGAAATCATCTTTTAGGCAAGGGTCAACTGATTCAGCCAATTTATCTGCCTTGTAAAGCTTCCAAACCTGAGGCCAAAATTACACAAAAAAGAAAGTTTTATATTCAAAATATATTGCATGCAGTCCCTGTTTTTTTTTTCTTTTTTGGTTCAACGATCAGGGGTGTTCAAGTCAGCTTATGCGTACCACGACTAATCCCCTTCCCGGTCAGGTCAAAGGCAGACCATCCACGCCGGGACGAGGGTATAATGAGGGAAAAATTCCTCATGGCCTAATCCCAAGGAGTTGTCAAGATTCGAATTCAGAACGTCTGAATTTATAATTTATCTTTGTTACCATTTGAGCTACCCATTGGAGTTTATTCTCTATTTTTGGGAATAGTATAAGCAAGCCTTTGATAAGCTGGTGAGAGAGGGTTCGTATCTTACTGTTTGTAAAACGGAAGTCGAGTCTTCTATGAAGGCGTTATTCCTTTTACCACATACGATCTCAAGAACTAGCACTCCAAAACTATAGACATCAGCCTTTTCTGTAAGTTGTCCACGGACAATATATTCGGGAGCCATGTACCCTCTGCACCACCAGAAATTCAAGCATTATAGAAACTAATATAATTCACATAGAAATTTACATTGCTAGGAAAAGAGTGAAACTTAAGCCACATTGAAATTTATCTCTTACAGAGTCCCGGCAATCCCAGTGCTGAGATGAGTCTTATCAGCTGCAAAACACCGAGCAAGTCCAAAATCAGCAATCTTTGGGGCGAGACACTCATCAAGAAGAATGTTGCTGCTCTTAATGTCTCTATGGATAATTCTTTGCTCAGCACCTCCATGAAGATAGGCAAGCCCTTCAGCTGTTCCAACTATAATGTCTATCCGCTGCTTCCAGTTTAAGATTTGAATGTTTTCTTTATCTGCACAAGGAAATCGGCATATGATCATGCTGAAACTATAATGTGAATGCAAAGAATTTGCATTACAATCGTAAAAGGGGGAAAAAGATTTACCGAAAAGAAACTGATCAAGGCTCTTGTTGGGAACATACTCATAGACCAGGAGGCTCTCAGGGCCTTCAATGCTACAACCCAAAAGCTTCACAAGGTTCCTGTGTTGAACTCCACTGATTATGTTCACTTCGTTGAAAAACTCATCTACCCATTGCCTAGTATGGAAAAACAATCTCTTTACAGCAACAGTTGTGCCATTTGGGAGAGTCCCCACATATACAGAACCAGCTCCTCCTTGGCCTATTTTCTTTGAAGAAGCAAAATAATCTGTTGCCTTCTCGAGAGTTTCGTATTTGAAATTCAAACCCGATCTGTTGAATGAATTTGAAATTTGCCCGAAATTACTCCGTTCTGCGTGATTGTGACAAAGTATTATTAGGCACTTGTTTTAACGTAATATCATATTTTCCTATTACTACGATATTTGTTTCAAAATTGTACCTTTTTTCAACTTTGACACTCTAACATAGGCTGCATAAGCAGCAAAGAGTGATACCATGAAGAAGGCCGCAGCAGCCAAAGCAATAGCTAGAGTGACCCCTATTTTAGAGACCCCTGAAAATAAAAAGAGTTAGAAGAAAAAGAAAAAGAAAAAAACTAAAACAAAAACAAAAAAGAGAATTATGTCATGGATGTCCTTATCATAGTCATAGATCAAATTTGACAACATGAAAGTAGCACTCAGGAATAAAAAAATTCAAAGATGTCAACACTTAACCTACCCATTAACGGAAGAAAGCGATAGAGATCCAACCCAAGATGATAACAAATATGATCAGATACACCTAGGGATGATCTGTAAATTCAGACAACTCTCAGAACCTGGGACCAGATCATGAAGAATTTATCCCAAATAAATATCTTAGTCTCAGCGTGGATGCCAACCTTTGATCGAATCGAAGAGAGAATTAGTCAAGATACGCGTAAATTAGCCCAAATATCAAACCCCTTTAACCGTTGAATTAAAAAATGAAAGCGATAGAAATCCGCAACAAGTCCAAAACCAGGACAAACCAAAAGGTAGAACAAAGAAAATTGTAATTTACTTTGACAGAGAGAAGAAGTTGACATAATGTGACTGAATAAGGAATACCTAAACAGCTATTGCGACAAAAACAAAGTAACAATAAGACTTGACCCGCAAAAATAAGAAAACAATTAAGGAGAAAACCACCAAAGAACGGATCGCCATGAAGATCTTATTGCAAAAAACCACTGAATCTCATAAACACAATCAAGAAAACAACATAGACATTACATGAAACAGAAGGGGAAAAGGAAAAAATTACATAAACACAAGACAAAGAACTTGATTTTAAATGCAATTCAAATTTGAGCAAGAACAAAATAAAAAATACACTCATCTCACTTTCAATTCAATGTATTCCATAAATTCTTATATGATCAATACTTGAAAAACAGGCTCACCTGAATGTTTCTTCAGTTTCTCAGCGTCACTGCTGAAGAACTTTTCGGTGGAATATCTCAAGTAACAACCAGCATTCAATCCCCTCCCTTCCCTGCTCGGAAAACACCCTTTCACGTCCTTACCCGCCTTCTCTAAACACTCTCTACACCCCTCTTTGCTCACAGTCTTCCAGCACTGTGCCAAACCATAAACCCCCTTCATTGCCATGACTCCGAAGCCTCCATTCAACACCGCAGATTCAGTCACGTTGTCGATCAACTCTCCAATACCCTTCTCAAATTCCAACGTCGCCGCTTCATTTCTGTCCAATTTACCCAATGAACTGCTACAATTCACTGTATCTCGATCTGGGTCGGTGCTTTCGTTGTAGAAACTATGGTTATCGTAACGGAGGAAACACCCATCAAGATATATACGAGCTGAGACAGAGGGGAGGCAACGGGGTAGTCTCGTTCGACTCGCGGCGTAGCAAAGAAGACAGTCGGTGTGAGATAGGTCTTGGAAGCATTGGGCTAAGGCGTATATGGGTGGTGTTGAATTGAATACGTGGTATTTACCCCAGTCGTTGGCCGTGACGAGTTTTGATAGAACTTGCATTTCTTTGACAAAGATTGGGATGTAGCTGGTGTTTGGTGGTGGTCGGTTGTGGTCACAGAGGAGGCCAGCCTCTGAGATTCTCGTATCGGAGTATGAAAGTGAGAGAAGATTGATGAAGAAGAAGATGAGCCATGGGAGATATGCGAGGTTTGAGGTTGAGAAATGCATGTAATTCGACTTGGGTATATTGAAAGTCTCCTCTCTCTCTCTCTCTCTCTCTCTCTCTCTCTCTGTTTTTGTGGGGGCTGAACTGAATGTTTATCAGGGGAAAGGAATATATGTAGCAATGATACAACAGGGTCAGTTTCAAACTGGCTCCTTCGTCTTCTCTGTTTTCTATTCTTCCTCTTGGGATTTGGTAACTTTTCCAGTTTAGTTGGGTGTGGTAAATGAGACTAGCAGAGTAATTTGCGTAAAGCTGGAATCTAGGCGTCCAGCTACTATTCAACCCATCTTCTTTGATGGTCCCACGGTAAGGACTCTTGTTATCATCCTTGTCTCATAATTATCCTCTAATTATGATACTAAAAAATATTTTGGGTAACTTACATTCACACCCCCTGAACTTTGTCACTAAAACACATAGACCCCCTCAAGTATGACATATTACAATTACACCCCCTATCAGTCCTAGTCAACTAACACATCTAACATAAGTATTAAAAGGACTATTTTGCCCTTATTCAAAATACATAAAACTAGCCTACACCAAACCCAATATCAGACCCCTCCACCGACACACAGAACCTCTCCCTTCTCCCTTTCCACTGCCCACCACCGACCCATTCTCTCTCTCTCTCTCTCTCTCTCTCTCTCTCTCTCTCTCTCTCTCTCTCTTCTATCGCTAACAGCCACCATCAAAGCTGATGATGCAAAAATTGGTTTGTACACCACAGTCAAGTAAATAATATAAAATGCAGTAAAATAAGTAGAGAAATAGAAGATAAGGTTTATAGTGGTTCGGTCAACATGACCTACGTCCACTTTCAATGGCTAAGTTCGCCGGTATTTTATTAACTCCGGTGTGTTGAGAGCAAAATGTTACAAGCTTTGAGAAAGGGAGATGAGAGATTTGTCTAAATGAGTGTCTTTGTCAGATGCCCCCCAAGTGATGGGGAAGCTTACAATTTATAGTTGTTTTGTGTAGTAATTGAATGGGTAGTTTGACGGTCATAACGGATTGTAGCAACTTAATGGCTTTAAACAGCTTGGCGACCCCTCCTCTCCTTGGCGACCTCTCCTCTCCTCAACCGGCAGGGGAGTGCTCTCCAAAGGTCTTGGCCAAATGATGAGGGGATGTTGACTTTTTCTAAGCGGTCTGGATGTTCCCTTAGTGGTGTAACTCCCTAATGAGCTTGAGGTGCAGCGTGGGATGTCTGGGCATCAAGAGCTTGAGGTACAGTCTGGGATGTCTAGGCATCAGGAGCTTGAGGTGCGGATGTCTGGGCATCAGGAGCTTGAGGTGCGGATGTCTGGGCATCAAGAGCTTGAGGTGCGGATGTCTGGGCATCAAGAGCTTGAGGTGCGGATGTCTGGGCATCAAGAGCTTGAGGTGCAGCCTGGGATAGCTGGGCATCAAGAGCTGGATATGCTGGATCTCTTGGAGTTGGGCCCTTGGGCTTGTAACATGAGTTGGGCCCTTGGGCTTGGCATATCAAAAGCCACCACCATAACAACCACCATCAAAGCCACCACCATAACAGCCACCATCAAAGCCATATCACTGAAACCGTCCATCAAACCCACCACCGATCCCTTCCTCTCTCTCTGTGTTCTATCCCTAATCGCCCATCAAATCCACCACCATAACAGCCACCATCAAACCCATATCATCGACCAACCAGACCCATCAATACATCACCACCGTTGCCTGCCCAACACCCTCTTCGTTATCGCTTGGTCCTGCATGTGTGTCCCGTGTGTGGTGTTTTTGTGTGGAGAGAGAGAGAGAGAGAGTGGCAGAATTTTCCAGTTGGTGGAGTTGGCAGTTGGGACTTCGGCGGCAGGCAGTGGGGACGTAGGCTTCAAGGGGAGGTGGTGGGGTTTGTAATAGGGAAAAGGCTATAATTAAAGGGTAAGGCCCTATCCATTGCAAACCCATTCTCTCTTACGTTCTTCACCACGACCCTCCCCCAGCAAACCTCCACCTCACTATAACTTCCAAACTCAAGGGCCGCAATTCTGTTAATTGTTGGATGGAGAGACAAAATCACAGTCAAGCCAACTGAACAGAGAAAGCTTCAATAGCATTTCTATGGATGAACCTCATGAAGAGAAATTAGAGATGTGGATAAGGGGTTAGTGGGTATGGTTGGGATGGTCTCTGGGAATTGGCTTCGATAGAGGTAGATTGGTGGTGGCGAGTGATAGATTCTCATGCAGGTGATGGTGGTAGTGGGTGGGGCGTAAAATGGTGCTTCCATGACTGAGATTTTGCCCATGGTTATTTGTGGGCGATTGTCGGAAAGAGACGGTAGTGGTGGGTGAAGTTTGGTGTGTGTAATGGGTGGTGTGGTGGCTGCACAGGGTGGTGGAGGTTTTGCTGCAAACTCAAAAATTTTGGGTTTTGCAAATATTTGGTGATTTAATGATGGATATTTCAGGGGTAATTTAGGGAATTTGTTACAATAATAGGTTGAACTCATTGAGATTTAACGGTGCTTTGGACGAACTTTAACACCAGGGGGTTATTTGTTACATCATATCAAACTTTAGGGGGTGGTGGTGTTATATTTTATACTTGAGGGGGTCCGTCTGTATTAGTGACAAACCTCAGGGGGTCTTGATGTAATTTACCCAAATATTTTTTTAATATTTAATATTTATTTTAAAATTAATAATCCAATGACAATTATTATTAAAATCTCTCACTGTTTCCACTCTGGCAACTTTAAATTTTGTTTTCCTTTCCTTTTTTGTTTTTTTTTTTTTTTTCCATTTTTCAATAATGGACAACTTCACCAGCACTACTCCTCTACTGTATAGTAAGTAGAAGTGTCGTTTTCAAAATGACGTGATTTATGTTGTTATTATTATACATATATATTTTGGTGAATGATCTATTCTAATCTAATGGTATTATGATATTATCTCATTTGAAAACATACGGGATTTTAAAACTTGTTTGCAAATTCTTATTTAAAATTAGTTTAATTAGATCTAGTGGAGGCCAACATACATTTTTTTTTTGTTCAACGGTGACGAATGTCTGATCTTGTATATATACATCTCGATTAATTTTTTTTTAATTAAAAATAAGTCATTCACACTAAAATTAAAATATTTATCAGAGATAAATTTTTCATGATGTGACCCAAAATAATAAAAACAGGCATTAAAAGACAGTATTCAAGTGCACCTTTCTTTTTATTGGTTGTTTTTAATTGCATTGGTCTGGTGTGTGTATCCTGTGTAATGACTTTTCAAGCTATCTTTAAACCAAAGACACCCCACCACTTCATAATTTTGCCAAATTAACATGCACCGTCTGGTGGGAGTGGGACCCTTTTTTTTTTAGATGTCCCCACCTCTCATATAGCTGATTACATGTCGGTGACTCAAGTCTAAAGCACAAACAGCATCAACCGTCAGATCCACTAAATTGTATTGGATCGGGACATGTGGCAGTTAAAACCAAACATTACCATCGGCTCCTGGCAGCACGTGGTTCGGGGGGACTTTTCAATTGAGATCTTTTTCTCATGTCAATTAGAACATGACACGTGAAATATTTTGTTACATTTTATTATAGAAAATATGGTGAATTTTACTTTGCACCATTTTAAATTTTTTATTTTATACCATCAAATATTAAATATTTTATATTATACCATTAATATATCAAAAGTATTATAATATGACTCATCTATTAAACTTTCTCTTAATTTTTTCGTCAGTATTAATAGGTTGACTTTTGACAAAAAAATAATGTAACAGAAAGACCACATTACAACACTTTTGATACATTGAAAATGTAAAGTAAAAAATTTAAAATATTTCAAGGTGTAAAGTATAAAAAATCCTAGAAAATATTATTTGGACTTTTGTTATTGAATGTATTTATTAATTTAACGAATCACAACTATCGATTTGGTAGTGAATTTTAAGAAATATCGGGGTTTGCTGTCAATTCAATAACAGTAATTTATTAGCTCAGTAAATTAAGTTCAAGCAACATTATTTTATTTATTTTACTATTTTAAGGATTTGTGGTCATAAACAAATCAACACAAGTTCATGATCAATTTTTCATGATGGTGCCCACTGTTTTGTAGGTATTATAGTGTTATCCCCTTCTTTTTAATCAATTTCAACAAATAATAGATAATTTTTCATGAATTTAGGCAAGACATGCTATTTATTAGTCCTATAAATGGAAGTGAGATCCCCTTTAATATGTTTTTTCTTTAAATTTTTTTTGGCGGATCATCTACTATACATTCAAGTGAGTTCCATTATATATAGGTGGATCCCTAACTAATTAATGATAAATGATACACTAAGAAAAAATTAAAAATATAGATATTAGAGCATCTCTAACCCTGATCCAAATTTAAATTTGAGTAAAAAAGTCTAAAAAACTTGCTCGAATTTTTGACTTAAACTTATAACAAATCAAGGGAGATTCAATTTTTTACTCAAATCAATGGAGACTCAAATTTTTGTCTAAATCTTTAATGGTAAGATTTCACCATCTTTTAAAGATTCAATGGTCATCTTTACTCTCTTTTAAATTTGGATTTGTCCTCATTTAAATTTGAGTTTGTCCATTAGAGTCTTTTGTATCAAATCAAGCTTTTTACTCAAATGTTAATTTAAATTTGAATAAAAATTTGAGTCATGATTGAAGATGCTCGTAGAGGAGATTTAAATCCTTAAAAATCTACTAGTGAATGAAAGTGTACGGACGAGAATCTAAATTCGCATTTTTTGGGATATTTCTGTGTTGGGTTCATTTTTTATTTATTTTTGGTTTTTTTTTTTTGGGGGGGGGGAGAGGGGGACTCCACTGTCAATTGAGACCCACTATCAATTCTATGACAATGATCCATCATGTCACTAAATTAAGTAACAAAAAAATATTTTCCCTTAATTATTGTCTAAACAGCATCATTTGCTCGTTCTGATTCAATTATCTTCGACGGCCACCCTGGCCCATGAGCTGACTTCAGTAAGCGAGCCCATTACCAGAGGGGCCTTTTTGATTTGGTCCGTTGACAAAATGAATTTGGCTCATGTAAAATATTTATATTAAATTTTTTTTTTTTTTTTTATGAATTGGATCATTTTGGATTTCATGTGCTATTGTCAGATATGGGAAACCTTGTACTAATCAAAATGAAATAATATTCTTTGAACTGAGATTTTTGAGGTGTGTTCTAACTAGTGTTATCAGAATTGGATCGAACATCAAATCGACAGAGGGATCGGATTAATAATTTATTGGTTCAACCGTTGGGTCAACTGGTCGAGCCAGTTGTATTATAAAATATAAAACAAATTATAAAATATAAAAATTTAGCTAAAAAAAATAAAAAATATGCTTACAATAGATACAATTTATCTTAGAGACAAGACATAATGCCCAACACAATTAACAATAATGGAAGATGTAATTGAAATAATATAACATAAACAGCCACTCGAATTAAAAGAAAATTACTGGAAAAAAAAAATTAAAACACAACTCAATAATATTAAACATAATAAGCAATGCCTTCTAAAAATTAATATACCCAAATTTGGGGAACCAAAAAGTAATATACCCAAAAGTAAGAGTCTTCTTCTAACCTTCTAGTGCCTTCAGATTCAGAGAACCAAAACCAAAAAAGACAAAGACTGAGAGAGAAAAGAAGACAAGACAAAAGACTGTGAGAGAGAGAGAGAGAGAGAGAGAGAGAGAGAGAGAGAGAAGAAGAAAGACTCAACTAGAGAAGACTCGAAATGGAAGATCAAGAGCTGACTGGTTCGACTGTTCGAGTTCCATAGAGAGAAAGTCTCCAACGATTTGAGATCCACAAAGCTAGAAGCCTAGAAGACTTCAACTTTTCGAGAGAGAGAGAGGGAGAGGGAGAGGGAGAGGGAGAGGGAGAGAGAGGAGAGCGGAGAAACTGCACAGTGGAGATTGGAGAAGACGATTGAATTTTTTATTTTATTTTTGCAGGTGAAAGTCGAATCGATAGGTTTTGTAAAATCGTCCAGTTCACTTGTTTTGAATAAAACTAGCCGATTTAGCGGTTTACAACCGGTTCAGTTTCTTGGACGGTCTAATTAATAAACTAGATAGGTCTAAGTCCAGATTCACGGTCCAACCTGTCCGATTGACAGGTTCGGTCCAGTTCTGATAACAATAATTTTGAGCCAAAAAAAAAAGTCGTATGTTTCTTAATGTGCCATTCAAAATTTGATGTATTGTTTACTTTAAAATTTATGACTAAATTTCGATCATTTTAGTCCGAAGTTTGAAAGATAGGTAATGCTTCACTCTTTTTTCCATCATACGAGAAGGGCCTTTTTGATTTGGTCCGTTGACAAAATGAATTGGCTCATGTAAAATGAGGGGCCTTGGATCATTTTGGATTTCATGTGTTATTGTCAGATATAGGAAACCTTTTACTAATCAAAACGAAATAATATTACTGAGATTTATGAGGTGTGTTTTAAGGAAAAATCAAAAAAAAAAAGTCATGATTTTTATTGTGCTATTCAAAGTTTGATGTATCGTTTGCTTCAGAGTTATGATTAAATTTCAATCGTTTTAGTCCGAAGTTTGAAAAATAGGTAATACTTCACATTTTTTCTTTGTATTTCTATTTGTGGTATACGCACTGGACTTTTGAGTCGCATCACAACAACAATAATGTATTCCACATTCCACTCACGAGGTTTTTGACATTTTGAGTAGATAGATGCTAAAAGAATCAATTGTCTGTAATGCGACGACCTTGCTTGTCTCTTGCTGGAGAGGACTTCCCACAGCTAGCGGCGTGTTTGGTTGGAGCATTTTTTACTCTCTCTCTGTTACACATGATGAATAATAATAAGCCTAGAATGCAAAACGCAGCTTGAAAAAAGTCTAAAAGAATATGTGCTTTCGGTGGCCCAATGAAGAATGAAGACAGCCATTAAACAGAAGTTCATATGCCTCCATATTCAAAAATATCGGCTACAATTGGTAAGGAGTTTATGTTCCTCTCGTCCATTATCCATATGCAGTCTTCTATATTTTTACAAAAAATTTCAAAAAAAAAAAAGCAAAAAAATTGAAAAATAGGCTTGCAATAAAACTAAACGTTATATAAAAGAATAACGTGATGTATGTGTGATAAGAATATTAGCCCGACCTGAGAAAACGAAAAGGGTGGTCACTAGTGGTACGCTAATATTCAACAAAATGGTGAATTTTTTATTATGAAGGTAAATAAATTTTATTTCAAAAAATACAAGCCGACTTCCGCTGGTTGAACTGTTAGATTTGTTTATTAAAAAACCAAGGTGCAAGAAATATCCCCTAGTCGTCAAAAAATATGTTATAACCACTAGACTAGGTTCGCAAGGAGAACTAGTGGTAGAGCCGTGCTAATCTTCTATATACAATTTTTCTTGGTGGCCAACTGTTATGGTTTGAATTCCATGGTCTATCATTCCAGCAATAGAACAAGATGATCTAACATGATGGGTGGTTCATATGTAAACTGTTTCTAATTCCAGCATTAGTGCCACATTTACTTCTTGGGAAATGTCCAAAACCACTCGTTTCATATTCGAAGTGAACCCTCTCTCTCTCTCTCTCTCTCTCTCTCTCTCTTAATGGCAATAAAACTGTATAATGTGGAGTAAATAAGCCATTAATAACACTAATTAAATGGATTTTACTCATCAAATCAGAAACAACTTCTCTTCAGATCTAGATCTTCTCCATTATTTTTTCACATAATTACATTCAATGATAGATCACCCAGCATGTATGAATGAGGGGTTCACATATAAATAATAAGTTCCACATGAATACATGGTAGGTGATCTACCATTGAGTAAAATTGTGTAAAAAAATAATAAAAAAAATCTCAATCCGATCAGTTTTGATGCTAAGCTGTTAAGTTAAGAGTAGCACTAGCAGAACAAACAAAGATAAAGCCAAATTTGTTGTTTTTCTTTTTGTCTAACCCACTTCCTTTTTTCTTTGAGTTTCAGAAATATCTCCATTCATAGGTCCGAGATCCATATCTATTAATTGAAAGACCCGAATGATCAACTCTATAATCAGTTGTTACAGTCGCCATTCATCAGGGCTTCGCTTGCAAAATTGTTTCAAGCACCGACAGAACCAGAAGCGTCCTTCTTTCAAAGAGATGATGGATTATTCACATTTCATTTGATAGTCAGAGATGAGATTTGAAAACTAAGTAGTGGTAATTTTGAAGATTCCTAGCGCTATGCTTGTCTTCTTGGTGGAAGGGTTCAAATTCAATTAAATGAATGAGCGAAAGCTATTTAAGAAAGAGGCGGAACGTCACTCTCCGTGGCAGCAAAGGGAAAACAAAATATTGATGCAGTCAGAGATAGACTTTTCGATGAGCGGAAGTAGATGCTACACAAATTTTGGTCATAATCTACAATTTCTGCACCCAATAATAATGAATCATTTCTTAACTAAAATGCACTGGAAAGTAGAGGAACGCAAGGACATCACGATCCATAAAATAGAACAAAAATGGAAGAGGGGGAAAAATAGAGATAGCATATCAGAGAACACAAACATTCCAGCAGTACATTCACATAAATATCCTAAAAGAAAAATATATTAAGGCAACAAAACCAGCTTTAAAGGTCCCAGACCATCATCACTGCCAAAAATCATATTTACATTTCATTTCTCTGATGCACCAGAAAGAAAAACTACTTTCTCATATAAGGTCGATTGCTACAATTACTAACCAAGAACCAATAAGAGTCAAAATTTACCATGAACTTGCATGGCAAAGACACCAACCTAAACAAAATTGTGAAGTTGGCTTGTAAATAAAATTTAGCAGGCTCTTCTAGACTAACCTTTGAATGAGACCCGAGCATCGTGATGCTAAACGTAGATTAGCCATCCCCCCAAATGCTTTGCTCAAACCAAAGCTACAGAGTCCTTCACATCATATGAAACAGCACATGCTCCAATCCATGCAAAATTTGCGGCATAATTGAGCCCATATATTAGCATCTCTGTGCTGCTGATACACGGTATACTTTCTCGCCAATTTTCAGTCCAGTTGCCATCCATCATCCTTGCATTGTATTTCTGAGGCACCAATAGCAAATAAAACACTACTCATTTTCCACCATAGACATCACTGGAATCCCCTTGGTAGAAAAACTTGAACACGTGACTTGCACCTCGTCTCCTATCTCAAAGTCCCTCTTGCCACTAGTCTGCAAGGCAGAATGAAAGTTAAAATGACATGAACCCCAAATTAGACATTAAATTATACATCTTAAGGTTTGAGTAACTGTTGAATTCATCAAACTCCGTCTATATATAAAACTTATGTCTGCCATCCTTGGACAAAAAATACAGAAATCAAACACCATGCATGACATTGCAGGGAATTTTGGAAACCACTAATCTAAACTCTTCGTGCAAAATTTAGCAGCCACATAAAACTTACATATTCTTCTGCCAAAACAACTGAAAGGAAGATAAAAGGATGGATGTTGTACTCTCTACAAGCATTTACCATAAAGCCTTTAACCATTACCAAATATACCCAAAACAAAACTGAATTCAAAGGCAACATTACAAACAAAAGAGTGAAAAAATACCTCAAACCGGTACATTCCACGGATTCCACCACCCAAGTCAAGAACTAACCCATGTGCACGAATTTGATGAACCTTAGCTGTTACCTGCATTCCAAGCTTTAGCTTTTTCGCATTCATGGGAGCCTCAACTGTACCTTCCCTATCATTTAAATCATTCCGCGAACGAGTTGCGGATGAAGAGTTGCACCCATTCTCATCTTCATCATCACTTACAAAGTTAGTGTTGGATTCTCTCTCTTTTTCCTTAGGTGAAAATGATTTTGACGACTTGGCATTTCTGGATGAAAAAATATCAGAATCGGCAAATCGTGAGTCGAGCGCATTTTTTTGAGATGGGGATGCTTTTGACTTGTGATTCGAGTCAGACTTCGAAGTGCTTAGGGATCTAGAGCTACTTCTAAAATTCAGATTTAAACCAGCAGATTTTTCCTCCTCATCGCACTCTGCAGCACTTCGAATAAGAACTGCCGGTGTTGAAGAAGAAGAGCTTGCCCCACTAGTGTCATGTTTATCCACTGGCAAATCCTCCACCACATTCTTTTGTTTTTCCTGCTCATCAGGCACATCACCAACAGTTGCCCAAACATTAGGTACATGTTTTTTGGAATCCACAGATCCCCCAAGCACGTTGTTTGTCTCTGATACTAGTCGAGGTAAAGTAGCTTTAAGAGATAACTTAATGTTACCACGAACGTCTTGTCCTATGCACATTAGAGAAAGTTGCTGCCCAACAGCTACCATGTCTGAAACCCGGGATACCTAATGAGATTTAGAGACATGATTTATCAGAAGAGATTCACAGTAACATCACGAAGGGCATAGGTATACGTTCCTCAATATGTAGATCCATTACAGAAAACCTGAACTCCCTAGGACATTGAGGTATAAAATGTTTCCAGGAGCACATGAATAGAAACTCAAGAAAAATGGCTAAAAAGAAAAGATAAACTGAAATGAAACTTTAATCCTTCATACTGGTACAAAACAATCTCCAGGTTTCAGCATGTTATTACAACGCCAGGGGAGCAAGGGATATACATGATAGTTTAGATAGCATAAGCAAGATCTGCCTAAGCAATAGGTCGTTGGTTCGAGTCCAGGAGTCGAACCTCTCCAGAATGGGGGTAAGACTGCCTAGTGCCTACTACTTACCTCTTCCCCACAACAGGCGGGAAGCCTTGTGAACTACAAATTGTTTAAGAGGAAAGAAGGGAAACAATCAAGATCGCTCTAAACTACCCCTAATGATCTACATACCGGTTCATGGGACAATTCAGAAATGTGTAATAGCCCTGGTTGGCCACCATTGAACTCCACAAAGGCACCATATTCTTTAACTGAAGTTACAACCCCTTTATAAATCCCTCCAATTTCAATCTCACGGCCAACTATAAAATCAACCTGAGAAGAAATTAAAAGCACTTCAATTAGATAAAATCATAGATGGCTCAATTGCAAACAATATGGTAACAATCAGCATAATATACGAAATTAAAATGAAATGGGCCTAAAAGTAAAACTAAGGAAGAATAAACTCTCCACGACTCCAAAAGAAAAAAGAAAATAAAAGTAAGAAGTTTTATGTTTCATCTGTAGCTAATGATAATTTTCAAAAAAGAAAGGACTCCTACACTATTACCATTTCCATGACCCGCAAGAGGCTAGAAATTATTAAATAAATGAGACTGATTCAATGCTACGAATTAAGAACGGTTATGAATCACTATGTTGTGAATTCCAAATCACATGGCAGACCAAAGTCCAAACTGGAATAACCTCATGGCAAGACAGATTTCTGATTCCAATTTCTGCCCAAGCTAGGTTTGCTTCATTCATCCTTGTTTCATTTTCATTAGCTTATCATCTCATCAATCTTCAATACCTTTTAAATTAATATTTGTGAGTTTATTTCTGTCAGGAAAAAAATATAATTAGATTAGCTCTATCATCTATAACAGCAAAACAGGGAACCAACTTTCAGTCAACCACTTCCACGCTTCAGGACAAAGTGACAAGAGTAAATCTAGAAAAAGCACCAATACACGTAAAACAAACTTGTAAGACAGTTTTGCATTGTACTGGACAATATGGAAGACTGACACAGTGGACATCCATTACCAGACTTGTTATTGCAGAAGATAAAATAGTGGCACTACCAATTTAATATAAAAAAAATTGCCCACATTCGGAAACCAATCAATAGGGTATGTACACGAGGTGGTAGAAGCACATTCCATTATTAGGTTTGTGAGATAAAGAGAGCAATAATTCCATTTCTGAATAGATAATACCAACATTCCGCTTAATTCACTCGACAGTAGACAGAAAGTCCCACAGCTTTGAAACAATATGAGGGAACTTAATAAGCAACAGTTAATTTGAAACACTGCTTGCAAAATTAAAATTTATGAAATTTTGAAATAGACATTTGATCTTGATAATAAGAGTTTATTTCCTTGAGATTAGGATAGAAAATACAAGTCAGTTTGAAACTTATCAACTGGCACAACTGCATAGGTTGCTTTGGCAACGAGGATTCAATTCCTCAAGGCATGAAGCTAAAATCTAATGCATCATCATCATATTCTCCCGACTCTAATTATACATGATTTTAGTAAAATAAACCATATTTTTTACAGAGAAGGGAGAAGAGCATATCTAAAAGTTGAACAGATCCTAGGACCATAGTTTTTAAAACCAATTCAGAATGAAACGTCACTCAGAAGAAGCACAACATTTTATTCCAACTAAATGAATACAATAGGTCATTCAGAGCAGAAGATGAGGGTCCAGTCTCATGCAATTCCAACTAGTGTATGCTACGAGCAAAATAGATCAGCAAGATTGCAAAAAAACATACCTTTTCTTGTACTTTTTCCATGACGGATTGATTCTTAGCAACTATAGTAAGGGTTCCATCGCTCACAGAGATCCGCGCACCTGAGTTTTGATAAGAAAACAAGATTTAGACAAGTAATATGCATGGATATGCACAATTCAGACATATTTCTAAGGATTTCAGCATAGAACAATTTCTACAGCAAAGAACACATTTGAGAGATTGAGAACATTAATGAAATAACTATGTGAATGTAAGTAAATCATAATCCTTAGTTATACCAGTCGAGAAAAAAAGTTGTCAAACAACAGGAAATAAATTAATTATCAAGCAAGTTCAGAGCATTCTTGAAAGCATCTAGTGTCACACGTTAAAAACCAATAGAGTTTGCAGGAATCCAGAATACATATTAGTCCTTCAATTAGTTCAGAATCATATCTAAAAGAATAAGCCCAAAAGAAGAAGAAAAAAGAAAGTTCCTCATCCACTTCGTCACAAAACTGAATGTGGCCCACTTGGCAAATCACACATAAATTATTCAGTTTACTGCACATACATATATATGCTAAGGTTTTAGACATGGTGTCCCAAAAAAACATAAATAAGGGTCAGGATTTCAGGAATAGTTATGAACATTAAAGAGGATGAGCCTCAAAAGAAAATGCACAAATTCAGGCCATTCAGGCCAGTGGACTGTCCTCCAAAATGCAATTATGCACTCTATTCATAAAGGAAAGCTAAGAATAAGAGCATCACAAAATAAGGCCACATAAACCATGCCCAAATGACCATTACCAACTAGGTAAAGAGGGTAATCAGAGAAATTTTATCCAAACACCCAAAGTAATTATAGTAAGTTGTTTCTTTTTTGCACAAAAATTATCATAAGCATAATCAAACTGAATAATACCTGTTTCTTCTTCAATTTTTCTCTTTAAAGCACCAAGAGGACCAATCAAATGACGAAGAGAATCATTACTATACTTCAAGGTGACTGCAACACAGAACAATGAACTATTAGAGAAGCATAAAAGTACAACATCAAAATATGAAAATCCAGCTGTTAGCTTGAGTAATTCTCTGAACAAGGAAGGTATAAAGTTACACAGCAACAAGCAATCCACAAAACCAAGAGGGCACTAAAAGATGGGATATACCTAACCGAGGAGAGTTCCTGTCATCCTGAGTACGCGGTGCATTTATCTCTCGCTCCATATGTTCAAGGATTTGAAGCCGCCCTTTAAGTGCAGGTTCTAAACACTCACAAATAATATCTAAAGGAATTCCAGCGGGTTTTATATCCAATTGAATTGCTGTTATCCCATTTCGTGTGCCTGCAATTTTAAAGTCCATATCCCCCAGATGATCTTCCAGGCCCTAGAAATAACCCACATGAAAGAAAAAAAACAGAGAAGGAAAGAAACAAGAAAAACACTCAGAATGGCAAAAAGAACCGGACGGTCTACCAGCTTTTGTAGACTACAAAATGTTAAGCTCGAAAAGAACATCAAAACAAGTATGGCAAAATCATTACCAAAATATCAGTTACAATACGATAATCCTTGATTGTGCCGGTTGATGGGTCAACATCACTAATAAGGCCCACCGACATTCCCGCTACATGTTCTCTTAAAGGAATTCCCGCATCCATCAAAGCCATACTGCCTACAGGAACAAGATAAAAAGGAAAAGCTTCTAATACTCAAAGATTCGTACGTGAATGACAGATTAGATCGTGGAGAACCATTCAACTGCAATTGGAATTGAACGTTTGGTCAAAAGGATATTATTCATATCAAAGGTTTTCAACTGATATTAATAGTTTAATACCAAACAATTGAATAGAGGAAATCTCCATGTGCATATTATCACCCAGTGATAAGAAGCTATTACAGGAGTTGGAAAAGGATACCTCCACAGACAGTTGCCATTGAAGTTGAACCATCAGAGGACATGACTTCTGAATTGATACGGACTGTATATGGAAAGTCATCTTCCGGTGGTAATACAGCAAGCAAAGCTTTCTCAGCAAGAGTGCCTATATAGGTTGAACGCAGCCGAACAATGTTAACTGCAACTTTGTTTACATGTTATGGAAATATGAAAAATGTCAATTAGCTTACCATGCCCAACTTCACGCCTATTCAAGCCACCTCGCTTACCAACTTCATTAATGCAAAATGGTGGAAAACTATAGTGAAGCATGAAGCGCTTTGTTGGGGGACCAACCAGGGAATCCAAACGTTGAGCATCTCCAGGTGCTCCAAGGGTAACAGTACAAAGAACCTGTATATAAGATCAAATGTATGCCAAGAGTAATAAAACTTCACAAAAATTGTTCTTACAAAGGAGTACAATGTTTCTACACCATCATTGATCGAAGTAAACCAACATAACAGAAAAAAATTAGGGACTAACCTGAGTATCCCCACGTGAAAAGAGTGATGATCCATGCAATAGAGGTAAATTACCAGCTTCACAATACAGAGGCCTAACCTCATCAAGACATCTCCCATCTACTCGAAGTCCTTCAGCAATGATTCTCCTGCGAACAACCTGAAATTTTCAAGGAAAAAAAAAAGTCACCATCATATTTCAAGAACATAAATGTAACAAAATAAACGTATCAAAGAACCCCGATATTTTAGGGGTCCAGAAGACCATCCATCCTTGTACTCCTGATGTACTGCCCATCATAATAAACTTCAAGAATGGCAAATCTGAAGGTTTATGGTCCAATAATAGGTCATATGGCACACTGTAATCTTGTTCAAGCCAAGGAGACATATCATCCAATGAAGCACACATCAGCAATATCTATTCTGAATAGGATACACTGAACTCTCTTAGCTCTAATATATAGTGATCGTGGCATTGAGAAGCATATAGCAAATGCCAACACATGGGAAAGAATTCATAATCTATTATGTGTTCAATGAGGGGGAAAGGGGAATTGTTCAAACATATCCTATCATCAGTTGATGGATATGGTCCGCGAAAGAACTACAGTGGCTACAAAGGAAAGTGCTGATTTTGCAGATCTATGCTGTAGGCATACCTCTTTCCTCACTGTGTCAACTGTCTTAGATAAAACTTTTAAGCTTTCTTCATCACATTCTTCCTCAAGTGCTCTTTTTACATCTTGGGTAATCTTGTCTAGGGCCTCTCCACGTTCAAACTGGATGTAAATAATAGAAAATCATTTCATTCAAAAGGAAAATTCAAACAAAGAAGCAAGGAAACAGCACCAAATGTACAGGAAAATACACAAAATTCAGTATAATTTCAAAATCATTATGTTGCATAAGCAAGACTGCTGTGAACCTTGCCATATGTGGGATCTGTAAAAACAGCTTCAATAGGAGCTTCGGCTAGACTTCTGATTTTTTCAAAGGTTTTCTCTGACATCATAGACAGTTTATATTCCTTCTTTTGTTTACCAACTTTGGCTGCCAGTCTGATTTGAGGTTCAAGGTATTTAACTGCCTGCGAATAATCAATGCATGCTAAAGAAATCAAATAGTAACACAAATGCTGTAGAAAGGAGTGATGAGTAATATGACTGACCTCAGGATGAGCCAATTGTAATGCAACCTTGAGATCTCTTTCCGAAATCTCACGGGCTTGCACATCTATCATCAAAGTTTTATCCTTTGTGCAGGCATATACCAAGTTGAGATCACTTAAGCTAAGCTGCATGACACCCAACATGTCATAAACTCCAGTCAGAATTTAAAATAAATTGCAAGTATGAAATGGCATCCATCATATTATATGAGGGGCACAGCCATTGGCTCAAGTGTTATATGGGTAAGGTGGGTTTGCGGTAGATCTTATTATCTAAGGTATGAACTTACCTGGCAATAAAACATAAAAATAAAAGGTTGGGTGACAGTGGCGCTATGCTTCCAGGATAACAGAGAACATAGAAATATTTCAAGCTGACTCAGCCTTACTTAAGCCCATGTTGGTACACCAATTACATTACATGTACGAGAGTAATAGTAAAAAAAGGTCAACGGTGTTAATTCAGATCAAAGAAAAAAGAAAGAAACGAGAAGAATGAAATATTATTGAGGCACAATTAGCCAGAACAACATAAAAGAAAAATACATACAAGAGGTCTTTATATAGTAGGGCAACATAAAAGAAAACAAATGACTAAGCAACCCCTAAGTCTAAATATACTAACTACTCTAACACCCTCCCTCAAACTCATGATGTAGTAGCAGAAAACATTAAAATTTGTCAAGAAGAAAACGAAAGTGAGTGATAGTATGTGATTTTGTGAAGAAATCTGCTAACTGCATAGTAGAAGAAAGAAAGAGGAGGGAGATAGTGCCCAACTAAAGATGATGACGCACAAAGTGGCAATCAATCTCAATATGTTTTGTGCGCTAATGAAAGACTAAGTTATGAGCAATCTGAATAGCACTAGTGTTGTCACAATACATAAGAGTCCGAGCAGATAACATGATGCCAAGATCAACAAGAAGCCATCGTAACCAAACTATCTCAGCTGCAGTAAATGTCATAACATGATATTCAGCTTCAGCAGATGAACAAGAAACAACAGTTTGCTTCTTGCTTTTCCAAAAAATAAGAAAATCATCGAGAAAAAGGCAAAAGCCCGTAGTGGACTTACGATCTATAGAATCACCAGCCAAGTCACCATCAGAATAAGCCCCGAGTTCCATAAAGGAGGAGCAGGAAAATAACAAACTCTGATGCAAAGTACCTCGAAGAAACCGAAGAATACGAAGAACCACAGCTCAGTGAACAGTGGTGGGTATGGCAACAAATTGACTAACAATATGAACAACATAAGAGATATCCGGACGAGTGACTGTAAGTGTAAGATATACTAAACTCTCAACAATAGCACGATAAAGCGTAGGGTCAGACTGGGGAGTACCATCAGAAGAAGAGTAACAAACATTGAGCTCTAAAGGTGTTTCAACTGTCCGATTATCTAATAAACGAGCTCGTTGAATAACATCTTAAGCATACTTGGACTGAGAGAGAAGATAGCCTTTAGAAAGAGGAAGCAATCTCAATACCCAAGAAATATCTAAGATGCCCCAAATTTTTCATCTCAAAATGGTCCGGCAACTGGGTTTTCAATAAGCATATGTCGGCAGTGTCATCACCCGTAATAATCATATCATTAACATATAATAAGAGAATAATAGAACCTGAGGAAGTTGATTATAAAAAGAGAGCAGAATCATAGTCACTGGAGCGAAAATCCAAGTCACAAATAACAGAAAAAAATTTGACAAACCATGCCCTGGGAGCCTATTTAAGACCATATAAAGCTAGATGAAGTCGACATACTTGACCAGGACTATGAGACAATCCATAAGGAAGTGTCATAAAAATCTTTTCACTTAAACTCCATGAAGAAAGACATTTTTCACATCCATCTGAGATAAATTTCATTGGCAAATGGCAGCAATTGCAATCATTGTGCGAACAGTGGTCATCTACGCAATAGGGGCAAAAGTTTCATCATAGTCTATACCATACTCTTGACCAAAATACAGTTCCACAGAACTATCAGACTTGGTTTTTATCTTATAAATCCACCTACAACCAATGGTGCGTTTACCAAGTGGTAAAGACACTAACTTCCAAGCTCTAGTCTTATGTAAGGCAGACAACTCCTCATCCATAGCCTGTTTCCATAGTGGATCAAGTAAAGCCTCATTTTAGGAGGTGGGTTCAGATAGGGAGTGAATAGAAGCAAGGAAAGAACAAAAGTCAGGAGAATAACAAGTGTTACTCCAACCAAACATGTCTGGATATTTGCGAGAGCGTTGAGGATAGCGTGGGGTATGATCCACAATGTCCGAACCTGATTGGGTGGCAGGAAGAGAGTGGGGAGGCACTGCATCCGTAGAGGAGATAGCTGGAGTCCTGCGAACATATGTATGCACAATAGGAGGACGAGGAACAGTCAATTCAGAAGGATCTGGCACAGTTAAATCACCAATATATGTGTCATAAGGAACATTAGCAGGAAATGGATCAATGTATAGCAGATCGGACTTATTCAGTGGAGAAGAACTAGATGGAATTGAAAAGAATGAAATATGCTCCATAAAGACAACATGGCGAGAAACATAAAATTTGGGTAATAGGATCATAACAACGATACCCTTTTTGACCCTCACCATAACCAAGAAAGACACAAAGTTGAGCGAGCAAAAAGTTTGGTACGAAGAACACTAGGGAGCAAAACAAAGCAAGTACAGCCAAACACACGTAAAGAAAAATAGTAAGGCGGCTTACCACACAATTTTTCAAATGGGGAGACTCCAGAGGTAAGAATAGTAGGAATGCAGTTGATCAAATGAACTGTTGTAAGAACTGTTTCCCCCCAAAATGAGCTGAGAACATGGGCTAATAATAGTGGGGAAAGTGTTGTCTCTAGAATATGACGGTGTTTACGTTCAGCAACACCATTCTGCTCAGGTGTGTCAGTGCAAAAGGATTGATAAAGTGTACCATCAGATTTCAACAAATCACAAAAAGAAGTAAGATTGTATTCACTACCCTGATTACATCGAAAACATTTAATGACAAGAGAATATTGAGTGCAGACCATGTTATGAAAAACAATAAAAATTGAAAAGAATTCGGACCGATGTTTCATCAAGTATACCCAACAGTACCTCGTATAATCATCAATAAAAGAAAAATAATATTTGGACCCTCCTTGTGTAGGAACAGGAGCCGGTCCCCATATATCATAATGAATAAGATCAAATGGTGCAAGGGAACAAGTAACAATTTTATTGAAAGGTAATGAACTAAATTTAGCCAACTTACATCCACTACAATTAGAAATGTCATGCCTCTCTAAACTGCCCAAACTACCGGTAGAAGCTAAAAAGTTTAAATGAGAACGAGAAACATGACCAAGGCGAGAATGCCACAAATAAAAACTAGAAGATTGTGAGTTCAAATGAAAAGAAGATAAATCAACAGTAGAGGCAGCAACTTCTGGAACATGGAGCTCCTCCAACACATACAGTCCTCCCTTTCTACGGCCTATCCCAATCAACTTCTTAGATTGTGAATCCTGCACAACACAACCAGAAGAGGAAAAATGAACCAAAAATCCTGAATTAAATAATCGACTTACGGAGATTAAATTCAAAGTGAGCTGAGGAATGTAATAGACATCAAGAAGTCTAAGATGGGAAAAAATAATTGTCCCAACACTAGCTAAAGGTATTTGAGTGTCATTGGCTGTAAGTACAGATACAGATGGAGGAGAAATAATAGACGCAAATAAAGAAAAATCACTAGTCATATGATGTGTGGCATCTAAGTCAAAGACCCAGGCGGTGCGGGACATACCTGAAGGACCTGAGGTAAATGAACCTACTGAATGAGATAATGTAAGGCCACCAGGCTAGTGGAGAGAGAGTAACTTCTGCACCTGATCAGCAAGCATAGTTAGGCTGGGGGCTAGAGAGGAGGACTCATCCACCGGGGTTGCAACTGCTGCTAAATGACGATCTTTGGGCTGCAATGACTGACTTGCTGTCCCCCTAACATTTTTGTTCACCAGTTTAGGGCATTGAGCCTTCCAGTGACTCTTCTCATGACAAAAACTACACTTATCTAAAACTACACGGTCTCGATATTTATTTTGTGAATGAGAAGTCACCTTGGGAGGCACAGCCAATGAGTAGACAATGGAATAAGACCTTTCCCAGAAAGAGTCTTAAGACGAACTTCTTCAGCCAAAAGCTCATTCACTACTGCATTAACTGAGGGAAGTGGATTACGATGGAGAATAGAACCACAAAGTCCCTCAAGTCATCCCTGAGGGCCATAAAAACTGATACTCCTCTCTAAAAGTGCGATATATCATCTAAGTACTCAGTTCAGCAAGTGCTAACTGATCCTAATATCCAGTCATAACTGAGTAGAACTCCAGGATGTTCTTATCACCCTGACGTGCAGCTCGAATTTCATGCTCTAGCTGATACCTCTTTGCAAAATTGGACTAAACAAATAAGGTAACTAAATAATCTCAAATCTCTTTAGTTGTATTAAACTTAGTCAAATGAACACCAATGGTCTGATCAACTGAGTTGTTAATCCAAGTGATGATTTTAGCATTGTTAATTTCCCAAGTATTCTTTAAGTCCACATATTTCTCGGCCTTAGGATCAGCTGGAGCTGACGAATCACCACTAACATAACTCCACATTTTCTTACCCAACAAGAAATTTTTCATAAACCCAATATACATAGTTCTCACCTTTTAATCTGACGCTGATAGCCTACAGAGAATCAGAATTTCCACTTGCCATAATACCCAAATCAAGCAATCCAAAGCAAATATTAAAGTAAACAAACAGCTCTATAACCTAGAAAAATCCAACAGCCCAAAGCAAAACATTGACCCACAGTAGTGATTTTCAGCAAAATCTAGCAACCCAACAACCTAGCAAAATGCAGCAGCCCAACAACCCAACAAAATTCAGCAACTCAGCAAACAACAATAACCCGAGCAAAACAACAACCAAGGCGAGGCAGCAAAACAATGGAAGATCTCAGCAAAACAAGAAGCAAGGCGAGGAAAACAGACACAAGGAGGAGAAGACTCAAAGCATAAAAGAGTATCTGCTACCTAAACAAAGCTGAAAGTCTCACAAATATCGACTTTCGGCCACTGTTCTTGATGTGAACAGTAGGCCGAATGTCCCAAAACCCTCTAAATCACACCAAAGTCCAACCAAATGTTTTCAAACCACACAACCAGCCATTTAATCCCCCTAATTGCACCTTTTAGACATGATTTGAAGCAAAAAATTCAAAGAAATCAGCCCCAAATTGCAGATCGAAAAGTAGGTCCAAGGTTTTGAAAAAACATTCAAAAATCAAAAAACCCTATCCAATGACCACGAAATCAAAAAACAAGCATACCATAATATTACCCATGTAAAATCGAGTCTGGCAGTGTTCTTCATCTGGTCCAGAATGCTGACGTCAGCATGAAATCATCTTTAAAGCTCACTAATGTCAGCCCTAGCAACTGTTCATCTCTCCTCCAGTTTATTGCTATAGTATTGAAAATATTTAGGACCTAAACATGCTCTGATACCATGTTAATTTAGATCAAAGAAAAAAAAGAAACGAGAAGAAAGAAATATTATTGAGGCACAATTAGCCAGAACAACATAAAAGAAAAATACATACAAGAGGTCTTTATATAGTAGGGCAACATAAAAGAAAACAAATGACTAAGCTACTCCTAAGTCCAAATATGCTAACTACTCTAACACCCTCTCTCAAACTCATGATGTGGTAGCAGAAAACATCAAGAGTTTGCCAAGAAGAAAACGAAAATGAGTATGTGATTTTGTGAAGAAACCTACTTACTGCATAGTAAAAGAAAGAAAGGGGAGGGTGATAGTGCCCAACTGAAGATGATGACGCACAAAGTGGCAATCAATCTCAATATACTTTGTGCGCTCATGAAAGACTAAGTTATGAGCAATCTGAATAGTACTAGTATTGTCACAATACATAGGAGTCAACGCAGATAACATGATGCCAAGATCAACAAGAAGCCATCGTAACCAAACTATCTCAGCTGCAGTAGACGCCATAGCACGATATTCAGCTTCAGCAGATGAACGAGAAACAACAGTTGAGAATCACCGAGGAAAGGGCAAAAGCCCGTAGTGGACTTACGATCCATAGAGTCACCAGCCCAGTTGGCATCAGAATAAGCCCTGAGTTCCATAGAGGAGGTAGAGGAAAATAACAAACACTGATGCAGAGTACCTCGAAGATACCAAAGAATACGAAAAACCGCAACCCAGTGAACAACAATAACCCAGCAAAACAACAACCAAGGCGAGGCAGCAAAACAACAACCAAGGCAAGGAAAACAGACGTAGGGAGGAGAAGACCCAAAGCATAAAAGAGTATCTGCTACCCAAACAAAGCTGAAAGTTGTCTTTTATAGGAGATATTACACAAAAGTCGTTCTATAAACAGAACCAGTGAAATCATACAAATGTACACAAATCCATAAAAAGCGGGAGAAAGAAGAAGTTTTCAAATGGATTGAGAAGAAGGAAGGGGAGAAGGGCTTGGAAATGTCATGATATCATCATATATCACAAAAGCATAATTCAGAATTAGACTTTTCGCTGAAGCAGACCATCTGGAGATATAAATGCCTTGCATGTCATTTTTTACTTTTCTTGGCAAAGAAATCCTATAGTCTATCAGCATCAGTCTTACTAGTGGTAGGATGGCCTCTTCCTGAAGTTGATAACAATCAATTTGAGTGGTTAAGAGAACATGAATACATAAAATCGAGCTGTTATAGGTGTTTCAGCAGCTATAAGAAATCCAAAATTATAGCTACTGCCATTAACTAAGAACTTGTACAACTATGCAAAAAATAGTTTCCACAACTTTATTACCACATTGCACCACACAAGTCAAACATTACCCAAGGGAAGGAACCTCTGTGAAATGAAAACCTTTGAGTTAATGTGAAGACCACCAGCAGGTCCAGCACAGAAAAGAAAAACCCAACAATTTCAAATATACTTTCACATAAGGCACCTAGAAAATACACAGAAAGCCCAAGAACATTCGCCAATTGATCCTTCCAAACAATAGAAGAAATAAAATGATTGATTGCTGAGAAATAAATAACTGACAGAAGTACTACCTCGTCCATACTTGGATTAACGATAAATTGCCCACAAATCCTGCCAATACGTATCACTCCAATCGGGCCAGCCCAAGGTATATCTGATAACATAAGAGCAGTGGATGTCGCGTTAGCAGCCATTACATCTGGATCTTGTTTCCCATCAGAAGAAAGGACAGTTGCCATTACCTAAAAGAATGCCAAAGTGATCACGTAATAGTATAGAGTTGGGAGCAGGAACCATAAAGGGAAGAAAAAGGAGTGCAAAATCTCATCATACCTGGACCTCATGGTAAAATCCAGCAGGAAAAAGTGGTCGTATAGGTCGATCAATGAGACGACCACATAAAAGTTCACGTTCTTTTGGAGCACCCTCCCTCCGCATGAAGGTGGTTGGGATCACACCCTGAGCGAACTGCTTCTCTTGATAATCCACCTTCAAGGAAGAAAAGGCATTAAAATCCTCATGTTGATCAGGGACCGAGGAACACCCCCGCTCTCCTCCAGTTAAATGAGGTGGGTTGCACCTCAAAGCACACCCACAATCAAAAGGCATTCCTCTTAACCAAACAGAGGTGTGGCTTTTTTACAATAGGCATTAATCTTAACTCAACAGTATTCTGTTTTTGTGACAAAAACATTAAATCAGAAGCTGACTCTATTTATGGCACTACCACGGGATTGGGGGAATAATGTCGTGGGTGGACTTTAGAAGATGTCCATATCATCACATTTAGAATAAGCAGGAATCATATTGTTCTTTCTCTTGTAAATGAGGAGAATGAATCTGGAGGGAGGTCATAAGGAGCAAACTTATAGGCCTAAGGATACTCACCTCACCTCCCTATTAGCCCTAACAAAAACAAAAGCAAAACGAGCAAGTAAAGAGAGATCTTGAACAACTTTCTTGCCCTCGACCTGTCTTTGACTTTATTTTCTCTTCTCAGCATTGAGTTTTCTACTTGTCATATCCTGAAATTAGTTACTCTTATTTTAAACATTCTTCTGTGCAATAAGGAACCTGGAAAAATCTTTAATGGATCTTTCCAAAATCAATAATGTTCTTTTTTCTGCTTTTTTTGCTAGTTGACTACTTGTTTTCTTGTCATGAGAAGCTCTTTCTTCCCTTACTTTTTTGTTGATTTTCTTAACAGCAATCCGCTATTTGTCAAATATATACCACAATTTCCAAAAGGAAGAATAAATACTTGACTTCAATTTTTAATAGAAAAATAACACAATAATTTCATTGACATATGAAAACTGAACCAGCATGATGACAACTCACTTAGCCAAAGTAGATGGCATTTAACTCTCAAATACAATGGGAATTCCTAATTTTACACTAGAAATCATAATGATTAAAATTCCAAGCACCAATACAAAATAATAGAACATTTAACAAGAAAAATGATGGTGAAGTTGGAGGCTGAGACCGTGTTCATAACATTGATTATTCAACCAGTGTGCTTCTGTCCACAGATTTGAACCAAAGAACCATGCCAAACTCATTTGCGATTTATCATTGTAAATCTGTAGGACAAGTATATTGTCTAAATATAATTTTCTGAATCACTATAGCGAACTGCTATCCAAACTCACACATTCCACCAACCATTAATCTCAACCTTAACCTCTGAATGTCAGACCATGTATTCCATATTTTCACAAGGACCCTTTATATATCCAACTCAAAATAAAGTGCACTCATTTCCACTGATGGTGGACTCAACTCCCAAATATCCGTTATCCTATTCTACATCTACCATCTACATAAAGTGTCATCGTATGCCATTGCTACATTAACTTAGAATCAAAATTTACGAATTTTACATTCAGTTTCTGAAAGTGTACAGAAGACCACAAAGCAGTTGAATAATTCTGAAATTAAAAGATATAAACGCTGTGAAATTTATTGGACATACAGTGAGGGGCAAGAAATCACGAACAGCATCGCCTTTAGCCGAAGTGACGGTGGATAGTACTTTGGTCTCTTCCATGGCTAAAACGACTGCACCGTTGGCGAACCGAGCAATCTTCCCCGTTTCTAGCGTAATTTGTTTTGATCCGATCTCGAACTCTTCTCTAAAAGTTTCGAGGACTTTCGCTCCAGGCTTTCCAGAGGGTGCACTTTCGGGATCCGCAGGTGACGCCGACGGAGAAATCGACGGGGCAAAACCGAGACGACCACTGCAAATTGTACGGAATCCGAATCTTCTCCAGGTGAAAATGTAAGGCAGGGATGAGAGAAGTGGGTTGGTTCTGCTCGCCATCGATGCCATGGCGGAGAGAGTGGAGAATGGTGGCGAGGGTTTTGGGTTTAAGAGTTCAAGCGCGGGAGACGCCGTCAATAGGCGAGCATGGGGTTTAAGTAAGAATGAAATCTGATACTTTTTTTAGGGTTAATTACAGTTTGTCCTATCTAACTATGCCTCTTATTGCAATCAACTCTTTATAGTTTCAAATGCTACAATTTATCCACTCCGAGTTTCAAATAGATTAAATTGACTGATAACAATGGTTAGAACATGAAAGTACCATTATACTCTTCATCTTGTACATTATTTCTCTTTTTTTTTTTTTTTTGAAATACCAATTATATCACTAAAAAAATATGTAAACGAAAAAACCAAATATATATATATAGATCACGTGAATTTTTCATATCTAACTTATATCATTTTTTATGATCTAAAATTAATCTCCCAGAGTTGTTTGCATATCTCGAATTACCTTTTATGGAATTAATTGCAAAATATTTAAATTTAAAGGGGACAATTTATAAAAATTATAATCTAATAGGGTGAATGACAAACTACTCGAAGTTGAGGGGAATATTTTGTAATTAATCCACTTTTTTAATTGCCCTAAAAATGAAATATAAATACTTCACGGCGTCAATGCAACGTTTATTACCGCCGCTCAACGATTTTTCTTTTTCGTTTAGGATGAAATAGGCTTTGGGCCCTTCATATATATGCTCTTTGTTAATTTGGTTCTTAAAAATTATAATTTTATTAATTTTGATCTTTGGTGTTTTCAATTTGAGTCTAATTAATCCAATTTTTAGCTATTCTTTAAATATATATAAAACTATTTGAATTAGTAATATAAATCTAATTTCATTTGGGTCAATTTGGTTACAATTGAATTTTTTAGGATAATTTAGGGGACCAACACTTTTTCCTTACAACGGACACCAATATCTCTTGAGCAATTCTACATAGATTTAAAATATTGATTTAGTTAATCATTAATTTACTATGAGTTATAGTATTTATTATAAATACCTATTCAAATATTATAATTGACCAAGTCAACATTTCAAGTTATTTTCCATATCTCTCTCCCATCTTTTGCCCCTCCTCTCTTGTATTGGTCGTTGTGCCCCCCACCCGTTGTAGACCGCTTTCACTCCACCACCTCCACTTCATTACCACCAAGCAACAAAAACAAATGCCCAACACCACAAGCAAAAATAACTAGCGACCCCCTCATCATTGCACTCTCCTCATCCCACACTTAACTCCTGATACAAACCCACCACTTCTTTACTATAAAAACCACCATCACACAATCACCACCATCTTACAAAGTCGTTAAAACCTGATAATTTGAAGCACGTATGGACCGAGGGCCTAGACAATCACCACCATCACACAATCGGGGTTTGCGAGTTGAACTCGAACACAGTCCATTTATATAGGGGTGGCACAACAACATTTAAGGCATAAAGTAACGACGGTCAATTATATTTTTATATTTTTTTAATAATAATTTATTTTTTTAATTTAAAATATATTATTTTTACTTTTTGATGAGATTCGAAATTACTAATTTTTTTATTTAAATTTTGCTAATATATTTTTTTAATTAATAATATGACTTTTGATCATAAATATTTATAGGAATAAAATTAATTTCTTCATTAATATTTTTATGTTTTTTTATTTGTTTTATATGTTCTTTATCGAAACTGTGGAATTATATGATTGACTTTATTATAAATAAATTCATTGTTATCTTTCTTTTAGATTATTTTACTATATTTAATTTTTATTTATTTATCCATGCAACTTTCACCTAAATTTTTGTTATATTTTATTTGTTACGAATAAGAACTTTATCAAAACACTAGTTATTGTTTGTGTCTGAAGGCACAGAGTAATAAAAAAATGGTAAACAACAAACATATTTGTATTCATATCCAAAATCAAATCACAAACATAGAATATAGATAAATGAATTTAAGCATTGGTTGTAGTGGGGGTGAGAGGTGATGGTGGTAGGAGACGGTGATGGTTGTGGTGGGTGGCAATAACCGTGGTGGCGACGACGGCCATGACGATGGCGGTGGTGGCGACGACGACGACAGTGGTGGTGGCGACGGCGGTGGTAGTGGCGGCGGCGACGATGGTGGTGGTGGTGGCGACAGCGATGGCAATGACGATGACGGTGGTAGTGGTGGTGGTGGTGGTGTGGACGGTGGCGATGACGATGATGGTGGTGGTGGTGGTGGCGGTGGTGATGGTGATGGTGGTAGAGGTAGTGGTAGGGCGGTTTCAAACACTATTTTTTTTTTTTAAAGTATTTATAATAAATAATTTCTAGAAGTACTTTTAAAAAGTCACTCAAAACACACCCTTAGGGCCCTATATTTCCTATTAAATTTAGGGTGTTAATATTATCCGTTAGATTAAGTTTAAAGTGAAATTTAAAGTGATCTCAACTGCGAATAACAAAAGTCATTTTGTTTATCTTTTGAGATTTGAATTGTAAGCTACTTTATTATATAGATTTTTTTAATGAGAATGTATGGTTTAATTTGTGTTTTGCTTTCAAATGAGAAAAAAAATAAGTTTAAGAGAAGTAAAGCATGTGTTTTGTTTGATTTTTTTTTTTACTAAAGGAAGATGCTTATTACACTTATTTCGATCAGAGAAAGAAATTGATTTTGCCAGCATTTTTTTTTATTAATCTTTTTTGTCTTTTAATAAATGTGATTGTCTGAGCAGGTCTGAACTTTTGAGCCCAAATTTTTAATTTTTTTATTGATTTACTATTTCAAAAATTAATTTGTTAGGCAATATTGTAGTAAATTTTATTTTTTAACTTATATTATATTATTGATCTTTAAATTTGTGGCCTTTTTCGTATGTGGGGCCTAAAACCCCCGCATTTATTTTTATACTATAGGGTCGGCCCTGTATATTTCGTGTGTTGCGTGTCGAATCATTTTCGAGTTCGTGTCAAGTTATAATCAATTTCAACTCGTTAAATTCATATAAAATTTGAATTGTTTCGTCATGTTGACTCAAAAATTTTAAACTCATCGATCACCCAATTCCTTCACCGACTTAATGAATTAATACCACCATTTACACAATTGCTCAACAATTTTAGATTTATCGTTCTATTGGCTCAACAATTACCCGGGCATCAATCCAATCGGACCTTTTGGGATCAGTCCAAATCTGCCCCGAATGCTAAATCCCAAGACGCTGTTTGGTAAAATGGGTGTGAGGAAAATAATCTAATAGACCCAAAAATTTCCGTTTGGCTGGCTTTTTCAAGCCATGGACAATGGTCCAGACCCGTAGTTGGTATGACATTTTAAACTCTTGAATGTGGGTTTTATCAAACCCATGAGACAGTGAATTTCGGTCAAGTCATACCTAAATTAGTGAGAAAAATATCATTTGTACCCCTAAGTTAAACAAACATGAATATAAATTAGATTAACCAATAATCAATATAGTTATTATATACTAACACTTTTTTTTTTTAGAACACACACTAGACACAACCTCTTAAAAGAGGAAGTGCCCAGTGAAATATTTAAATTAACACACACACCCAAAACAATCCCGATGTGGGATTGCCCAGTCCCCGACACCCCGGTGGATTACCATAACCGCAGGGCCTTTGGCTCAAAGTGTGGGATTCCAGTCAAACATCGAAACGCCTGCATACATGCACCCCAAAAGGGTTTTTTTTTTCAGTTTTTTTGAACACACACTAGACACAAACTCTTAAAAGATGAAGTGCCCAATGAGATATTTAAATTAACACACACACCCAAAACAATACCGATGTGAAATTGCCCATATACTAACACTTTGAGTATAAACTGAATTCAACATTAAATCCTATCTTGAGTTTGGAAGAATTTAAAAAAATCAATCTAAATTTTCTCAAAACATCCATCGGCGGCAAAAGACAGAAAGAACGAGGGTGTGGCAACAGAAAAAAGACACAACACGAGGGAAGGGGTACCAACCAATGAAAGAGTTCCCATAAAGCCAACTTCGAGAATCCAGACAAAGTATTAATGCTTCTCAGACTCCGCCTGGGTGCCATGAACGGTGCCACCGCCATTCTGTCTTCATCATCAGTATCATCATCCCTAACCCTAAAAAACCCTAGGTTACTAGAGTCTTCGCATACAAAGCTGATCAGTGGAGTTTCCTTCAAGAATAGTCTCTCTCTTCCCACTCGCTTTCCCGGTGTCTCTATCCGTTGCTTCGCTTCAGCCACCATGGCTGTTGATAAAATCCGAGTTCAAAACCCCATCGTCGAAATGGACGGTAATTTCCCTTGAATCCTCACACAATTCCTACAAGTATTCGTATCCGTGTGTTTATTCTATAGTTTTGTCTTGTTGGTTTGTTTGATGATCATAGGCGATGAAATGGCCAGGATCATATGGAAAATGATCAAAGACAAGGTTTGAGTTGGCAAGTTCTAATTGTTTTATTTTTACTATTTTTACTTCAGTTATTGTGATTTTAATTTTTATTTTGAAACTTATTTTTGTCTAATGTTTTTTTTTTTCCAACTGATTGCGGTTCAATTTGGTTGCAGTTGATATTTCCATATTTGGATTTGGATATAAAATATTATGATTTAGGGATATTGAATCGTGATTCTACTGATGATAAAGTTACCGTGGAAAGTGCTGAAGCAACTCTTCAGTAAGTCCGTTGCACTATTTTTCATTTAGACTTTTTATCTAGTCTGTAACTCTCGCCAACCGTAGTTTGCTGGATATATTTGTATTGTATATGTTAATTGAGGTTTTGAATTCGTTTTGTGCCAATAATATAATTTAGGAGTATGATTATTGTTATGCATAACTTTTGGGCTATGTACATAGGCACTTCTTTCACAGGATGCTCTGCTTCTTGCTATTAGATACCTGTGATGTCCATGATCAGTGAATAATCACAGCGTAACGTGATTATTATTGATATTGTTATTATTATTCTTTCGATTATTATATCATATAATTGTAAATCACCCAATCAGGGGGAGCTTGGGGATAATGAATCTCAACACCCAGAGAGTCTCAAAAGTATCTATCAATTAACATGTATGTGTGTTCGAGTGTTCGTTGTGCTTGCGTGCATGTGTTCTTTTGCTAGAGCTGAGTTATTTTTCAATGAAATATCTTGGGGATCCACGTGTCCCAGTTTCACTTTGAATGTAACTGGGACTTTGAATGGTGAAATGATGTAAATCCACGTGTCCCAGTTTCACTTTAAATATAACTGGGACTTTTAATGGTGAAATGATGTAAATTGTATGTATCAAGTTTATAAATACATGATTGGTGTAGGACCTTGAATAAAATAAAATGTTGTTATGAAAGACATGTCAGAAGAGAAATGCAAATATGCTTTCGAGTGGTTCATGTTATAGTTGGCTTGAGGCAAAAAAACAAGTACGAGAGAAGTAATGGATTGTGATGCGATTCTTTTGTGTTTGTATAACTACAATCCTAATTTCAAAGCAATGTACTATAACTTCATTTGGTTGTCATTTTGACCATATATGTTTGGCAGGTACAATGCTGCTGTAAAATGTGCTACAATTACCCCTGGTTAGTTGTTATTTTTCCACCATTTACTGCTCTATTCTACTGTAAGCAAGAGTGAATTATAACAAACATACTGGCTTCAGTGCATATTAAGATTTATATGCACTTCTGAGATCACTCAAGTGGTGCTTTCTTATTTTCTTTTTTTTTTTTAAAAAAAATGCTTATTGTGCCTACTCATAAGTCACGGCTCTTATAATGTTGCATTAGAAATGAAGGGTTTCTATATTTAGAAATTGTACATCTGTTTAGTTTGTTGGCATCAAATGTTTTTGCGACAGAGACTTGTATAATCAGCTGTCTCTTATGGTACAACTAAATTCATACAATTGTGCTCTCAGATTGTGTTAGAAACTTGAAATTCATTGAGGGTATTCATGCTCTTTTAGGTCTGGACTCTGGAGTCATCTTAGTTTGGATAATAGGCAGGTTAAAAGTTGTCTTCTGTCTCATGGATGATATGGAAAGTATTATAATGCGACTTGTTCGCAGTTTGTTTGCCATGGCTAATTATATATATGGAGCAGCAGTTTTGTTTGCCCTTGATAGTCAATAAATAAGAATTATAGTGCAACATGTTCCTGGTTTGTTTGTCATTGGTAATTAAGGTAGTGTTTTGTAATCCGGAGTTTTTGTTTTCAATTTTTATCAAAATAAAAAATAAAAACACGTTTGGAGTATGTTTTCATTTTTTTTAGGGTACTGTGTTTTAAAAACAAGGCCCAAAAATGTAAACATAGAAAAAAGGTGTTTTCATAAACACCCAAAAACGAAAACACGCGCGCTCAAAGCAGACCCCTTTTAATGAGAATCATCATTCGAATCCCCTTAACAACAACATGTAGGATTTTTTGTGCTAACTATAAAAAACCCATTTACTCCCCTTTTTTCATCACTTTTCCTCCTCATCTCTCTCTCTGAAACCGGAGCTTCTCATCTCTCTCTCAATCTCTCTGAAAACCTGATACTACTCGTCTCTCTGTCTTTGTGAAATCGAAGTGTCCCACACGAAGGCAGAATCGAAGCTTTCCCACGAAGACGAAATCGAGGCTTCTCATCATAGATCTCTTTCTCTCTTCTCAATCGGTGGTTATGTGATGGGTTTCCTCATCTCAGTTCTCTCTCTCAAGCTTAGTCGGTGGTTATGTGTCGAGTTTTTAGGAGTGCTGGTGGTGGGTTTTCAAGCCTTGGGGGGTGAGTTTTTGGTGGTGATTTTGGTGGGTTTTCCAGGGTTGGGGTGAGTTTTTAATGGTGTTGGTGGTGAATTTTTGGTAATTTTGGTGGTGTATTTTTAGGGGTTTTGGTGGTGGGTTTTCAGGGGTGTTGCTGGTGGGTAAATAGGTGGGTTGGGTGATGTTTGTGGTGGGTTTGGTGGTGGCTAAACAGGGGTTTTGGTGGTGGCTAAACAGGGGTGCTGGTGGTAGCTAAACAGGGGTGTTGGTGGTGGGTTCTTTGTGAGAATACTCCAGAGCTTGCAGGAGATAGGCGTAGGACACTTATGAGGCCTCCACAAGTTCTTCATGAAGGCACAAAGAAAACTGAATTTGTGAATTTTATGGATCTCTGCAAGACGTATGTCTTTATCATTTACCTTATTCTATTTTTCAATTAATGGCTCAGTTTGTTCCTTTAAAGGAAAAAAATCAGAACTTACCTGGTGAAGCTGTCTCTACCTTTGGCTTGAGCCTCTCGTCTTGCATATGGGGTTTTGCAGGTTCAAGCTTTGATGTTGCCTTGGTTCCTTGGTCATGAACTTTAGTTACAACTATGTTGGAAGAAGGAGCAATCTCAACCTTGTGGGTTGGGTGGTGGCTAAACAGGGGTGGTGGTGGTGGGTTTCCGGTGGTTTGGTGGTGGCGATGGTGGCTGGGTGAAGTGGGTTTCATTGATTTGGGTGGAGATGTATTTGTGATTAAAAAGTTACTCAAAATAACTACAATGAATTATGAAAACGTTATTATAATACCAAACATATTTTTTATTTTTGTTTTCATAATTTTTTAAATATAAATGACTAGCAAACATGTTTTATATTTTTAATTTTTATCACAAAAAAAACAAAAACTTGTTTTATTTTTTTAAAAAAAAAAACATAAAAAAAAAAACGTTACCAAACGCACCCTAAATGTCAGTGATTGATGGGAAATGCTGTGTTTTTTGGATAATGTTTTTATTTGTTTTTTTGAGCTTGGCAATTGGATCAGTGATTCTTTAGCCATACCTGTATTTTCTACTGGAAAGGTCAGGGCTGGCGAGTTGGATAGGACGATTTGACATTTGTGAATGGCAGAAACTTTATTGTCAGTCCCTCCTTGTCCTCAAGAAGATTTCGCGTTTGTGCATGTCAGAAACTTGCTTGATGGATTATTGTTCTCATTACAATCACAAGAAGTTTATGTTGTTGGGTGATACCCTTTGACAATTGGATGAAGCAACATGCTCCATCAAATCTTGCATTTTTCTTCTTGGTTGGTGGAACTTTTGGTTGTATACCATTTGCAGTTTGAAGAAACTACTACCTTAAATGTTGACCTCTCAAGAGGATATGTTGAGACTTTGATCTTTGAGATTTCATGAAATTTTGTTGTGATATTCATGTTACTTGTCTTTGAGTTATAGCTATACCAGATCTGATCTTACTTGATTCTTTTCTGATGTTGCAGATGAGACCCGAGTCAAGGAATTTGGGCTGAAGTCTATGTGGAGGAGTCCTAATGGCACAATCAGAAACATTTTGAATGGTCCGTTTTTTTATACATTAGGCCTGATATGGTTGCAACAGAAAATTTCATTTGTGTTATTTTATTGTATTCAAAGTTATCGTGCCAAATGTCTTAAATGAAGCTCGTTCCTTGCTCTGGAAAGTAATAGTTGGTTTGCTTTGATGGTTCTGCGGACAATGTGCTCAGATATTTGCAGTTTTAGTTGCATCCAAACTTAGTATTTCACTTGGAATAACATTTTAAGCATGTCACCATTGTGTATGTAATGTACAATCGTGATAATCATCATCGAAGGCAAGAACATCTGTCTGTCTAATTTTTGTAATTTCACTCTTTGTTGTTCTTTGTCAACACATCAATTTTCCTGCTAAATGCTTGTCGTGTTCTCTTTTAACCTACTTTCTAGTTAATATGCATTGTTTGATACATCTGGTTTTTTTCACCCTGTTTAGATGGTTACTAATTTGCCTTGTAGGTACTGTTTTCCGTGAACCTATCATATGCAAGAACATTCCAAGACTCGTTCCTGGTAATGCATTGTTTATCTCCTCGTCAATGTATGTGAAATATGTGAACCACCACTTAGTATTTCTTTGCTGATTTGCAGGTTGGAAGAAACCGATTTGCATAGGTAGGCATGCCTTTGGTGATCAGTATCGTGCCACTGATACGGTCATTAAAGGGCCTGGAAAGCTCAAAATGGTGTTTGGTGAGCTACTTAAATTGAATTAGTGATTAGATAAATGGAAAAAACTTTTTCTTTCTCAAACAATAGTGGGCTGACAAAGTTATTTGTTTTTTCCTTTTTCTCAGTCCCAGAAAATGAAGAAACCCCTGTGGAGCTTGAAGTTTATGATTTTAGAGGCCCCGGCATTGCACTTGCTATGTACAATCTAGATGAGGTTTGTCATATGAACTGTTGGTTGGTAATCTGTTTGATATATCTTTTTTCTTTACCTAAAAGAAAATTTTCTGGTACTTTATAGTCTATTAGAGCTTTTGCTGAATCCTCAATGGCAATGGCATATGCCAAAAAGTGGCCTCTTTACTTGAGCACCAAAAATACAATTTTGAAGAAATATGATGGCAGGTATTTCATAAATCCTATTTTTGAAATTTTGTGGACCTTAATTTTTCAATGAGTTAAAACTGCTTGTGGCATTGAATTTTTTTTTACCACTGCAGGTTCAAGGATATATTTCAGGAAGTATATGAAGAAAATTGGAAGCAGAAGTTTGAAGAACAGTCATTGTGGTTAGTTTGAGCTTTACGGTGAATTGTTCATTTGCTTAGTTTCAGTTATCTTCAATAGTTCATGCAAAGTTGGTGGCTGACATTCAGGTATGAGCACCGGTTGATTGATGACATGGTGGCGTATGCTCTTAAAAGTGAGGGCGGATATGTTTGGGCATGCAAGAACTATGATGGAGATGTCCAAAGTGATATAATTGCTCAAGGTGAAAATAATGTCTAAATTTAAGAAAATATGTATCCGTTGAACAATTTATGATTTTTTTCTGCAGTTTTCTGATTGTCCTCTTGAAAACAAATTCAATTTTCAATGTAGAGAGATCTTTCTTATTGAATTTTATCATGCGTGTGCTTAATCCAATTGATTGTCAAACCCATCCTTTATGTTTATTGGAAGTAAATGTTTGATTTGAGATTAGGCTAAACGTAGTCCCGAGTACAAGGATATATGCATCCTGGGTCAAGCTGTTGAAGCTGCTTACCTACTTGCACGTTTGAGTTTTAAATGGTGGATCTTCCTGCCTGGCTTTCTGTTATAGATGAGGGAAAAAGTTAAATTCCGTTTATTGCAGCTAATGTTTATCGAGCTTGGCTCAAGACAGTTATTTGGCTAGAGTGATTGGATAGTTTAGTTAGTTATGCTGGTCCTTTAGCTTTCTTTGGAGGGGCGGAGCCAGAAAATTATTTCAGGGTGGACACTGTATATTTTAACAAGCTTAATTTTTTTCTTGTAATTGATAAAAACAGAATAATGCATTTATATTTAATTATATCCTATTTAATTCTTAAAAGTTCATTAAACATAAAAGACTAAAATTGTTGAGTATAGTAGATACAAATGACAAATATATATATATATATATATATATATATCAAACAAAGGCTAATCAAAACTATTTAGAATTGACTTCGATGAATTTTTATACGTTAAAAGTTTTGCATTAACTTTATTATTATTTATATTCACAATCATATTATCAATTGGTTATTTATCATTCATTCGATTACACAATAAAATATATTATTTATCATGTCGGTGATAATTACTAAAATAAATGTTAAAATTATAAGTAAACTCGTGGATATATCATGTATTTTCTGGTCTTGATTAAAAAATGGGGTGGACATAATTTAATATATTGAAAAAATACTTAAAATATATACAAGTAATTTTAGAAAAAAAAATTTGAGGGTGGGCATGTGCCCCCCCTGGGCATAAGGTGGCTCCGCCCCTGTTTCTTTGGATTGGTTATGCATAAGTTTTGTTCCTCTTGGTGAATCAATAAGATGAAAAATCTGTTCTCTGTTATGGTGATATTTCCTTTTGTATATAGCCTTTGTTACTATTCCAGTATCCATGCAAGTTTCAATAACCCTTAGTTACGTATGGTATATTTTCAGTTTGACTGAAAATTCATTTCCTATGAGCAGGATTTGGTTCTCTGGGCCTCATGACCTCTGTTTTGGTTAGTGCCGCTTACTTCTTTATTCCTTTAGCTGTCTATTTGGTCCTGTTTTCAATAACTAGTTATGCATGGCGTACAGTTAGCCTCTGATGGGAAGACATTACTATCTGAGGCAGCTCATGGAACTGTAACCCGTCATTTCCGACAGCATCAAAAGGGACAAGAAACCAGTACAAACAGTATTGCTTCCATATTTGCATGGACACGAGGACTGGAACACAGGTAGTTTTTTTGATTCTCTTCTTTTTCTGAAATTTACCAAATCAATTAGAATATTTGTATTGTTGACTTTGCAAAGGGTGCCGTAGCCCAACCTGTCTATGACTATTTTAATCTGTACTGAAGAAGTTGAGTCATATGCTATTGGCAAGTATAGTATATACTTGTTTGCTGCATGAATAGATAATACCTAGGAAGCATGGATATTTCCCACGGGGGTGCCGTGGCAGTATCAGACACGTGTCCGACACGGATACGGCCAGGACACGGCCGGACATGTGTCCGACACGGCTAGAAGTGTCTTGAATAGTGAACTCAGTCGGACACGGCCATGATACGTCTAGGACACAGCTAGGATACGTCTAGGATACTGCCAGGACACGGCCAATAATTTTTTTTATTAAAAAAACAACTTTTAACTATTAAAAATTTATTTTTTTAATATATTTTTTGTTACGTAACTTATATACTATGAATGTTAATAGATGCAATGATGTTTGATGAAAATAGTGGATATTTAATTTGATCTATTTCAATTTTAATCAAAAAAATAATATTTTCTAGGTCTTGTTATTAATATTGTTATAATATATGCTTTATTTTTAATATATTACAACTCTATTATTAATTAAAAAATATATTATATTATTTTAATAGCCGTATCCTTGCCGTATCCCATATTTTTTAACTTTGTCGTATCCCCGTGTCCGTATCGTATCGGATACGACACCCGTGTCCGTATCCGTGCTTCCTAAGATAATACTATGCCTTTGGTAGCCATTTTGTGCTTAAATGTAAGTTGTAAACACCCAAGTGAAGGAAGGAGGCAGTGAGGGAGGGAGGAAATTCTAGGATTGGTGGCCTAATGAAATTACATCAGATTAGAATGAATTATTGGGATTCAAGAAATGCTTGAACAAATTGGAAACTGGGTGAAGATTATGATGTTTATTTTATTACATGGCTGGGCTTAGTTGTGCATAGTTAAGTCTGGTTATGCTAGGACCACAGTAGGAATGTGTATTTTTGAAATTCTGATGAATTCTGTGCCTATCGTGATGAATAATATTTCTCGTGTGTTTTGAACTCCACATTTTAGAAAAGTTCTTTGTAATAATATATTCAGGTCTTTTCGCAACAAACATTCTCTTCTGAATACCATATTTTTATCTTATCAGGGCCAAACTTGATAAGAATGGAAAGTTGTTGGATTTTGCTCTCAAGCTAGAGGCTGCATGCATCGAGACAGTGGAGACCGGGAAAATGACCAAGGATCTTGCCATTTTGATCCATGGACCCAAGTAAGTGGCAATGTCCCTTAATTTATTCTACAAAAAGTTTATGATTTGACTCTGTAATTACTCTTTATCAGTTCCATTTTTTGTTAATCTTTTTCGAAATTGTGTTGCCCTTTTCTTTTGGGGTGCGGGGGATGGGAAATATACTGTAGTGGTGTATCAGTCTTCGAGATGAATTGAAATATGGGTGTACCAATCAAACCAGATACATAGATAATGGTAATTCAAATTGATGGGGAGGGTAATTCGTGAAGTAGTTACCAAATGATTATGTTGATCAAGTGAGAAGTTTAGTTCCCCTGAACTTCTTGAAAATGAAGTTTAAAGGTGGGTAATATATAGGAAACAAGACCTCAGTTTGGCTTGGAGCGATAGAAAAACAGATTTACTCTACAATTGATAAGGCCATGGTGTTTGGCCAGAGCAACAAGAGAGACAATGCGCCTGCAATGCGACTCTCAGGCTCAAAAAACTGAAGAACTAATCTTTCTGCTGCTACCATTGTACATGCAGTAATACTTTTCCCTTTTACCAGAGGAAGGCCGTACAGTAAGCCATCAAATGTCACTGGTAGATATGTACATTTTCTACCAAATAAAACAACAATTAAATTGATCTCATTGTATAAATTCTAATGATTTAGAATGACATACATGCTAGACCCCCTCCACCAAGTTAGAACTCAATCGCAATCCAATCTGGGCAAAAATTATTTTGGGAATGTTTACTTTGTTCATTAGGCAAATAGACATATCCACCATGAAAAGTTATAGCTGGCATCTGTTGAGTATAAGATGAGTGAAAGTCAACTGCTTGTCATTTAGGGAATGGAAAACCATGACTGTACCACTACAAAAGATTGGGTGACATGTATGTGTTTGAAGGGGAACAGGGGAAAGCTAAATGAACTTAGTCCATTGCGTTTTGATTGTTTCTATTGGGTTGTAGCACACTGTTTTTTATAGGATAGGAGAACATGGGTGGATCAGTAGTAAAAATATGTTGCTCTCAAAACTTAGTTAAACAGAGAAGTTAGAACTACAGTTCTATTCCCAGGTTGAAATGCTAACTGTGACTATCGGGTGACTATCTGGAGAACCTAGGTTTGAATCCTCTCTCCCATTGTTGTACATTTAAAAAAATTAGACATACGATAAAAGTTGGAGGGTGAGTCTTGGCACAACGGTAAGGTTTCTCTATTGTGAGCTAGGTGTTAAGGGTTTGAGTCGCGGAAACGTCTTCGCCTCACGTGGGTAAGGTTGTGTGCATTTGACTCTCCAGAACCCGCAGTGGTGGGAGGTTTTTACACTGGACCACTTTTTTAGCAAGACGTGATAAAATCCATGGGTATTATTAATGTACATGCAACGTATATGTTTTGAATGTCTAAGATATAACGGCCAAAACACAGTATAAGATGTTGGATTATGTATTTCAATGTATATAATTCGTTTCAGCACTGATAGAATTTGAGTCTAAACTAATGTTTATAGCTCTAAAGGTGGGTTTTGTTTCGTTTCGTTAAACCGCCTTTGAACTTCGCAGCCCATGACATAAAATCTGGAGTTGAAAAAAATGAAAAACATAAAATTAGTTTTCTTTTAATGTTGAAGAAAAATGCAACTCTAGAAGCCCCAATGAATTTCTATCATGTTTACTTGAACTGCTTCAAACACAATTCTATGGTAAACTAGCTAGAAAAGGGGGTACCCTGTTTCTGTGTTTTATCATGCTGATTAGGTCTGGATTTCCAGTAATATAGGTCCAACATGCTGGAAGTACTTTTTTTGGGGAAAACCTTATTAATTCATACCATGGTGTACATACAGGGTTTCAAGGGAGTTCTACCTGAACACAGAAGAGTTCATTGATGCCGTCGAACAGAATTTGGAGTCTAAGCTTCGTGCACCTACATTACAAAGTTGTCTGTAGTTTTAGGAGAGAGTTATCGAGGAAAACTTAACGAGGTGGGGAACATTGCTGGTGGAATAGGGCCATGAACGGCAACTATACATATCCCCTTGCTTATGAAGGGGGAGTATATTGCAAGCTGTGCTTTAGAACATTTTATGATCCGAGTTTCTGTTGACTTGCTGAAATCTTTGTTTTGAAAGGACAAATTATAGATGCTGTTAGCAGGTGGGATTGAACAGGCACTTAGAAATTGATTTCAATAGCACTCTTTTCTGCCATTGTTAGGGTTTTTAGATGGTGCATCTTAATGCAATTTTTATACTCAAGGCAAATGATATGTTACCATTGTGGTTTTCGTTATTTTTTGCAAAAGTTTATGTTCACAATGCATGTCTTTTTCTGAAATCCACACTTGCTTATTTATTGTGGCTGATAGACTCTCTCTCTCTCTCTCTCTCTCTCTCTCTCATGCCGGCTTTTGTGCTTCGAATTTATGGTATGTGGTGGAAGTAGTTGGTTGTGTCCTCGTGCCAAATGGTGGGTCTATTGGATTGAAGGTGCGGGGTTTGGAAAACCCTTTTATTGTAATACCGTTAACTATAAACTATGTAGGTTTGCTCACCTAGAATTGTTCAGAAATTTAAACAATGTCTTCCAGGTTAAATTACTGGACCAGTCCTCCTTTGCTTCTAGCTATGTAGGTAGGTATGGATTGAATAATGCATGCATTATGAATTTATGATATAGTAGGATAGTGGCTTCTATTTAAAGACAGGTTGACCCAGTTCATTGGTGAGGACCGACTTGATCTTCATTGATGCTTTTAATTGTTCTGATTCGGATTTAGTCCCCTATTGCGGAAAATTGCTATTGCATCTGTGGACCCACTTTGACAATTGACATTAGACTTGGCTCCCTTCTAGCAACTCGCAATGATTATGATTCTTCATGTTCTCACCGAGTTGTAAGATGACTGTGATATATGATCTTCTTTACAAAGGGGATAAAGATGATTCTGGTCCACCTAAACCGGATATGGATGAGTTTGATCCTCGCCTCTCAGTTCTGCTTGACATGTGTTAGAGGATCCACCAATTTATCGGAGTAAAGCTTGGTTATTGAGGTTAAATTGTTACTTTAACTTTGGTTTGGTAGAAATTTACGAGAATAAAGAATTTATTAGATAAGAATGGCAACCCCACTTTGAAAGCAAATTTACGAGAATAAAGAATTTATTAGATAAGAATAGCAACCCCACTTTGAAAGCAATCAATCGTGTCGGTTAGGTTGGAGTCACCATCAGCGTATTTAAATGCTTAAATCCTATAGTTTACGTTTGTCTTTTATTCGATGAAATCTATTGCCTGTTGGTCCGGTTCCGGCTGACCCCTTTGAATCACAACACAAAGATGCTTATTGAGAAAATATTAGCCTAATAGTAATTTTCATGTTGTCATTGATACTAGAAAATAAAATCAATAATAATTCATTTACGCCTAATAAAGTAAGCTTAATTTATATTCAATAACAAACACATTTAATTGTAATTACACGTTATTGATTTCATACTCCTTCGATATAACCAACAAATATTTACTTTTTGAGACGTTTTGGTTGCATTGAGAGCTGTTGAACGCCCAAATTCGTTACGAAGTGTCATTCGCCCGAGTCAAATGACCTGAAAGAATTAGACATAAACCACTTATTAAATTTAGCAAATGGTAAATAAAACGACCAATCAAGCATCTAAGTAAGGTGAGATGATGAATTTGTCTAGAGTGTATACACTTTCTTATATATTCAACCACACGTCACAAACAAGGGTGACAGAATTTTTTGGCCTCAATTGTTCTATTTCAAAATGGATGAGTCCCCTTATTATTGATTAATAATATTTATGCATATAATATGTAATATATACGAATATAATAATACAAGTTGAAGCATCATTTCATTTTCTAGGAATGAGGCACGCCATATCACTTCCCCACCATTTACCCGGAAAAAAGGAAGAAAAAACGAAGGGGTACCACTCATCGTGTGCCTATATATGAGAGTGCAACAGGACCATTGATTGCCATGTGTTCTGTCTCGTTATCTGATTTCAGAGAAGGTAACACGAGAGAGGAGAGGAGAGGTGCGCCTAGGGTTTCAATATCAGTGAAGAGAGAGAGAGATGGCTACGTCCAAGGCTAAGGAGATCGTTTCCGCCAACCCCGTCGTGGTTTTCAGGTTCCATTTCTTGGCATCTCCTCCGTATATCCTTCTATTTATGTATATCTTCTCTCTGTAATTTATAGTTGATCGATGGATCTGTGGATTTTGGCAGCAAGTCGTACTGTCCGTACTGCGTGAGCGTGAAGAAGTTGCTCACTGAGCTCGGTGCCTCCTTCAAGGCCATTGAGTTGGACACTGAAAGTCGGTATTCGATTCTTCTCTCTCTGTTTGCGATTTTTAGCTGTATTCATATCAACTATGGAAATTTTCTATATTTTTAGTTTTTCTCTTTGATTGTTTGGACGAAAATTATTTTAATGGAAACCAAAGATCATATAGTTTTTGAAAATCAGAGACATACTTCATATATATCGGCAACAATCGAGATGATAAAACTGGATTTGTTTGATCAGAAGATCCTTATCGAATACTCTGTACTTACAGTTATAGTAGTACTTTTCGATTGTTTGGGGTGAAAATAGTTTACGTGCAAACTTTCGAAAGAGAGAGCTAGTTTTTCAGAATCAGAAATATACATGATATATATTGGCAATAATCACGGCGAAATTGGATATAAGATAATCGATTGGAAAAAATATTTTGATAACCGACATCAATCTGAAAGAGTATATACATTGTTAGTTGAATATAAAATCTGATCAAAATTTTGTGATATAAAGAGTAATTGGCATATCAGGAGTAATTGGCCTATAAAATCTGATGAAGTTTTGATCCAAGTTTTAGAAATCTTTCATCATATTGTTAATCAGTAATACGCATATCCATACGCTAGCATTGTGGTAGATATCCCTGTGGGAAAACATAAGATCTATTGCTTGTCCAGCTAATGCACTATTCATTTGCTTCTTGTCCAACTATGCCTTCCATGTCTCATGCTAATGACCATAGATAAATCTGTGGAAGGTGATGATATCGTCGTGACACACCAAACATGTCTTCCATGTCTCATGCTAGTTTCCTTGTTTAGTCAGAGTCCATTAAAAATGATCATTAACTTACGTTTTCATCACTTTCCCTTCTTTGAATACAGATTACAGACCCATCTTTTGTATGTGTGTGTGTGTGCGCGCGCGCAAAATTTTCAATCTAAAAATAAGATCAGGTAATAATTGGAATCCCTTTGACAATTTCATGAAAACCCGAAAGGATTTTGCTTTGCATCTCAATACTGTGCAATTCTCACTCAATGGTCACCCTAATTACATAATATATCATGATTACAATCGTGTCTTTGTATCGTTTTTATATCGTATCGTACAATACACGATACGATACGTATCTTTCGATACACGATACGATACGTATCTTTCGATACACGATACGATACGTATCTTTCGATACACGATACATTTTTGTTTTTTGGGGGTGAAACAACTTCTTTTTATCCAATACTTATTTTTTAATCGCTATAGCCAGTGAAACAACGTTGTTTTAGTGTCTAGGGTTTTAAAAATAAATAAAGATTGTCTTTTTTTTTTGTTTTATCGACGAAGACCAAGGAAATTGTCCACCAAAAGACCATAAGGGAGATGCCATCGACTGTGACTCCCATCGGCTGCCTTTCTAAGGTTTTTTTTTCTTCCTCTGGATCTGCAAAGTTCTTCGACTGGATCTGCAAAGGATCTTCGACTGTTTGAATTAGTCTATGACTGTTTAGAAGTTTAAATTAAGAGATCTTTGTATTTTGATATTAGTGAACTATGTTGGAAACTTGAATAGTTGGTGGAATATTAATAAAATGCTATGTTATTACGAGTTTATGACTTTTTTGTAAAAGTATATATATTTTATTAATAATTATTTAAAATTGTGTCGTATCTTATGATACAAGATACGATAGACTATATTTGAAAAATGATACGCATTTCGATACGTGATTTGACAATTATGATTATAAGAGAGTAACCTATTCTAACACTATATGCTTGATGATGATTATGTGTGCCGCTTCATTATTCTTAATGAGATAATCTAAATAGTGTGGGACAACCATCTTTTGTGCGTGTGTGCGCAAATTTTGTAATCTAAAAACAACCTTAGCTGATACTTTGCATTTGTTTTTCATGTTTTGAAGCTGATGGGAGCGAGATTCAATCAGCACTGCTTGAATGGACTGGACAGCGGACTGTGCCTAATGTGTTCATTGCTGGCAAGCACATTGGTGGATGTGATGGTATGCCCTTAATCCCTTAATACTATTTGTACTAATTCCAGTTGTTATTAACTTTATTATTTCCTCCTCAGGGCTCATTATGTTTTGTATTCTTTTTGCAGCCACCACTGCCATGCACAAGGGAGGGACCCTCATGCCATTGCTAAATGAAGCTGGTGCAGTTGCTAAATCTTCAGCTTAGAGATAAGTGTCATGAACACTATGCTAATAAAAGTTGCTTGTGTAAGTGTACTCCGTTGCGTTCTCAAAAACCAATTTAATCTTTTATATGAAGTTGTGAATTGAGGTGATGATTTATGTGCAGCACATATTATAGTGAAATGTTTCTAATCTGGTTGGGTAGAAGGGAGGGATAGAAAGGTGCTTTAGATTCTGAAAATTAGAAAGATGCTTCAAAGCAGTATTTCCCTTATAAGGACAGGGGCAGCGCTCTGCACAAAATTTTCGTGACTACTTATTGTTCGTGCGATTTGAACTGATAATGTCCAGTTAAATTTCTCTTCTAGGGGTGTCTATGGGTCGGTTTGGCCCATGAAACCCATTACTTACTCAAAAAAATAGACCCAAACCCCAATAAAAGAGGACTTTGGGCCTGCCCTCACGCCAATTACCCCGGCCACAAAAACTTAGTCCACCCATAAAAACCCACCCACCCCATCGTCCACCCACTTTGTTTGAAAATTAGATGGTATATTCTTCTAAAAAAAAGTTATTTACTTAAATAATAAGTTGAGTAATCTAGGTTATTATTCATTATTTAATTAAATACTAAATAATTCATCTCAAATAATTTTTTTTATTTTTTATCCATTTTGACTCTACTTTTAATTCAAAAATATAATTTATAAAAAATACTAAGTTGAAAATTTTTAAATGAAAATGCGTGTATATATATATAAAAGTTTGTCCGGGTTGGGTTGCAAGTAATTAACCCCTACACAAAGCCCAGACAGCCCTGCCCGATAACTCACCGGATAAAGTCTTGGGCCAGGCCAGCCCAAATTGGGTGTTGCTTTAGCTCACTCGACCAGCAGAATGAAACATTCGGAAAAATTCGAGCATTTGTATGACGCAGCACAGTACTCTCCCTCTTTAGACCATTGGTGATGGGATCACTTCAATGGTAGAACCAGTCAGGCAGGTCACTGGAGTTCAATAATTTTTTATCAACAATTTGCTCAAGAGACTTTAACGGAAAAAAGGATTTCTACCACGAAAGTCAATTGCAGGTGGCTCAGAAGAAATCTACAGAAGCTCAGTACCACTTTCATAGGAATCCAAAAGTATTATCCAAGGTGCCGATTGCTAACCACAAGTTTCTGAAAACAGGCAAGGAAGTTCTAGACCAATCACCAATTTCTTTTGTGTGTCAGCATGGTAGACACTGTTTTCCTAAGAGCAATGCTATATAAAAACTTAAGTTGGAGACCTAATTTAATATAGTCATTGAATTAGTTGTGAGTTTTAATATTAAATAAAAAAAAAATTCAATTCAACAGTTGAAGTTAATAGGTCCCTAAATTAGGTCAAAATAACATTTTCCTCCTCCTAGTGTCAAAAGCCTAGATTACAAGCTATAGAGATACAAGAGAAAGGTGGGGACTAATGAGTGTTTTTCTTTTCTTTTTTTTTTTTTTTGGGGGGGGGGTTAAATATAATTCGTAAGGTTATCAAAGCAGTACAAAAAAATCCGTTAGACTGGCTGAAGTAATGGATTATCTTTTTTTGCGCACCGTAGGCGTGGTGGTGGAAATATTGATACAAAATTACTATGGCATGTATATTTTTCACGTGACGCCTTAGAAATCTTCGACAATTGTGATGTTCATAGTTAGGAGAATCTCAACTAGATCAAGAAGAATCATGTACCAAAATGAGTTTACCCAAGCATCATAATCCATTGGGTTATCGAAACAGTAATAAAATTTTATTCTAGATTTCCAAATCAGTTCAAGCATTGTCATATTTCCCGAACACCAGTAACTCTTGTAAAAGATAACGCCATACCGTGGAGGTTGCCCGGTTGCCATTACGCCACCGAGTTTCCTCACAATGACAATTAATAACTATCTGATACGAAGAAAATAACGATGGCTTATATATATTATGTTCTGGTAGCTCTTAAGTTCTCACGGCATTATCAATCTTCTATAAAAAGAGGGGATGATAAGTGGTGCAATGTACCTGATTGTGTAGTCAACAAGAAGTTTGCAAGTCGACATTGATCCATGTAAGCGGTCTTTGGAGCTAGAACTAACCAATAGGAGGAATGTAGAATGGAATTAAAAAATAATGTGCACAGTTATATGCTATATGTGACACGGTCAGGAGAATCTCAACTGGCCTCTTTAGAAGAATTACGTACCCAGAAATCAGGCAATCGTGATGCTAGCTAGGTTCTTTAATCTCCTGTAATAATCAGAGGTAAATGATCTAAGAGATAAGATAATCTTCAGAAAGCAAATGACTCATAAAACATATAAATTAAGATTCACTCGCACATGAGGTATTAATCCACCACTCAACCATATTGAGAGCCTTCCCTGATTGATGTGTTTACAGGCTAAGGTTATAGTCATAAAAGGCTTCGCATAAAAGTAAGGAAGGAGGCACTCGAAAGTCCGACTGCAATATCATAGGCATGCTAGTGCTGCTGCATTTAGGGTCTGATTCGTTTCAATGCAATTACTTAATCATTCTGAGTCAGTTAGACAATGACATTGGGACATTGGGATCCAAACTAGTGATGCCTGCGGTGGTGCACTGCATTAACATTGGGAATTAACCTCCCTAGCACATGGTGTTGGCATGTCATAAAAACAGATAAGGAAATTAATATGCAAAATAATCACACACAAATAATATACAGATTTAAATGGAAAACCCGAGATTGGAAAAAATCAGACTTGCACCAAATCCATTATGTAGCAAAATACAGAATTAAATCAAGAGCTGCCCGATGTGTTTATAATATGATGTTAGGGCCAGAAACAAGTATGACACAATTACAGATTAGGCCAGATGTGCAGTATTATTAGGCTCCATGCAACCTTACAAGAATGGCAACTTAAGGTATATTATTGCCTTTCTATCTTATTCTCAGAAGGCCAACACAGAAAACGAGAGAACATCAAAGATAGATAAGCAGTCAAAAGTATAAACTTTAGCCATGAACCTATTTTCTCTAGGTATTAAATGGCATACAAAAGGTGAAGAGTATTGCTATATTTATGATGGCAAGAGCTGAAGAATAAAAGTAGACATTAGTTAAATATGTGACCGTCCATCTTACAAAGCTTGGAAGACGTCCGTCCACAGGGCATCTTTGAAAATGTCAAGATACATACAAATGCATCTGCAATGGGTCCTCTCTCACCAGATAGTACAAGCAGTAGTACCACTGCTTTATATTCTGGGCCTCCCCTCGCAAATTTTCAACAGAGCTGCGAGAAATACAAAATCCAAAAGACAAGGAATCAACTAACTTTAAATCTAGAATAGTGCAGATACAGAATTCCTCAAAAAAGTTAATCTTGATGTATTTGGGTCTAGTTAGGAGCCACCAAACAAGATCTATACAGAGAACAAACATACACCAGTATATTTAGTCCTGCGTATACATGCTTTTTTTTTTGCACATGTTTGCAGGCATGGATATACATGTGTGAAGGTGAATAAGTGAATTCGCATATGCATGTGCACACACATAACGGTGTTTGGAAGGAATTTGGAATGACTAAAGTATGGATAGTCTGGACTCAGGTCTTTGAGACTCTTGACAGTGAGTTCAAAAACCTACTTACAGATTTAGTTTCATTGCAGTCCACTAGCATAAGAAAATGAGATTGTCAAATAGGCCAGAAGAGAATTTCTCAAACTTCCTGGGTGTGATGTCAAGGACTACTCCAGGCACTCCCAAGGTAACAAGAACTCAAGTAACTGTATCACGGGAGACGAGAAGATTACTCCTTAGTACAAACTGAGAAGAAAGAAAGGGGAATGGGGGATAGGTTATCATGAAAAGGAGTACACATTATGAAATGCATTGTAACTTCCAATGACGAAATAGGAGCAGTAATCTTTAGCAGTTATCATAAAGATAACTGCAGAAGATTTAAAATATGATCCATGAAGTCCTCTGATGAAAGAAGTTACCCAGGAGAGGAAGTGATGCCGATTTGGAGGTTTACTCCATAAGGAGAAACAGAGGTCAGGCCCAATTGGGTTGTCAACTTGCAAGGCTTCCAAAGTCAGCACAGCATATTGTAGACAAGATATAGGACACCATGCGGAGATTCAAATTTGAAAAGAATGCTAGAGAAATCGATCACTGGTTTATTCAGGTAGGACATTCCATTACTGTATAATATATATAAAACTAAAAGACTTATCAAATGAATTAACATCCATATTTTCCATCTGAATTATGATGGCCTATAATGATCCCTCTGAGGGCTTCCAAAACGCCAGCACGTCCACAAGCAGATGAACTTGATCAGTTTCCTTCCTGCAACTCAAAGCTCAAACACTATGACAAGTAGTAGTTTTGATTTTAAGTAAACCTCATTCACACCACATCAAAACCACCGCATGAAAACTTGATCTCCCTTTTACAACTTTTGCACCACAAGCCGCCATAAGTACAGTAGCCCCTGTTGAAAATATTTACCTTGTTTGCCCCATCGCCTCGTTCTAACAATGGCAACTAGATTATGGAATCCTTCAACTTTCCTACAGCATTTAATCATCTCCCTGGCTCATCCTACAATCTATACGTCAAGAGAGCATAAAAGAAATTATTTCCATATGCAACTATATGCCGTGTGACTGTCTATGTGTATTAGGATATCATTAATCAGATCAAATACATACTTCTTCGGAACTTTCTCCATTAGATCTTAATAGGACAAGAAAAGCACTAATCAAAGCTTCATTACCATCACCTATCAAGCAATTGAGGAGGAAGCTTCGGCCTCCCCTACAGTTAAGTCCTCGCGATTTAAAACACTCAATCAATCAACCGCACACAAAACATTCACAATCAACATGTATTGCCAATTTAATAATCAAATCAGACAAAAGAGCAACAATACACTCTGTTTGGTTGCTAAGAAATCACACAAACTATAAAGAAAGTAAACTACAGGCCGGCCATAAGTACTGGAGAAGCCCTAGGTATTCAACCAAATGATAAGTCAGCTCAATTTTAGAATATCTTTCATTTGTTTTGGCAACATAACAGCTCAAAATTGAAATGCCGATTCATTAACTGTTTAGAGGACGATATAGGTAGCTCCAAGCGAGAGCGAGAAAGAGGAAATTCAGTGGCAAAAGAACATGATTTCCAAGGAATTGAATGTAGAGTGATAGGCGGAGTAAAGAAGTTGCGAAGTCTCAGATGATGATCCCCGCGAGTGCCTATGAATACAAGGAGGAGAGAGAGAGAGAGAGTCTTCGTTGGTAGTTGCGCTCGATTCTGGGGTCAACAGCCTGTGTCATGGTTCATATTTATATAAATAAATATATATATATATATATAAATAAACAAAAATATTATATTAAAAATAAAAAAAAAATTTATTTGTGATTATAATACCAACTCCAGGGATGTCTTTTATTTACTGTTAACTTATAGACCAAGTAGGGTGGTCTAGTGGGGTACCGGCCTTACTCTCCACCTTGAGGTTGGGAGTTCGAGTCTTGAAGTCCCCATTGGGGTTTGGTGGTTGGCCGCTATGCTAGCCTAGCTAGGTCTGGTCCCGAGAGGTGTTCCAGGCGCGGTCAGGGGCCTTATGATCCCACCAGTGAAGGCCTATCGGGGTGGTCGCTGGGCACTCTTCCTTGCCCCCACCCCTTTTTTTTAGTTATCAAAAAAAAAAAAAAAAAAAACTTAATTCATTTATTACTTGTATTAACTAGCAACGCATTGATACACAAAAATTAATAAAATATTAGTTATATGTGTATTTGAATTAAATATCATATCAAATTTATCAAACTTAATTTTTTATTGCTAATATTTTATTATAGGATTATGAAAACTTCGGATGTTCCTATAATTCTTTGTTTTAACTAAAAGAAAAAGAAAAAAAAATAGTTAAAGTTCTTTTTTTAGAATTTTGTTATGTTTGAGAAATTAAATTTTTTTAAATTCATTTAATTAGGATTTCACTTATAATTCATTGAATAAAATAAAAGTAATTGTCAATATACTAATCATATTGTAATTTTACTGTAATCAGAAATTAATTCGTGAATTGGAATAACATTTAATATACTACTCTATAATATATATTATCAAGCATATTAAAATTTTTAAAAATTCAAACTTTACTTAAAAATACACTACTATATCTATTTTTACATAAAATCTTAATACAACTTAAATAGTTTATTGTAACTGAAGAATTATATTAATATAACATAAATTATTTAAAAAAAATTATATATACGATTACTTTTTATCTTATAAATTAAAGGGTTAAAATTTTTTGATAAAAAAGAAAATACACATATGTAAGGATAATGTTATCTTTGTACATGAGATGAGTAATATCAGATTGATAGAATTTTTAAAGATTTTTTAAACACTTTATTAAAAATATAATGATGTATATTTTTTCAAGGGTAATATAGTCATCAATTTTTTTTTTTTATAAAAACTGATATTTATACATAGAGAATAAACAATTAAAAGAGATTTTAGAAATAATTTAGAGATTTAAATACGTAAGAATATGATGATAATTTATAAATATTCCGTGCTTGTGGTACCATCTGATCACAATATTTGCTTGTCATACACACATCAATTTTTTTTTAAAAAATCAACAACTTTACAATTGAGACTAAAAATGTATAATATTTAGAACAATGCTATATATCCCAAATTTGCATCCCAAATGTCCATCCCAAATCAATAAGGATGGTTGGATCAGTAGGTCCCAATTAAAAAAGTTGTTGAGACCCACTCATCCAATAATTCCTATTCATTTGGGATACATATTTGGGATACAAAACATTCCTCTAATATTCATATCTGATGTGCACTGAAAATTTCACGTTATGAAAACAAGCAGAGTTCAAAAATATTGAATCTTAGCTTTAGCAAGCGTTCTCCAAAAGTTTTGTTCGTCATTTCCCCACAGTTACAATAAAGAAAACATTAAAAAAAAAAAAAAAAAACAACAGAAGAAAAAGGAAGGCCTAAATGTCGCACAGCAAGAATGTATTTGAATAATGTATATTGCTTCATGGTGGTCATGGTCCCATTCTACCAAGCAATGATACTGGAACAGGAAAAGCAAGAATAACAATAATAATATTAAAGAAAGGAATGATGAGAAACATCACCAACACTGGGATTCCAATCAAACTCGGATTCCAATCAAACTTATGGCCCTACAACAGTTCCAGTTCCACCACCTTAGAAATGAACCCACTTCAACCCAAAACACACCTGACATATAGCAATTTCCTTTTTCCTTTCCTCTCTTTTCTTTTATATCGAAGGATAGCCAGATTATACCCTGTTCAGTGCATAACAAGTACAAAATAATCTGATGATATTCCTATAGTGTATGACAGTTTCTCTTCCCAACCCTACATCGGAAAATAATAAGGGAAAGCATGACACGAGTAACTCCAGGTATTGAGTGTCTCAAGCCGAACCTTCTAAAGAACCAGCACTGTTCAGTCAGGTTCCTCCTAATTGCAATTGAAAGACAACAAAACTTGTGGCTTTGGAGGAGTCAAGCATGCAATTTTTATCGCCAACACCGATATGATTGAGCAAACCATCTAGAATACAAATAATGCTTTATTCTCACGAGTAAGGCAAAGATCCCATAGCATGGAATATGCATTACTGCCACCACCAAGTACCTAAAAACCATTAAAGAGAATATAGGAATTCATCAGATACAAACAGTAAATCAATTTTGTGGAAATGTTCACCAAGAAGTACCTAAAAATCATTAGAGAGAATATAAGAAATCATCAGATAGAAGCAGTAAATAAATTTCATGGAAATGTTCAAAGAGATTTTAGAACCAAAAAGCAAAGGAAAAGAAAAGAAAAGAAAAGAAAAGTATTATGGTGGGCTCAGTAATTCAAGAATAGCATCTAAGGGTGGGCGACTATAGCTATGGACATCTGATCCATGGTTTTATAGTTTCAATTATACGGCTTGCACCAATTAACTCAGGGGCCTGAAACAATTTGAAAAAAAAATAAAAATTGGATCAACCACCAACTCCCCCAGCTGCTGAAAAAAAAAAAGACTACCGTGGGACAGAAATTCATTATTTTTTTCAACTAACCCATTTTAATATATCTTATAGGAGTAATCAATGGTGAGTGAAATTCATGAGAAACTTGCTAAGATGATGTAGAAATTTTAGAAAACCTGTGCTTAAACAATGCAGTTTTTATGCATGCAAACCATTTGGAGTAAACATTTGAGGAATTAAACATTGTTTGCACATGATGCCACTTTATCTCTGATTGTATTCTTTAGATCCTTCATGACAATGAAGCATAGGAGACAACATACCATAATGGAGCATATGATGATGATAAGTCCATAAATGGGTATGGCCACCTGTAACAAAGGAAGGCCACCAAGACTCAGAAACCAACATGTTTTTCCAATGTGGCAAGAGAAAGGGAAACCAACATACCAGATTGAGACACAGGCATGCAGAATCCACTGGAAGATGACGTAAAAACCAGTCAATAAGATGAAGTAAGAAATCCGGAACCATGGAAACCGCTGAAACAATGACATTAAAATTGTTTAAAGATGTTTTGTAACCAAACAGATGAAAGATAATCATAATTTATTAAGAAAAATAGAAAGAAATGAATAAAAGAGGAATTTACCAAGGAATTTAAAGCTGTATCACCAAGAAGCGTAATGGCATTGACAGAATGTGCAACGACAGTCGACTGGCATAAAATAGAAGAAAACATAGTTCATCATGAAAAGGAAACACCACAAGAATAGAAGAGAAAGTCAAGGACTCCTTCAATAATATTTGCATATTTTGCTCAAGGAAAATATAAAACATCATCATTGATTGGAAACAAATGTATTATGACTAATACTAAGAGGAACATGCTAAACCCGTGGGCAACAATTTATGGGTGACAGTAGGAGTGGATGCACTGTTGAAATTAAAGTTACCTTTTTTACTCAACTTTTTCATAGTTAGTAGGATGTAGCACAACGTGGTTTAGTGTTAGTCGGATACAAATCATTGCATATATGACCTGCTAAATCAGTAGCAAATTGAGCAAGCTGTTCATAATTACAAAAAGTGGGAATTATACCCATACCATCATAATCCTATATGTTCACTCAAGTTGTTCATGTTACAGAATGAGTGAAGCTGAGAGCAAAACTTTAACCAAGCCCTGAAGAATTGATGCTGCTCCAACTAACCATCACAAGTTGCAACCACAAGATATAATGGTTGATTCATGAGTTGAGAATGCATTGATTGTGCACATAATCTTAGTGCCCTTTATAAATTGAAGGCTAAAATCAAACTCCACCACAACCACGTCATATTGGCTACTCAGTCATCTCTGGACCCAGTCAGACACCTAAAATCTAAGGTGGCTATAGAGCTTGCATAACCAAGCAAAATAAGTAGATCACTCCTTTGTTAACTAGGTTTCATCGCTATGTTACCAGCTTGCTATTGTTTAGTACTCGCAACTGGGATTCCTAGGAAAGTGTTCTGGTGATGATTTTGCTTCAATGAAGTGATCACTGAGTCAATACCATACAACTACACTAGAAAATAATATGTTCATCTACCCATAAAAATGTCCCGACCTGTCATAATGGAAACAGTTTATGACATGATGCCCCCTATATTATACATTCTTCATCGACTCCCCTAACAAAGCATATTTTCTCCTTTATCTATGCTTGAAGCAGGGACTGAAAATGCAGTGAGACTGTTAAACTAACGCAGGGAAATTGCATATCTGGATTGTTACCTCAGAAAATCAGGACAGGAATCTATATCTGCTGTGGAGCACATGTAATATACCACCCTAAATAAAGAGAGCACAAATATATCTATGAGTTGTAGCTAGCCTTGACAACCACAATCAAACAATAAGAGTGCGTTGTTTATGCATTCTTATCATCATCTCACCACCCATAATATGAAGCCTCTTCTTCATAAGTACCAAGTAATCATAAAATATCTTCCCATCTGGTGAAGAAAATAATTAAAGCCCATGTGGTATTATCTATTCAGAAAAAAATCCCCTTGAATGATCTTCACATGAGCAATGATATATCTTAGCTAACAACCCACTATTAATTTACAGGTGCTGGAGGATCACCCAAGATGCTCCCGCTATATCAAGCATTTGTTGCAAGTCACAAGGAATGTAATTTTTGGTTTCTAGAGGTCATGACAAATCTTTTTGCATAGCTCCAGGAAAGTAAATAAATTGAGGAATGGAAGCAAAAGGATTACTTAAAGCATTAGGTACTTACGAAATTCGGTTCGTAATCTTTGATGTTAAGGAAAGGAAAAATTACGAACCAATATACAATATCTGTCACCATCACTGCACCAGCAGTAGTCTGTTTAAGAAAATTTAAAAAAAAAAACAAAAAAACATGAGCAGTTTGCGTGCATTTAATATAAGCAATCATAAAAAAAAGTCGTACAATTCCTTACGACATGTAGATTTTCAACAATGAAAGCAAGTCTACTGACATAAGAATTGAATTAGGATGACAGCAAATACAGCACCAGAGATATGCTTAATGCAGGTATTCATATTTCAAAAATGCAGGTCTTCATATTTCAAAAATGCAGGTCTTCATATTTCAAAAATGCAGGTCTTCATATTTCAAAAATGGGAATCCTAGACCAGACGACCCAGAAGCAATAGAACTTGCTCTGCCTTCTCCTGATGGACCAAGTTCCCATGTCAATTGAACACAATAAAGCTTATCAAATAGTTCCCCATTAAAAAAGCGAACATTTCTATGCAGGCTGCAACCCACAGAAAGAAAGAAGGTAGTAGCATAAATAGAAAAAAGGGATGACAAAAACCAAGGAAAGATGGCGTAATAGAAGACATTACAAACAAATAAGAAAAAGAGCACGTGCTATTATCCAAACCAAACAAGCCTGGTCCCAATTCCTCGGAATAGCTACATGAATCACTTTTCAATATTCTCCAGTGGCAAGGTCTATCTTGAGAGAGAGTATACCTGAAACAAAACTTGAAACATATAGCCCCAAATTCTAGCAGTTTGAAGAACAAAATTTTTCCCATGATGATCCAAGTTTTTTACTTTTCCGATTCCATTCACAGGTTCCCCAGAAATGAAAGGCACATACAATCCTTGCCCTGCATCCATTCCCACATGATGGACATTGATCCCGCTACATATTTTCTGATGCTGGAAACATCCATAAATGGAGAGCAGTGATCCAAACTACAAAGATATTAGACAGCAGTCAAGTGCATTTTTTAAATCTTATGTCTAACAAGATAGAAATTTCCAATAAACACAGATAATGCATGTGCATCCATATAAGGTCTCATTCACACCATAAGATGTGCAGAGGATAAAAATAGGTACATATCAATCAAGTTGGGACTCAAGGCTCTGAAGAAGAGAGCTAAGAGGCATACCCCAAAATAAATGGTAACCAAAGTAAAGGTCCACCTATCAAGAAGCCAAAAACATTACAAACAAGTAGTTAGTAAAGATTAAAAAACCACTACTCAAACTTAACTGAAAATCATCTATCAGCCAAGAATTTACAGAAGTATAGTTCAAATGTTGACGCAATTCAAACATTTATTTTTGGAAATTCAGCGCACCAGCATGGCTGTCAAGAGTACCAATGTATATTGGTTGTACCAGTTTGTCGCATCAGAATCATTAATGCCAAAGGAAAAGATGACTTAACTGAGTATAATAGTAAAATAAGTCACCACCATGGACAACAACATCAACAATGCTAACCCCCAAAAGCAAACAGAATGCAAATATCCGGAAAGCCATCAGCCAAATGGGGTGTATTTCTTTCACACATGGCATCCAAGAATCATCCTCATCCACAAACCAAGCTTTCTCTCGGGGAGTCCCCTCCTTGTCAGAGTCTCTACGTCCCAAATATTCGTATTTCCATATTATAAATGATGCTATTAACATGGATGTAAAGACCCATATTGCACATAGCAAGACCCTCCAGTTCAACCAATAACTCAGGGTAGTAGGGTTACTAATCACCTGTAGCTGCATTCTGTTTAAAACACACGGTGTCAATTTTGCTGTGATATAATATTAAAAAAAAGGAAACAGTTTCCACCAAACAATATATTGCTATATGCTTTTAATTTTTATTTTTTTTGGGGGGAGGGGGGGGGGGGGTTCTGAATTTTTGTGTTACACAAAACCTAATTTTGACGTCAGTCAAATATTCCCGATACCCATCCCCAAAACAGGCATAAGAAACATTTTATTAATACTTCTAAACATATCCCAACATTTTTCCACTTGTTTTATGTTCTAATTTTTCCGCATGCTTCTCTCTAATGGAAAAAAGGTTCTGAACTTCATGAAAAGGGTACTATCCATATTGTTTCTGCATTTCAATATCTTTGTTCAGATAATAATGCTGTTTTTCAAGATTGGACAATTGGATTCGTGTTAGTTTTTGGATGCCCAAAAAAAAAATGAAAGGATGGATCGTCTATGATCAGCTTATGTGAAAACATTTGGATTTAGGGCACATCTCCAAAAGGACTACTGTGGAAGTATGGTTAATAGTGACCATTTTTTTGTCTTCTATAGGAGAGGAACATATGCCTAGCTACAGGTCCAAATAGATACTTTGAATAAATGTTCTACAGGAGCTTAATCATGTCAATTGTGCCAAAGATTTAAGCCTTTTATGAATCCAAAACCTTAAGACACTGAAACTGTATCTCAACCAAAATGCTTACTTGGCCATGTCCCATATCAAAAAGCTGACGCAATAAGCTTTGTTCAACAAAGGCATTCTATAATCAGTTTGCACACATGTAACCTTAATTAGCAGCTTCAAATTTGATTCATGCAATTTCTGGATGGTATTATTCATCTACACGAGCATAGCATTTTTTCGTCTCATCTCACATGAACTTCTTGACACTTGGACAATAAAAGAACAACTCAGTGCACGAGACAGGTGGATGCAGCTTTATTCGGAGTACGGAGAGACTATTTTTTGTGACTCGATTCTATGAGAACCTATGTCATGATGGAGCAACCGTAAAACCATGTCTGTACCACTGCACCAAGGCCCTTGGCAATTAAGCTATATATAATCAAATTCAGTCATACTGGTAGATAACCCTGTCGGGTTTAACCCTAATAAACACGGATTTAGAGTATTTTATATAATCAAATCCAATAATCATAGTATATTTAAACAAGACAATCCATAAACCTGTAAATAGTGATTCCAACGATCAAACTTAATAACCATAGCAATCCCTTGTTTCCTTGTAACTTGAATAGAAGAATGTGGTGCTCTACCCAACTCAAAACTATCAAGCCACAAAATTCTAGATTGCGTCAATCTCCTTAAGAAAACATTACCACATAGAAATCTGAACCCAGAACTCCAAATGGCAGACCATTTGATCGATCTAAAAATTATCTACTCAAAATCTACATACATATTCACATAACAAACACCTTGTAGGCATTTAATTGATGGCAAACCCACAATACAAATTTCTTTCACATTCAACAAAGATACATAACAAATGAGATCAAACAAAGTGGAGCAATCCAGAAAAAAAGTGGGAAACTTACGAAAATAGATAGAAAATATACAGAATCTTCTTCTCTTTCTTTGTGTACCGTTGCTTAGAAAACTATGCTCCAGTCAAGTCTCTCTCCGACAACGATCATATCACTAATGGATCGGAGAGTATCGCATTTAAGCACGCCTCATAACGAAGCTCTACACGTAATATGTGCTCCTATATTATTTTGTGTATTTTAAATAATAATTTAAAATAATAATAAATATAAAAAAATTAAGAAAGAAGTGGATATAAATTAATGGATGAGTATATTGGATGAGTTGTTTGGGGGACGTGGGCTAATATAATATTTTTGAACCAGAAAATAAAAATTTGGGATAAATTTTGAATTATTAAATTAAAATAAATAAAAAAATAGATTAATTTTAATTAGAGTAATGATATTTAGATCTAAAAATTTGATTTAATTTACTGATTTAATGATGTGGCTTCATTAGAACCATTAGATCAACTCTAAATTCTAATATTTAATGGGACTCAAAGTCAATCCAAACGTCATAGTGAATTAGGTTAGCAAATTAAGTCTTAATAAAATTGTTCTTTTAATAATGATTTTGTTTTTATAAATTAATTATTTAATTTGATGACACGTGTATTTGTTTGTATGCATGATCTATCCAGACAACAAAAGTTGTTCACATTCTGGACAGAAATAAAATAATAAAATATTGAACCATAATGGGTTTGGTTGAGGAACAGCCTAGACAGATCCTGAATTTTCCCGGAAAGTTACAGATTCCTGAATTTTCTTCTTCGATATGGATCCACACTTTGAACTTTTTTTCAAAAAATGTTATTCTTAAAAAAAAAAAAAATATATCGTCGAAAATATCTTAATGTCGATGTGAATTAAATTATTCTTAATTAAATTAAATTAAAAATTAATCAAAATATATATAAATTGATCAAGATATCATTCACCGTTGAATTCAAAAAAAAAAATTAACAAAACCATCTGACGTGTATATAAGATAGCATGGGCTTTGTATGGTCTAAAGGACGTGCGTCACAATTAAATATGTTTCAGTGACTTTTACTTGGTCTAAAAAACATTAGGCATGACTACCTGCCCCCTTCGAATTTTGAGAAAATTGCATTTCATACGTTTCGTAATCTATTTTAACACCTTTTTTTGGACTTTAACTACGACGAAAAAAAGTTAGAATCATACTTAAAAAATTTAATACTCTAAAAAGGTGTTTTTATAACGTTTCTAAGTCATGTTATAATCTAAAAATTTATTACTTTTTTTTATAATTTATCACTTTTATGTGTATTTTTATTATTATTATGAATATTTTTATTATTATTATAATAATTATTTTTATAATTTTTCTTCAATACAAATGGGTCGAGGAAAGTCTGATGGCAAATAGACCCCAACTTATTCATATGGAAAAAATAAAAATCATGGTTTTGTTTGTGGCTCACAACATGATGAAGTTGCTTGCTTGTCCGTCAGACGTGTGACCAGTCCACGCTGCAATCCATACCTTTTTTCAAAGTCTTTGTCTAAGCTTTTTCAGGGAATTTTCTATTACTGTTTTTTTTTTTTTTTTGGAACATCATTATTGTTTTGTTGAATGGTACCAAATACATGAATCATTAGAATTAATCTTAAAATTTTAAGATCGGTCGAGAAAATTTTCCTGAATTTTCTATTATTGTTTTGTTCAATGATTCCAAATGCATGGGTCAATTAGAATCAATCTTAAACTTTTAAGTTTGATCTAATAAATTTTAAAATGACCAATGTTATTTAGACCTAATTTATTGATATAATTTACTATCCTAATTCACTGTGACTTTTGGATTGACTGTAAACTCCATCAAACATTGGAACTTAGTGTTAATCCAATGATTCCAATAAAACCACATTATTATATCAGCAAATTAAAAAAAAAATATTTAATTTTAAAAAAATTCACAAAAATATTATATTAAAAATAAAAAAGATAATAGATAAAAGAAAAAAGAAAAAGAAAAAGAAATACTTAAAGTTCTTTTTTTTTTAGAATTTTGTGATGTTTGAGAAATTAAAAATTTAAATTCATTTGATTAGGATTTCACTTATAATTCCCTGAATAAAATAAAAGTAATTATTAATATACTAATCATATTATAACCTTGCTACAATTAAGAATTAGTTAGTGAATTGGGATCAGATTTAATATACTACTCTATAATATATATTATCAAGCATATTAAAATTCTAAAAAATTCAAGTTATACTTAAAAATACACTACTATATCAATTTTCACATAAAATCTTAATACAACTTAAAAAGTTTATTGTAACTGAAGAATTATATTAATATAACATAAATTATTTTTAAAAAATTATATATACGATTACTTTTTATCTTAGAAATTAAAAGGTTACAACTTTTTGATAAAAAAAAATGCACATATGTAAGCATAATGTTATTTTTACATATGAGTTGAGTAATATCATATTGATAGAATTTTTAAAGATTTTTTGAACACTTTATAAAAAATATAATAATGTATATTTTTTCAAGGGTAATATAGTCAATCAATTTTTTTTTTATAGAAACTGATATTTATACATAGAGAATAGACAATTAAAAGAGATTTTAGAGATAATTTAGAGATTTAAATACATAAGAATATGATAATAATTTATAAATATTCTGTGCTTGTCATACATACATATAAATTTTAAAAAAAAAAAAAAAAATCGACGAATGAGACTAAAAATGTATAATATTTATATCTGATGTGCACTGAAATTTTCACGTTATGAAAACAAGTAGAGTTCAAAAATATTGAATCTTAGCTTAGCAAGCCGTTCTCCAAAAGTTTTGTTCATCATTCCCAACACTTACAATAAAGAAGACATTAAAATTACCAAAAAAAATAAAAAAACAACAGAAGAAAAAGGAAGGCCTAAATGTCACACAGCAAGAATGTATTTGAATAATGTATATCGCTTCATGGTGGCCATGGCCCCATTCTACCAAGCAATGATACTTGAACATGAAAAGCAAGTAACAATAATAATATTAAAGAAAGGAATGATGAGAAACATAGGATTCCAATCAAACTTGTAGTCGTATAAGAGCAACTCTAACCATGCTCAATAAAATAGCTACTCAAAATATATTTAAATATTGTATTCCTTACTTTAATTATCCATTTTTTTCAAATTCACTCCTACCACGCTCTCTATTTTAACTTACTACTTCAACTAACTTTAACTAATTTTCAATAATATAATTCAAAAATTCAACTCAAAACATATATAATCATCAACCCAACCAAAACCATACCATAATAATGATTATAATTAAACTTTAAATAATACAACTTAACGACAATTTAACACCCATCCACATTAAATAACAAAAATCAATTGCACAATACGTCTCATAAATTTAAGATTTTCTTAAATACTTACATTAATATTTTATAGGGATCTAAATGTAAATATTCAAAATTTGGGGGTTTAGAATTTATTGAGAGTTTTCAGAATTTGTTTGGGTGGGTGGGGGGGGTGGGGAGGGGGGGGTTTCAGAATTCATTTTAGGGGTTTTCAGAATTTGTTTGAGGTTTTTTCAGAATTTGGGGGGAGGTTTCCGAATTTGGGGGGGAGGGCGTTTCACTCAACTGGTTCTTCCACTTCGAAGACGATGAAGCCACAGCGAGAGAGAGAGATCCATACCTGGTTGAAGGCGAAGACGATGAAACCACTGGAAGACCAACCACAAAAATTGGCGCAAAGGATACAGAAATGGCGAGCAACTGGCCTCTCCAGATCTGGCGAGCGATTTGGCGTCCTAGATTTTGGTGTGCTGGATAGCTAGGGCGTTGGAGGACACGATTTAGAATTTTGCTCGCTAAAATGGCTAAAAGGCTGCACTGGCGAGGAGCGTTGGAGATGCTCTAACAGTTTCAGTTCCACCACCTTAGAAATGAACCCACTTCAACCCAAAACACACCTGACATAGCAATTTCCTTTTTCCTTTCCTCTCTTTTCTTTTATATCAAAGGATAGCCAGATTATACCCCTTTCAGTGCATAACAAGTACAAAATAATCTGATGATATTCCTATAATGTATGACAGTTTCTCTTCCCAACCCTACCTCGGAAAATAATAAGGGAAAGCATGACACAAGTAACTCCAGGTATTGAGTGTCTCAAGTTGAACCTTCTAAAGAACCAGCTCTGTTCAGGCAGGTTCCTCCTAATTGCAATTGAAAGACAACAATACTTGTGGCTTTGGAGGGGTCAAGCATACAATTTTTATTGCTAACACCGATGTGATCGAGCAAACCATCTAGAATACACATAATGCTTTATTCTCACGAGTAAGGCAAAGATCCCATAGCATGGAATATGCATTACTGCCACCAACAAGTACCTAAAAACCATTAAAGAGAATATAGGAATTCATCAGATACAAACACTAAATCAATTTTGTGGAAATGTTCACCAAGTACCTAAAAATCATTAGAGAGAATATAGGAAATCATCAGATAGAAGCAGTAAATAAATTTCATGGAAATGTTCAAAGAGATTTTAGAACCAAAAAGAAAAGGAAAAGAAAAGAAAAGTATTATAGTGGGCTCAGTAATTCAAGAATAGCATCTAAGGGTGGATGACTATAGCTATGGACATCTGATCCATGGTTTTATAGTTTTAATTATACGGCTTGCACCAATTAACTCAGGGGCCTGAAACAATTTGAAAAAAAAAAATTGGATCAACCACCAACTCCCCCAGCCGCTGATATAAAAAAAAAAAAAGACTACCGCGGGGCAGAAATTCATTATTTTTTTCAACTAACCCATTTTAATATATCTTATAGGAGTAATCAATGGTGAGTGAAATTCATGAGAAACTTGCTAAGATGATATAGAAATTTTAGAAAACCTGTGCTCAAACAATGCAGTTTTTATGCATGCAAACCATTTGGAGTAAACATTTGAGGAATTAAACATTGTTTGCACATGATGCCACTTTATCTCTGATTGTATTCTTTAGAGCCTTCATGACAATGAAGCATAGGAGACAACATACCATAATGGAGCATATGATGATGACAAGTCCATAAATGGGTATGGCCACCTGTAACAAAGGAAGGCCACCAAGACTCAGAAACCAACATGTTTTTCCAATGTGGCAAGAGAAAGGGAAGCCAATATACCAGATTGAGACACAGGCATGCAGAATCCACTGGAAGATGACGTAAAAACCAGTCAATAAGATGAAGTAAGAAATCCGGAACCATGGAAACCGCTGAAACAATGACATTAAAATTGTTCAAAGATGTTTTGTAACCAAACAGATGAAAGATAATCATAATTTATTAAGAAAAATAGAAAGAAATGAATAAAAGAGGAATTTACCAAGGAATTTAAAGCTGTATCACCAAGAAGCGTAATGGCATTGACAGAATGTGCAATGACAGTCAACTGGCATAAAATAGAAGAAAACATACTTCATCATGAAAAGGAAACACCACAAGAATAGAAGATAAAGTCAAGGACTCCTTCAATAATATTTGCATATTTTGCTCAAGGAAAATATAAAACATCATCATTGATTGGAAACAAATGTATTATGACTAATACAAAGAGGAACATGCTAAACCCATGGGCAACAATTTATGGGTGACAGTAGGAGTGGATGCACTGTTGAAATTAAAGTTACCTTTTTTACTCAACTTTTTCATATTTAGTAGGATGTAGTACAACATGGTTTAGTGTTAGTCGGATACAAATCATTGCATATATGGCCTGCTAAATCAGTAGCAAATTGAGCAAGCTGTTCATAATTACAAAAAGTGGGAATTATACCCATACCATCATAATCCTATGGGTGTGTTTGGGTAGGAGGTTAAAGTGGGTTAACACCCATATGGATAGGATAATAAGGTAATGGGTCCCACAAACCCCTTGTTTGGAAAGTCATTTTTGAGGTTGGATATCAATCCCTGGTCAATCCTTGACCCGGTTGCTACAGTGACACTTAACCCTCCTATACTGGCTACACTTAACCCAGCCCCCCCATGGGTTACAAACCCAGGCAAGAGGATAACCCAACACAGACATATTTGCCCCTCCCCTCTTCTCCACACACTCGGCCCTCTCTCTTCTCCGGTCAACCAAAGCGCAGAGCTCGTCCAAAGCCTGTTGCACAGAGGCGAGGAAGAACCACCAGCAGTAGTGGCAGGACCCGCCAATGTTCAATCTGTCACTATGAAGGCGGTGTAGCTGCAAACGGCGGTGGCAACAGCGTAGCAACCACATCTTCCTTTGCAATTTTTGGTGCTACTGAATCTTCATAGGCAAGTTGGAATAGGAAATAGGAAATTGCACTGTGGAAATTGATTGGAATCTTAAGCACTTCTTCCTTTTGTGTAATTTTTTTGTTAATTTTCAGGGTTATTGACATTTTGTTTTTGTTTTTTGTATATACAGAGTATGAACTCTCTGTTTTGTAATGGTTGTTGAATTCTATTCAATTTATTTATTTTTTGCGTAAGTTTTGGGTACTCTCTCTCTCTGTGGGTGGGTGTTTGTGGGGGCGTGTTATTCATTTAGTAGTTTGTAATTAATTAAGCTAAGTTACCATCAGTTGTGTCATGTGTATAACATCGTGGACAACAGGGCAATGACCAAACACGCATGAAACATGTTTGCTCAGTCGGTGTGTGTGTGTGAAAGAGAGAGAGAGATGAGGAGGAAGAGTGGAGGAAGAGAGATGGGGAGGAAGAGTGGTTGCCTCATGTTTTATTGTATTTTTGTATAAGGCAATATTTATTACAATTACGTATGTTTAATACCTAACTATTATGGACTTGGCTTTTTATATTCAATTATTTGAATCTAATATACATGGTCTATCCCTTATATTAATAATTAATTTTCCTTAAATTTTTTTTTTATATATGTTTTTATGTATATGTGAAAAATGTATAATTTTATTAGGATAATCCATCAATCCAAACATAAGATATGATTGATTTGGATTGGAATGAATAGAGTCATGAGTAAAATGGTAAATTATTACAAAATTATTTGTGTAATCTATGGGACCTACTAAATTACACATTTGTTTCCCAAACAAATGTTAGGATTGGATATATTCTAAGGTTAGGATTTTAAAGTGGATGAGTGGGTTTGGTTTGGATGGGTTAGGGTATAAAAAAAAAAATCCTATCCTATCCAACCCCATTACCCAAACACCCCCTATATGTTCACTCAAGTTGTTCATGTTACAGAATGAGTGAAGCTGAAAGCAAAACTTAAACCAAGCCCTGAAGAATTGATGCTGCTCCAACTAACCATCACAAGTTGCAACCACAAGATATAATGGTTGATTCATGAGTTGAGAATGCATTGATTGTGCACATAATCTTAGTGCCCTTTATTAAATGAAGGCTAAAATCAAACTCCACCACAACCACGTCATATGGCTACTCACAGTCATCTCTGGGACCCAGTCAGACACCTAAAATCTAAGGTGGCTATAGAGCTTGCATAACCAAGCAAAATAAGTAGATCACTCCTCTGTTAACTAGGTTTTCATCGCTATGTTACCAGCTTGCTATAGTTTAGTACTCGCAACTGGGATTCCAAGGAAAGTGTTCTGGTGATGATTTTGCTTCAATGATGTGATCACTGAGTCGATACCATACAACTACACTAGAAAATAATATGTTCATCTACCCATAAAAATGTCCCGACCTGTGATAATGGAAACAGTTTATGACATGATGCCCCCAATATTATACATTCTTCATCGACTCCCCTAACAAAGCATATTTTCTCCTCTATCTATGCTTGAAGCAGGGACTGAAAATGCAGTGAGACTGTTAAAACAACGCAGGCAAATTGCATATCTGGATTGCTACCTCAGAAAATCAGGACAGGAATCTATATCTGCTGTGAAGAGCACATGTAATATACCACCCTAAATAAAGAGAGCACAAATATATCTATGAGTTATAGCTAGCCTTGACAACAACAATCAAACAATAAGAGTGCGTTGTTTATGCATTCTTATCATGATCTCACCACCCATAATATGAAGCCTCTTCTTCATAAGTACCAAGTAATCATAAAATATCTTCCCATCTGGTGAAGAAAATAATTAAAGCCCATGTGGTATTATCTATTCAGAAAAAAATCCCCTTGAATGATCTTCACATGAGCAATGATATATCTTAGCTAACAACCCACTATTAATTTACATGTGCTGGAGGATCACCCAAGATGCTCCCACTATATCAAGCATTTGTTGCAAGTCACAAGGGATGTAATTTTTGGTTTCTAGAGGTCATGACAAATCTTTTTGCATAGCTCCAGGAAAGTAAATAAATTGAGGAATGGAAGCAAAAGGATTACTTAAAGCATTAGGTACTTACGAAATTCGGTTCGTAATCTTTGATGTTAAGGAAAGGAAAAATTACGAACCAATATATAATATCTGTCAGCACCACTGCACCAGCAGTAATCTGTATTAGAAAATTTAAAATAAAAAAAAAACAAAAAAACATGAGCAGTTTGCGTGCATTTAATATAAGCAATCATAAAAGAAAGTCGTACAATTCCTTACGACATGTAGATTTTCAACAATGAAAGCAAATCTACTGACATAAGAATTGAATTAGGATGACAGCAAATACAGCACCAGAGATATGCTTAATGCAGGTATTCATATTTCAAAAATGGGAATCCTAGACCAGAAGACCCAGAAGCAATAGAACTTGCTCTGCCTTCTCCTGATGGACCAAGTTCCCATGTCAATTGAACACAATAAAGCTTATCACAAAGTTCCCCATTCAAAAAGCGAACATTTCTATGCAGGCTGCAACCCACAGAAAGAAAGAAGGTAGTAGCATAAATAGAAAAAAGGGATGACAAAAACCAAGGAAAGATGGCGTAATAGAAGACATTACAAACAAATAAGAAAAAGAGCACGTGCTATTATCCAAACCAAACAAGCCTGGTCCCAATTCCTTGGAATAGCTACATGAATCACTTTTCAATATTCTCCAGTGGCAAGGTCTATCTTGAGAGAGAGTATACCTGAAACAAAACTTGAAACATAAAGCCCCAAATTCTAGCAGTTTGAAGAACAAATGTTTTCCCATGATGATCCAAGTTTTTCACTTTTCCGATTCCATTCACAGGTTCCCCAGAAATGAAAGGCACATATAATCCTTGCTGTGCATCCATTCCCACGTGATGGACATTAATCCCGCTACATATTTTCTGATGGTGGTAACATCCATAAATGGAGAGCAGTGATCCAAACTACAAAGAAATTAGACAGCAGTCAAGTGCATTTTTTAAATCTTATGTCTAACAAGACAGAAATTTCCAATAAACACAGATAATGCATGTGCATCCATATAAGGTCTCATTCACACCATAAGATGTGCAGAGGATAAAAATAGGTAAATATCAATCAAGTTGGGACTCAAGGCTCTGAAGAAGAGAGCTAAGAGGCATACCCCAAAATAAATGGTAACCAAAGTAAAAGTCCACCTATCAAGAAGCCAAAAACATTACAAACACGTAGTTAGTAAAGATTAAAAAACCACTACTCAAACTTAACTGAAAATCATCTATCAGCCAAGAATTTACAGAAGTATAGTTCAAATGTTGACGCAATTCAAACATTCATTTTTGGAAATTCAGCGCACCAGCATGGCTGTCAAGAGTACCAATGTATATTGGTTGTACCAGTTTGTCACATAAGAATCCTTAATGCCAAAGGAAAAGAGGACTCAACTGTGTATAATAGTAAAATAAGTCACCACCATGGACAACAACATCAACAATGCTAACCCCCAAAAGCAAACAGAATGCAAATATCCGGAAAGCCATCAGACAAATGGGGTGTATTTCTTTCACACATGGCCTCCAAGAATCATCCTCATCCACAAACCAAGCTTTCTCTTGCGGAGTCCCCTCTTTATCAGAGTCTCTACGTCCCAAATATTCATATTTCCATATTATAAATGATGCTATTAACATGGATGTAAAGATCCATATTGCACATAGCAAGACCCTCCAGTTCAACCAATAACTCAGGGTAGCAGGGTCACTAATCACCTGTAGCTGCATTCTGTTTAAAACACACGGTGTCATTTTTGCTGTGACATAATATTAAAAAAAAGGAAACAGTTTCCACCAAACAATATATTGCTATATGCTTTTAATTTTTTTTTTTTTTTTGGGGGGGGGGGGGGGAGGGGAATCTGATTTTTTGTGTTACACAAAACCTAATTTTGACGTCAGTCAAATATTCCCGATACTCATCCCCAAAACAGGCATAAGAAACATTTTATTAATACTACTAAACATATCCCAACATTTTTCCACTTGTTTTATGTTCTAATTTTTCCGCATGCTTCTCTCTAATGGAAAAAAGGTTCTGAACTTCATGAAAAGGGTACTATCCATATTGTTTCTGCATTTCAATATCTTTGTTCAGATAATCATGCAGTTTTTCAAGATTGGACAATTGGATTCGTGTTAGTTTTTGGATGCCCGAAAAAAAAAATGAAAGGATGGATCTTCTATGATCAGCTTATATGAAAACATTTGGATTTAGGGCACATCTCCAAAAGGACTACTGTGGAAGTATGGTTAATAGTGACCATTTTTTTGTCTTCTATAGGAGAGGAACATATGCCTAGCTACAGGTCCAAATAGATACTTTGAATAAATGTTCTACAGGAGCTTAATCATGTCAATTGTGCCAAAGATTTAAGCCTTTTATGAATCCAAAACCTTAAGACACTGAAACTGTATCTCAACCAAAATGCTTACTTGGCCATGTCCCATATCAAAAAAGCGGACGCGATAAGCTTTGTTCAACAAAGGCATTCTATAATCAGTTTGCACACATGTAACCTTAATTAGCAGCTTCAAATTTGATTCATGCAATTTCTGGATGGTATTATTCATCTACACGAGCATAGCATTTTTTCCTCTCATCTCACATGAACTTCTTGACACTTGGACAATAAAAGAACAACTCAGTGCATGAGACAGGATGATGCAGCTTTATTCGGAGTATGGAGAGACTATTTTTGTGACTCGACTCTATGAGAACCTATGTCATGATGGAGCAACAGTAAAACCATGTCTGTACCACTGCACCAAGGCCCTTGGCAATTAAGCTATATATAATCAAATTCAGTCATACTGGTAGATAACCCTGTCGGGTTTAACCCTAATAAACACGAATTTAGAGTATTTTATATAATCAAGTCCAATAATTATCGTATATTTAAACAAGACAATCCATAAACCTGTAAATAGTGATTCCAACGATCAAACTTAATAACCATAGCAATCCCTTGTTTCCTTGTAACTTGAATAGAAGAATGTGGTGCTCTACCCAACTCAAAACTATCAAGCCACAAAATTCTAGATTGCGTCAATCTCCTCAAGATAACATTTCCATTTCCACATAGAAATCTGAACCCAAAACTCCAAATGGCAGACCATTTGATCGATCTAAAAATTATCTACTCAAAATCTACATACATATTCACATAAAAAACACCTTGTAGGCATTTAATTGATGGCAAACCCACAATACAAATTTCTTTCACATTCAACAAAGATACATAACAAATGAGATCAAACAAAGTGGAGCATTTCAGAAAAAAAGTGGGAAACTTACGAAAATAGATAGAAAATATACAGAAGCTTTTTTCTTCTTCTCTTTCTTTGTGTACCGTTGCTTAGAAAACTATGCTTCAGTCAAGTCTCTCTCTCCGACAACAATCATATCACTAATGGATCGAAGAGTGTCGCATTTAAGCACACCTCATAACGAAGCTCTACACGTAATATGTGCTCCTCTGAATATATTTTATAATATAAAAAATTAAATATTAATTGTATAATCTTTATATTTTAAATAATAATTTAAAATTGTAATAAATATAAAAAAAATTAAGAAAGAAGTGGATATAAATTAATGGAAAAGTATATTGGATGAGTTGATTGGGGGACGGGGGCAAAGATAATATTTTTGAACGAGAAAATAAAAATTTGGAATAAATTTGTAATTATTAAATTAAAATAAATAAAGAATAATTAAGTCAATAAATTAAATTTCAATAATATTATTTTTTTAATTATTATCGTGTTTTTTATAAATTAACTAGGGATAACCCGTGCCTGAAGGCACGGTACAACGTAAACCAACCACTTAATTCCCCAAAAAATTTAATTTAATTTACTTTAATTTAAGCAATTGAAATTAACCTAGAAAAATCTCAACCTATCTACCTATCTACAAGAACTCGGAAAAATCTCAACCTATGTACAAAAATCAGACCCTCTTGAATGCACAATACAATCAAATCAAAACTAAAAATTCAACTTGGCTTCCTTTGAAAATAGAAGACCATGAAATACTAACCTATATACAGAACTAAAAAACAAACGAAACAATCCCCTAACATCAACGATTCATACCCAACCACCAAAACAATCAACAATTTCACATCAAGCTAAACATATCCTCATAATCGTGAAATTAGTTCACCATACTAAACTCAGGAGTAAACAAAAAACCACGTCAATTCGATTAAGTTGATATAGTAATTGTCCTTGCATAAAGACACGAAGTAACGAAAACTTGAATTAGAACTTGAAGAATATTATTGTGCCTAAAGGCACTTTGCAACCTAAAAATAAATGGTTAATTTGAAATAATTTTTTCAACATTTGCTTTAATTAAATAGATTGAAATCAATCAAGCCCCCACTAATTTTTCAAAAATTTTGGCAAAACTTCCTATAAAAATAGGAGTTCAAGAAGATTACAACCTGTCTACAAAACTCACAATCATACAGAACAATCATAATAATGTCCTGTACCACTAAAATTCAATTCTATTTTCACCACGATCATCATACATCACAACTTAGTACACTACAATCATCATTCATTTTTCAATGTTGACATACAATCTCTATCAATTAAGACACAATAAGCCTTTATTTCATACTAATTGACATACAATCCTTATAATTAATCAAAACCCTATAAAAACCTATTTCATACAAAGCACATGGAGAACCATGTGAATCCTTGGAATACCATTACCAGCCAAACATGCAGAGGTATTCCACATTTCTGAGTAATTGTTTCAAAAAAAGGAAACAAAATAAAATAACAAAGAACCCAAATTGCAGTCACCCCACCAGGAACTGCAACAAATATTTGCACCTCTGCTTGCATAAAACATCCAATGTTATTCCCTACTTTCAGCTAATGTTAGCATAATCAAAAAAATGGCCAAGATCAGGAAACAAGTAGAACCTCAACTTAGACAAACCAAACTTGCACCTCTGTAATGCATCTCATCACTGACATTTTGGTTCAGAATCCTCCGAGATGTGATTTACTCAGAGGATCATCAAGCATCCAGTTCACATTGGATCAAACTAATGTCGACGGAGCAGACACAGAAAATTCATAAAAACCTATTTCATACAAAGCACATGGAGAACCATGTGAATCCTTGGAATACCATTACCAGCCAAACATGCAGAGGTATTCCACATTTCTGAGTAATTGTTTCAAAAAAAGGAAACAAAATAAAATAACAAAGAACCCAAATTGCAGTCACTCCACCAGGAACTGCAACAGATATTTGCACCTCTGCTAGCATAAAACATCCAATGTTATTCCCTACTTTCAACTAATGTTAGCATAATCAAAAAAATGGCCAAGATCAAGAAACAAGTAGAACCTCAACTTAGACAAACCAAACTTGCACCTCTGTAATGCATCTCATCACTGACATTTTGGTTCAGAATCCTCCGAGATGTGATTTACTCAGAGGATCATCAAGCATCCAGTTCACATTGGATCAAACTAATGTCGACGGAGCAGACACAGAAAATTCATAATTTCTCGGAAATTCATAATTTCAACACATTATATCCCAAAAAATAGGTACACGGGAAATTCATAATAATAATAAAAACAACAAATTTTTTGTCGGTCATTCCAACAAACACTTGGTGTCCAAAGTGTGTGGATTTGTTTGTGATGTGTGTTGGGTCTGTGTTGGGTGTGGGTGTGCTGGGTTTGTTTGTGTGTGTGTGTGTGTGTGCGATTTGTGTGTGGGTGAGTGTGGGTGATGAATGTGTATGTGTGTGGTGTGCGCTGTGGGTGTGTGTGTGCGTGCAATGTGAATACGAAAATAATCATTATATCGATCATTCTCCCTAATGGAAAGTAACAATGACTAAACATTTGTTTTCATCAATAGATCTTGATCTTGAGGTCCCTCACACCAAATCCACATTTTTTTCTGGGTATCAATTGAAGAAAGCAATGTGTTTGTCAGTTAAAAAAAAACAGAGATCCACGCAAGAAAAAGAAGAGATCCACCGACACATATATTGGTCAAATATCCATGATTGCAAAGTGGGTATAGAATATATAGATTATCGACACATATTCACCTTAATTCCAATGATTCAGGATGTGGGTATTGCTGGTGGTGTTAGCAGTGGCGGTGGTGTTGCAGCTGACAAAAAGGAAAAACATATGTGAACCTAACATATATCACACAAAATGTGCAAGACTACAATGTTAGAAAAGGAAAAACATAAAATAGAAAAATATAATTCAATTAACTGGTTCAACAAAAGACTATTCACAACACGAATTGTACCAAACATAAAAAATAATAATAATCAAAAAATTACCTACAAAGATGATTCACAAATGTGAAGAAATTCAGGGCCTTTAACCCACCAATCCAAGCAATTCACCGCAAGTATCAAAGAAATCAAAACATGGGTCTTTTTGTTCTCTACAATGGGTTAAATTCCCTCTAAAGAATTGGCAAGACGGTAACTACCCACAGAAATATACACATATCAAACTATTATTGAAGCTGCCCTGTTTTATATTATAGATTAAATTTGAGTTTGTCCTCCTTTTACAATCCGTGGAGAGATGGTTCACTAATAGACTGAGGGATAAGTAATTCGACTCATTCACATCCAAATCATGAATGTTTGGAATCCATATTATGCAAGGAGCCAATCGGTCTATTTTCGGCATCATATCCATAGTTAGCACATTCATCATAGTTAGCAATTCCAGCTCCGTATAGGTATGAATTTCTCTATTGGAGTATTTTGTATCAAATCAAACCTTTTACTCGAATTTGAGTAAAAGTTTGAGTCAAGATTAGAGATGCTCTAACATGTGTCTTATACTTTTTTTTTTTGATATTTTTTACCATATGTTGATAAAGTACAGAAAACTTCTACGATGCTTGAAAAGTTGACTAAGAAAACAATACGAAACGTTCTGAACCAACAATCTGCACTTAAGGATCCATTGAAAACCAAAGTTAAACTGGTGAACTGGCTTAGTAAACCAAACACTAAGCCCCAGGTAAAAGAGCTTCTAAAACACATAATATCCTTATTAGAGATAAGCACATATTATTACATTAAAACATAAAATCTTCCAAAAGTCGATAACAATTCTTTCCACAGTCGAATAAATACCATTCATCCTACACCCAAATCAAATTCCACAGATGAAAACTTTAATATACATACCAGCTTCACAGCAACTTCTTCGCCATTTTGTACATTAACTCCTGTGACAATCAAACCATCAACAATAATGCATTATACCCAGAAAGATCAAAACCAAAAAAATACAGTAAAACACTTAAAACGAAAATTGATTATACCCAAATAGAGCTCGCCAAAGGATCCACTACCGATCTTCCTCCCAAGCTTAAACTTGCTACCAATCACATGATCCATAATTAAATCCTCAAAATCAAAATTACCTTCCAAACTCTAATATAACACATAATATCCTTATTAGAGATAAGCACATATTATTACATTAAAACATAAAATCTTCCAAAAGTCGATAACAATTCTTTCCACAGTCGAATAAATACCATTCATCCTACACCCAAATCAAATTCCACAGATGAAAACTTTAATATACATACCAGCTTCAATGCAACTTCTTCGCCATTTTATACATTAACTCCTGTGACAATCAAACCATCAACAATAATGCATTATACCCAGAAAAATCAAAACCAAAAAAATACAGTAAAACACTTAAAATGAAAATTGATTATACCCAAATAGAGCTCGCCGAAGGATCCACTACCGATCTTCCTCCCAAGCTTAAACTTGCTACCAATCACATGATCCATAATTAAATCCTCAAAATCAAAATTACCTTCCAAACTCTAATATAACACACTTTTATACACTCTTTCTTATTCGTATATTTCAACCAAATAATTCACCATTTCAGAACAAAAGTATCAAATTCTTCTCCAATCTGTCATCCAAAGCTTAAATCTCCAAACAACCATCAGATCCACCAACATCCACCACTCCAATCATCCAAAACTCCCAAATTTGTGTGGTAGAATAAAATCAGCAAAAAAAAATAATATTTTTCAAAAATGAATGAAATCCCTAGAATCTACATCATCCAATTGGAACCCAAAAATCTATGCCTATGGGTTGAAAAATCTATGCCACATTGGTGGGAAAGTTGATGATGTCACAAATGTGATATGATGTATATCTATCGCTCCCTCTATATATATAGAGGGGAAGGGGATTAATGGGCAGAGGAAGTGACGGGTGAGTGTGGGTGTTGCTGGTGGTGTCGCTGGGTGTGTTGGGTGTGTGTGTGCTGGGTTTGTTTGTGTGTGGGTGAGTGTGGGTGGTGAGTGTGTATTTGTGTGTTGTGCGCTGTGGGTGTGAAGTGAGAGAGAGAGAAGTGAGCGAGAGCATAGAGGGGGCAGAGAAGAGGTGAGAAGATGTGGGGGTAGGATGGGTGTGTGAAAGAGAGAGAGATGAGGCATACCTGGGAGGGGTTAGCAGCGGCGGTGGTGGTGGTGTCGCTGGGGCGGTAGTGGTGTTGCTGATGAAGTGGCGGTGGTGGTGGTGTTGCTGGTAAGAAGAAACAGAGGGAGGGAGATAAAGAGAGAGAGAGGGTAAGGAGTAACCTGTGGGGGAAAAAAAAAAAGATGGCCTCTGAAGGCTTGTGACTGAGGCGGCGGGTGAAGTGACTGAGGCCATGGGGTGATTGAGTTGATCAGTTTTTTGAAAAAAATAGTGGGTGAAAAATGATGAATTTGGAGGAAAATGAAAAGATTTGTGACCGTTGGAAATGGTTTGAGATTGTTCGCTCTGTTTTATATTATAATTATAAATTATTTAATTTGATGACACGTGTATTTGTTTGTATGCATGATCTATCCAGACCACAAAGGCTGTTCACATACTATTCTACCAGTGAGCGACTTCTGGACGGAAATAAAATAATAAAATATTGAACCATAAATGGGTTTGGTTGAGGAACAGCCTAGACAGATCCTGAATTTTCTTCTTCGATATGGATCCATACTTTGAACTTTTTTTCAAAAAATGTTGTTCTTGAAAAAAAAATATTGTCGAAAATATCTTAATTTCGATGTGAATTAAATTATTTTTAATTAAATCAGATTAAACATTAATCGAAATACATATAAGTTGATCAAGATACCACTCATCATTGAATTAAAAAAAAAAAAAAACATGGGTTTTGTATGGTTTAAAGCAAGTGGACCACAATTAAACATGTTTCAGTGACTTTTACTTGGTCTAAAAAACATTAGGCATGACTACCTGCCCCTTCGTATTTTGAGAAAATTGCATTTCATACGTTTCGTAGTCTATTTTAACACCTTTTTTTGGACTTTAACTACAACGAAAAAAAGTTAGAATTATACCTCAAAAATTTAATACTCTAAAAAGGTGTTTTTATAACGTTTTTAAGTCATTTTATAACCTAAAAATTTATTACTTTTTTTATGATTTATCACTTTTATATGTATTTTTATTACTGTTGTAAATATTTTTTATTATTTTTATTTTTATAATTTTTCTTCAATATAAATGGGTCGAGGAAAGTCTGATGGCAAATAGACCCCAACTTATTCATATGGAAAAAATAAAAATCATGGTTTTGTTTGTGGCTCACAACATGATGAAGTTGCTTGCTTGTCCGTCAGACTTGTGACCAGTCCACGCTGCAATCCATACCTTTTTTCAAAGTTTTTGTCTAAGCTTTTTCAGGGAATTTTCTATTGGTGTTTTTTTTTTTTTAACATCATTATTGTTTTGTTCAATGGTACCAAATACATGAATCATTAGAATTAATCTTAAAATTTTAAGATCGGTCGAGTAAATTTTCCTGAATTTTCTATTATTGTTTTGTTCAATGATTCCAAATGCATGGGTCAATTAGAATCAATCTTAAACTTTTAAGTTCGATCTAATAAATTTTAAAATGAGTAATGCTATTGAAACATAATTTACTGATCTAATTCACTGTGACATTTGGATTGATTATGGACTCCATCAAATATTGAAATTTGGTGTTAATTAAATAGTTCTAATGAAGTCACATCATTAGGTCAGTAAATTATGTCAGATTTTTAGATTCAAATAGCATTATTCTTTTAAAATTTATTGAACATACGTCTTTGAATCAGGATCGGCCCAACTGTAGAAGAAAAAAAGTCTGGACTTTAAGTCCCATAATTTTAGGGCTCGTTTGGTAACGTTTATAATTTTGGTTTTTAAAAAAATGAAAAACAGAATCAGTTTTAGATTTTCGTTAACAAAAAATAAAAACAAAAAACTCGTTTGGTTGTAACACTTGTATTTTTTTTTTTTTTTTGTATACATTAACATAATTTCATGCTATTAAAAAATTAGAACAACAATCCATTTTTTTTTTTTTTTGAAAGAAAATTTTATTCCATGAATCAATGAATTACAAGAAGCAAAGGAATTGAAAAATTCTAATTACAAGAAGTTGGCTTTAATCCTTCAAGAGACTAAAGCCATATAACTCTTATCTCATCCCAGCTATGCCCAACAATCAGTATGCACAAACAGCCCATGCTCTCAGATAGACCACAGACTGCCTACAAAATGCAAACCAAGACTAAACCAGTTGCTGATAAACCTCCTGCACCATTCCAGCTTCAATGCAGCAAGAAACAGCTTCATACATTGCAGCATAAATTCCAGCACATTAGACTGCTAGAAAAGCAGAATAACAGTACTGCAACCAAAGAAGCTACTCCACCACCATGAATACCAGATTCTGCATGCACACTCCACCACCATGAATACCAGATTCTGCATGCACACTCCACCACCATGAATACCAGATTATGCCTGCACACTCCACCACCATGTCCTCAAAACCATTTGCAAAGAGCATAAATGCAAAAAAAAAAAAAAACAGGAACAGTCCCTGCAGTGGTGCAGAAACAGCCCCTGCAATCCAGTGCATCAGACCATTGCAGAACCTTACAAATCATCTCCTTTGACAATAACAACATCATGCAGTTCATTACAACCAAAGTCCATACCCTGAGAATAACATCTCCACCAACTCCAAGCCAATGCAGAAAAAAAACTTCAGAATGAACAAAATTGTACTAAATTGAAGGAATAAAAGTGAAAGTACTAAATTGTGGTGCCTTCACAGAATCCCAAGAAATAGACAATTGACCAGGTAATGTATTCTCTGAATAAACAACCTGTGGCAAAAGAAATTATAAATAGCATACAGTTATCTATTACAAACAAAAACTCCACAAACACGGGTCTTCGATTACGTTTACGAGTTAATCAACAACACAGCACACAAGAAAAATAAAATAAAATAAAATACATCACAACTTTAGCAGATCACATAAAGCATCAAAAAATTAGGGTCTTATATTGTTACTTTTCATGAAAAGATGGTTCTTTAGTATATTCTTCATCTTAGTATAATCCAAAGGTATGGATGTTATGTATAGATTTCTAAAATATAAGGAGAACAAGTGTCAGTTTCTCAAACCAGGTGAAGGTAAAGTATAATTTACCACAAAAATAAAAAATAAAAAAATCAAAGCATCGAAGAAGTTGGAGTGTAGGAAATCTTGCTTGCATTGTACCCTTTATTCAGAAGAGTAAAGCTACTTGGATTTTGATCTACTTTCTTTATAAACTTAATAGACAAACCGATATATAGAGAGTACGACTACAGGCTTCTAAACATTTCTTTCTTGGAAACTTGAGCAAGAAAGGAAAGCATTTGCTCTGCTAAAAATATAATTGATACATTGGCTTTTATCAGGCACCAAGGTTTGTAAAGAACCAGATGAGCTTGACACAAGGCCTCCACCACCACCATCACCACCATTACATACTAACACATAAGGGACAATAAGGGAGAAAGGAAAGAAACCACCTCGTCAATCCCAGGACTTTGATCAAGCTTAATTTTTCGATCTGGACCACCTTCCACAAAGGCATTCCCCAGTACAGATGGCTCCATTGCCAATTTAAGTATTCCTTGGTGAAAACCACTTACCTGAAGAAAACATAGGAATCCAATTTGTTAAATCTGAAATTTTGATAATGTGAAAACTTTCATGTGATCACAGGAAGATTAATCTAACCATTCCGCTAAAACCACTAGCTTTTGCTCCCTTCAGAACTGAGTCTGATATCTCGGTGACTGCAGCAAATAGTATATTTGAGCCTGTTGTTTTCAACTGCAAAACCAACATGCTCTGATATTTTAAGTCACTAAGGCAGCAAACATAAATTCCATCAAGTGAATTGAAAACTTACAGTTTTACCCAAATCACCAAAATATCTTTTTGTCCCAGAGAATCCTCTGCCATCAATGCATTTACTTATGAACTTAAATGTACCTGTCCGCAGCAATTTAAGCATCAACCAAGGATTAGAATGCAGACATATTGTCCAGCATTTTGCCATTGGAGCAAAATAAAAGTAAAGGGACGTCAAGCAAGTCCTGGTTTCTGTCACTAATACTCAAGATACTAAGTCTATATCGTGGCCACTAGTAACTTGGCCTATAATCCAGTCAAAAAACTTTTACAACTAATTAGTTCATATGGATGGCCAATACAGCAACTGAAGCAGAATTTCCAATTTCGCCCGTCTGAAGTTTCATGCATCACTTTTTTTATGGCATAACAGAAAATCTGATTATTATTTCAAAACAACTAGAAGTAAGTACAACATCAAATAGGGTAGAGAGCTAGCTACCAACTATAGAGCAAAAAATAATAATAATAAAAACTAGAGAGAAAAAAAAATCAGCAACAGATGAGATCAAATCTATAACCAGAGATCAGCAAAAATCAGATCTATAACCACCAAAAATCAGAGAAAAAATTAGCAAAAATCAGAGGGATGTACCTTCACCGACGCAGAGTAGAACAACTATCAATGCCTTCGTTGAAGAGGAGAGGCGCCTGGCGATGAAGAGGACAGCCGACGAAGAGGACAGGCCTAGCGACGAAGAGGACAGGCGAGCGAGAGAGAGAGAGAGAGAGACGATGGAGCTGACAGGCGACAAATACAGGTTTGAGGGGTTAGGGTTTGGGTATTGATATTTATATGGGTGCCAGTAAATGTGTCTTTTTGGTGCTAATAAGGTTTGAATCCTTGACCTCATTAAAAACAAACTCGCGTTAAACGTTTTTGTTTTTTTCGAAAACGTCTTTTTTTTTGTTTTTGAAAATCGCCCCTCGTTTATAAAACGGTGGCAAAAAAAAATCGGTTATCAAACGAGTTTTTTTTTCTTGTTTACTCTAAAAATCAAAATAAAAACGAAAAACAAAAACGTAAACGTTACCAAACAGGATTAGGTAGTGAAAATTGAGGTTGAATCTTCCTTAATGCTCCGTTTGGTACGATGGAAAAATGGAAGGATGAAAAGTTGGAAGGATGGAAAGTGGGAGGGATAGATAAAACATCATGTTTGGTAAGGAAGGAAAGTAGGAAGGATGGAAAAGTGGATAGATTAACTTTCCTTCCAACTCACCAAAATCAATCCCTCCAAAATCGGAAGGAAAGTGGATGGAAAGTTAATTATTTGTGTTGAGATGTATCTTATTTGTCTATATATTTTTTAATATATATAGATATTATATATACATTAATTTCAAATAAAAATACAATGATAAAATATGTATTTATATATATATATATTTTTAAAACATTAAAAAATAAATTAAAAAATAAAAATTTAAAAAAAATTTAAAAAAATTTAAACAATTTAAAAAAATTTAAACAATTTAAAAAAATTATAAAAAAATTATAAAAATTATAAAAAATTAAAAAAATTTAAAAAAAATTAGAAAAAATTTAAAAAATTTATAAAATTTATAAAATTCAAAAAATTTAAAAAATTTAAAAAAAATTTAAAATAAAAATAAACAGATCAACTCGCAACTCGATACGACACAATTAGTTAAATGAGTTGAGTTAGATTTGATTAATGTTCGACACAAATCCGTAATGACTTAACACGAATTTGACACGACACGACTCGATTGTCACTCCTAATCTTAGCCAATACACAAAAAAAAATTAATCATTTTTATTTTCCATCCATCCAACCAAACACAAAAGAAGGAAAGTGTATCCCTCCTACTTTCATTCCTTGAAAGATAGAAAGTGTATCTCTCCTACTTTCCATCCTTCCTATCAAACGGAGCATAAAGGGATTTATAATGAGTTTAGCCCGCCAAGGAAACTTATTTGGGGATAAGTCCATTTTTATTCTTACTAATCAGTAGTTAAGTCCACTATTTTTTTAAAACTCCAAAATGCCCTTCTAACGAGTTAAAAAGTAATCTTTAATATTAAATTAGTTTCCTAAACAGTGATTCTTGATTCATACTTAATAGAAGATTTTTTTTTCATAAATTCTGAAATTTAAATTTAAATTTGATATCACTACCATTTCTCTCTCTCTCAAATTTTTTTTTTTGTTAAGAAGACTATGGTCAATTTTTTTTTATTACTATGCATGTTACTATTTTTTTCCCATATTACTATTTTTTTGTTGTGCATGCTATTATTTTTTTTTGAGCATATTACTATTTTTTTAATGAGTATGTTATTATTAATATTGAATATTACTATTTTTTCGAAATACCAATATTCAATGTTACTTTTTTTTGTTGACCATGTTACTACTGTTATTTTTTACAAATATTAATATTCAATGTTACTATTTTTTTTTTTTGAATATTATTATTTTTTTGTATTTAAGTGGGACTATTTTTTGTATTTGAATGTTACTATTTTTTTTTATTTTTAATGTTACTATATATATATATGAGAGAGATAAATAAATAAATAGTCCTATTTTATATATGGATATAGATAGATATGAGAGATAGAATTTTAATGTTAATCAAACTTTTAAAATTTAAGAGTTGTTAGTTTTCAAAATTTTTATTATTAAATATAACTAATGAGGGTATTTTGGACAATGGAGATCAAAATAGACTTAATATTAAACAAGTTTCTTTGATGGATTTATCACCAAATAAGTCTAGAAAGGGGACCAGCCTCCAAATTTCCCTTTTAGGTAAATAGGTGACCCACTTTAGAATTTTAAGTCCACGAAAATTATAAGCCCTACAAAAAAGCCTTAGTTAAAATTTAAGGCCAATAAAAAATTTTAATTTTAATAATTTTTTGAGCTCATGATTCAACTCAAAATAATAAAAACCTAAAAAATCAAAATTTTATTAAAAAAAATTGATGATATACTCAAAAGTCAAGTCATAATTCACCCACCCATTCTCAACCGGATCTCTCTCTGCGCAACACTTGAAAGTCCTCTCTCTCTCATTTTCATTCTCACTCACTCTCTCCATATCAATTTCAAATAAAGATTTTTTTTTTGGTTTTTTATTTAACTTAAAAAATAAAATCATTAAATGTTGATAGTTTAAAAAAATTTATCTTGACCTTGGTTATTTCTTAAAACATAACAATTTTTTTGACATTGATAGTTTAGATTTATTTTAAAAATAAAATATTTTAAAGAAGATTTTATATATGAAAGAAAATACTCTAATTAAGACACTAAATTATATAAAAAAAACTAAATTTTTTTCTTCAAATGTATACACTGTTTATAGAATATTATTATTAATTTTTGTAATAATTACTTCTACAAAAAGAAGCTTTTCAAAATTAAAATTGTTAAAATTTTACTTAAAATCGACTATCACAAGAAAAAATCATTGGATTAATGATATTATCAATAAAAAAAATATGATAACAAAATTTAAATATAAATACTTAATTTATACTTTTACAACTCAAAAAATGAGAAGAATCAAAATTTTTAACACTAAAAATAAAAATGTCTCAAAATAAATTACCACTTTAGGCCTCAAATTACCTTAAGCTGCCCTTGCTTTGCATTATAAAGCTCCTGGTAAATATTGAATTTTTTTTTTGATCTTGGTAAATATTGAATTGGGCACTATATATTTTTGTTTTATGTGGACAAAAACACTTCTTCTTACTTTACTTTTGTATATAAATGCAAACATGTACAAAATCAGGATTAATAATCGAACTGAGCTATTCAAACTCGGCTCAAGTTTGTCTCATTTTGGGTTCATTCAGGTTCGGCTAACAAATTTTAAGGTTCGTTTAGAAAATGAGTTTGACATTTTCGACTTAAACTTGACAAACTCGACTCATTTATGTGTAAATATTCAGGTTTGACTTGGATTCGACTTATTTTAAGCTCGTTCAAGTTCGGCTCGTTTTTTAAACAAATGAGCCAAACTTGAAGAATTCTCAACCAGTTCAACTCCGATTATCAACCCTATTCACAAGATATTGTGGAAGCTTGTTTGATCTGATCTCCTTTGTGTGCTTCTCTCAAATTAAGCCATTAACATCCATGGAAACATGTGTAGTAGTCCTCGAACATATACGGAGTGGACATAGGGGGAGGGACATATGGTTCAGGGTGGGCAAGTGCCTCCCCTCAATTTATTTATTTATTACTTATATATATATATATATATATATATATTATATTTGAATAATATATCACTTGTGCCCACCTAAAACTAAAGACAACAATGCTAGGCCCACCAACTCCATCCAAAAAAAATTAAAAAAGCAAGCCCACATAAAACAAAAAAATTCTGGGCCCATATTGTTGAAATCTGAGTATTGTACAAAAATTAAAACTTAATCATGTTAAGTTGCGACTTAATAAAATTGAGTTAGGATTGATCCCCAAAACTTGTGATGGATTCTAAATTGTTGAAATTTGGTATCGATCCAATTTTTCAACCGATTGAGTTGCTAGTTGATCATGATATCATATCTTTTCAGTTTTTTATGAATATGATATGAAGTTTTAGATTTTTCTATAATACTTGTAGTCATATAGATAATGCTGAGCAGGAATATAAAGACAAATAGAACAATGAGACAAGTTTTTTATTTTATTAAGTTTTTCTGTAGATAACCTTAATTTTGTTATTTATGAATTTTTGCGAGTGAAAGTTCCTGTAATTGACCTTCATTTAACTTTTTTTTTACGAGAAATTGCCATTATTTTTATTTAAGTATTGATTATAATCTTTGCTATGTGTCAATCGAATTTAAATTTTTTTACTATGTTTAGCTTTTAAATTTTAGTTTAATAATTTTACTATGTTAATATACCAGTGTGTTTGGAACATCATTTATTGGATAAATTTAATGGATTGTTAGTGAATAACTGATATATTTTTTATACAAAAATAACAATCAACTCTATTTTTAACAATGGTGATAATTAGTCATTTTTTGTACATATACAATATGCATTATTTTTTTGGCATGTTTTATTTTAAATGGAATTCATGTAACAAATGTGATATAATAAATATAAATATATTATATAGCGTGATTGATTAAGGAGAAAAAAAATTAGAGTGCGTAATTAAAGTGCTCACCCTGAACAAAAATTCTGGCTCCGCCCCTGAGAGTGGAGATTATGAAATTTGACTAAATTAACAAATTATGTTGTGGGAATCATAGAGCGACAAAAAATGAATTAAAAAATGATACGTTGTAGATATAGTGAATAAAATTTGAATTTAAAATGAATAAAAATAAGACCAAAATCAACATAAAATTAATGTCACATATTTTTGAGTCTTTGTTGTTAGTTTTATTTTTCAATCAGTCTTATATTACCTTTTGTAATTGGGAGTATCAACATTAGGCTTGTTAATTGTCTCCGATTTTAGTGAGTTCGTATTAAAAAATATTTTATTTATACCCGATTTATTTATTAATTCGTATCTAACAAATCATGTCATATCGAGTTTATGTTGTATATGAATCATATATAATTGATATATAAATGAGTTGTGATGTGTTTTTTATCTGATTGACTTCACTCAGACCTGATTCGTTTATTAATTGTATTGTGTCAGACCCTTTCGTTTAATATACTGGTGTTTTAAGAAAGATTCAAATTCTCTAATTTTATATTGTGTTCGTATTGCGTTAATGTGTCGGACCGTCGGATCAACCGGTGAATCGGGCTAGTTTGGATTAAACATCAATATTGTTCTTCAAAACCCGTCAAAAAATCGGATGATCCAGGTTGTTTTTGTTAAACCCTCTTGACCCGGAAGAATCTTATAGACCCAGGCTGGTTAGGGATTTTCTATAAAACCAAAAATGTTCGGCCCTAATTATTTGAATATCTTCCTCACTATAGACGATTCGCAGGCTCCTACCGCCTCACGCAACCGTGCTCTTTCGCTTCATCTCTCTCACTTGCAGTCGCAGCAAGACAATAATTTCTCCAATCTCTAACCTCCGCCCCCTTCATCAATCTCCTTGACTAAGTCTCCAAGTACATACTCTGGTAAGCCGCCACACACATCCACTTTCTTTCTCTCTCTATATGTGAGTGCAGTCATTTTTTTCATTGTGGTTCTATAAGTGGCAAGTAACGATTACTTAATACCTCTTTTGACAGGTTAGAGGTGATTTAGAGGTTACAAGGTTTGGATTGGCTGTGAATATTTATATAAGTGTATGCCTCTCTCTCACTTTCTTTCTTTCTAGTGTAATTGCATTCTAATGATTTGGATTGGTCTATGACTTTTTGGGAGAGGAAGTTGGGGCTGTGAGCGTATTTATCAGTGTTATCAGAATCGGACCGGACCGGTCCAACCTTGACCCGGGGCCTTAACCGGTCCGGTTCTCTAATCGGACAGCATAAGTAAGAAAGAGAACCGACTAAAAACCGGAAAACCGGCGGTTTTTATAAAAACCAAACGGTTTGAAGACAAATAAAATAAATGACGCGTTTGGTAACATTTTCGTTTTTATGTTTTTTTTGAAAAAAAAAAAGAACAAATTTTTGTTTTTTTTGTAATAAAAATTAAAAATATAAAACATGTTTGATAATCATTTATATTTAAAAATTTATGAAAACAAAAATAAAAAATATATTTGGTATTATAATAGCGTTTTCTTAATTCATTGTGGTTATTTTGATTAATTTTTTAATGTAAACCCACTACAATGAAAACCCACCCAAATCAATGAAAATGCACTTCACCAGCCAACATCGCCACCACCAAACCACCGGAAACCCACCACCACCACCCCTGTTTAGCCACCACCCAACCCACCTATTTACTCACCACCAACACCCCTGGAAAGCTATCACCAAAACCACTGAAAACACACCACCAAAATCATCGAAAACCTACCACCAGGACCACTGTTTAGCCACCACCAAAACCACCACCACCACCCCTGTTTAGCCGCCACCAAACCCACCACCACCACCCCTGTTTAGCCACCACCAAAACCTCTAAAAATACACCACCAAAATTACCAAAAATTCACCACCAACACCATTAAAAACTCACCCCCAACCCTGGAAAACCCACTACAATCACCACCGAAAACCCACCACAACCACCTAACCAACCACCAGCACTCATAAAAACTCAACACCTAACCACCGACTGAGCTTGAGAGAGAGATCTGAGATGAGGAAACTTCGATTTCACACCTAACCTTCCTTCGATTTCACACCTAATCTGAGATGAGGAACTCAAAACCCAACCTTTGTCTTCGCGGGACACTTCGATTTCAGAGAGAGAGAGAGACGAGTATCAGGTTTTCAGAGAGATTAAGAGAGAGAGATGAGAAACTTCGGTTTCAGAGAGAGAGAAACGAGAAGCACCGGTTTCAGAGAGAGAAAGAAGAGAGAGATGAGGAGGAAAAATGATGAAAAAAGGGGAGTAAATAAGTTTTTTATAGTTAACACAAAAAATCCTACATTTTGTTTCTAAGGGGATTCGAAGGATGGATCTCATTAAAATGGTCTACTTTGAGCGCGCGTGTTTTCGTTTTTGGGTGTTTATGAAAACACCTTTTTCTATGTTTGCATTTTTGGGCCTTGTTTTTAAAACACAGTACCCTAAAAAAAAATAAAAACACACTCCAAATGTGTTTTTATTTTTTATTTTGATAAAAATTAAAAACAAAAACAAAAAAAAAAACAAAAACTCCTAATTACCAAACACTACCTTAAATTTTACAATTGTTTTTATTTGGGCCATTTATTTTGCCCTAACCCTAAATCGCAGAAGCCACTCCACTCCCAGGCGACCAACGAGCAGCAACCAGCGAGGCGAGGAACTCAGGCGAGGCGATTGCGACCAACGACCAGCAAGGAACTCAGGCGACCTCTCTCCCCTGATCTCTGCTGTCATCTCCTCCATTTTTCCTGCTTCTATTAGATCAGATTGTAACATTAAGGTAAAAACTTCCTATGGCTAATATATGCATCCTGGGCTAGATCAAATATCCTCTAGATGGATGTGGGTTCAAATGGTAATAATGTGGATTGCAATCAGTGCACAAGTGGTGACTTATTTTCTCACTCTTCGATGGATGTGGTTGTGTACTTGTGTGTGTGTCTGTGTGAGTTCGTAGAGGGAGTAATGATGGTTTTTGGTGTTTGGATGGGTGTTATGGTGTTGTGAGGGGCTGTGTTGCCTGGGGTTCAATGGTGATAGCCTAGGATGCTGAGTGGGGTTTGGTTGTTGTGGCCTGGGCACTGTGGGTTTTGAGCCTTTGGTTTTCTTTGATTTTTTTGTTTCTGGGTCCAAAGGTAGAAATATATTTAAATTTGTTTTTTCGATTCTGTTAATTTAATTATATATGTCTATGTGAATATTTGCATGACTTATTTTTTTTTTTTTAACAGGTTTACAATTTGCGATAATCTATGATTATTAATTCCAATTTTTTGTGTGAAACAGATGGAATAGTTGGAATTTATTTGCCTTTGAATCAGTGAAAGATCATCAAAGACAAGTATTTTTTGAAGTTTGGTGAGATTGATCAGCTTGATTATAAAGGTCTCTACCAGCATTGTGTTACCATTGCCAAAGCTAATTTTTTGTGTTACCTTCTTTACTATGTAAGCTGTGGAAATGCATAGTTTGGTTTAATTGTTTCTTGATTGACTGAGATTGAAATTGTCCGGGTAGATGAATTTATTGAAATTGGTGCTTAATTTTGAAGTTTTAGATGCCAGTATGTTGAAAGGTATAGTTTGGATTTTGTGCTTATTGCATCATCAAGCAAGTGTTAAATTAGTGGAATTTCTTACATGGACCTAACGAAATGCATTAGGAGTGGAGATAAAATTTGTCAAAGTTTTTAGTGCAATTTCATTGGAATTAAATGTTTTTTGAAAATTGAAATTGAAATGGTGAAGTTGAACTTTGATTTTGATATTTGGCACATGTGTTTCTTTTACTTAATTTCATAAATTTTATGGCAAATTGTATACATTTTAGACATTTATTATATTTTTTAGCTAAATTATTATGTTTTATAATTATTATATATATATTTTTATTATATGACCGGTCCTACCAGTTGACCTAACGGTTAAATCAGTGAACCATTGACCCGGTCCCCTTGCCGGTTCGATGACCGGTTCAGTTCTGATAACATTGGTATTTATGATTCTTGGGCTAGTGGGGAAGGATTATATACGATTTTTGGGTATGATATAGAAGTAACTTTTTTTTTTGGGTTATAATAATAACTTGACTGAGTAATTTACCCCCCCCCCCCCCCCCCCCTAAAAAAATATATATATATATATATATATAAAAAATGGCACGGACATTAGCTAGGTCAATTTCTAGGTCGATTGCTAGGTCACTTGTTATGGTGCTTTTAGTTTTCATGAGGTATACATTTTTATTCAAAGATGATGAGACATAATGACTTGATTTTTAGGGTTGTTTGGTTTCTACAGAGGGAATGGATGTACTAAATTATTCTTATTAGTTTAAGTTTGGTGTTAATTTAGTTTATATTTGAAATGTTATATTTCAGTAGTTGATAAATAGTGGTAATGATGTGATGTAATGAGATTCACACATGTTGATATTGTGTAGGGATCATTTTTTGTGTGTAATCATAACTACAAGTAATATGTTGTTTATAGTAGTGTTGTTGAACAAGTGGTTGAATATTGAAATAGTGGATGCTGATGCAATGAAATGTAGATTCCACAATGTCATTAGTGTTCTTCTATTTAGTATGCCTTCTAATTTAGCGCTCTTCTAATGGATGCTTTTTTTCTTTCTATGCGGTTGTAGTACGTATATATGTCATATAGGTCGGTGTTTGCATGTAATTACCATCCTGGTTTGAGATAAGCTGATTAGTGCTACTAAGGTCTGAACGCACGTATAAATCTATGATATACACTTAAATCCTAGCCCCCAATCCATGTAGCCCATTTAGACTTGAAATATGGGCTGGGCAGATTTCAAATCCACGACCCGAATCCACGCCACCTGTTCGAAGGTCAAAGGCTTCTTCGGAGTAGAGCTGAAATTTGCATGACCGTTGGGTGATTTTGATTTTGAAAATTTGTCGAAACCGAACTTGAATTTCATTCCATGCTCTCACCGTCAAATTCCGTCTTTGTTTTCATCTTTCTGTGACTTTGCTGTTATTGCAAAAAAAGAGCATGTGAAGGTGCATGGTTTCCTACTCATGAAATATTTAGATTGATGTATTAGTTTCTACTAATCTCCAATTTTACTTATGTGCATGTGTTCTCTATACATGAGTTACATTGTATGCATATGTATATATTCTATTCGTGCTTCTCTCTATTGGCCACTGCATTTTCACTTTCATCTTTCCCCAGGGAATTTCATGTTGTATACTATAATGTACTAGATTTTGAGGATGTCCTGTTACTTATATTCAAGTTATAGCTTTTGCAATGTAGATCAGGGGAGCTGCATGTTAACTTTTGATTTTTATTTAATTCAGCTTTTTTTTTTTGGTTAGTGATCTCTCTTTTTAACTCAGAATTGCATATTCGTGAAAACTAATGCTTCAGTGCCACAAGTATTTTCAATTAATTTTGTATTTTACATTTTTTTTTATCTAGGATATATGGCACCAATTTTATTGGTAGTTTAATAGAGCACGAAAAAATTGAAGTATTGAACGCATATGCTGTTTGTCAAATGCAGATATCCTCTGTTTTTAGATTTTTGACAAGCTACTTTTGCTTCCGATCCTTAAAAGTATCATCTTGGCTAGCAGTTGCTTTATCTGATCCTATACTACTTTATCCAAGATTTGAATCATGCTGCCAACTTACTCAAGAAAACTATCATTTAGTCGCAGCATTGCTGATGGGGATTTGGTAATTGTGTATGAGAGACATGATAACATGAAGGCTGTTAAAGTATGTGATACTGGGGTTCTTCAGAATCGTTTTGGTGTATTCAAGCATTCAGACTGGATCGGGAAACCTTTTGGTTCCAAGGTGTTCAGCAACACAGGTCGATTTGTTTACTTGTTAGCTCCAACTCCTGAGCTGTGGACTTTGGTTCTGAGTCACAGAACTCAGATACTGTACATCGCAGATATTAGCCTTGTTATCATGTACTTGGAAATAATTCCTGGTTGTTTGGTTCTTGAGTCGGGCACTGGAAGTGGATCTTTAACTACCTCTCTTGCAAGGGCTGTTGCACCCACCGGACATGTACATACATTTGATTTCCATGAACAAAGGGCTGCCTCAGCCAGGTGAGATATAGCTTTTTTGATGTGTGCTTGTGTTGTTATCTGATGTTCATACAACTCTGGATTGTGTGCAAGTTGATAATAAAATAATATCAGCTCTCTTTCACCTGAACACCCTCACATATGCCTCATTTGTAATCTTCCATTGAATCTTCAATATTCTTCACTCTTCATTGTTTGAATATTTGTTAAACAGGGAGGATTTTGAGAGGACAGGGCTTAGCAGCTTAGTCACGGTGGCAGTCAGGGATATTCAGGGTGAGGGGTTTCCTGATGATTTTTCTGGGCTGGCAGATTCTGTTTTCCTGGACCTACCTCAACCTTGGCTGGCCATTCCTTCTGCTGGGAAAATGTTGAAACAAGATGGGATCTTGTGCTCATTCTCTCCATGCATTGAGCAAGTACAACATTCATCAGAAGCTCTTACATCAAATTTTACTGGTAAGATTTTCTGCAACAACTTGTGGAATTTGAGAATTAGTTGCGGGCTTATTTTTGAAGAGTTTGTGCTTTTATTCATCAAATTTTACAATGTTGCAATCTCTAGTACCTTGAAAAGCATGCCTTGATAGATTTTTGTACATCTTGTGGCTCTGTAGATATAAGAACATTTGAGATACTTCTGCGCACATACGAGGTCCGAGAAGGGAAAATGGAGAGCTGCCAAGGTGATGAAGGCAGTTCCCTTGGGTCTCTTCCTTGCAAGAGGAGGCAGCCTTCAAGTGAAGGAAGGAATGGGAGTGAGATTTCTAGTTCTCCCACAGTCATGGCTAGGCCATCTGGTGAAGCAAGAGGTCACACTGGCTATTTGACATTTGCTAGACTCAAATGTGTCACTTAGAATTTTGTATTGATACTACAGAAAAGTTTTGCAGGATTTCATCTGGGTCATTCCACTGCTTGTGCATTGGTTACTTCTCCTGATCATTTAGAAAGTTCTTAAAGGACTAGTTCTCGGCTTGCTGTTGTTTCCATTTTTTGGAGTATGAAAGGCTTGGTGACAGATATGAAGAATGGCCTCCACCCAACTTTCTTGGGAGCTTCATTTTTTCAGTGATCATGAAGTTGAGACTGGTTTGCATTTTTGCGAAGGATGTATTATGGTGAAGTCTTTAAGCTATTATTGAACGCTATTCGTTGAGATTGGACTGAGGTGCTATATAATGTTGGAAAATTCTCATAGATTGGCCAATTATCCTTGGAAAATACTCTTTTACTGCCCTATCTTACAGTGTAATCGAGTGGACCCGGCCTAAGTGATTGCTCTTGATTCTTCGAAGATTTTTCAAACCAAAAGGTCAAGAGGTCCATTCTCATTAAAGCCACTTTATTTTTCCATGTTTTCCCCTTTGGGGTTTCTATTATGTCTCTTTTTTGGGGCTTTGCCCAATTTACACATCCCAGTGTTTTTTCCTCTATTATAGATACATTCTAATGAAATGATTGCTCATTGTAACAGCAATATGCTGAGTTAATATATGGTGTCAATCCCAATTCCTAAAAAGTGGGGTTGTTTACCGAGTTAAATTTTGTGAGTTTGAGTTCGAGTCTGTAGAGTTTATTTTTTTAAATAAACTTAATAAATTATTCAAGTTTGACTTGTTTAAAAAATGAGTTGAGTCTAAACAAAGTCGAACCTGAGTAGTTTGACTATTTTATATATAAATGAGATGAGTTTTGCGAGTTCGAGTTGAATTTTTTAAACTCGTTTTTATAAATAAACTTAAAAAATTGTTTAAATTTGATTTATTTAGAATATGAATTAAACTTGAGTTAAATTCTATTCGAGCTAAACTTAAATAACTCGGCTCGATTAAAATTTGTGCCTAAATGATGACCCTGATATATTGTTTGCTCCAAATGGCATAATAAATCGGATAATAAGTCATTCGTCTGTCTCGTGTGCCAGGATTGTCAGAAAACATGCAGAAATTGATGGCCTACACAAATGAGATTCGAAGTCAAAGCTTTGCTTGCCACATTTTTCATTCAGAATGCTATTCGCACACAAGATATGTAAGCCCATACTGTCCGTTCATTTCCAATGCTCTGCTCATGGACCACCCAAAACTAACATCCAAAACCAGTTCTGACTCATAGTGAGTAATCTCTCTGGTTCACACTTCCCACCTCTGGATTTTATTTTTGTATCTGTCCATTATTAGCTAAACAGACACGAAAATCTCGTGTATTGAGTGCGCCTTTTACTAATTCTATTCATTTGTTAATCAAATTAGGGGTAAAATTATTTTTTGGTTTATGTCGAGAATTAGTCTAACTTCTATTTATAAATCTCATACCCGATTCATCTGTGTTAATGTGTTAGCTTGAAAAATTAGCACCCCTAAGCCCGATATCTCCTCATTTTTTTTTAGTTCAATGATAAAAAATGTTCGAACTAATTTATACGTATTTCGACTAATTTTCTTTCCAGTCCAATCAAATAAAGATTCGATTAATTCCCTCTCCGATTCAGGAATAGAATATTCACGAGAATAAATTTTTCATGATTTAACCTTAAATAATTGATAAAATTCGAATTCAAAACATATAAATTTATAGCTAATCTTATCACCGTTTGAGTTACACTTGGCTTAGGTTGGGTTATACCTCTTATCATTCTTGCCAAAAGAAGCCTGTTGTTTAGGCTTGATCAAAGTCAATCGCCAATTTTGTACCCATGCAACGTCTGAGACTCTCTCACTCTTACCTTGTTTCAACAGATTTGGAAATGGGGAGCTATACATTATTAGCTCTGTCTCCTTCCACTCCATTTCTCAAAACTTGGAAACCTTTGAAACGAAACCTTCTTCTCAGATCCACCGGCCCTAGTTCTAAATCATCTAAATCATTCGTCTACTCATGTCATGGAAGTATTCTTTCTTCTTTATGTTCTGAATCAAGTTTCAATAGCCTTAGACCAGTTTCACGATCATTTTCGAAACCAAAATCAAATGACTTCAAAGTCAAGGCTGCCTCGGTTTCCGAAAGCGGCGACGTGGCCAAAAAGCCAGACGATTTGGTGCGGACTTTGCAACTTGGGGGTATGTTTGCGACTTGGTACTTATTGAACATCTACTTCAATATCTTCAACAAACAGGTACTTCAACCTCTCTCTCTCTCTCTCTCTCTCTCTCTCTCTCTCTCTGTTCTTCCTCACTGTAATTCTGCGGATTTTGATTTTTCATCTCTATTTAGCTCTGGGTTTTTGATTTAATCTCTGCGGCTTGAACTGTGGAAAAATTTATATATGTTCCATACTTGTGTGTGTATGTATGTATGTATTATACTATCTCTTGTTTGCAGGTTCTGAAGGTCTACCCATTTCCTGCAACAGTCACGGCTTTCCAATTTGGGTGTGGGACTGTGATTATTTTGTTGATTTGGGCATTTAATCTTTATCCAAAACCAAAGCTTACTAAATCACAGGTCTTATTTCTTAATTTTTGCTTATTTATCTTCGAATTTGCTTGCATATATTGGTTTTTGTTGTGGTATAAATGTGACAAGTTTCTTCTACATTCTATCTTCAGCTTGCAGTGATCGTACCATTGGCTGTGATGCACACAATGGGCAACCTTTTGACCAACGTTAGTATTGGAAAAGTTGCTGTTTCGTTCACTCACACAATCAAAGCTATGGAGCCCTTTTTCACAGTTGTCCTCTCTGTTTTGTTGCTTGGGGAGGTATGGATTCCCCTCCCCCCCCTGAAGATTACCTTTTTTTTCAATTTTTTATCAGTTGTAGCTGAGTTTAACTGTAGTCTGTATGCATAGTGGATTTACATTACAACATCGCGACTACTACTTGAAGGGATGCCAATTTTTGACACAACACGCAATCGATAAGACCCGAATTTCAAATGACTCAATCGATCAAGCAATACAAATAGTAAATTGGTCATGTTAGTGTCAAATCTGAATAATACGTTTAATTCACGTCGTTTGAAGAAAATGGTTGATTTCTTTGAATAGTACCATACGAATTGTTGTAGAAATAAAGGGTTTTTCATTTTGTTTTATTAGGATGTAAGAATAGATTGTGTGGAAACATCAATTCAGCTTTGTGCATAGAAGGTGTACATTGAAGTCATTTAACTTTCTGCCCAACTCTTCTGTGCACGCAGAGGCCTACATTTTGGGTAGTTTCTTCCATCGTACCAATTGTAGGTGGAGTGGCATTGGCATCATTCACTGAGGCCTCTTTTAACTGGTAAACAGACAAATACGCCGGTTTTTTCAGCAAGGAAATAATCAACAAAATAGAAATGTTTGTCTGATTATTGCTTGTGATATCTTCTTTTATTTTGAAACAGGATAGGTTTTGGCAGTGCTATGGCTTCCAATGTAACCAACCAATCACGTAACGTAATTAGCAAAAAGTTCATGGTCAGAAAAGAGGTATAAGTTCCTAATCTACATACTATTTTTGGTGATGTAATTTAGTTTCACTAGTTGTTGCCTCTCCGGTACATTGTGCATCGGTTATGACTTTTTAGGTTATGTTATCTGTCCTCAACAGGATGGGTTGGACAATATCAATCTCTTCTCAGTAATAACAGTCATTTCTTTTATCCTTCTCGCTCCCACCGCCATACTAATGGAAGGCATCAAATTTAGTCCGTCATACCTGCAATCTGCTGTAAGTGATGTCTCTAAGATGGTAGAGATTATCTTGACCTGCAGGATCACCTCTACTACATTTTCTTCAATTTTTCTGGTCAATCATCGATCATGAATTCAAGTGGGACTCATTATGTATACGTTGATCCTCCAACAATTCACGATGGGTGATTGGCGATCCAGATAAATTAAGGAAAGCATATTTGCAGGGATTTGGTTCTCATTATTTTTTATTGTCTGCTTCTGTATATCATGAATAAGTGAGGTTTTATTTTTTTTCCTCCAGGCAAGTCAAGGGTTAAATCTTAGAGAGTTCTGTGTGAGAGCTCTTCTAGCTGGGGTCTGCTTCCATTCTTATCAACAGGTGAGGTTTTTGTACTTGATTGTAGCACCCCTGCACGGGGGTGTAAGGTCACTTTCACACTTGAATATCCAATTCACTTCACTTTGTTCACATGGGATGTAAAATCTCCTTGCTCATGCATTAAGCACCCCCCCCCCCCCCCCCTCGGATTTGTCGGAGGAATCTTTCTGGTTCCCGCTCCCTCCTTCTCGGCTCTCTTGCTTATTATGAGTAAGATTCCTACGAGCTCATGCACGATCGTGCAAATAGATAAGGTTCGATATTGTGAATCCAGCCGGATACTATGGGATTGGACATTTGGTGACACACGACCTCTCTCCCAGGGGACAAATGGTAGTACGATTCAAGGGAATTTTACATTCTCGGAACGCATATACAACATTTTTTTCTTAATTGTGTCAAAAATTTCATCTCTAAATCATACAAAATATGTAATGGATAAATCAAAACCCTTGTCATGATTATTCCTGTTAGTTTTAATGGAAAATTGAATAAAATAAACTGATTGCTATGAGTAATATATATATTAAAACAATCACAAGTAACCTATATTTTTATTGGGCTCGAGAGGGAAATACAGAGGTGTTCTCATTCATACGTTGAATCGAATTTTATGTCAGTCCTTTTTTTTTTACTGCCTGCATGCTCTGCTTTAATGGGTTTTTTTCCAACTGGCAGGTTTCCTATTACATACTACAAATGGTATCACCAGTGACACACTCTGTGGGTAATTGTGTCAAACGAGTGGTGGTCATTGTGTCCTCGGTTATCTTCTTCAAAACGCCTGTCTCAACCATAAACACCATCGGTAAACAAACCCTTATTTCTAATCATCGGCAAATCATGCCCAATCATCGGCAACATTGTGACACTGACTGTCTGGCTTTGGATTTCAGGAACTGCTGTGGCACTTACTGGAGTCTTCCTGTATTCTAGAGCGAAGCGGATTAAACCAAAGCCAAAGATTGCATGAATTGTATTACCAACACTCTGATTTTTTGAAGTCACTGACTACAAATGAAAATTCCAATTCCATTAGTGGTAATTTTTGTTTTTGTTTTATACTAAGAGCATATATATCTATCTAATATTAAAACTAAAAAATTGAATTCTCAACTTATAAAAACAAAACGACGGTCAATATTGATCTATTTATTTTAATCCAATGGTATGAAATTCATTCCAATTTTTTTTTTTTGTCCAAAAACATCGACTTCTCAATAGGACTCTCAATGCTGGACAATCTAATTGACACATTTTTTAATGTCAAACAATCGTATCAATTTATACTTATCTCTCTTCATTTTAATTTTAAATTATGTAATAAAAAATTAAATTATTATTTAAAATAAAAATATTACAACATCAATTGAATTTTTGATATTATGTTCGAGGTGTTCAAATTAAAATATATGTCGAATGCAAGATACTACTTGGTATTACCTTTTTCACATACTTTCTTGCTTTTTAGTATCTTCTGTTTTTGCATGTTCTATTTTTTCACTTTTTTCTTGTTCGAACTAATTACTCTTTTCTTTATAAGGTAATTCAATGTATATCTATCTAATAAAGTACATCATAAAAAATGACTTTTATTTTTTGCAGTTGAAATTGTTTTAAATTTTACTTTAATGTTCCGTTTGGTATGATGAAAAAATAGAAGGATGAAAGTTGGAAGGATGAAAAATTGGAGGGATAAATAAAACGTCATGTTTGGTAAGGAAGGAAAATATGAAAGATGAAAAATTGGATAGATTAACTTTCCTTCCAACTTACCAAAATCAATCCCTCCAAAATCGGAAGGAAAGTGGATGGAAAATTAATTATTTGTGTGGAGATTTATCTTATTTGTCTATATATCTTTTGATATATACATATATTATGTATACATTAATTTCATATAAAAATATAATGATAAAATATGTATTTATATATATATTTTAAAAATAAAAATAAAAATTTTAAATTAAAAAAAAATATTTTTTTCATCTTAGCTAGGGATAAAATTTTTTGACTCAACATGATGACACAACTCGAACTCGACACAAATTTTATGACACAAACTTGATTATAATTCGAGACGAACTTGAAAATGACCTAACAAGCGAACAAGAAATATAAAAAACTCATATTCAGTTCAACCCGTCAAACTCAAAATTGACACCATCAACTTCTTTATCTAAAAATAAATATTTTCTCTATTTTCTCGTTTGTATGGTAATACAAAATTAACACGAAACTAACATGTTTAACTAGTATTATAGACATAAAATGTTAATTATTTGTAACTATTTATTAAGCACTGACATAATTATTATATAAAAAAAATATTTTTACTTATTATTATTATTATATTTATTTACGTTAATTTTGAGTTTGTAGAAAAAATATTAACATGGATTTAATTAAGTAAAAATAGAATATTAACGTTAAATTTTTTATTCAAAGTTTATGTGGGTCAACAAGAATACGAACACGACACGAAAATAAACAGGTTAACTCGCAACTCGACACAACACAATTAGTTAAATGAGTTGAGTTAGGTTTGACTAATGTTCGACACAAACCCGCAATAATTCAACATGAATCTGACATGGTACGACTCGATTGTCACCCCTAATTTTAGCCAGCACAAAAAAAAAAATTAGTCATTTTTATTTTCCATCCATCCTACCAAACACAAAGGAAGGAAAGTGTATTATCTCTACTTTCCTTCCTTGAAAAATAGAAAGTGTATCCCTCCTACTTTTTATCTTTCCTACCAAACGAAGAATAAAGTTAATCCGACCGCTAATATTAACTTCCTAAATTTATTAGGGAAAATAACATAAGGGTGTGTTTGGGGTGATTTTTTAAAAGTGCTTTAGGACTTATGACTTTTCATAAACACTTAAAAAAAAATAGTGTTTGAAATGACTTATTTTAATTACTTCCAAATATGTCAAAAGTAATTTTACCATTTAAATAAGTAAGTAAGTAAAAAAAATTAATTAATTTCTACTTTTTTAAAATCACTTCTCTACAAAACACTTTACCACCACCACTGCCTCACTACCAATGTTGTCGCCACCCCACCACCATCACTACTGTCATCGCCCCCCCCACCACCACTACGACCACCACCCCCACCACCATAACCACTACCACTATGAGACCCGGACATGTGTTGCATAACATTTATTAAAATATTAGGGTTTAATGTGTAATTTATGATAATTAATTTGGGAGATAAATTACAGTTATTAGAATTATAGGGCTAATTATGTGTTAAGGAGAAACAAAAGGGATACAAGTGCAAATATGACAAAATTAGTCACAAGAGACACCATCTCTCTCTGCCCACCTCCTCCATATATATATATATATATATATATATATACTAGTCATAACTCGTGTCAGAAGGCACGGTGAAATATAAAATTCGAGTATTCAAAAAATTGATCTTACTATATTAAATAATAATTTTTTTTTCATTTATTTGATTACATCATTTAAAATTTATTTTTACCCATTATTTTTTAAAAAATATCGACAAAATACATAATCCGACAAATTTTTTTAATATGTGTATACTATCGTGTATGAATAATGTTTGAAACAAAAATTATGTTAAATTACAAATTAATCAAATATTAAAGATTAAACATGTGATAGAAATGGATGATAGAATAGTTTTAGGGGGGGGGGGGGGGGGGGGGAGTATGTATGGAACAAAATTTTAAACACCTAACTGTTTTATTATATGTGTGTGTGTGTTAAATGTAGGTGGCTGAGAGGAGGAAAAAGAAGAGAAAAACGTAGAGAGAGAGTAGAGTTTGGCAGTCAAAAATTCAGCAAAGAAGAAAGAAAGAGAAGAGTTTGAAATGAAGTGTATCGGTGGAGAATTCTAGCTCTTCGATTCGAAAATGGCATGGAACGAGATTGTTTTTACTTGTGGTTGTGAATCAAAACAAGTTTTCTTGAAGTATTGTAGGAGAGTTACTCTTTTCGGCAAGGAATTCTTCTAAAATTTATATGTATTTCATTGTTTTAAACATTTGAAAAGGTTTGGGTTTTGGGTGGTAAATCTGGGTTTGTGAGGGAGGTTTGAATTTCGGTTTATGGATTTTATGTATTGGGCTCATTAATAGTTGCGAAGTACTGCAGGTGTTTAAATGTGGTGAGGTTGAAAGAAGAGTGTTAGGGAAGAAGCAAAAACAAAGGGAGGTTTCAGCCAAAGTTTTATCGGTAGGAAGTGATGTTCTATAGGTGGAACAATATTGTATGAGGTGTTCTACCGGTAGGAAGTGATGTTCTACTTGTAGAACGATCTTCTGTGAAGATTTCTGTTCTACAGGTAGAAAGTGATATTCTACCAGTAGAAACATGAAATTCGTATTGTTTTGCCGTAACGTTTGTAATTTGTTATCCACTCAACCTCAAACATTCTTTAAACATTTTAATGGGTTAAAATCAATCTTAGTTGATTTTATTTGTCTACAAACACATCACTAAACTTAAAGATTTTGGTACATGATAATAAATGGAAAAAGGTAATGGGAAGGTATGGGTAAAGTCCGATTAATCATTTATGCATGTAGCATAACAATTGTATGTTGAGAATCATATTTATGTGACTTGTGATAATGTATGTTAGGCATTGAGGCGATGACGTCAGTGTCGGATTCTCCCAAAAATTACACAGGGAGATTGAATCTGGGTTTAAATTTAATCCAAGGTGAGTGTATTGATTGAAAATTTGATTATGTGTTTATTAGTTATACTTATGTGAAATAGTTTGAGGATTATTTGGTAAGTTATGAACTGTGACATGGTGATTGTATGTTACTAGCTATATTTATTTGTAAAAGACTAGATTGTGAATCAATGGCTTAAGGATTGTAGATTAGTGTTGGGTGTGGTTCAAATACTTGAGTTGATTATGGATGCTTACCAATATGTGTTTGCCGAGATTACTGGGCATAAACGGTAGCGATATAATAGTTCAGGCTGTTGGGCGTAAATGGTAGCGATGGAACTGTCGAGACTGCTAGGCAAAAACATTAACAATATAATTGTCGAGACTCCCGAACGAAAATAGATAGTGTTAACTGTTAACTGTTATTTGATATTGAATATTGGATAGTACATTTTGGATATTGTTATTTGCATGTTGGATATTGGATATTTAATGTGATTTTCATTTTAAATGTGTATGTGAGATATGAATATAATTGTTTAGTGCTTATGCATTTCCTTTTAATATGTTTCGAATATACTCATTGAGCGTGTGGTTTGCTCATCCCTCACAGTAAATTTGTTTTCAGGTGTATGGGTTAACAAAGCGTCATAACATACACATATTATAAAGATATTTAAAGAGTATGGTGCCCTTGTAATGGTAATGTTGTGCTATTTTATATGTATTTGTTAGTTTTCTTGTTATTGTGGTTGAATTTGGATATTATTGCTCAAAATTAGATTACTCTGAGATTAATTATGATTTAAAGGTTGATAGGTCGAGGTTACCCACACCCTAATTATTTTCTGGGATGAGGTGTGACAACAACCACCACCACCACTGTCGTCATCACTCCACCACTACCACCGTTCACCATCATTACAACCAGTGTTTATATTCATTTCTCTCTCCTCTATATTTGTGATTTCATTTTAGGTGTGAATACAAATATATTTATGATTGATAATTTTTTTTATTACTCAATGTCTTCATACATGGACAATAGTTAGTCTATATATATAAAACAATCAAATTAAGTGGGAGGTGACTTAAAAAGTCTTCCCTTCCACTTTTCTTTTTTCTTAGAATTTTCAATTATTTAATTATCACTTAACTAATATGTTCTAATACATGTCTCATGTAACTACCCCTCTCCCCCACTAATTAACTATCACTCATTCAAGTTTTTTTTTTAAAAATGAGTAACTATTTTAATTTTTTTTAGAAACATAGTTTCACCACTATAACTTTACATAATTATTTTATCACCCTAAATTTTTATTTTAAATAATTATCTATCCAATTTCTTAAATAGTATGATGAAAATAGAAAAAAAGAAAGAAAGAAGGGAAAGGTGGACGGGGAGGGGAAAGGAAATGTCTGCAATTTTCGTGCATCGCATTTGCACAGGACTAACACTATAGTAGTGTACAAAGGTGCATATATAATAGTATACCTTTTTTTTTTGCTAATAAATTCACATAGATCATGTTTTTTATAGTGCGAATCATAATTTTTTTTGCTTTTTGCTTTTATGATGATATTATTTATTACTTAAAAAAAGCGTTGCGAATAGATAGTTTTTTTTTGAAAAGGAAGAATGATAAGATATTCATTACGTAGGGAAATCCTGATTACAGTCAGAAGCTAAAAAAGCCTTAAGCTCGGGAAGGGGGGGGGACAGCCCAGCCAACTCAAAGGAATTGAGTTAGAAAGCGTCATGGCCGCCACCCAGTGAGCTGCTCTGTTAAGAGCCCTAGGCTTGTGAACAAATCTTAAATTAAGATCCTTAGCAAAACGCCTGATATCACAAACAAAAGCACTGATTTCCCATGGGGGAATATTTTCAGTTGAACCCAGCTTGATCACCTCCAGATTGTCACTTGCAATAGTCACGTTTCGTAATCCAGATGCACAGGCCAACAAACACGCTTCATGAACAGCAGCAACTTCTGAAAACCGACTGGAAACAACCTGGATGTGCTTAGCAATACCAGCCTCCAATGTCCCATTACAATCTTTAAGAATTACTCCTATAGCTGCCCTGCCCATCTTGTATGCGCCATCACACCACAAAGAAATGGGCTGAATCAGACCTGGGCTATTCATATTGAGGAGAGGTGAATCAACCTGATACATCACCTGCCTCCCCATAGAAGAACATAGTGTCTCAGACCACAAACGCTGGGACCACATCAAAGTGACAAGGGCATTAGGAACATCTTGATCAACACAAACTTATTTATGGAATTCCCAATAGCCCAACCAATCGTAGCCACACGCCCCATAAATTCACAAGACTCAGAAAAATTCTTGAAATTTTCCAAAACAGCCGAAACCCACATTAAAATCGAAACACAAGCACCCTGCTCCAATCTCAACCCCAAATTATACCCAAACCAAACCTTCTGTGTCCATTCACATTCAAAAATAATATGCTCAATAGATTCAATACATTCCCCACAAATAGGACACCAAGGAGAGTCAACACATTTTCTTTTAAAAAGATTCTCACGTGAAGCCACAGCATTATTACAAACTTTCCACCAAAAGTGTTTGATCTTAGGCAAGGCCAACATATTCCATACCACAGACCAAAGTTTGGGGTGAGGAGAAAAGGAGGAACAAGGAAGAGATGCAGTAGAAGGTAGAAGACTAACAATAAGTGAATAACTAGACTTAACAGAATACATACCTGTAGTAGTCAGTCTCCAAATTCGCCTATCAACACCAGGAAATTTTGGAATAGGGATAGCGAGAATAACCTTACTCTCCTTCGCATTGAGGATCCCTCTTATTAGCCCAGCATTCCACTCCCTGTTATGCTGAGAAATGAATTGATTAACCCAAATAAAATTGCAGTCTTGAGGTCTAGGCGATTGCACTGCTCCATCTTCAAACTGGGGAATCCACTTGTCCTTCCAAAAACTGATCGCATTGCCTTCCGAAACTTGCCAAATAAGTCCTCTTTCTAGAAGGTCTCTTCCTTTTAGCAGTCCGTTCCAGACCCAAGAAGGCCTCGCCCCCTTCTTAGCCTTCATAAAATCACCATCAGGGAAGTAAATAGACTTAATGAATCTTGCCCAAAAAAGAATCAGGATTCTGAATTAATCTCTAGCATTGTTTAGCAAGTAATGCCTGATTAAAAAGATAAAACTCTTTGAAGCCCATCCCCTCTCTCGCTTTTGCTTCTACCATCCTATCCCAACGTTTCCAGCAAAGTCCTTTCTTATCCCCTCCACCCCCCCACCAAAACCTCCTTACATACTTATTGATCTTGTCACAAAAGGATTTAGGAAAAACAAGGACTGAGATAGCATAATTTGGGATTGACTGGATGATCGCCTTGATTAAAACTTCTTTGCCAGCTGGAGAAAGGAACAAACTCTTCCACCCTTGCAACTTTTTCAAAATTCTCTCAAGAAGATAACCAAATAAATCACTCTTCGCATTACCATACAAAAAAGGCAAACCCAAATATTTAATTCCTCTGTCCAATGGTCTTAACCCCAGCATTTGGCCAAACAAAAATTTTTGCTCATCCGTGGCATTAGCAGAAAAGATAAAACCTGATTTTTGGAGATTTAAGCACTGTCCAGATACAGAGCAGTACCTGTTAAGAACACCCAGGACATTGGAGATCTCCTGAACCTTCGCTTTAAAAAAGAAGAAGGAATCATCCGCGAAGAAAAGATGGGAAATAGCAAGGCTACCTCTTCGCACTTTGACACCCGAAAATTTTCTCTCTTCCACCCCTTTCTGAAGCATAGAGGACAAAACATCAGCCACCAGGATGAACAAATAAGGAGAAATAGGGTCCCCTTGCCGAATACCTCTCTGTGGGAAGACCTCGCAACGTTTCTCCCCATTAATAATGATCTGGAAACACACAGTACTGACACACTGGATAATAAGCTGCACCCATTTGGGGGAGAACCCCAACTTAAGCAACACCGCCTCCAAAAAGTCCCATTCAATTATGTCGTAAGCTTTACTGATATCCATTTTGATTGCCAAAACAGGAACCTTACCCTTCTTTTTTAGCCTCATAAAATGAAGAACCTCATTTGCAATGATAATGCTATCTTGAATTTGCCTATTAGGAACAAAAATAGCTTGTTGAGGAGAAATAATGGAAGACATCAACCCCTTCATTCTATTGGCAAGGACCTTGGATATCACCTCATATACAAAATTACATAACGCAATAGGTCTAAACTGAGAAATCTTTTCAGGCGACTCATCCTTTGGAATAAGGACTATATTTGTCTTGTTCAAGTCCCTCAACATGAATCCCCCATAAAAAAAACTCTTTACAACCCTACCCACTTCATCACCCACAATTTGCCAATAAGAATGGAAGAACATACTGGGAAAACCATCCGGACCAGGGGCCTTGAGCGCCCCTAACTGCATGGCTGCCTTCTTGACCTCAACATCCTGGATCGGCATTAGCAACATAGCATTCATCTCCTCTGAAATCTTCTTTTCCACAAACCCCAAAACCTCGGCAAAATCTCTTTACCCCTCTGAAGAAATCAGATCTTGAAAATAGTTTTTAATGTGGTCATTCAACTCCTCCTCATCATCAATCCATACAGCCTCGTCAGTCTTAAGCCGTAAAATATGATTGCGCTGAATAGTCGAAAGATGAAAGAATCTTGTATTCTGATCCCCTGACTTCAACCAATTAATTCTTGATCTTTGCTGCCAGTAGAGCTCCTCCCTTCTCCTAATGCCATCCATCTCAGAAATAATCTCCATTTCCTTTCGTAAATTTACCTCCGAGGCCTCAAGCATTTGTATCTTTAATAACTGATCATTTAACTCAGATAAAATCCTTTTCTCATTGCCAAACTTCAGTTTGCTCCAAGCTTTAAGTTCCTTGCCGCAAAATTCCAGATTCTTAGACATTCTAAACATCACTGAGCCCTTCCTTTCTTCCCCCCAACTCGTTTTAATGATCTCTTTACACATATCCTCTTCCATCCACATAGCTTCAAATTTAAAAGGAGTTGTCTTCCTCTTAACAGTTGGTTCCAAAATTATGATAATAGGACAATGATCCGAGCCCACCCTTGCCTCATGAATAACCTGCATATGGGGAAAGCACAAACTCCATATCAGATTAACCAAGACTCTATCCAATCTTTCTTCCACATTAGCTTCACCTGACCTATTATTAGACCATGTAAATTTTGGCCCTTTAAAATTCATATCAATCAGGTTACATTCAAAAATCAAACCTTGCAATTCTTCCATCTTTTTAGCTCTACAAGTACGCCCCCTTCCTTCTCCAGTAAGGACCCAACAACATTAAAGTCACCTGTGACCAACCATGCCCCGTTCGACACAGAGGCAAGACTTTTTAGATCTTGCCAAATTCTCTGCCTCCGATCAAAATCATTGTCTGCATATAGAAATGTGCAGTGCCACTCCTGTGAATGATTCAGCCTTCTACCCACAACATTAAAGAAATTCTTGTTCTTACTAACAAATCGCAACAAAATATCATCCTTCCACCATAAAGCCAAACCCCCAGACAGACCCCTAGGTTCAACATATTCACCAAAATGAAAATTCAGACTCCTCCTCAACCGTTCCAGTTTCTGAGTTCCATTCTTAGTCTCCATGAGGAAGACTATTGTAGGACGATGGGTGTCAACTAACCCTCTCAAATTACGAACTGTCCGGGGTCGTCCCACTCCCTGACAGTTCCAGGAAAGAATTAACATAGAGACTGTGGCTGTTTAAGGCCAGCCACCACCGCCCTTTCTGGATCCATAGCGTCGTTGACATATTCAAAGGAACTGCTCGGGGGTTTAGAAATCCACTGGGAAAGACAAAAATCAAGATTATTCTCACCTTGTATCTCTTGAGTCACTACAAGTCCTTGATCTCCTTGCACTGCTAAAGAGGTAGAAGAGATATCAGAATGGGTCAGTTGCCTCTTTCTTCTTCCTTTTCCTTCCTTAGGGCATCGAGTAGCCCTATTGGTTTGCTGCTTGTACCTTCTTTTATTCTGAGCTTGTTCTAGGTGATTATCTTCCTGGGTCTGGAAAGCAAGATTAACTCTCTGCTAAAGACTCTCTTTTCCCTTCTGTTTCTTACTTGGTCCTGCGTCTCCACAAAACTCCTCCACTGGCTGATCCTTTCTTTTTAGTGCAAGCGATTGAAATTTCCTTTGTAACTTCTCCTCTGCAATCAGAACATCTGCCCCCAATCTAATTAAATGAGTCCAAATTCCACCAGCCCCAATTGAATGGGCTTTTTCCACATTAGAGACACCAATAACATCTGGGCTCTCCACTGGTTCCATCACATAATAATTACATCCTCCTAGGCCGTTATCCACCGACTGGGCTTCAATGGATGTTGAGGCTATAATAGGCCCATAATCATTTGGGCAAAAGCTGTCACCCACTTTTTTCCTTTGATTGGGTTCCTAATTCTTTATGAACAGTTAGATCCATACCTGTCTCCATAGCAGGTAAAGGGGTACATGCATGATCTGGATTAGGTAAATCATCATGTGACAGCATAAGTGGTACTTTTCCACGTGGCAATACCCCCTCAGCTCTAAACAAATCTGCAGCTATAGCCATTCCCTGGCACACTGCAAGAGTATTAGCTCCCACTACTTCTTGATCACGCAACCCTTTTGCAGATGAGGCTTTCTCACGCGTCGATGTACTTCCTTCTTCTCCGATCACAGTCATTTTCTGGTCTTTCCTCCTCTGTTTTTCCTTTATATTTTGCTCAATTTTCGACCAATTTTCTCTAAAGAACACAGCAGATTGTGTACTCTGGGCATGCAACTCTGGTCCAAAATCAGCATGACTACCCGACCGTCTCCTAGTACATTGGCTCTGAGTATGGCCAATCCGTCCACACCCGTAACAAAATTCAGACAGGCGTTCATATTTAAAGCAAATCCACAAGTCATCAAAGTTCTCACGGGCCAGCAAAAAAACCTTCTTCAATGGCTCATTGAGATCAACTTCACATTTCACCCTAAAAAAATTTCGATGTAGCATAAGATCCCCCTCTGTCTCCTCCATACAAGTTGGCTTCCCCACAATCTTACCAATCTTCCAAGCATTATCTTTAGACATCATATCAATCGGCAAGCCCCAAATTTGAACCCAAAACTCCGTTTTATAGAAATCATAATCACTCAGAGAGCTATGAGGGACACACTTCTTCAGGACGAGCAATGCACCCATAACCAACCACGGACCTTCACCATAAATCTTGTCTCTATCATCCTCCTCCTTAAACATAAACATGAAAGTATTTTTTTCCCAGAAAGTCATAGAGAAACCCTTTGCCGTTTTCCACGAACCCTGCAGGACATTTGAAACTCCTTGCTTATTAAGGGTAACTTCTGAATAGATAGTTGAGTCTTCAAATATCTATATACAGACAAGACAAGAGCGCATGCATGCAATCTTGTGTAAGTGCGTATGACCTAGGAACAATAATGCCTAACTTTTTACCAACTTTCTTTTGTCAATTAATGTGAATGAAAAATATTATATAACCCAAATTTGTAACTTAAAATTTTATTCCAAATGAAAGGGGACCATTGGATGAGTGGGTCTCATCAACTTTTTTAAATGAGACTTATTGATCCAATGGCCCCCTTTATTTGGGATGCAAATTTGAATTACAGATTTGGATTATATAATATTTTCCATTCAGAATTGTGTGCTCAATGAAAATCACTAAATCTCGCTAATAATCAAATATTGGTTATTGTTGTTTTATATTAATAGCATTTATATTTATCTAATATTACAGTTAGAAAGTTGAATTCTCAACTTATAAAAGCAAAATAACAGTCAAGATTTAATCTATCTATTTTGATCTAATGGTACAAAATTCATCTCAATTTTTTTTTTGCCCAAAAACATCAACTTCTCTGCATGACCCCCAATGTTAGATAATCTAATCAACACACCCTCTAATGTCAAACAATTTCATCAATCTACACCTACCTCTCTTTTCATTTTAATTATAAATTGCGTAATAAAAAACTAAATTATCATTTAAAATAAAATTATTGCAAGATTAATTTGATTTTTGATTTTTGATATTGTATTTTGGAATAGTTCTTTGGATTAAATTATAAGAGACATGCAGAAACAATAATATTGGATTAATAAATTCTATTCAAATTCACTAATCTATGATAAGGTAAACTAAAAAAAATTAGCAAATTTTTTTTATCTCTCTTTATGCAAATTAAATATGTGATGTATCAAACTCAATCAATAAAATCAACTACAAATAAGACACAAAATTTACGTGGTTCTCCCAAATTCGGGGTACGTCTACAAACGCTGATATCAACCTTCCACTATATTCTAATAATAAGTTTACAACAATCCTCCCCAGAACAATTCTCATAAGCTATTAAAGTAACAATAATTCATCACCCAAATATGGGTATCAACTTTTCTCGCTCAATGGGTTCGAGTCTCTATAGTTACGACAGCTCGTTGGGGCTAAACCTACTCTTCAGTGCCCAGAGCACATGGTAGGACCTTAGTTTCGACCCCGACGTAAGTGCGGTGGGGTCCCCAACAGATAATTGTGTGGTGTTGAGGGACAACGCTCCCTGATGGATATATAGAGTGACCTATTTACATATCCATTTTTTGTACCAAAAAAAAAAAAAAAAGAATGAGATGCAACAAAATAATAAGAAGATATCGGTCTTACAAAAATATCAATCCGATAAGGTTTTTGATAAAATAAATTGATCATTGCGTAATTCTTGTTGTCCTGAATAACATACTAAAATTTCATCAAAATAGGACGTTAAATTTGGGCTTGAAGATCCAACTACGCAAACAATCCAATCATCCACGTTAAATAAAATTTGGTAAAACATTTGATGCAGAAAACATTAGTCATGCACAAAAGCACATGTATATAGAAACTGCCATGCATACGGCCTGCCGAGGGGTAGATCACGCATGCTGCTGTGTGTATGAATTATGAAGGCTAACACGGCTTCATGCGCTGGGGGCTTCACATACTTCATGTTTTTTTTCTTTCAAATTAATCATTACACCAAACAAAACACTTTATTAATCCTTGCATGTTTTAACCCCTAAGTTTAACTTTACATAGAAAGTTGGTAACAAGTCATAAACACAAAAAAACAAACCCCACCCACCCCACCCCCACCCCCACCCCCACCCCCACCCCCACCCCACCAAACCCCAACACCACCATGCCAATTCCTTACTAGTATCCCACCAATTTGCACCATGTGTAAACACATCAAAGGATAGGCAAAACCAGACACAAACACAGCTCAGAAAATTCCATGAGTGAGCATCTCCAAAAAGTCCATCTCTTTCCTCTCATCAAACTGCACCTGAGTATCCAATTCCAAAGGCCTCTTAACACCATATCCTCCTTGAGGAAACACTTTTGCACCAAAAGAAAAGTTTATTGTCTCGTCATTCTCATCATCATCAGATTGGAGTAGCTGATGTTTAGGCTCGAGCTCAAACTCGAAACTGGAGCTCCCAAGTTGAAGTTGTGGATTGATCATGGTATCGATCTCTTGCGAGGGCGAATCTGAGCATGGGTTTTCAGTTTCATCAGGAGATTGAATCAGGGTTTTGATGTAGTTTTGTAGGAGGGTGTGATACTTTGGATTGTGGCTTTTAGTTGATGAAAGTTGCCTTCTTAATGTAGCATTCCAGTGGTTCTTTATAGTGTTTTCAGTCCTCCCGGGCAAACTTCTTGCAATTTTTGCCCATTTGTTTCCCATTTGTTTATGGACCTCGATTAGTATTTTGTCTTCTTCCTCGGACCATGTCTCTTTCTGCAAAATGCAAAATGCAATGAACAAATGAATTTGTGTGTGTTGTGTGTAGGTGAGTGCGCATACAATAATCCTCAAACCACGGACCACACCCATGGGTTTAACCAACGGGTCTCTTGCGAGACTTAAATTTGAGACATCGAGATAGTAATCTTTGAGTATTCATCCAAACTACCTTGACGAGTTTGTCCTAGTTTCCAAATAAGCAATTTTTGATGTAGCAAGCATGATAAAAAGCAATGATTTTTTTTAAAAAAAAAAATTTAGGATCAACGGTCAGAGATGTCCGAGTCAGTTTATGCGCATCTCGACTAATCCCCTCTCTGGTCCGGTTAAAAGTAATGATTTTTGTATGTACAAATCAGTATCTTAAATGATGATCCTATATCATGTAATGCTCCAAAATTAGTACTAAATAATTCACTGCATGTAGTTTCTACATTGTCAAGTGAAGATACACAAATCAGAACAAAAATTATAAAATTTTGCATATAAGTAAACATTTGGAGTGATTCAAGATCAGGAAAAGAGAAGCAAAGTTATAATTGTGATAAGTCATGAAGCGAGAATAAATTTAGCACGATGGGGCAATTTATTGAAAACTAAGGGGCAGTTTCTGAATTTTCTCATTTTTCCTGGCTTCCAAAATCAGTTTTTGGATTCTATACGCTTTGATGCCACCCAACTCAAGAGTTAGATTTGATAATCGAGTCGACCTTTTAGAACTCATTTTTTTAAACAAGTCTAAAAAATTGTTCAAACTTAACTCGTTTAGATAACACTCCAAGCCTGAATCGAGTCAAAATGAGTCAAGCTCGAGTAAGTCGACTATTTTATATATAAACTAGCCGAACTTTGCGAATTCGAATCGGATCTTTTAGGCTCTTTTTTTAAATGAGGTTAAAAAATTGTACAAGCTTGACTAATTTAAACGAACCAAACTTAAACTAAACTCAAAACGAACTAAATTCGAGTAACTCGGCTCGATTATTAACCCAATCCAGAAGGCATTCAATGCACATAACTCACTTGACGATGAACACCAGCAACTATGCCCAAGTGATACTTAAGTTATTTTCCTGAGTTATTTGGTGAGTCGAGTCCGAGGTAATTAGATGCTTCCTCTAATTAGAATCTGACATGTGACATTGGTGATTATCCATCAACTCTTTAATAATTAACCATTATTTTTTAAAAACTTTCAAAAAAACACTTTTTATCATCCAAAAACTTAAATATAATTATTTATTTAATTTATCAAATAATAAAATTAAAAAATATGAATTATAATTCCGTGCATCGCACTGGCCGACCAATAGTATCTATATGTATAAAACCATCAAATTAGATGAGAGGTAGCTTGAGAAATCTTCCCTCTCACTTTTTTTTTTCTTAGAATTTTAATTATTTAATTATCATTTAACCAATTATCTTCTAACACATGTTTCATGTAACTACTCCTTTACCTCACTTAACTACCACTCATTCAATTTTTTTTTTTTAAAATGAGCGACTAATTTAATTTTTTTAGAAACATAGTTTCACCACCATAATTTTATATAATTATTTTATCACCCTAATTTTTTTTTAATAATTTTCTACCCAATTTTTAAATGGTATGATTAATGATGACAATAGAAAAAAAGAAAGAAGATAAAGGTGGACGGGGAAGGGGGAAAGAGATCTGTGCGATTGTCGTGCATCGCACGGGGACAACACTATAGTAGTATATAAAGGTGCATATATAAGTATACTTTTTTTTTTTTGGTATACTTATAAATTTTGTTGCTTTTATGATGAAATTATTTATTACTTAAAATACGTTACAAAACAATAGTTGAGTTTTCGAATGTTTGTACACAGACAAGACAGGAGTGCGTGCATGCAACCTCGTACAACCTAGGAATTGTAACGCCTTATACACCAACTTTTTACCAACTTTCTTTTGCCAATTAATGCGAATTGTGCACTCAGTGAAAACCACTAAATCTCGATAATATTGTTGTATCACATGAATTCATGAGAAAATGTGCCCCTTTGGGGACATTCGATAAAATTGGAACGATACAGAGAAGATTAGCATGACTTTTGCGTAATGATGACACGCACAAATCGAGAAATGGTTCATGAAAAAATTTGATAAGAAAAAAAATGGTAAGAACAACATGCATTATTTAAAAAAAAAAAGATATGTAGGAAGTAAATGTTCCAAAGTATAGTGTGTGTGCATGGTGGTAGCAATAGAAGAAAAATGAATTTAAGGAAAAAAAAAATAGAAATCCAACAAAGAAACTAACCTTAATGTCTGGCCTTAAATGGTTGTGCCATCTTTCCCTGCATTGCTTTCCTATCCTCCCAGGAAGCATAGGAGCAATGTGCGACCATCTCTTCACTCCATACTTCTCCACCAACCCCACCAACACTCTGCAAAAGGAAAAACATTTCCAAATATATAAGAAAATCCTTGCAATTTCATGAAAAATAACAAAACAAAACATGAAATGTTGGAAAGAAGAAGAGAAACCCAACATCAACACTAAAAAACATATCCAATGCACGAGGTTTCCGTTATTGCGAGATCTGAGGAGGATTAATTATACGCACTCTTACCTCTATAAATAGAGAGGTTGTTTCCACAATTCGAATCCATGACCTCTAAGTCACAGTAGAACCCAACATCAACATTAACCCCGTGAAAAAGATTTACATGAAATTCAAGGGAAAGAACCAGAAAATCATCCAAAGAGAAAAAAAAACATAAAAAAAAAACTAAAAAACAATATATTTATAGTTGTGTATCTATCTATATATATATGCTTTACCTATCTTCTTCACGAGTCCACTGCCCTTTAACTACAGGGGATTTCTTCTGACAATTGCTACTCCTTTTGGTCTGCACTGTCTTCTTAGGCTTGGGATCAGCTTTACTGTGCCCATTCTCGGCAGTTACGCATGAAAGCTGATCATCTGGGGAATTTACGTTCATTGATATGAATTCTCGAAAATTCAAAGGCTGATGAGTGTGAGACTCATCATCCATCGTAGGGATTAATGTTTCTGAACTAAAATTCAAATGCCCTCCACTTTGAAATCCATGCATGGCTTCTTTTGTAGTAGAATCAAAGGCAAAAGGCCTTGGTGAGAGTAGATTGAGGTTTTTCGGATCTGATGCACTAGCAGAAGAAGCTTGAAATGGGTCGAAAGGGTCATAAAATGGAGCTGAAACAACAAAAAGAGAATTTGATGATGACCCTTCAATGGTAAATTGATTAAAATTTGGAAAATTTTGATACGGCCATGTAGATGTAAGAGATTCCATTGAAAGTTTATCACCCAATTGAGGTTGGGAGGGATTTTCAGGGAAAAGACTGGGATGGAAAGAAAGATTTTCTTTGAGTTTTGTATCAAACTCCATGAGAGAGAGAGAGAGAGAGAGCGCAAAAGAAGGAAAGTGAGGGTGGTTTTAGTGTGCTTTGAAATGGCTTCTCTAGGCTTTAATAGATAAAGGGGCTAATGTCACTCGGCATCTCGAAAGATAGTTCGATTTTTAATATATACTCTTTAAACATTAAAAATTTTATTTTGTACCTTAATATTATAAATTGGTAGTAATGTAGATCTTGTCCTAATTATTGTTCAATTTTTTTATTAGAAATTGAAGTTGAATATAGGCTTGTATATAAATTCACACATCGAAATCTTATTTTTGATACATAATATAATATCAAATTGATCGCAGACGAAAATCTGTAGCGATGGACACATCATCATGCCCAAAGCACTTACAACTTATGTGCTTTAATTTAAGACAAAAATTGAATGACAATCTGGACAATGTCTACATTATTATTAATTTACAATATTAAAGGTATAAATTAAAATTTTTAATATTTAAGAGTATAAATTGAAAATTAAAATATCTTTTGGGACTGGAAAGTAAGACTAACCCTACATAAACGGGGCAGGAAAATGGGCTGATTGATTCATGACCGTCGATTCGATGTTTTAATCCAATGGATCAAATCTAAAGTTGAGAATGACGGTTAACTTTCCTTTCTTAGTAATCGTCAAACACCGTCAAAGGATTGGTACGACATTCAATGATTAGGTAAGTAAACGGTTTTGTCTTTTTGTTTGTCTATATATCAGCTCAGAGAACTCACAATTTTATTTTATTTTTAAATCTACATTTAAGTTTAAAAGCATTTTCGCAGTTTCAGAAAAAACTTGGAGAGTTACTTTTGAAACTTTTAGGTTGGACTTTATTATGATAATTCAAGAGTTCAAAGGTTAAATCAATTACATCGGTCAAATGCATTTGAAATTTTGATTCTCTTGCTTTTAAATGTACTACATATATTATGAGCTTGAGGGTAAATAAAAATGCAAGCGGTAAATTACATTTGAAAGATTTATTTTTGCGTTGAAAGTGTTTTTGTCGTAAGCCTTAATCCGAGTTTTGAGCTATTTTTAGTGCTTTTTTGTTTAAATTTTCATCTATAATAAATTATACAAATGATATTTCATCGTATGGTAACTAAATTAACAACTTCAAATGATAATTCAAGAGGTAATAGAAACGAGTTTTAAATTTATATATCTTGAGTTCAAATTTTACTAATCCTTTGAGACTAGGTTATGAAGAATTTATCCCTCATGAATTCTCTAGTCCCGACGTGGATGGTATGCCTTTGAACGGACTGGGTAGGAGATCAGTCGAAATACACGTAAACTGGCCCGAGCACGCCTGACCATTGAACTGAAAAAAAAAAACCAAATTAACACAATTCAAATAAGGAAGAGATAAAGAAAAAGGTAATAATTTTTATTAATCTACCAAAGTAGGGCAATTCGGGTTTTGCGAATTTCCAACTGGCATATCAACTCTCACTTTTAATTTCAATCAAATTTGGTGATTTAACATGACAATTTAAGGAAACTTGTGAGTGATTATCTAAGTCCATGCTTTGACAGAAAAAAATAAGATATTATCTCTTTTCCTTTTTTGTTTTGAGGAGGTTGAGGAGAAGGGTATTGATCAACAAGCTAAAAGATACACCTAGAGAAAGGAGAATGATACTACGTGTTTTTTTTTTTAAATAAATATTTATTTGGGGTCAATAATGATTCATGAAAAGTAAAACCACAGTACCTACCACATATATACGTTCCATTGTGCTGAATGATTAAGGGAAAATCAAATTAATCATGTGCTTTGTTTTAATCGCGACCAAAATTGTTGTTAACCAGCCAATAAGATATTATATTTTGGAAGAATAACACTCAAATTCTTTGAAATTTATTATTTAATCATTCAAATCTCTTGATATTTGAAATATTACACATAAACCCTTTAAAATTTGTACGTGTGTATCACTTAGACTCTTACAGTTAATGTCTATCTGTTAGTAAATTATATCTAGACACCCTAACATTTGTAGGCGTATAATACTTAGATCCCTTAAGTTTAAAATGTTATATTTAGACAAAAAATATTCCAATCAAAAGATAAAATATCAAATATTTTAAATTTTACAACTAAAATTCATGTCTTATTGTATCATTTATTGAAATAAGATTAAATATAAAATTTAATTTTTTCTTAAAAAATCGTAATTAATATACAATTATACTATCTATTGGAATAACTCTAAAAAACCAAGCAAGAGATCTAACTGTAATAGACACAATATCTTCTAGCTTTAATTGAGGTAATTTGGTCGTTTAAATGACCAAATTAAATTCCAATAGATAGTATAATTGTATATTAATTATGATTTTTTAAGAAAAAATTAATTTTTGATTTTTAATTTTATTTCAATAAATGTCATAATATAACATGAATTTTGGTTGTAAAATTTAAAATATTTGATATTCTATCTTTCATTGAAGTATTTTTGGTCTAAATATAACATTTTAAACTTAAGGAGTCTAAATATTATACGCCTATAAATTTCAGGAGTTTGGTTGTAATTTTACTAATGGATATTAATGACAGGGGTTTAAGTGTTACACACGTACAAGCCTTAGTGGGTTTGTGTGTAATATTTCTAATATCAGAGAATCTAAGTGATTAAGTGATAAACCTTAAGAGGTCTAAGTGTAATTCTACCTATGATTTTTGTTCTTATGATTTTATGCGTGAACTAGATATATATATTTTTAATATTTCAGTTAAGAGTATCCGGACCTATTTAGAGCATCTAGAATCCTTTTTTTTTTTAAATTCAAATTTAAATTTAGGTAAAAAAATTCCAAAAATTTTCTCCAATGTTAGACACATACCCATATTAAATCAAGGAAAACTCAAATATATACTCAAATCTTTAATGATAAAATTTCACCCTCTTTTAAAAATTCAATGATCATATTTTACCATTTTTTAAATTTAAATTTGTCCTCTATTTTAAATTTGAGTTTCTTTTTCTTTAAATTAAATTTTTTCCATTAGAGAATTCTATACCAAATTAAACTTTTTACCTTTTTTTTTTTAAATTTGGGTAAGTGTATAAATTTACATTTAATATGGTCATTTCCCTTGATTAATCTCTTCCTCAATTAGGTTAAAAGACAGATTATCCACGCTAGAACTAATATATAACCTCGCTCCAAAGAGTTGCCAAATTTTAAACTAAAACGTTTGAATTAATAGTTCATCCCTATCTCCACTAAGTTACCTTTAAGATTGAACTAGATATTACTAACAAAAAGATAATCTCCGAGCAAAGAAAATAGCATGAGTATTGTAGAACATTTAAGTACTTGCAATGTCATCTTAAAGGAGAAATGAAATCATGAATTCAAAACACATCGTGAGCAATTCAGAAAATAAAAAAGTGACGTAAAGGGGCACACAAAAAATAGAATCCATGACATCGAATCTCACCAATAACTATTCCTTTTCCGCCACACCCAAAAAGGTGGGCTAGTAAATAGGATCATCTGGTATTACACTATGAGCAATGCCACCATAGTAATCAAAAGGCACCTGCCTAAAGATTTAGATATAAATCAGCAGCATTTCGCATAGAACAGTTGCTACAAATCCCTGTGGTTCAGAGAACATCATCCAAAAACCATCTGTCAAAGTTTAGCTGCATACAACTGCACTAAAAACAGACGAATGAATAATGAATTCCGCCTATGGGACAACCCATCAGCCCAGCAGTCTCAAAAAGACAAGGTTCAACTCAAATGGACTTAAACTTGTATTGCAAAACAGCGATCAATCATTTTACTAGACAACTTGGATCTATGTCAATTTCAATTAACGGGACAAACAATAGGTCAAAACAGGGCAGTGCACTACACAGTCACAGCACTAACCATGCTCCAACAAAAGTATCAATTACTGTTTCTTCCTTCTACAACTTTTAAGCATTTCAGAGATTTAGACGGACTGAACATGCAATACAAAAGAGACACTGGCAGTGAAAGGTTCTCCTAATTGTTCAGCCCTCCTTAAAATTTGCCAAAATTTTGCCTGAAGTCCTGCTTCCGCTAATTACAGTCATAACGCCACTGTTGGCTATAGCTACTACAACATTAGAACAAAACAACCACATGATAGGATCATGCAACCACTTACCAATGATGGAAGGTGATGCAACACCCCCAAAAAAATAACCCCCCTTTCTTTTTTCTTAAAGCAATGTTCATGAAGAAGATGGAAGGTGAGTCCCCTCAGCAGCTCAATATGCACCACCTTCATCTGCTGGAATCATACCTTCCTCCTCTTCTTCCTCTCCAAGATGTGGACGAGATACGGCAGCATATCCTTCATGATCCTGTTGTCCATGTGGTGATCTTCCCTTCTCTTGTGGACCATCATCATGTGATCCCCTGAAATTCTCCCTCTGATCGCCATAATTAATGAATTCTGATGTATTGGCACTGTTATATGGTGATGAACGCTTATTTTGAGCTGGTGGGGATGATCGAGCCCGCTCCATCATTGATTGGTGAAAACTGTGGACAGGTGAGCGTGCTGGTGGAGCTTTGTCATACCTCTCAACGCTCCGGCTACGACTGCGACTGCGCTTTTCTCCTGCTCGAATCATACTTTCATGGAAGCTCTTATGATGGTAGCTCCCAGGAGCATCTGCATCATGCCCATTATGGGAACTATGGCTGTACCTGTCATTTCATCATAACCGTGCTGATGATACCATTGCTTTTTAAATAATGTAAAGACAGCTTAATATGCAATCGAAACAAACATTCCATCTGGCTCCACATAGCATCATGATTTTAAAGAGGAGAAATAAGCCAAAAATCCGTTATCAAAAATTGATCCTGTAGAAATTCAGATGCCTTGGTGGATTATTCATTGGGAGAATTACATCCAGTCCCCCTGAAGTTTGTCACTTAATCACTCAGACCCCCTGACATTTGAAATATTACATACATACCCCTTAAAATTTGTACGTACGTAACAATTAGACCCCTGCCGTCAATATCCGTTAATATATTACACTCAAACCCCTTGAAATTTGTAGGCGTATAATACTTAGACCCCTCAAGTTTAAAATATATTATACTTAGACAAAAAATACTTCAATCAAAGACAGAATATCAAATATTTTAAATTTTATAACCAAAATTCATGTTCTATTATGACATTTATTGAAATAAAATCAAAAATAAAAATATAATTTTTTCTTAAAAAATCATAATTAGTATACAATTATACTATCTATTGGAATAAAACTAAAAAATTAAACAAGGGATCTAAGTCATTCATAATAGAACATGAATTTTACAACCAAAATTCATGTTCTATTATGTCATTTATTAAAATAAAATCAAAAAATAAATATCTAATTTTTTCTTAAAAATTATAATTAATATACAATTATACTATCTATTGAAATAAAACTAAAAATCAAACAAGAGGTCAATCTGTAATGAACACAATATCTTCTCATTTTAATTGGGGTAATTTGGTAGTTTTAACGACTAAATTAAGTTCTAATAGATAATATAATTGTATACTAATTATGATTTTCTAAGAAAAAATTAGACTTTTATTTTTGATTTTATTTCAATAAATGTCATAACAGAACTTAAATTTTGGATGTAAAATTTAAAATATTTGATATTCTAGCTTTCATTGAAATATTTTTTGTCTAAATATAATATTTTAAACTTGAATGATCCAAGTATTACACGCCTATAAATTTCAAGGGGTCCAGATGTAATTTATTAATGGATATGCTAACAGATATTGACGGCAGAGATCTAAGTATTACACACGTTCAAATTTTAAGGGATCTATGTAATATTCCAAATATAAGGAAGTCTCAGTGATTAAGTAACAAATCTCAAGGAGTCTCAGTGTGATTCTCCCTTATTCATTTTCAATGTGCTGGCATGTCTAAACACCAGCTACACGTATCTGGAAAACATACAAACTCAAATAGCTGCATGTACCTGTCACGTGAATCACTACCCGAACCACGGCCTCCACCTCTTTCTGAGGATTGAGGCATCCCCCAGCCACCCCTTCCCCCATCTCTTCCACCATACCCCGAATCATACCGTCCACTACGGCCACCATCACGTCCTCCAGAACCAGGACCGGAACCCCATTGACGTCTGAATCCACCCATCCCACCACCTCGGGAAGCCACATCACGAAGTTCACTTGGGACACGCTGACTCGCACCCTCCAAAACTTTGATGAGATCTGCAGCATGTTTTGCATCCTGATCGCAGAAGAATGTATAAGCCACTCCAGTGGCACCTGCCCTCCCAGTCCTTCCAATCCTGTGAACATAATCCTCTACGCCCGTAGGGAAATCATAGTTGACAACCACCCTGTGTCAGAGATTAATCATTACAATCATTGACACATCATTTTACTTCATATTCACTGAAGGCAGCAAAAATCCAGGAAAATGAAAAAATAATAAAGGCGGCAATCCATAAATATAACTTCAAGAATGGAACCAATGAAACATAAAAACCAAACAGCTTCACCAGACAGCTAGAATGAAACCTGATACCTACAAACTTAATAAAGCAATGCCTTTTTCTTTTGTCACATAGCACAGCAATTCAATAGAACTTGCTGAACAGCCTTGTCACATAAGTTGATTGATTAGCATAACCTATGTGCTGAATTAAAAGGGAATTTGTTTTAGATCAGAGCAACACATTGCACGTCATTTGCATGGTTAGTCATCTAGCATGCACAAATAATTCAGTGTTTTGGTGAATAACTTGAGATGCACACTGCAGAAAAAAGAGATCAGGACACAAATTACACGGTCCCCCCCCCCCCCCCAAAACCAAAAAAAAAAAGAGTTCAACTTAAAAACAAATTTAGCCATACAAACATCCGCAAAACATCAACTAAGCTTCGAGTTTTTTTGTAAAATATGTAAATTTCTATGTATTCAACAATCACCAACCTGATATCTTTAATGTCCAGCCCACGAGCTGCAACATCAGTGGCTACAAGCACTGGAGACCTCCCAGTGCGGAACTGGCTCAACACATAATCCCTCTCACCCTGAGATTTGTCTCCATGTATGGCAGCAGCTCCAAACTGACGGGTTAGATTACGTGAAAGTTGATCACACATCTTCTTTGTGGAACAAAAAATAATTATTTTAGATCCTGGTTCTTGAGACCTCAATATCTGCTCAAGCCTTCTGTGCTTCTCCATCGGGGACAAGACTTCAATATACTGCAAGTGACCAACAAATAAACAACAAATGGAAAAATTGTAGTGACATTATTATGGACCATGGAAAGGCAGTAAATCTGGAAGGCAACCAAATATCAGCATATGCCTCATTAGAAATATCCTAACCGGCTTTGAGGTAGATCTCCCACCCACACACACGTTTCCTACCTCCCCCCCCCCCCCCCAAACCCCCTGCGGGGGCCCTGTTCACGGTAAGAAAACATATGGAAGGAAGAATAGGAATTTAAGCATTTGCACCTGGGTGATAGACTTGTTAGCAACCAGCTCATCAACATTTCCGATGTTAACCTGAACGGGATTCATCAGTAAATCGGCTGCAATTTTGCGAACCTCTTTTGGCCATGTTGCAGTGTACATGAGGGTCTGGCGACGAGCAGGCACCTCCTTCACTATCTTCCTTATCTGAGGTTCAAATCCCATGTCCAGCATACGATCTGCCTCATCTAACACCAAGAACGAAATTTGATGGAGGCTGACTCTTCGCATCTCTAGTATATCATTCAAACGCCCTGGAGTGGCAACCACAATATCTGTACCTCTATCTAACTCTTTTAACTGGGGGCCCTTCGGTGCGCCTCCATACAAACACTTCAACACGAAAACACACAGGAACTCGAGTTCAGCAACAAACTATATTATTAAAACAATTCTTTGTTAAACCATAAAGTAATCATTCAAGAGTGGGGAGAAAAGGGAAGGGGGAGAACTATGGAAGTAGTTATTGGCCCCCAATCCACTGATATGGGATTTACTCTCCCTTTTCTAGTATTGTATATGATCTTAAAAATACCAAAAAATAATAAGAAAATTTAAATAAAATTTCAGAAAACTTCTCACCAATCAAAATTAATTATCAGACATAATCCACAAGACTTGCTACAAGCCCAAGTTATAATTCAATACGAGTACCATACTACCATAAGCTACTAAAAGAAAAAAATAAGGATTTACTATATACCCAAAGAAAAAAAGGCTTGAGGAGTCTAATAAAGGACCGAGGATATACTACTAAACAAAAGAAAATACCATTAAATAGAGAAAGAAAAAAAAGGATTGAGGATATACTACTAAACCGGGCAGGGTTTAATAACACTGGCTTATGGGGATTCCTATTGGAACCTTAGGTCAGACAACAATGTGAAGTTATGCAAGAACGATGCCAAATGGGGCAATAACCAAGCAGCTCTAAGAACACCAAGCAAATAGCTCACCGAGTTCAACAATCCTCTTAAGCAACATTATTAGCAAGCCCAATGCATTTACAAACCTACAGTAGAAATAACAAGCAGCATACCGTGCAAGATATTTTTGATGACTTTCCAAACTTCACGGCTTCTTCTTGTATCTGCGTTGCCAACTCCCTTGTTGGTGATAACACCAAAACAGTTGGACCCAATCGAGGATCATTGCGCCGGCGCTTGAGATGAACAAATCCCGGAATCAAGTAACCCAAGGTTTTCCCCGAACCAGTCTTGGCAATGGCTACAATGTCGCGATTTAGAAGTGCAATCGGCCAAGACTGTGCCTGAATTGGAGTAGGGGCAGAGAATCCAGCATTGTGTACCTGGAAAAGCAAAAAGCAGCAATCCCTGTAAGCAGAGGTACCGGCTTCAAGATATCTGATTGGTTTCTTTTTGGACTTATGCAAAGAGGCCAATGCCAGAAGAAGCAGCATCCCCCATATGCAGGCAGCCAAGGCTAGCTGGTGCAAGCTAGAGCAGGAGGAGGCCTCTTCTTCTATTCGGACCAAGTGGAAACTGAATCATCACCAAAGGTAGTCCCGGCCACGAACTTGGGTGATAACAATTGGTCCACCATATAAGGGCACTCCAAATATATGCAAGCCCCCCAAAAGAGGAGCCCAAGTGGCAAACTGAATCATCACCAACAGCAGTCCCGGCCACGAACTTGGGTGATAATAATTGGTCCACCGTACAAGGGCACTCCAAATATATGCAAGCCCCCAAAAGAGGACGGCACAGCGTACGACATTTGGCTCCTCCCTGGAGCAAATATCGCATCTGCGACAAAAAAGTACCGATTGAAAAAATGTTATGAGTCCTGAAACTTGACAATGAACCTCCAGGAATCACAAAACTTCGCAGAAAACACTAGTTAGATGGCTTACTGAACTTACAAAGGTCTTAACCAGCAGAGTTGCAATAAACACAAAAGAAATCCATACCTCCCTAAGAAGCTCTGAAGGAAAACCTGTGGCTTCAAAAGAGGTGAAAGGTGGGGGCACATCTTCTCCCTGATGAATTAGAGAGCATACCAGCAGTCAGGATGGATAAATAAAATAAACTAGACCACCAGACAGCAAATTTAGGCCATATATATGCATACATACATATAACAAGGACATGGACTGAGGCAAATTTACACAAACTAGCCACTACATTGCTGCAAAAATGGGATGATTGTCTCTGTTAGAAGCATGTGTTAGGGCATGTCTATTATGTTTTATCTGAGCATAAAAATATATCATAATGCTCTATTCTGGAAAATAATAGTACTATTCTTGAGACCCTGTATCTTCGATTTTTTTTGAAATAAATCCTTTAATTGTGGCCAAAAGAAGCTGAATGGATTTATAACTCAAGAAATTTCACAATCATGGTCAGCCTTCTGACCCAGGGTATCATACAAGAAAACAGAAAAAAAATACATAGATAAAATTCTCAATTCTCCTTTCCTAAATTGATCACAAAAGATATTTTAACTAAAGACAATACAGAAAGGAGGTCATTATAATTTACGCAACCCAACATCAGAGAGAGAGAGAGAGAGAGAGAGAGAAGACAAATCAAACAATGGGGAGGGTTTGCAACAACAGAATTCCACGCATGCAAAAGTCAAAAAGAAAAACATAACTACACATATTATCTTTAAACCTTCATCAAATCTGTCATAAGAAACTCACAGTTACAGTTATTTCGTGCCGTCGGCGATAAGACTCTGCAGATGCACCACTTTCTGCACCAGATGACCCATAACCTCTGGCAGAAGCGCCTCCAAGTGCAGCACCTACTGCCCCATTTGGAACATTGTGAGAATGATCTGATTCACCTCTAGCACTCTGAACAGAAAAATAAGAAGATAATTTGGGTTAGCTAACAAGTATGGATAAAACTGAAACTGAATACAGTGATCCTATACATGACCTCGGTATTGAATTTGAAAACCAATAAAACAACCGTCATGCTGTTTGCCAAGGCAAATTAAAAATTCTGAGCAACTTTCGCATAAGCACTTGATAATGTTTACAGCCTATTAATCGTTTCCATAGTGCTTGTCTGAGCTCCACCAAACCTTAACATCTAAGTTTTCATTAACAATAAACGGGACTACAATATGAGGACAGATTAGAAGGTAGCAACTCCACCAAGCACAGAAAACAATACAAAAGATAATATGCTTCAACAACATTAATATTCCAAGCACAGATCAAGTTCAGGACAAAATATATGTCTCACCAGTTCTACCAATAAAAGATTATATCAATCCAGAGGCCCATGAATATCATCAAGCCCAGAACCTCATAGCAACATCCAATACCAATTATATTCGGGGTTAATCTAGTTCTACCTATTTATAAAAGGGGTATCACAAAGAGGCGCATCTTTTGTGCCCATTTTGCAATCCTTTGCTCATGAAACCTACACTTAACATTGCCCCTCAATTAGTTTTTCTCTTTTGTTAAAAGTCCAAGAAAAAATTGCAAACAGAAGCAGACAGGGGCTGGCATGTGAGGAACACAAAAATAAACACACAACACTCCATATCAAATATACATAAACTGTTCTTTGCTTCCCCTCCCCCACCCCCCTTTCCTTCCGGTTCCTCTCCCCACAAACACACCAAATCTCAATCGCATCATTGCATGAAAAATCTACAAGTTCAAAGTGATCCAGCTCCCAAAAACCTCTTTTTCTCAACTACCTATTCTTCTTCTATCTTGGCATTAGTTTAAAGCATAGAAGAAGGCTTGCAAATTAGCTAAACATTCCGTGGCAGATTTAGGTAACAAATAATATCAACAGCCAACTCTGGTCACAAATTAAAAAGACATAACTGGTTAAAAGAAAATAGATCAAACATGTGTAAAGACCATACCTGATGATTTTTTGTTCCAGAAGCAAGCTTCAAATCACCATTGCTACCTCTGCTATATTTATCGTCATCATCGTTGCGACGTTGTCCTTGAAAAGATTTTTGAACTTGAACTGCAGAACTTATAGATACCGAAGACGACTTATGTGATGGAGCTGAACTTGCATGAGATGAGGCAGCAGGCCTTTCATATTGGGTAACATTGGTCTCAGGATTCCAAAAGTAAAGATATCCCGTCTTACCATCAACTAAACCTCTCCATGGTTTGGGTAGAGTGGGGTCCTCTGGTGCATAGCGTGGACCAGCAGAAGAGGCAGTTGCAGCAGCTGCCATATCAGCGCCTCACTCTCAAGAATCCTACAGAAGCAGGAAATGGAAGCCTATGGAAAACAGATATTGGATGGATATTTGTGCAGCAAAACAACAGTAAAACCAAAAAATATGAAATACTAGCCAGTAAATGTGTTCGTAACCAAGGTTAGTGATCAAATATATTTAATACAAAACAATAGGGATAATACTCGGTGAAACAACAAAGGAAAACAAACATATAGCCGATCAATAAATAAAAAACAACAAACATATATAAATCACGCAGACATTCAAATTACCAAAATTACAGCGATCTAGGGCATAATAAGAAACCCAAAAGACTTACAAAGGCTTTAGAAAATAGATTTTGCCAAACAAGATGAAGACTACAGCAAGATTAAACCTAAAAAATAGCAAAATAAAAAAACTCAGGCGACTGTTTCCGATTCTTTTATGAATTGGAATGGAAAAAAGAAAAGGAATATGGAAAAAGTACATACACGACACCGAACCGGACATGCATATAATATCTTCAAGCATATAGCCTATCAACAATTAAAAATAACAAACATATATAAATCCAGCAGACATTCAAATTACCAAAATTGCAGCCATCTAGGGCGTAAAAAGAAACCTGAAAGACTTAACAAGATAAAGACTACTGCAAGATTAAACCTAAAAAATCGCAAAATAAAAAAATTCAGGAGACTGTTTCCGATTCTTTTACCCAGGCAGAAATGGAAAAAAAAAAAAATGGAAAAAGTACATATACAACACCGAACCGGACATGCATATAATATCTTCATACATACACAAACAATCATAGTTAACAATTTTCCAAAGCATCAGATTGTACAACAAATCAACGAACAGATAATTAATCACCGAAACCAAAAATCCTAGCTTAAAGAAAACATTCTTTGCGTTTAAAGGTCAAAAAAACTGGAAAATACCCCAAAACTAGAGACAATTCAACAACGGTCAACCTCCAAAATCCTAAATCCAACCCCTACACTACAATATATCAACTGCGTTGAAATTTTCAGACATTTAGTTGACAGTTCCATTCAGATCTAAGGCATTTCAAAAACCTAAAACGATGGAAATTTCGAGGGAATCGTACCGGACAACGTCGCTTTGAAGATGAATATGCGGTGAGATATGCTCCACTTCTGTGAATGGCCTTCTTTCCTCTCTAAAATCCTCTTTCTCTGAATGAATATTACGATCCGAGATGAAAGGAAACCACGCCTCCGACCTCAGAAGCGTAGGTTGAAGGGAAAGGGAAAGTTGCCCGAGAAGGGTATTTATAGGAGACAGCGAGAGATATTTGGAAAGGAATGACGTCAGCATTCGGTTAACCATGGTTAATTCATTTAATTCAATGTGGTTAAACTGTGGCGAGGCGTATATCGGAGTTGTGCTTCTCTTCCCTCTCAAAAAAACAAAAGTGTTACTTACCGGAAAAACAAAAAAATTAATTGCTTTTTACCCCTGTAGTTTTTTAAAAGTATATATATCGTTATGTACCAAAATGAAGTAATTAACGTCGTTAACAAAAATAAAAAATTATCATAATACTCACATTTTAAAATCAGATTTTCATCTGATTTACTCTTGACCATAAAATTAATAGAATATGACAACAAACCAACACATTTCAATCAAATATATCAAGTCTCTTTTTTCCTCGAGTGCAATTTTGATTCGGGGTCGAAAATTACTTATATTTTTCTTATATGTTTTTTGATATGAAATCGATGTCTTACCTATTTGGGTATTATATCATATATTATAAAGGGTATTTTAGATACTTAGATTGTTATGTTGGAGGAAAACAATAGAATCAAAGCCTACAACATATTTTGGCGTGTGGAGCACACTCACTCTTAAAATAGATGATAAAAGTAACTATTTCAATTTGCTATATAACTACAATGAGATAATGAGCATAATTTTAAACGTTAAGTAAATAACGTGTTTCTAGCTGAAACCAGGGGAGTGGATTTAAAAACTCTCTCTATTGATGTTTAATTTTTTTATTATTAATTCTTTTATATTTAGTTCAATCTAATTGTTTCGTATTCTAACATTATTATTTATTTAACTTTCTACTACATAGTCTCACTCAATTTTAGGTTAAATTTTTAGGTTAAGTAAGTTCTAAGGTTAAATTTTTTAATTATTTTTTCGGAGAAGTTAAACTCAATTTTAGCTCGAGTCCAACTTAAATACTTGCAAGTTAGTATCAAATCGAACTTGTGTTTGACTTAACGAGCTCAACGAACTCACCTTGATATTATTATATCGAGAGAATGTGGCAGCAGTGACCATGAGCATTTAGGACCAAAGGACAAACCTAATCGCATCCAATTTATATGCACAGGTATTGAGCCAAAAAACATATTTAACGAATCATATCATCATGAAATGATCAATACAGGGTAGAATTCAAAGCACCTTCTCTCTATTAGAGAACCAACTCATTAGAAACGGTTTAGATCTCACACTTGGACCACTTGGACACGGAAAAAGTCTATCCGCATGCTCAATAAAACTGCATATATCCACTCCCCTTCATACTACGCAATTATGAGAGCCTCGTTACTTGGATTGTTCTTTACTTAGAGTAAAACAATGCATAACAATAGATGATAAAATGCCTCATCCAACAAAAGAAATGAACTACATTTTCAACAATTCCTTTTTACTTTGACAAGTAATTAAAATTGGAAACTACAAGTCAGTGACAGCATTATCCAGAGAAAAGAAAAACAGATTAAAAAAAGGACATTTCTAGTTGAATTATTGTTTACTACCCATCATACCCTTCACCAGGTCGAGTATACGAAAATAATCATAAAAAAGTGAGGATTCTTTACCCTCTAATCCGTCCCTGCTATGCCTGTTACTGCCTGCAAGGTTATTGCATGGGCTCCCACCAATAACCAAGTCAAAGCCACCAAAGGTGCACATTAGCTGCTCTAATCGGTCAGGTTCTAACTCTTGTACATCAGCAATATCAACAAGTGTCCCTTTTTGGTTTGTTTGCTCCCACCAACACCTGACAATGTTTCGATTTACTTCAGAGATCTCGACTGATACAACAGTCTTTAAGGGAATACCAATTCGATGCAAGGCAACTTCTGCACCGCCAATCCCCGAAAAAAGTGATAGAACGTTGATGCCACCTGGGAATATGTCTTTCAAGACAGAGAGATGATAGGCGACTGTGTCAACCTGAAAAGAATTTCTCTCATAAGGAACATGACAGACTTTGAGTCTAGTAGAAAAATGTCAGGATAACACCTCACAGAAGTGTTTATGGGTTATTCCAACATATGTCATGAAAAACACTGTAGAGAGAGGAACTTTGACCAAAAATAACAAAAACTAAAGAAAAAGTTCCTCACCTGGAATGAGTTCCCAAGGGATTTATACCTGTCAGTCCGACTTATACCACCGCCCCTTGTATGGTTCTTTGGAAAGCCCAATAGCATTTCCACTTCATCAGGCTCTAGAGGGGCAACCTTGTTCCTTCCCACCCAAACAAGATTCCACTTTCGGCATTCATTAAGGACATAACTTTGTACATGCAGTGGTGGTACACCGTCCGAATCTTCAAGTGACTTGCGAATCCGCTCAGTCAACTTTGCACTCCCAATGCAAGTTTGCAAACAGTTCAACTTTATCCGTTCATCCCATGACGGCCACCACCTTCTCGTTAATGGCAATGCTTCATGTATGGTGCGTGGGGGTAATGGAAGAAGAGGAAACCTATTTTCGATTGGAAGATTGTGAATATAGCCTCTTTTCCTTGCAGCTGCACAGAAATACTTTGAATCGACAAACTCTGGTTCAACATCATATAAGAACCTTTTAATAGTGTCCCAAACTCCTTTAGGAGCTAGTGCAACATTCTCATAATAGAAGTATGGAGGACCAATTGCTGCTTCTGGAAGAGTTCTATGTGCTACCACAAATGCTTCTGAAGGGACTCCAAACCCAATCATTGGTTTGGGAAGACGAATAGTCTCGCCGTCTTCATCCAGGGTTTTCTTTTGATACCCCTTCTGCCTTTTCCCTTTCCACAACTCATACTCATAATACTTCCTCTTCTTGTGTTTACCATTGAGCTTTGGCTGTGAGTACAGAGAATCGATAATGAATTACATAGGAATGAACTTATTATACGTATAAATAGAATAGATAAAAAACGACATGGGATTTGATGCATTGGTATTTAAGCAAAATGTACAAGCTTTCACAAATTCTATTCTCATGCCCTACAAAGAGGAGAAATACCTTAATTTCAGTGGGTAATTCTTGCAGATAGGCATCTGCTGCCTTTGCCATTTGAGCAGCACATATAAAATCAGTTAATTCTCCAATTGTGGCTTCTGGGCCTGCCATATTGTAAAGGGAGGCATTATGGCAATAGCATATAGGAGCAGACTAAAAAATTGTGCGGCCAGAATTCAAAAATACCATATAGAAGCAGTAAGTCAACAGGCATTATAGCACAGAAAGCTGGGCAATCTGTTGAACCTGATTAGTCTTTCTATGAAATAGCAACAGGCCTCAAGGCATCAAAGGACTAGCGTGGCTACCCACTATAAGCCATAGTTATCCTTGGTTCACCCTCCATGCCTGAAAGCAAATACTGGATTTGGTAATCTTACCATTGGGGCATCCTCAAAATATCACATCTTCCCCACTGTCACCCTGCCTCTCTGATCAATTTTCATTCTCCCAAAACTGGGCAAAACAGCCCAACTAACACTAGTACTAAAAATCATTCTTTCCTCTTATATTTTTGATATCTTAAGTTATACAAGACTGATTTGGGTTCCACTTACTCCAACGGACTCCAAATTGACCTTGAACTTTCAAGGATGACTTTATGGCTAAGAAAAAATAATTAGGAAAGAGATTTGACCAGCCCTTTAGCAACCTCAATTTACAACCATAATCATGCCCATAACATAAAGAACCTCCCTTGCTTTGGAAAAATAAGATCAAGTAAAGAAGTTGACCTAGAAAGCTTTGATTTGGTGGATTCAAAATTAACTTGTTTATGCTCAAACGCCAACAAAGGAACTTAGGGAAATTAAGAACACTTGAGCCGTAATCTGCCTCCGAGGTAAGTGGCTTTAACTGTTTCTACATTTTCTTCTTGTTCTTTACTTAAAAGCATGTTTTCCTACCACTTGGTCATGATGTTTAATGCCTCCACTTAGATCTTTAGAATGCCCTGTTTATAGGTCTTGAATTTTCAAATTTTCTATGTGCTTTTTGGATGAAATATAAACTTTCTTAAGTGAGGTCTACATGAAGTCTTGTTCATCGGTCTTTGGTGATGACTAGAGTCCATCCAGTCAATGGTGAATCTAGAGGAAGAGGCTGGGGGAGTCCCCCTCCCAAAAAAAAGGACAAGCAAATCTGTCACTTTATACTACTGTTAGCTAGCTATAAATACCCCAACTATACAGACTCAGCTACCCTTGATTTTAAAAAAAATTCAAAAGGCTGCCTTCATATACTTCCTGCTCCCAGGCTAACTTATTGGATCCATCCTTGGCATTGGTGTGTCCTTTTCTTATCTTGTACCATATCCCTCAAACCAACTTTTTAGGTGATGATTGAGCCGGCCTGTCTAATGTATATTTATGGATCAGTTCCTTCGTCCGCTAAAAGTGACGACTCCTTTTTGTTTAGCAGATCTATTGTCCTCTTATTGGTTAGGTTGGTTGGATTGGTTTAATTACAATAACACCGTTGGATGCAGATAAAGCGGCCATTTCATTATGAGCTTTCTGATTCTAAAGGCTAGAAGGGTTTTCAGCTTACTCATAATGGACTTACCAGAAAATGTTGGGGGACGAGGCACCAGCTCTATCCATCTACCACAGTTTGGGCCCCCATTTACACTCTTAATCATAAAGCACTCATGAGAAGAGATTTGAATTTTGAACTCAGGAATGCACTCAAAATAGTGAAGCATCTCCATTTAACATGTAAAAAGTTGTGAGTGAGCAAATTAAGAAATTCTCTCTCCAACCAACCATTTGCACTTTAGATGAATTCTTTATCCCAAGAAATTAACCGCTTAACCTTTCCACAATGAATCAATTTTTAGCTTTTCCACAGTGACTCAGCATATACAACCAGCATAAAAGCACAAACATTCCAACCCAATAATGCATAGTGACATGTAACACTTGTATGAAACATATGTTGATATACGCACCACATCTATCCATGGCTATTGAAGCCTCTTCAACTGTGTACCCCATATTGGCCAAGGACAACAGTATTTTATCCATGTCAGACAAGGAACTTGTATTTTCCTGCAAGAAAATCAATTTTTAACACCGAATTCTATATATATAAACCATATCACAAATAATTCCAGGGGAAAGTTGTGTTATAAGTTTAGAAATTTCAAATAGGGAAAAATGTTAGGTCTTGACAGACAAAAGGAATACTTTCATGAAACACTATTGAGAGTACTATAAACTGCAAGAAATGCAAGGATGAACAAAATGGATGAATCCTTTAGGAAAAAACTGGTTGATACAGGGAGACAGACCTGTAATTACAATCCAATGTGTAGATATATAATACATTAAATAGTGTAAAAAAGTTCGATACAGCAAAATATCTCGACCCAAAACCACAGAATCAATTCATAGGTACTCTATTGTAGATTTTAGTGAGTATCAGTTATTTACAGATGTACAACACCTTTAGCAAATAGAAGTGCCTAGACCAAAAGCATGTGTCATCACAAACAGATATATGTCCAAGTTGGCATCATACTAATTACGATCATAATTGATGCATGTAAAGTACAGTGTGTTACCTGGATCGTGGGTCGCTTTGGTACGTGGTACGGGTACATGGTACGACACTTTCTTAGGTACGCAGTACGATGGGGTAGGTTTAGTTGGTACGATATTTTGAGTCGCAATTCGTTTTGGAACTCTTATGTAGATCGTTTTCACTACTATACAACATTATATATTACAAAACATTCATAAAAACTAAGTTAGTTACCATTTATTTTATAATTATGCTTGATTTTCTATTATCTAAAATAATATATAATTATAAATCTATATAAATGTAGTCAATTAATATGTATTTTATATTTGTGCTACATGTTCTGAAACAAATTGAGTTAGAGTTAGTATTACAATTTGGGGTCGTCCATTTTGGTGATCCGGATCGCGAACCCACCTCGTTTGGGACCGATGTACCCAGATCGTGGATCGTTAAGGGTTTAGTGAATTGTGGTAACCATGGTACAGTCGTCTTTCTGCAGCCCTAATACACCCTGTCCACACAACTCCAAACAGTTGGACGTATTTTGCTTACATTTTTGCACATAGAAAAGATAAGACCGTTACATTAATAGAACTGTCTTCCGCTACCAGTTAGATAGTAGCAGAAGGGTACATTAAACGATTAAGTGGTCAAGCATTACATACAGCTAACTTGTTTTCATTCCAGCTATCTGTATCAGAGAGATCATCCAGAAAGTTCTCGTCATATTCTGAAGAGCTCTTATCGGAATTGACACATTGCTGTTGTTGAGGAGGTTCTGCAAGAGCCTGCAAGACAGTTGTTAAATATAAAGGACGACAAGAATGCAAGTTCTGAATGTAGGAAAAATTCTATCCAGGTTAACGGTCAGTGATTCAATTTGTGAAAGCTGACGAATCTAGGCACAAACTATTGTATATTTGGAAGCATCTCTACAGAAAGAATGAGTTAATGGACAGGCAACAAATAAGACTTGTACCACTTTATTACGATATCTTGCTTAGACAATTTTGTACACGTAAAGATTATCCAATAAAAGTTGCCTAAGGAGTGAAAACTATACAGAAAAAACACGCACACACCATATGCTTAGGTATATCATTTGCCATTATTGGAAATATGGGACAGCAGGAGCAAAGGATGGTGTTAAATACTTAACTAGACCTAGAATACGAAGCTCTCAAATCTTGCATATTGGGTAAAAATCACCTCGTTTGCCTGTTCTACCATTCAGAAAACCACATGGATGTCTAGCCTTATCAGTAAAAATCGTATATTAAATTGTTAACTAATTAAAACACTAAATCAGTCAGCAATTTCCAATGATAGCAGCCAATTGCTTAACACAACATAACAAATGGTGTACTTCTAAAGGTTCATATGCTACCTTCCATATGAATTACTCAAAAGTTGACCTTGAAGCTTAACTTTTTGTAAAAGTAATGCACCTCTTGCTTAAAGATGCAGCATTACTTATATGGAAACCATGACTACACTGGTACAAATTTGTTTTCGTTTTCTAGTTTATCATGTTTTTCCAAAGCCAATGACAGCATTATAGTTGTTTGACATTAAATCAGGCCTCAAAGTTTTGTCAACAAGTTATAAAGAACTCTAGCTATGTTGCAAAAAGCCTTCCAACTTGAGTGGACAAATCATCAAAATACCTCTTGCGCTCACCAATTTACAGACCCTCACTGTGGAAGTCGATAAAAGACAACAGGGCTAGAAAACACCAATAAGGTGCAATTCAGAAACGTAAACAATTAATAATGTACCCACAGCCCCAAAACCCATGATTACAGATGGCAAAAACATAAATATAGGGAAATTTGTGGGACAGAATTTAGTGTTGCTGCTTATCCTCTACGTCGATTGTTGCCATACAGGGAAGACTCATACTTCTGCAGTAGTAACTCTGCTCAACATAAATCACACAAGAAAATTCAACTTGCATCTCTTCAGAAAATCTCCTAAGTATGGCTCACTTAGCCAATTCAGCAGCACTAGTTCACGGTATATATTATAAGGAACCTTCAACAGGATCTGTCTTTCCACATCACTTGTGCTTCCCATAATCATAAATTAAATCAACAGATATGCATTACAGTATGTTAAGAAATTTTAAGCCAATTATTGCATTACCAAAAGCGAATCTCTGGTATCTTCTTAAGAAGAGATCCATTGCTCCTTTGACTTGACACAGTTTAATCTACCCTTACTAATGAATAGAGAAGTGTTATGAAGAGAAAATAATTCTTTTGAAGTTATACTCTGGTGACAACACAAGACAAATAATTGTAAACAATACTTCAAAAAGCTCCAGCAAAGCATTAATATCACCAACAAAGTGAAAATAGCTGTTTCTAAGTCATGTGTGAGTAGTGTGAATACACATAAAAGACAAACACTTGTATATGCTACTTCAAAAAGCTTTAACAAAGCACTAAAATATGCTAAACGAGAGATTCGATGGTCCTTGTCGACCTCAGACATGAATACAAACGGATATTGTTGTGTTCCAAAGAAAGTGAAGAGTTATAGTATCAGGGAAAAAAAAGACAAATATTATTATCTCAAGAAACTTAGGCAAAGAGCCAAAGCATGTTACCATGTGATCTGTATTAAAGTCATATGTCCTTTTAACCGATGGTGTAGGAAAGTATCTGAAAAAGAATCAGAAGTGTAAAAGTATCTTACTGAGTATGTGAGGAGAGTTTCTAGAATCGACTCTGTATTGCCTTCTCCTGCACATGTATTAAAGCATAGCTACAAACAAATCTTTCACCGTCAAAGATATCTTATATATGATGTAACAGTGCAAATACCGTTTTCCTCAATTGCTTTTGCAACCAATTCCTCAGAAAAACCCATCCCTACAAAATGATGAACCAACTTGGCGAGGGAAGGATCTTTTGATGAGCTTGCCTGGAGGTAGAAAGAAAGGAGGTAATGGTAAGTAGAAGGAATTAATAACATGCACCATATTGATTGCTAAATGTAAACATTAATAAAGGGAGAGAATGAATAAGGTGTCCACATAAAAAATGTCTATAACACCTTTTACTTTTCAGTCCACATAAAAAATGTCTATAACACCTTTTACTTTTCACTTTAATTGCAAATCACTTTCTTTTCAACTGCACTTAACCACCCATAACCCCCTAGATTTATCTATTTTCATTTTTCCCACTCTTTCTTCTTCTTCATCTACATGTGTATCATGTGTGCACGATCCCTGGTATAAAAAAAAAAAAAGGCAAACAAATAATGAAAAGATGAATAAAAAAAGGATGTATGTAATCATTGTGGTGATTATATGTCCTCAATGAAAAAAAAAGTTCCTTAGACTATGATTCAGTGAATTTTTTCAGCAAAATGTGCAAATTTATACAGAAATCTTTCATGAAACATGGCTGATGTGTGCCTTTGCTGCAAGTTGATAAGACAAGGATTCCAATTATTTACACACTATCTCATTCAATTTAATAAAAGTGACAGGTATCTCATTGAAGAGAATCAATATACAATATTTTTCTTCTCTATTTTATAGTATCATAAATTTGTCCAATGTTTGAAGGAGATTAAGCACAGCTTCAGCTATAAGCGTACACATTTACCTCTCCTGTACCAGGAACAGGTTCACCAGGAATCATCACCCTTGAACAAGAAGATACCGGGATATCTTGAATTTCGAGTTCATCTTCAGTATCCCAGTCAATGTTACCACTCTCTTCGCAAGAAGCATTCCCATCCTACACAAATTAAAACAAAAAAGAAAGGGAATTACAATTAACATAATTGAACCCAGTGATAATGGCATTGTTTTCCATGATTGATCATCTTTTATTTAAAATTCCAAAAATCACATCGAGGGCAGTTCAAAATTAAGAGCTGGCAAGGAATAGAAGAGAAAACATCAAGATATAGGTACTCAATATATAAAACATGAGAAAGAATGGAATACCATTTCTCAGGAATCTCAAGTTGTGAAACAAAGATTCCTAGCCTGTTCAATAAATAGAAGGAACAAAGTATCAAACTGATGCAGTTCACATGGCAAAATTAACCAAGAGATAATTACGATATCAAAGCAAGGGAGGTCTTTTAAGCCCTTGACCAATATCAAGAAGTTAAGAACCTCAAACATCATACCTTATGTACATACAATAAATATGAATACAACATGACACATACATGCCGACATGAAATTTCACAAAAAAGTAGGACACAGACAAGGGAAGGAGAAACCAAACTATATATATATACTAGTTATTCCTCGTGCCTGAAGGCACGGAGTAATAAAAAAAATAATCAACATATTTGTATTCGCACCTAAAATCAAATCACAAATATAGAGGAGAGATAAAGAAATTTAAGCACCGATTGTAGTGGGGGTAAGCAGTGGTAGTGGTGGTGGGCGATAGTGGTGATAGTGGGAGATGGTGATGGTTATGGTAGCAGTCGTGGGTGGCAAATAGTGATGGTGGTAGTGGGTTTTGAGTGACGATGATGGTAGTGACAGTCGGGGGTGGCAACTGTGATGGTGGATGATAGTGGACGACGGTGATGGTGGTTAGCAGTGGTGGTGGTGGGACGACGACAGTGGTGGTGGGCTGTGATAATGGTGGTGGTGGGCGACGATGGGTGCTTTTAGGCGACAGTGTAATGGGTGGTGGCAAATGACGGTGGTGATAAGTGTGGTGTGGTGGGGTGGGGGTGGAGGTGGGGCAGTGGCGATGGTGGGGGGTTGGCGATGGTGGTAGAAGTTGTGATGGTCATAAGGGTGGTGGCGGGCAGTGGGGGTGGTAGAGGTGATGGTGGGACAGTAGCGGTGGTGATAAGATGCGACAGCGATGGTGGTGAGGATGGTGGAAGTGGTGGTGGTGGTGGTGGTGGGACGATGGTGGTAGTGGTAGTGATGATGGTGGGTTGGTGGTGGTAGTGGTGGGCGGTGGTGTAGTGGTTATGGTGGTGGTGGAGCAATGAAAGTGGTGATGGTGGTGGTAAGGTGGTGGCAGCAGTAGTGGAGGTGGTAGGTATGGTAGGGTGACAATAGTGATGGTGGTTGGGTGGTGGGGGGGTGGTAGTGGTGGAACGGTGGGGGTGGTGATAGTAGAGGTAGTGGTGGGGCCGTTTCAAACAATATTTTTTTTAAAAGTATTTATGAGAAATAATTCTTAGAAGTATTTTTAAAAAGTCACTCCAAACACACATTTTTAGGGGCTTATTTTTCTTATTAAATTTAGGGTGTTAATATTAGCCGTTAGATTAACTTTAAAGTAAAATTTAAAGCGATCTCAACCGCGAATAGCAAAAATCATTTTGTTTATCTTTTAAGATTTGAATTGTATTATACTTTATTATATAGATATTTTTCAACCTAGAAACATTATTTCTTTGTTTGACAGAAAATTCACAAAATTGTAATTCTAAAAATCAATACAACGAAGATAAGAAACAAAACAAAAGAATCAAAATTTTCAAAAGAATAAGGACTTTGGGCATAATGGATATGTTGTTGGCAATCACTAAAGGCTATTGAAAGATGACATACACTGACAGATGTAATGGTTTTGGGAACTAAAATTTCTAGTTTCCTTTCTTTCCCTTCCCTCTTCTTAAAATTTCTACTTGTTTTACATTTAATGGTCGTAAGGTGATAAATTCTACTTAATTTCCTTTTCTTTCTTACTATTTATTTAAGTATTTAACTTGAAAATACCCATGTTTCTATAATCCACATTTTATCGTCATTTGAAAGAAGGAAAAAGGTGTCCTGAACTAGTCACGAGAGTGTCCTAAACATGTACCCAGTGTGACCTTAACATTCCACCAGCATGACCCTACATGTTCAAAATTCAAAAGAAAACTCGGACACTTTTTCAAGTGTTCAGGCTCTTCTGAACGCCGTAATCCATCGTTCCACCAATCAAACCCACCATAAGTTCAAAATTCTACAGGAAAACCCTAGACAGCCCCATGCCGTCCACATCTAACGCACTTAACAAAATAAGACAACCTGAATACATGTAAAACCCAGATACACTAAACAAACACACACCTAATCTCTTGGTTACCAAAACTAGCTTCAATCAACCGTAAAAGACATATACATTCAACAGCATTCACGAATTCAACAAAAATTAACGATAAGAAAATCAAACAAATGGAACTCATACACATACAATTTACCTGACAGGATAAGAATGACTATCATCTTGAATCAACGTTCGATAACATCGAAAATGTACTTCGTTCCTACGAGTAAAAGGCGAAAATAAAACCTTTAACCGAAGAATTAGTAAATGTCGATTAAACACAAAAATTCAAAACGATGACGAAGAAAAATCAACAAGCAAAGAGAATATACGTATTGAAACAGAAAGATCGATACAGAAAGAGAAAATGATTCCCGTCGCCGAAGTAGAATGAGAGAGAAAGAGAGAGAGAGAGAACCCGTGAAAAATGACGAAGCTTAGAACTGGATAATAGCATTGAGGAGTACGAGAAGGCGAGAGCCATTTTGTGCTTTAAATTTGTGCAGGGGAGGGGTAGAGCAAGCAAGAGCGCCGAAAAAGATACGCGCCAGGTGGAATAATATAACCCCACTCGCGCCACGTCGGATAAAAAATTGGGAATTTGTTACACATGATTTGGGTACATTTTAATTTTGAGAAGGTGGTCAGGTGAACTTTTTCCTGTGTGATATGAATAGTTGAGACTTGAGAGTGGTATGTGTGGGGTCATTTGATATGATTAGTATTGACTAGACACTTGTAATGCAGCTAAAACGAATGTGTCTGGTGTAGTGGTAAAAGTGCAGGTAAAGAGAGTAGGCTAATTATTGTACTCTCGAGTCTGAGGAGTGTTCGATGTTATTATCTCTTTATTTAAATAATTGAGGATAAAATTGACATTTTGCTAGGGTGTGTTTGGTGAGTATATATAAAATAATATCTTCTTTGTTTGGTAACACTTTTATTTTTTTTTATATGTAAATGTATTCATTTATTATTTAATAAAGTTGATTATACATTGTTTTTGATTAATAAATATAAATTCATCACACAAAAAAATATTATGTGTGTAGTAATATGCATGTAGATAAATTTAGATAGAAAGAACAAATATAATTAAAAACTATAATTATAATTATAAAAATTTAACACATTATTTGAAAAATCTAAAAAGAAAATATAAGAAAACAGTATCGTACTATTTTTTTTTTTTGGTCATGAACAGCATCGTACTATACCTTGTTAAATTTTAGGGAATGATGGCATAAAAGATTATTTAGTTGCTAAAATTAAAATATATAGATATATATTTATTGGGAAAAAATACTTTTATTTTTTTTAAAAAACATTAAAGCTTGACTTGTCATAAAAAAAAATTTGAGACCGTTAAGTTATACTAATATACTCAAATGCTTCTTGAAAAAGTTGAAGGGTGTTTTTAATCTTATCATCTACTGACCGAAGTAAGGCTTCCTAAACTTGAGAAAAAATTTCAACTATAATAAAACATAAACCAATAAAAACTTCAACTTTAAAAAATCAAAGGACTTTTTTTTTTTTGTTAATAATGAGGTAAAGAGAGATGGGAAAACGAATATAACACAATCACATTGTATCCCCAATGTTCTCTTCTTTTTTGGGTCTAAATCCCCCAGTAGTTTAAATATCGTCATTGGTGTTTTCTATGCATATATCCTTTTGTATGTGTTATAAAAAAAAAATTATTCGTGAAGATGGAAGAAAAATCTCAAATTTCTTTAAAAAAACAGTGAGGCGATGCATATATCACATGTTGGAATTTTCGGAACAGAGAAAAATATCGTTTCAATTACATTACAAAACGTGTGGTGCGGGCTGGGCTTCCATCATACCTCTCACGCAATAGAATTAGGCACAAGCCCCTAAAGAAGTCAAGGTTCTTTTCCCTGATGGAGCCTAGTTCCAGCTCGATCGATCGCCATTATAACTGGAGGTAGCATTCTACAAATATCAAGTCATGGACCGGTTTCCTTCAACCTTTTTTTTTTGGTGTTAGTGTTCTATAGAACCGACATAACTCAACTTGTTAGATATTACAGAGGTTTAGTGAGCACCATGCCGAATCTCCCTATCATTTTCTTATCTTCTACTTTGTCCAATATGATTTCATCCATGGGTTCATAATTAATCATAATATTTCTGACTAGATCATACATTACCTCAACCATTATAATTTTACAGTAATAATTGTCAATACGATACTGAAATTCATATTGTTACCCTTGATGGCCAGATTCCTTGTCTGCCTCATCTGTAGTTATTTTTTGTTCATCTACATTGCACATACAGTTGCGATGACAGCCATACAAAACTGTTTCATTGAAACAGTTAAACTGTGACGCCTCTAAATCCGGGATCTTTTTTCAATCCGTTGATTACCTATCAACCTGCGGAAGTAACTGTGTATACCGCATAATCCGACACCACGTCATCACACAACCATTCCAAGGTCTAATATCTATCAATTTGTCCTTAGCATTTTACCAATTTCAAGGCCTTCTTGTTTAAAGATTGAAATTGGTAAAATGCTAAATACAAATTAATGGATATTAAACCTTGAAATGGTCGTATGATGACGTAGTGTCGGGTTATGCAACATACACGGATACTTCCACGAGTTGATGAGTGATCAACAGATTGAGAAAGAACTCGAGTTTAGGGGCGTCACGGGAACCATCCAAACAGTCAAGTTCAGCTTGGCCAATCAAACAAATCTTGTTCAATTTGATTAACACCCTTCAAAATTAACAATTTCCCAACACAACCATCTTAGCAGCAGTTAACACATCAGCCACTGGGTTGTGAGAGCACTTGATTTACAAGTACCATCAAACGATAGTTCCTGTTACAGGATTACGCATGGGCCGAAAGAGAACGTTACAGAAATAATGCACTTGACCATGCTATTTCATAGTCTCGACACAATCTGTGCAAGATGAGAAACCAAAAGAGGACACAGTAATTTTCATCAAACAAATATTTTTCGGAAGAAAATCAATACAGTACTGATCCAAAGAAAAAAAAGCAATACAACAAACGGAAGTGTCGCTAGTTTTTGAGTCAACAAAGAAACAAACATGTTACACCAACAATTCATGTCCATAGATGTTGACAATAATCTTACACTTTAGAAACCGAGGAAGGGGCACTGCTTCCGAGCATGTTCTGGTATCAGTTTTGAGAGGAGTTCCAAAGATGCTCCTTTCAGTTCTGCAAATGCAGTATTTGTCATTCAAAGCCAGAGGTCATCAACAAAATGATCATGAACAAAGCAACATTAAACATTAATAGATGAAAATGAACCTTGAGGTTTGAAGTTGAACAGAGGTGGCAAAGGACGACTGTTTGGTAGGCGAGCATTAGGATCACGAAGTTCATCAAAAAATTGGTGGTTACATGCCTCCAACTGCAATCAAACAAAGCCGGGGACAAATACACAGGTATAACAATCAGTAATCTGAGCTATCATACAACTATAGCAAAGGAGATGTTCCTGTAGAATCCAATGAGAAATGCAATCATCCACAGCAACTGAGGTGCATGCTGAAATAAGTATGCATGCACAAATCTTTATTTCTATTTTCTTAGGCAAGAAATAAAGACAACACGTGCATTTATTCAATAGAGGATTAGATAAGAAGAAGAGAGAGAGATTCAATTAGATCCACCTCTTTCATTGCAGTGAAATTCGATAGAGGGTAGGATGTACTCACCGCACTGCACCTCAAGTTCGGAGAGTATTGAAGAAGTCTTGACACAAGATCTACAGCTTCAGGAGGCATTCGCTTGTGGAAAATCTGTCCACATCAGGAACAGAGTGTCAATTGAGGCATTCGTGTCAAAGTTCTTTTTTTTTTTTTTTTAAAAAAAACAAAGTTCAGTAAGGAAACTAGGTTTCTCACTTTGTGCCAGGGATGAGCCTTGATTTGTGGGAATTTGAAGTCTGTATAGTTTGGATTCATACATTTAATTTCCTCACGAGTTGGTGTCCCTAGTACCTGTACAAAACAAATAGGCATCTATTGAGCTTTATTTCCATAGTCAAAAAATGAGAAGTTTCACAATTGATATTCTTACTCATGCATGTGGCCCAAGAAGTTACCTTGATTATTTCAACAAGCTGATCAACTCCACTCTCGCCTGGAAAGAGAGGCTAGGGCGTTGGGGACGAAGAGAAAAAAATTAAAACAAAAAGATCAATGCTCATAACCAATCAATTCTCTGCCCCAGGTTACAATATAAAAAGTTTTAGGGCTTGTAATCAACCTGGCCAAGAAGCAATTCAGCAAGGACGCAACCCACAGACCATATGTCAATTGCAGTTGTGTACTCGGTTGCTCCGAATATGAGTTCAGGTGCACGATAATAACGAGAACAAATATATGATATATTTGGCTCGCCTTTTACCTGTGATAGATGATGACTGTTATCGCATTCTAGGAAAGGCACTTGAAAATAGCCAGATCACAAATCAGATAACAGAGGCCATACAAAAATTAACATGTAACAGAAATGGTTTAGACAAGCATCATGGAATACAATTAAACTGAAACATAGGTCACATGCAGTTATGCCACGTATGCCTAAGGCTCACAATTCATGCAATGCAATAAACAAAGTAATTCGCATGAGCTAGTAAGACATGAATGCCAGGAAGCAGAGATGTAAAGAATATGTATCCAGGAAGGTATGGGCTGCTACGCATTCAAGCAAGTGCCAGAATCTCACTACTCTGTCACTAATATGCAGGAAAGTTAATAACATGATTTAGTCATGCCACACATGGAGATCTTTCCATTGCTAGATAAGAGGACTCCCTCCTTGAACAGACTCTTGATGGTTTTTCCTAGCTTCTTCATAAGAAAATAGAAATTTGCCAAAGAGGCAATGACCAAAATACGCGAGAGATGCATATAAAGCAATGTTAGAGCAATGGTAAGTAGAAATCAACAGCTTAGTAAAGATTAAAATCAAAGAACCAAGGAAACGAAATACATGATGTTGGATAGCATGATTGATTGTTTCTTGTTATAAAAATAGCACAATCAATCACTTTTAAAAGGTCCTTTGACATCTTTTCAAGGACCTCTCTGCCTCTTCAAAGCTATATCATTTTCTGCTTCTCAGTCCACCTTTCCTCAATCTCTCTAGTTTGCCCTTTTTTTTACTTTCTTCGTTCACTTACAATGACATTTGCTCAGCCTTCTTCCAAATGAGCAAGTGATTGACTTAGTCCAGGTCCAACAGCTATAAAACTTAGAAAGTAGGAGGCAGCAAAGATGAATCTGAGTATATACTGTTCCTCGAGCCAGTTCAATTATCTTTAAGCTTTAAGAAAAAATAAAAAGTCAATGTGTCAAGCACTATCCACCAGACAGCACGTGGCAACAGACACATTAGAATGGAAATTAGTTTCAGAAGGATGTTTCAGATTTCTAAAACAAAATAGTGTTGTTGTTTTGGCTCTCAGATAGGGGTAATTGACAATACACATTGAATGGCCACAATTATTAAATCAGAGAAAAGTGGGAGTTCTTGAAGCTAAATCCTGATCATTCGAGGACTGGTTGGAAGATCTCTCAGTTGCCAACTGGAAAGGAGCCAAATCCCACCAGACTTAAATCAAAGAACAATCACATGACACCATAAATTAGTTCACGAATTGGAAAGCTTAAGAGGTACATTCAGCTCTCCAACTACAAATTTGCAAACAAGTAAATTTTAAGGGTTTTAAGTTCTGAAAAGTAAGTCACAACCAAGCAGATACCATACCAGGACTTTTGCACTTCCAAAATCACAGAGTTTGAGCTGATGAGTGTGGGGATTAACCTGGAACAACAGATCGTATTGGTCATAGCAGTTAATCATAATGTGGGAAGACATCTAATCTTTTAAAGACAGACCAGTAGGTTTTGAGGCTTAATGTCCCTGTGACAGACTCCTATTCCGTGAATATATGCCAAAGCTCTAAAAATCTGCCAAAGTCAACAGAGTCAGATACTATATAACACCAAAAGCATCATATGTGTGAATTAATTTTAAAAAATATCTTCTCTTCAGCACTAACAAATCCATCGTACCATAATAAAACTCAAGACTATCAGAATTTAGTAACGATAAATGCCATTTGATATGTATATGTACTCTTACTAGATTCCAGGAAAACACTTCAAATTGCGCAAGGAAAGATTCAAAACACCAGAGAACCAAATTCTCTAGACTATTGGCCCAAACCAAACTGTAAACCATATTTCACAGATTTACTTTTTTGAAAAAAAAAAGGGGGAAGCTAAAGTCCCATTATGCTGAAAAGATATACTCATAAAGTCTTTATCCAATTAAATTTAGTAAAAAGCATACAAAGTGTATATACACATGCTACGCATAGCTATATATTGTTAGTGAAAGAAAATTGATCACATGAGAACAAGGAATTGATAATACAGACAAAACAAACCTAGAACAAAGAAGTACAGATAAAAATTTTAGAACAAGTCTGAGATAGTTAATGAAGTAATGATATTGAAGTCTGGACAGATAGATGCAAAAAGAACTTCATCACTTATAATTGTTCTTTTTTCAACAATCAAACATTCTTCTATAATGTCAAAAATATAAAATTGCTGCATAACCAAATAAACTGTCTCACTGAACTGGGAAATATAAGTATTGGAGAGACACAAATAAAGCGCGCTCCCAAGTATAGAATAAAAGGTCGATGATAAATTCAATTAATGCAAACGGTGACCTGATATGTGTAGAGTTTGACATATATCATGGGCATTCGCTGATTTGCCTTGCTGTAGTGTCTTGATACACGATAGACAGTCTCAGGTACATATTCAAGAACCAGATTGAGATAAAGTTCATCTTTCTCCGTAGTCGAAAAGAAGCAGTGTTTGAGTGAGACAACATTGGGGTGATCAAGAATTCGCATTGTTTGCAATTCACGGTTCTTATATCTCTTATCCTGCAAAACCTTCTTGATTGCAACACTTTCCCCAGTTTCCAGGCACTTAGCCTGCAAGCCAAGATATTTGGTTTAGCAAATGATAACATCTACTACTGGACACTGGTGTTTCGTATGGTAGCCTTATTAAAAGCTACCAGATTATTCGTTACCAATATTGATTGGTCAGAACAATGTATTTAAATTATCACCTGAAATACAATTCCAAAAGAACCTTGTCCAACAACGCGCTCTGCCATATAACTGATTGTCTGAATAAAAGTAGACAGCATACATTATGGTTATGGAGATGTACGATGTCCAGTAGAAAAACAATGTTTTCCACATAAATTATATGTTCTATCGATGATCATGTGTGTGGGTGCACATATTTTTTCGTTAAGTATGTGGGTGCGCATATGGTTTATACTAAACACTCAATAAAAAAAAAAGGAAAAATGAGACAGAGGACAATGAGCTACAGACTTTTTTGGTCATAATATATATACTACATAGTAATTGTATAGGTTCTAGCCATCTACATGCTCAGTACTCTTCTCATATGAAATCTGAATCCAACCAGTGAATTGAATCCAAGAAAAATTGTTAGTGAACGTTCATAATTTGCAAATCACAAGTTTCTTCTTATAATAGTTTGCTACCCAAAGTAATCTAGATATCATTCATATTTCAAGGATGAGCAAATTTGATAAGCTTTGGGAGCCTAAAACAAAGGACATGGAAACTACAACAACCGAATCGAATCGAATTTGGATCCAAATTATACGTGACATATGACAGTCCCTTTATTCATACTAATTTCTTGTTTGTGTCATATGAGACGACATGGACCCTACAACAATCGAAAAGAATTTGGATCCAAATTACCTGTGGCATATGATTGTCCCATTATTCATGCTAATTTCTTGTTCGTCTCATATGAGACCATTATTTTCTGTAACAACTTCACAAATAAATGCCAAAATATAAGGTTGTCACAGCATAGCAGATCTAATTTCAACAAGAACAATAATTTAGTCCATGTAGATATGAATGGTGTTTTCCCATTCCAAAACAAACTGAAAGTGAACCATATCACTTGGGTAGAAGTAAATGCCAAAATATATGGTTGTTACTAGCATATCTGATCTAGTTTAGGCAAGAACAATAATTCAGCTGAAGTAGATATGATTCATATGAATGATGTATTCCCATTCCAAAATCAATTGAAAGTGAACCATGTCAGTTAGGAACTTAGGTAGTTCGACAACTTTACCTGTTTGGGTTGACCATTTCTACCACCAATAGTGGTTACAATGATGTGACCAGTTTCAGTTCCATTTCCATCCACCACCGTTGCTTCCATTTCCTATCACAGGAAAATTGTCAAGAGAAAAACGCCATGCAGAAGGAAAGCAATAAATGACAAAGAAAACCACGAGTTATGCAAGTGATCACCAGAAGCAACCTTTTCCACCTTGTCATCTTGGATCTTCATGTCATTAATTCCCTCTGGGAGCTTGTCGACAAACATAGTATCACCACTAGGTTTTCCAATTGTTGAAGGAACCAAACCAACTGAAGCCATGTTGGTGAACACAAACGGGAGATTTGGTAGGAGTCTTTATAGCACAAGAATCAAATTAAAGGGTATCGACTTCTTAACCTGAATAAAGAAAAGTACATCAGACATCAAAATCAAAGAGAGTTTCTCAGTGATTCATTTTAAAATGTCGAGCTTAGTTGATCAGTTCGTTATATAATTTCGGAGTTCTTCTTAGCACGAGGTTATATTCCATTGCTAATATTAGCAAGGTCATATTATATTCCTTACCACCCAAATATTAGCATTATTCTTGCTTCTGTGACTTCTGTCATACAAACATCCATATCTTAAATAAAAGCATACACCCCAAGTTAGAAACTTGTCAATAGAATTTCAGATTTCTCCTTAGCACGAGGTCATATTCCATTACTTAAAAGACAAATGTTAGCATTGTGTTTGCTTATGTCATAAATGCATGTCAGGTACATATGCATACACGTCTGAGTTGTTAATAGCTTGAATTTCAGATATTGTCATATTGCACTTTGTATTCAAGCATGTGAAATCACAGGAAGAAACCCCCCTCCTTTTCTTTTTTCTTTTTTCTTTTTTTTGGGGGGGGGGGGGGGGACCATCCCTTCTCCTCAAGCGTGATTATCACCTAAGTAAGCCATCAACTCTATCACGACTCTACTATTCTTGAAGTTCCCCTATAACAACTGGCTCCAGACTAACAACTAGCTCAACCAAGGATCATGAAGAGACCAAACAATATCAACAGCAAGGTGTCAAAGTCTATAACTATAATTCGTGTTTGATGTTGAAAGATATCAGTTATGGTCAAACAGGCATTAATAGCAACAATGATCGGCTGATTTTGAAGATTACAAAAAAATAAAAAGTCAGAAATAAGGTACATTAAGTTGTCTGATATAGTCACATTCTGCCATGTAAATGGCTATTCCATCTTTGGGAACTAGAAGAAAATAAAAACCTCCAAATCATCCACCATTTTATGAATACGAAGCGCAATAAACTCTTGACCTTTGCATTATTGGAAGCAATTAAATAATCAACCAAATAACTGAACAAGACAAACACTAAATCCTCAGTTCAATGAACCCTTGATTTCTCACGTTCGATCTAGAGAGAGAAAATCTGTAACTTTTTCCTTTCTTCCATACTTTTTCTCAGGTATACCGAAAGAGGAAAAATTACGGAAGTTAAAGATGTCGAAATCATGTAAAGAAGAACTGTGGAGACGTACCTGAGTCTGTAAATCGCTCACATTTTGCAGACTTCAAAGCTTGTGATCCGAAGAGCTTTGAACACCAGAGATCAAACCGAACAACAACCGAACCCTAGGAAATTTGCTAGAGAGAGAGAGAAGGTAAAGTGAAAACCGAGTACTCCAAGTTTCAGAGACCTTTCTTTCAAGCTTTGGCTATCTGAGACCTTTCGGTTTCTTTCGGATTCTGATTGAGCAGAGCGGACCCCAAGTCGTTTTGTTGAATTTCGTTCAGAAAGAGTTTCTAGGTCCGTTCTCAGGAATTCGGGTTGACGCGTGTTCTTTATTGGTTTGTTGAATAGGTTACTTTTTTGGGTAAGTGGTGTTACGGACTTACTTGATGGTGTTGACTGGAATTCTAGCCGAGGAATATACCTTTTTTTTTCAATAATCTATCGATTGAGATAACTTGGACATTTTAATTTTATTTTTATAAAAAAATATTAGACAAACTGTTAATTTAATGAGATTAAATCAATACGGAGAACAAAGATGACGATATTCGAATCTGCAACTTTAAAATTCTACAAAAGACAATGGTGATTCAAATAAGTAAATAACTGTTAACCTCAAATTCAAATAATATTATTTTGCTTACTTAAGCGTAACCTTTTTGTAGATTTTGAGCAGTTAATTTTTGGACACTAATGTGGAGATTAATGTGTTACACGGTCAACGATAATATATATAATAAAGTATAATATAATTTAAATTTTAAAAATAAATAAAATGACTTTTACTTTTCGCAGTTGAGATCTCTTTAAATTTTTTTTTTAAATTAATCTGACGCAGTGACGCCTAATATTAACACCCCAAAATTTAATAAAAAAAATAGACCCCTAAAGAATATGTTTGGAATAACTTTTTAAAAGTGTTTTTAGAATTTATAACTTCTTTTAAGTACTTTAAAAAAAAAATAGTGTTTGGAACTGCCTTACTACCACCACCACCACCACAACTACCCCCACCACCATCACCACTACCACCGTCGTCACCTCTGTCACAACCACCACTACCACACCCAGTGCTCCACCATCCACCACCACCATTATTGCCACTCTACCACCACCACTACCACCGTTGTTGCCACCTTACCACCCCTACCGTTGCTGCCACCCTACCACCACCACTATTATCACTATCACTACTACCACCACCACCATCACCACTATTGCCACCCCACCACCACCTCTGCCACAATAACAACCACCACCACTATTGCCGTTATCGCCACCACCACTATCGCCACCCCACCACTGCCACTGTCATTGTCCCACCATCACCCCTACCACCACTACCATTAACGCCCCACAACCATCACCACGCCACTTCACCAACGCCGCCACTATCCCTACCACCACCATCAGTCGTCGTCAGCACACCCACAACATCTACCACCATTAACCACCACCACCCGTCATTGTTCATTACTATCGCCACTCATTGTCACCCACCACATCTATCACCACCACCATCGTCATTCACCACTATCTATCACATTGTCGCACAAAAACACCCGTCGTCACCCACCACCACCGTCATCGCCCCACCACCACCATTGTCAACCATCATCACCGTCACCCACCCACACCCACCACCGCAACTAGCGTCATCCATGATTGCCACTACCACTATCGTCACTCAAAATCTACCATCACCATCATCGTTGTGACCCACGGCTATCACCGCCACCACCGTCATCGCCCCACCACCACCATTGTCAACCATCATCACCGTCACCCACCCACACCCACCACCGCAACTAGCGTCATCCATGGTTGCCACTACCACTATCGTCACTCAAAATCTACCATCACCATCATCGTTGTGACCCACGGCTATCACCACCACCACGGTCATCGCCCCTTACCACAATAATCATCGTTTCTCACCACTACCACGGGTACTTAAATTTTTTTTTTTACTCCTCTTTGTTTGTGATTTGATTTTAGGTGTGAATATAAATATATTTATTATTGACCATTTTTTTTATTATTTCGTGCTTTCAGGCACGAAAAATAACTAATAATGCTATATAAGATTGTCAATTATGTCGGATCTTAACGGGTTTGTTAAAAAATATTTTACTTATATTTAATTCGTTTTATATCGTCAAATTAAAAATTGGGACTAATGATGATTTAGCCTCGAATATTTTCATTTTGTTCCCTCACATGTTAAAAATCTCATATTAGACCTTAATTTTTTTAGATGGTGCCTATTAGCCTATATATCCAAAAACCGGCACCGTTTGTTTCATCTTTTGATTAAATATAGTTTGCAAATTGAGAAAACCATCGTAAAAATCAAACATAATCATGTTATGTCATGGCATCAAAGTCTATTGAACACATTGATTGGCAAGCCATTAAAAACCCAAGCTTAAAAATAGTAAAATGCTAAATAGACTTACAAAATTAACTTTAAAACTTGATAAATCACTGATATTAAATAGGTAGTGGGTCTCAATAAATACTGAAACCACAGTTAAATCAATGAGAACTTTTGATATATTGAGAGTGTAATATCAAAAATTTAAATTTTAAGGGTATAAAATAAAAATTTTAAAATCTTTCAGAGTGCAAAATAAAAAAAGCCCCCAATAATATCATATTTCTTCATAGACGCCCAGTGTATAATTTACGCGCAAAGTGCAAACAACAATACGCGTAGACAAAAGCAAGAAAGATGAGTATAATTGAAGTTCCAGCGATTCTTTCCTTTGAATTGTCCATGTTGCAATTACAATAGAGAATGTCGTAGGAGTCAAAATAAGAACTTAAGGCTAAACACGCCAAATGCTAAAATGAAATATATTATACAAGCAGTAATCCGTAATACTGGGGTTCATCTCGTGTTTTTGCCTAGCAAAACCCTGCAGATAATACATAGCGCATCAGTCTTGACGTATTTTAGAAACATTTTTGTACAATAATAATGGGAGAGAATAAAACTGAAAAATCGAGCCGTGTTACCACAACAAGCAATAGCAGATATATGATTATTTGAAACCTTAAACAAAGCATGTAAATCACCGTATTAAATTCATGATTTTCCAAAACCAACAGCCGCCTTCCTTCTTTTGCGGGATTCTATCTTTTCAGGGCTTGGCAATCCAGTCTTATCCTCGTATTTCTTTTCCAAGGCCTGTCAGCAGTAGAAATACCACTAGGCAATCAAATATATATTTCTCCTTTTCCATGCAGAGTAGAGATGTTAACACACATGGCATTTTCTTGTCACAACTGAATGGAACATAGATATAGTCACAAAACTAATCTACGCAAACAAAAATTCTGTACATAAACTATTATACATAATGCTGTAGTCCACCGAGTCTCCTTTCACTTCTTATTCAAAATTCCATAAGCGAAGTATTTCTGGGTCCATAATCGCTAAGAACATTGAAATCAATGCAGTCAGCAGCAGTAATGTTGTACTCCCTTCATGGTGAGCAATTCTGCCATGGAGACCGACTTATGGGATCTAGGAGAACCCCTTTTGATGCTGATTGTACACTTCAAGACAGACAAATACAATGTGCCTATTCGGCAGATTACCCTATAATGGGGTGTCCATTAGCTGGGCCCACTGCTAATTTTTATACTTTCAATACCTATTTTTCAATTTTTATACTTTGAAAATAGATATGAATCTAATAAAATGGTTTGGAGGGATTGAACATTCATTTTTCCCAGGTCCGTTAGGGAATCACCAAACATGATTTGGGCAAAGCTGTCTCGAAGTTCTTTCGAAGTGGAAAGCTAACAGGCCAACTCAACTTTCCTTGAACTGACTCCTAAGGTGGATAACAAACATGTATTATATATATCGTTCTTCTGGTCTTGGCCAGTTTGGGTTGCCAGGACCTTTGAACCAAGCCCAGGCTCGGAATAGTGCCAGGCCTACTTTCTAGCTCAGTACCTTAATCCTTCGGGCTGGGCGAGCTGGGCAGGGTAGCATGGCCACCCTTACCTTACATGTTCACTTATTTGGTCATAAAATGTTGGATCTTTTTCACTTATCAAGTAATAGAAAATCAAAGTTGGACATAAATCCAATTGCTATACCATTACCTGGTTTCCATTAGCACAAAGATGAAATTGGCATACAAAAGTTGGGTTATCATTCTTGATGCATAGCCAAACTTGCCTGAACAAACATGGACAGTGAAATTCAATGTATGTATGAGGCCAGCCTTTTGTAGGCATGGTTTACTCACCTTTAGATCTGCACGGATACTGTCAAGAACTTCTTCAGTCATTCTGTCAAAGAAAAGAATTCCCTGCGAATTCATAAGCTATCTTAGAAAATATTTACAGTGGATCCAGAATGTCGAACCTAATAAATTACTAAAAATTAAACTTCAAAAGTACACGTAAGCATTAGGATAATGACCCCATATGTTAAATATTTTTAGATTAATTGGTTCGCAAAAACCATTCACGTGTCATGCAAAAATCATTCATCTACAGCCTTGGTAACAAGGAACAACTTCTCCTTTCAGGTTTTTTGAGATCAATATGATAGGCGCATCTTATCTGTCTCAAACATTATAGGCAAATGTTATCTGCTCCTCCTCTTGATGAAATTCAATGGGTCCTAAATGTTACGAGGAGATAATTTAGGGATATGAGTTGGATGATTTCTGTTATTATTTGATTTGATAGCACATAATTAGATTGTACATAATTATAGGGATACTTACCTGTATGGAAGATACTGCTGGATATCCGGCGAGAATGTAAACTCTCCTCTATATAATGAAAGCAAAACCCTATTGAAAAGGGATTCGAGACCAAAATTGACATGGTATCAGAGCCCCTATTCTGATATACATCTCAGTGATTTTATACCTTCGTGTGCGACGGGAAGAATTTTTCTTCTTCTCTGTTTTCGGCAAGTTTCATCTTGCACTTGGTGTGGCTGTTGGTTCGGTGGTGACCCACTTTGAGGGTTTGCTGTTCTGTGGAAGTCGACCTCATCTGTGGAGGGATCGACTGCTTCTGTGGTGGTTGCGTGGAGTTCGGTGCCTTCCGTGGTGCCCGATTCTCTGTTCTTGCGCTGTTCTGTGGTGTTCGATTCTTCTCGGTGGTTGTTTGTGGTGGCTCAGTTGCTGTGGGCTTGTCGTCTCTCTCGGTGGTTGTCGGCGAGTTCTGTGGTGGTTGCAAGGTGGTCAGACGACTTCTATTGACATCGGTGCTGCGTGGGTCTTCGGTTTTGTGTGCTCTCGGTATCTCTCTTTACCGATATTTGATCTGCTAGTTTTCTGTCTTCTTGGGCCTTATTTCTTGTGGGCCTGAATTAACATTTGGGCCATAATTGAAATTCTATTATAATTCTTGGGCAGTAATTGGACCTCTATTAAATTTTAAAGTGACTTTCCTCATGTCGGTTGAGCATTCTATTATTCGTTTTACTGGAAAGAATTTCTCTACATGGGAATTTCAGTTTAAAATGTTTTTAAAAGGAAAAGAATTATTCAACCATATTGATGATTCTGCTGAAGTACCTACGGCTGAAAAAGAACTTGCACAATGGGAGGTTAAGGATGCAAAGGTGATCACTTGGCTATTGGGGACGCTTGAGCCCCATCTTGTGACCAATCTTCGTTGTTTTACTACGGCTCAGGCTATGTGGAATTATCTCCATCGTATTTATCACCAAGATCATAGTGCTCGGAAATTCCAGTTGGAGTTAGAACTTAGCTCTTCTACTCAAGGTAATTTGCCAATTGAACAGTTTTATTCTGTTTTTATTAACCTTTGGAGCGAGTATTCTGCTATTGTTCATACTAAGGTTCCCAAGGAGGCATTAGTGGGCATTCAAATGGTTCATGCTGAGAGTCAACGTGACCAATTTTTGATGAAGCTTCGACCTGAATTTGAGTCTGTTCGAGCCAGTTTATTGAACCGTAATCCGGTTCCTTCTTTGGATATTTGTTTGGGTGAGTTATTGCGTGAAGAACAGCGGTTATCCACTCAGATGGGCATGACTTCTGAGCAGATAGTTTCTGAGCCTGTGAATGTAGCCTATGCAGCACAAGGACGAGGGAAGAACAAGTTGCAGTGTTTCAATTGCAAGGAGTTCGGTCACATAGCTCGAAATTGTCCTAAGAAAGTTTGTAACTACTGCAAGAAAGAGGGTCATTTCATCAAAGATTGTCGGGTGCGACCTCAGAATCGTCAATCCCAGGTTTTTCAGGCTGCTGTTCAGTCCTCTTCTTCTGTTGCACCTTCCACAGTAGCCCCTGATTCATCTGTTCTTACACCAGCAATAGTTCAACAGATGATTGTGTCTGCTTTTTCTGCTTTAGGCTTGCAAGGTAAGAATTCACAATCACTTTCTTCTTGGATTGTTGATTCGGGTGCTTCTAATCATATGACTGGTACTGTGACGGGTCTTCATGGTGTTCGCAAGTATGGGGGCATGCAAAATATTCAAATTGCTGATGGCAGTTCTCTTCCCATCACTGCTGTCGGTCATCTGGGTTCTTTTCGTAATATTTTTGTCTCCCCTGGGTTAACTACCAATTTGATTTCTGTTGGACAATTGGTGGATAATAATTGTGATGTTCACTTTTCTCGTGGTGGTTGTCTTGTGCAGGATCAGGTGTCGGGGACGGTGATCGCGAAGGGGCCTAAAGTGGGACGTCTGTTTCCTTTACAGTTTTCCATTCCTAATGTTATTTCCCTTTCTTGTACGGCTACGGCCAATAATAGTGAAGTTTGGCATAAGAAATTAGGTCATCCTAATTCTGTTGTCTTAACTCATCTTTTGAAACATGGTTTATTGGGCAATAAAGATTTGTTTTCCTCTTCTCGTGTCTCTTTTGATTGTACTACTTGTCGTCTTGGTAAAAGTAAAACTTTACCGTTTCCTGCGCATGGTAGTCGTGCTTCTACATGTTTTGAGATTCTGCATACTGATGTTTGGGGTGCGAGTCCAGTTATTTCCCATGGTCAATATCGTTATTTTGTGACATTTATCGATGATTATAGTCGATTCACCTGGATATATTTTCTCCGCTCTAAAGCTAATGTGTTTTCTGTCTTTCAAAAATTTGCTGCACTTGTTGAGACACAGTTTGGTACTTGTATCAAAATCTTACGCTCCGACTCAGGGGGGGGAGTACATGTATCATCCCTTTCAGACTTATCTCCAACAAAAGGGAATTATTCACCAGCGTTCTTGTACGTACACCCCTCAACAAAATGGAGTCGCTGAGCGTAAGAATCGTCATCTCTTAGATGTTGCTCGTACTCTATTGATTGATTCCTCTGTGCCTTCTCGTTTTTGGGTGGAAGCTGTGTCTACTGCTGTGTATCTGATTAATCGTTTGCCTACTGTCACTCTAAATTATGATTCCCCTTATTTTCGACTATTTGGCATAACTCCTGAGTATCACTCCCTTCATACTTTTGGGTGTGTTTGTTTTGTTCATTTGCCTTCCATTGATCGTCACAAGCTTGCCGCCCAGTCTGTTACATGTGCATTTATGGGCTATAGTCCTACTCAGAAAGGATTTGTTTGTTATGATGCTCATGCAAACAAAATCAGGATCTCTCGAAATGTGATTTTCTTTGAAAATCAATATCTCTTTCAGACTCAGGTTATTCCTGATCCTTCTATAGCTCTTCTTCCAGCTTTTGATGATGTGTCTTCCTCTGTTGAGCGGTTTAAACCAGGTCTGGTGTATCATCGACGTCTTCCACCTTCTCCAACGCCTCTTCTAGACACTGATCCGCCATCTGATTCTGTGGTTTCTATGCCTCGGCGCTCCACCCGAATTACTCATGCACCTAATAGGTATGGTTTTCCTCATACCTCACTTACTGCAACTTTCAATACAGTTTCTGTTCCTCACTCTTATGCCCAGGCAGCCTCCCAAGCATGTTGGCAGCAGGCCATGCAAGAAGAGATCCAGGCTCTTCAAGAAAATCACACTTGGGATATTGTGGCTCGTCTTTCGGGTGTCAAACCGATTGGCTGTAAATGGGTATACTCAGTTAAGTTTCGATCTGATGGCTCACTAGATAGATACAAGGCTCGTCTTGTGGCTCTTGGGAATCGCCAAGAGTATGGTATTGATTATGATGAAACATTTGCCCCCGTTGCCAAGATGACTACTGTTCGCACTATTTTAGCACTTGCTTCTTTGCAGGGATGGTCTCTCCGACAAATGGATGTGAAGAATGCCTTTTTACATGGGGACCTAAAGGAAGAAATCTATATGTCTCCACCTCCCGGCATGTTTGTCACACCTTCCTCAGAGGTTTGTCTGCTACGTCGATCCTTGTACGGATTGAAACAAGCACCACGCGCATGGTTTGATAAATTTCGTTCTACCTTACTTGCCTTTCAGTTTGCTCAGAGTCAGTTTGATTCCTCTCTCTTTCTTCGCAAGACTTCTGCAGGAATTGTGTTACTCCTGGTATATGTTGATGACATTGTTATTACTGGCTCTGATAATGAATTAATTCAGCAGTTACAACAGCATCTCAAGGCCTCTTTTCACATGAAAGATCTTGGTCCTTTGCAGTACTTTCTTGGCCTTGAGATTCAGATTACTTCGTCTGGTATATTGTTACATCAGCACAAATACACACAAGAAGTGATTTCATTGGCTGGTCTTCAATCGGGTAACTCTGTTCTTACTCCGTTGGAAGTAAATCTCAAGCTTTGTCGGGAGGAAGGCGAGCTTCTTTCAGATCCATCTTTGTATCGGCAGCTTGTTGGGAGTTTGAACTACTTGACGATTACTCGTCCTGACATTTCTTTTGCTGTGCAGCAAGTCAGTCAATTTATGCAGGCCCCCCGTCATCTTCATCTATCTGCTGTCCGCCGTATTATCCGATATCTGAAGGGCACCTCTTCACGTGGGTTGTTCTTTCCTAAGGAATCTTCCTTACAATTGGTGGGATATAGTGATGCTGACTGGGCTGGATGCGCGGATACTCGTCGTTCTGTTACTGGATGGTGCATGTTCTTAGGAAATGCACTCATTTCTTGGAAGAGTAAGAAGCAAGACAGAGTTTCCAAGTCCTCTACTGAGTCTGAGTATCGTGCTATGTCTTCCGCTTGCTCTGAGATCACGTGGCTTCGTGGGTTATTAGGCGAACTTGGCTTTCCTCAGCTTCATTCCACTCCTCTTCATGCTGATAATACCAGTGCTATTCAGATTGCTGCTAACCCTGTTTTCCATGAGCGTACGAAACATATCGAAGTTGATTGTCATTCAATAAGAGAAGCCTTTGACAAACATGTGATTACTCTTCCTCACATTTCCACTGAGCACCAAACTGCAGACATTTTCACCAAAGCTCTTTCTCGCCATCGACATCAGTTCTTGATCGACAAATTGATGCTTTTTGATCTTCCAGCATCAATTTGAGGGGGGATGTTACGAGGAGATAATTTAGGGATATGAGTTGGATGATTTCTGTTATTATTTGATTTGATAGCACATAATTAGATTGTACATAATTATAGGGATACTTACCTGTATGGAAGATACTGCTGGATATCCGGCGAGAATGTAAACTCTCCTCTATATAATGAAAGCAAAACCCTATTGAAAAGGGATTCGAGACCAAAATTGACACTAAAAGCTTATTTATTGGATTCGAAAAAACCAAATATATTCAGTTTGTAAAACATTTGCTAAAAATATTGGACAAGAAAGCTTCCAAGATAGAATAGTTGTGATCTAAACCAGCAATCATAAATTGAGTAAGAACCTGCAAATGATCAAATTCATGCTGGAACACCCGTGCAGGAAGGCCTGACAAGTTTACTAAAAACCTTGCACCACTGATGTCCCATGCATCAACCTTTACAGAGTCTGGTCTCTGCAAGTTCATGAATGATAGACAGTCAAAATCAGTTTAACATCATGATAAGAAAAAGTTGGTGTTTAGGGACTTATGCAGCAATACATCTCATGTTTGGCTCTTAAATACTACATACAGTCCCTACCAGCTGGTCAATACGCACATCCGACATAATAAGCTACCAGTAAATGCAATTATAGAAGGCTACAGAATAATCCTCAATGACATTTTTTGAACAAAACGGATGGTTATAAAGCTGAAGAATAATATTTGATGACATTTTCCTTTTTCCTCGAGTTGTTTGTGTTTCTTTCTTTGCTTCTCAATTAGTATTCCTATACAACAATTTCACCTTAAGAATACAAGATGCATATTTAAAATTTTAATCTAGTATTTGGCACAACACCATGATGGATAGCTCCTAGAACCCATTAAAGCATGATAAGTTGAATCAGCACAGACCCAAATAGGACTGGCAATAAGGCTTAATACCATGCATACACATGTGCAAACACGCCAGACTTATTCATCGAACTTAAGTAAATATTTATATGAGGCTTGGGATGTATCTAGTTCTTCCAGTGCACCTCACTTCTTCTAGCATACAACTGCTCACATCAGAATTGTTCGGAAGAATGTCATCGCATATGGTGGAAGAAAAAAGTACAAGACTTCTTTCAAGCAGAACTAACTACTCTAAATACCAAACATTCGCCGTACAACCACGAAACAAGTGCAAACTGAAAGTGGAAATAAAGGGATATAAAATGCAATGAAGAAAACAGTATTTGATTTACCTGCACATCGGCATTGATCCCTGGAAAGGATAAGCATCCCTCATTGTAGGGCACCAACTTTCTTGAATATTTGTTGACTCGTGGATTGACAAGAACGATCTCTTCTCCTTCACCACGTTCACCAACTGGGTTAAACACCATAAGTTGAACATTAATTCCAACTTGAGGTGCTGAGAGCCCAATGCCATCAGTTCTGTGGAAAAGGAAGCCAACAAGTATTGTTCACACTCCTGTAAATGACAAGAATTTACGATAAGGTATAAAACAAAAAAAAAGAGGCACTAGCACTAATGAATTCAATATGAATCCAGGAAAATGTCATCATTAATTGGTTTTGTGGAATCGCTTGAACAATTTGATAATTAGAAACATAGGCATAAAAAATATAACACCACAAAGAGACAGCAAACAAATTTCAATAACATTACACATGCATGAATCAGAATGGTGTATGGTAGCTTATCTCTGTCAGAAGATTAGAAAAGAAAACAAACAGGTACCAGAACAGTCTTAAGTTGAAACATATGTATTTAAGAGCCTGAAGATTCAATCTCCTTTCAGCTATGACACTGTCAACGATGAACTTATGTGATAAGAGCATCTCCAGGGTACCCTTACCCTTTTTTGTACCCTTTTTTAAAAAAAAAGTAAAAAATTCTTAAAAACCTTATCCAATGCTAGACCCATACCTGTACCAAATGAAGAGAAACCCTTTTTTAAACCCAATTATGGGAAACTCAAGTCCTTACCCTTTTCACCAATGGTGAGACTACACTGTTTTTTAAAAATCCAATGGTCATATTTATCATCTTTTAAATTTGAATTTGTTCCTATTTAAAAAATGGTTTCTCTTCCTTTAAATTTGAGATGTCTATATCAAATCAAACTTTTTACCTCTTTTTTTATTCAAATTTGGATAACGGTTTACGTTGGAGATGGTTTGACATGGAAATAATTGCATATTCAATATGATCAAGAGCACTTACTTGTACATTACATCAAACATTTCGTCAACTAGCCTCTTCAAATTCTCATCAAACGAATCAATTCGCTTGTTCTTCGCTCTCAAAAGAGGGTCCGGATATTCCACAATACTGAGCGGTGCCTCACAGTACAAATCAGCCGCTGAAGCCAAAAAAAAAAAAAAACACAATCTTAATTTTTCATCACGAGAGTAGCTCTTGTTCTTGCATTGTCCAACAATTACATTCTGCTCCGTTTGTTTTCATTTGTTTTCTAAGAAATTAACTAACAAAATACATTGAGGTCCCATTCAGTGGAATCTTTAGTTTCGAGGGTCTCAAAAGATGACAAATTGAAATCCGACAATTTAATTTCTACTTTTACCGAAATGTTTAATAAAAGCATCTCAAAAAATTAATTTATGGTTTCAAATATTATATTTCAAGTGCTCCGGTGTTGTAAATGATCAAGTCTGAGGAATCAAAAGAGATCGAAAATACAGTACAAATAAACGATAGGCAGAGAGATCGAAGTATGCTTACGAGAAGCTACTTCGTCTTCTTTGATTGAGAAACCACGCTTTGCCTGCACGTTAACCGCCATTAATGGACGTTTGAACGGACTGGAGGAGGTGATAAGCCTAGTGGTTGAAGTTGATGTGAACCGGTTGAAGCGGCGGAGCTTGGAGGGAAGAAGACTAGTTCGGAGACGGCGAATTGGAAGCAAGGAGCGCGAGAGCGGCGATGAGTAGAGCCAAGTCGCACAAGCCATTCCCACACACGGGGCAGAGCAGCTGCGGTATAGTCAATTGTGAGATGGCTATACTACGGACCTTTTGGTTTTGTGTAAATTACAGTTGGACTCCTTCAACTATTACTTTTTTAACATTGCCTCCCCAATTATTATTTTGAGCAATGGGTATGGGGACCTAATCAGGGTTTTAATTCCATGCGGTCATTAAATTAATTGTAAGTTCTAATATTAGATGGAGCTCCCTTTTAATTTAATAGTTGCATTGAATTAAATTTTCAAATAAGACCCAAATAGTATTTTTCTATAATTTTTCACATCATACATTCAATACATTCAAAGGTAAAATATATTTTCGATCCCCAAAGTATATATTTAATTTCTCCCTAAACTATGAATTTTCGTCCAAAAAAAAAGGCTCGTTTGCGTTTGGAGTGATGTGAAATCAATTCAAATAGTTAATAAAATAATAAAAAAAATTTAATAATTTAATGAGCAAAGTGAAATTGAACTTATAGTTAAAAAGGTTGAAGTGTAATTTTCCCTTTGATTTTTATTTTTTTTGAGACAAACTTCGTTGTACACCTTGTGGTTAGGTCATATTGTAGATCAAATTTTAAAGGTTAAGGGGTTAATTGAGACTAACTAAAGTTTAGGGATTAGATTGAAACAATATATATAGTTCTGGGGTAAATTTGGAATTTACTCTAAAATAGAAGAGAAGAATAGACAAAAAAGAAAAAGAAAAAGAAAAAGGGATGTTAGACTAACCATGGTTAACTCCTTGTCAGGTCATTTGATAACGACCAGAGAGTCACGATATTTACGTCGCTCAGAAAAATCCCTTCTATTTTTCTGTCCACTAAAAAATTCTGTGTGCTTCGTATTCTGCAAAGCTTTCTTTGGGCGGTATGTAATTCTTCTATTCTCGTTCCAATCCATACTTATCGTTTGTATTTTGTGTGCGCGAATCTATTTCAGATCTCGCTGGATATCAACTGGTAGCGTTACTGCTATTCTGGCCGGAGATTACCATTTTTGAACCATCTTTGTTTCGATCTGGACTTTTGTTCCACCTGTTTTGCTCTTCGCGGCCTGAATTTCACGTGTTTGAGATTCGCAGACATTGAAACCCATGGGATCTGTTAATTTCTTCGTTCTATGCTTTGGAAATTTCCAGTTCATACGGGTTGTATTGGTTTTGTGTTTGTATCGAGGTTGATCATGCTGTCCATTAATCTGATCTTTGTTGAGTATAAGATTTTGTGTTTGTGTTTGTGTTTGTATAGAGGTTGATCATGCTGTCCATTAATCTGATCTTGGTTGAGAGTAAGGTTTTGCTTTCGATTCCCAGTTATGATGTTGCTTTTATAATCAGACTTATTCAAGTGGCCTGTTGAGGTGATCCTTGGTATTTCCAGCTCGTACTGGTTCGGATCCTCTTATTATGTGGTTTATTATTGATCAACCTTGTATTACTGCCATTATAATTATGTAGTGATGATGATCTCGATAGTGTTATGATGGTGTCTTCTGTTATTTTCCTTTTTTTCTAAATAGTATTTCCTATGGTAAAGTAGGTAATTATGTTTACATCTGAAGTTTTGTGCTGTGAGCTGATTTATGCATGTGTGTGTCAGTGTTGTGGCTGACGTGAAACAAAGATGGGGTTGACCTTCACAAAGCTGTTCAGCAGGCTTTTTGCCAAGAAAGAGATGCGCATTCTGATGGTAGGTCTTGATGCAGCTGGTAAGACTACAATCCTCTACAAGCTCAAGCTTGGAGAAATTGTCACCACAATCCCAACTATTGGTGAGTTTTTATTGCTTGGAATAATCATTGGAACCTTATTGGTTCCTCTAACTTCAAGATTCTGTTGTTTAGATACAGTTATCGTGTCGAATCTTATGGTGTCCCTTACTAGATAGTTTACAATCTAATAATTTGTGCTAATTTCTTTCTGTTTATATTAGGTTATTGTGGATCTATGGATTTGAATTGCGCAGAAAACTCATTTAGGAAATCTATTTTTGGTTTATTTGTATTCAAGAACAAAACTCTGGGTTTGTGGATGCATTTAACCTATCTCTCCCTCTCTCCCTCCCCTCCCTCCCTCTGCATCTAGTCATCTTAGTTCTAGTCAAATGTCATGATAGAATGAAATATAAAAACGGATATAGTTACAGAAAAGTACTTCTTATGGAAAAGGGACGAACCTTTAGAAAAACCACCAAAAAAGACCTACTCTCACACATGCTTTAAACAATATGGTTAAAATGGGGAATGGCGGACCAAATTTGATGAAGTGAGCCTTTGTAGATCTGAATACTATGGCAATACCAGTACTTGGGAATTGAATGGAGCACATAATTTCTGGGTAGAATTTAACTTTTGCTGATATTAGTTTTGGGTTTTTTATGTGCGTCTAGGGCAGGCAAATTTTGTATTTGATACATCCATGAGAAGGCGAAGTTATTGGTTTATTTGGGGCAAAACAAGAGGTCCGAAGTGAATATGGTTTGCAGATAGAAGCAGAATTCTATGTGGAGGAGTGTCAGGGTTCTGGGTTTTAGGAGCTGTATGAAGTGTTACAGTTAGAGAAAGAATATGTTTGGGACAACTCAATGAAAATCAGTAGGTACCTAGGGTTGGCTGAACAACATGGATGATACTGGATTTTGCTTGAAGTAAGTAGATATTATACGAAAAAGTAAGTGACTCGGAGCTATTCGTAGTTACCTTAAAGTATTTGGACAAGTTAAGGTGTTCACTAATCCAACACAATGCTGGATTGATTATGTTTCCCCCCCTCCCCAAAAAAAAAAAAAAAAAACCCGCCCCGACTTCCTGTGTGAGCAACTGCAGTGTCATTAGTCCTTCTTAGCTCATTTGCATGGCTTAAATATCATACTGAAATCATGGATCTTTTTGAAACTAAAACAACTCTCTGCTTTCAGGATTCAATGTTGAGACTGTGGAATATAAGAACATCAGCTTCACTGTTTGGGATGTTGGCGGTCAGGACAAGGCATGCATTTGATTATCTCTTTATGCCCTCAGTATTACTTGTGTTGCTGCATGTATTGCTCCTTTGTCCAACCTTTCGTGATTATTGGATTTGAAGTACTGAACCCCATTTCCTTGCACAATTATAGATTAATTAAAATGAAAACAATAACCTGATGTTATTCTTGTTTTAAAGAAACTTAAATTCCCGAATTTGGTGAGTAATTGGAATTGATTCATAGTTTTCCTAAAAATTGAAGATGTTTTTGGTATCGCTGGCCCCACGCAGGAAAAAAACCCGAAAAAGTGTTCTTTAACCACTTGTCTGAAACTGTAGTCGTTTGTTATAATCCTTCTGTTAATAATTATCTTTTCCCTATCCATGTAATGCATGATTGATTTAATTGCTCTCCCTTATAGATCCGTCCCCTGTGGAGGCACTACTTCCAAAACACACAGGGCCTTATATTTGTGGTGGATAGCAATGACAGGGATCGAGTTGTTGAGGCAAGGGATGAGTTGCACAGGATGTTGAATGAGGTATGTTGCCACTTCTCATGTTATCTTAATTTCCACTTTAGCATCTTCATTCGATGAATCTATTTATAGATAGTAACATACAACTTTTGACTATTCTTTAGAATTATTCGACATCTGGTGCCATGCGCATCTCTAGGTCTAATTAACTTTGACTATACTTCTAATCTTACTCACATAATTCGCCACTGATCACTCATGCCCCATCGCTCGGAGCTTGAATTCGCGTATTATGAGCGAATTCGGCTAAAATTAGCACCCTCAATACATTAAATTTGCGAATCCAAAATTTAAACTATTGCCCAAGTTAAAAGCCCAAACTTTACACTTGGCTAGCCAAACTTTACACGTAATAAAAAAGGCCTTCTACCTCTCCTTTAAAGTTAAGGAGCCTGACGTGTAGCAATATGGGATAGGCAAGTCAATACCTTTTATAAGCATGTGTTGCCACCAACTTCCCTTGGCTATACGATGTGGGTAGCTGTCCAAGGAATAAAAATGCCTTCCAAAGACATGTTTTGCTGCTGTTTAGTTTGGCTGGGTTGAGTTGGGTTATTCCCAAATCATCTACGTCGTTGTTGTCGAAGAATTGAATGGATTCGGAAGGGCATGCTAAAGGGTTTATTTGTGGAAATGTGATACACTTACTATTTTTTGGGTCTTATGGAAGGAAAGGAATTCAAGAATTTTTGAAGATCGAAGTGAAATGTTTGAAGGGCTATAGAACCGTATTCATTTTGGACTTCAATATCTAAGGATTTTAAAGATACTCCACTTTTTGCAATTTTGGCGGATAGGAGAGCTTCGTGTGATTTAGAGCTCTGATTTTTGTTCTTTCTTTTGTTGTAAGTTTTTTTTTTCATGGTTGGATTCCTTGTTCAACCTCTGTGATGTATTTGCATATTTTATTAATATATCTCAGTCATGTTTCCTATCAAAAAAAGACATGTTTTGTTGCCGGTTTTGTGTTTAAGCATTCATCCCATTAGTTCCATGCTAAATTAAAAGGTAAATAAATTAAATTTATTATTTATTTGTGTATGAAATTTATTTTTTTAATTATGTTTTTATTCCTTTACATATGTAAATATGTAAGTATATAATAAGGCGCTCTCAAGGTGCTCTGCTCTTAAGATTTTTTTTGAAATTGTCTGCTTTTGAGTTCCCATTCTCCCTCTCGCTCTCGCTCCCAGCCCTGCTCCTGCTCTGTGTGACTTAGCTCCTAATAGTGTATGCAATTATTTATGTGATTTTGGGTGGCTTGTTCCTTTCCACGCAATAGTTCTTTTGGTACCATCACTAGTGTTTTGAACCAATATATAATGGGAGATTCCAGTTTGGTCCCCAAACTGGTTTCAGATAAATTGTATTGTCAATGTGCTTGAAGTTATAACTTGTAGTATTTTTTTTTTAAGTTTGGTTTGTCATACATTCACCCTTCCTTGAAACTGCTTTTATATACCTTCCATTGTTTATGGCCAATTTTAATAACTAGATTCATGAAATGTTTCTAAGAACTCTTTATCTCAATGAGAAGGATTTAAGGTAAGGGTACAGCCTTTTAACTGAGTTTGGCTTTTTCTTCAGTAGTCTTTGTGACAGAAGGTATGCTCCTCTGTTGACCCTTCTGGTTCTCTGCATGTAGGAGCTCCCTTATATTTTTTATGTTTGTAGGCACAGACATGTCCAGAGAATGGACACGTGAGAGTTCAAGACATGGGGACATGGCTGCACATATGCATTAACTCTCTGTCGACATGTCCCTTGTTTTGCTTTTGTTTTACTGTTTATATGATATCTTTTGTTTGTTATCTTATTTTCATGAAGCATATGCACGTTAATTGATGCGTAGTTCATTATGTGATAATGCTGCAATGTGTAACTGAATTTTTACAAAGTTCCTGGTTGATAGATCTATAGAACCTCAAGAATCAACAAAATAATATGCATAAGCGTAAGGATCCAGCCATTCTGCTATTGAGATGTAAAATATAGTGTGATATACAAATGTGTGTGTTTAGGTATATGTATATAACAAGACATGAGTTGCATAGGAAAGTTGCATAGAAGAAGAAGAAGAACTAAGTAATTGACTTAATGATGGGAATGCCTGGCAATTGTTCCGAATTAAATTGTAGAGGATACAATTACTCTTGAAAAACAGCTGTCATTTTCTCCCAAGTGCTCGTCCTATCTGCCCTTTTCAGTGTCAATTATCTTGAGAAGCTCCTAACTCTAGATTAGCAGGTGTTTTTTTTTGGCCTTCATATGTGCTATTAGTATAGAAGGTTTAGTCTGACTTGTCTGATGGTGTTAGATGTTCCTTTTCCACAGTCATCATCTGTGTTATGGTTGAGTTGCATAAGAATGATTAATGATTATAATTTGTCGGTATAAGATTTTAAACTATTTGTGTCTGGTTCCAGGATGAGCTAAGAGATGCTGTTTTACTTGTCTTTGCTAACAAACAAGATCTGCCCAATGCAATGAATGCTGCGGAAATAACCGACAAGCTTGGCCTGCATTCTCTGCGTCAACGTCATTGGTAATTTTGTTTCTTAATGTTTGAATTATGCTTACTCAAAGCCAACTTTAAGTAAAATAACTGAAACTTATCACCATGAAAAATGGAATATTTAATCTCTGGAATCTTGTTAATGTATACTAAAAGTCTAAAAAGCGTGGCTCAGGAATTTATTTTGTCACAACTGGTTTCATCGTACTGAACGTTGCCCAGAAGTTCTACTGTATATGGAGTGTACTAATAATTCTCAACATGAACATTGTTCATTTTTCTTTGTATTAATTGTTTTATGAAGCTGAAATTTATGCTGCAGTTTCTGCAGTTTTGGTAGTGTTTCTACAAAGCTTGAATGATTATATACGAAGTTGGATCGTGTTAAGCAAATTCATAAATTAAGAACATTGGATGGGACCTTGAAGCCATAAATCCTACTAATTTCTTGTGGTGGTGCATCGCAGGTATATTCAGAGCACGTGTGCAACATCTGGGGAGGGCCTGTATGAAGGGCTGGAATGGCTTTCCAACAACATTGCTAGCAAGGTAATTACATAGAAAAGCTTCTCAAAGTAGGACTTAAAAATAATGATAATGAACCAGAATGCAACTTTCAACAAAGGGCAAAATAGGGGCCATTGTCCGGTGAGGTTGTGGCCGAATACTAGGGTTGTCATTTTTTTTGAAAATAATGCCGAAGTTTAAGATTACAGGTGTTGTTCCCAAATTTTTTTCCTCATGTTTGTCTTTCCTTTTTTTTATTTTTTTTTATTTTGGTAAGACGATACATATTTACATGTGTGTGTATTTATCTTCATCAGTTTCGTGTTCCATGGTTTTGCTTACCTGGCTTGATGTTTGCAGGCCTGAAGTGGCAAAAGAAATGGTTGATTACTGGTGGAAATTTCGCTGGATGACTGGTAATCTTAGGCCTTCAATGAGATCCCTGGAAATCCTGCAGACGTTACCTTTTTTTTTCTTTTAGTTTTTGAATGGTGTGGTTGTAGCAAGATGTTTTGCCCGAAAAAGTTTTGAAACTGTTGGCCGAATTGATATTACTGATGTTTTAGCTTACTACTGTCTGCTGTGAACAATACTCTAATGCTTTTATATAGTGTTTCAAATCTTTCCATCAAGAAAGCAAACTTACTTGCAGGAGACAGTGTGTAACAATACGTTGGAGAGTTGTCTACTCAAAACACATTCCCGATCCGATTGCTCTTACAAATCGCATCGATTGATCGATCTAGGGAGCAGGTGGGTGATCACCCCTTTCCTAAGGTTTGAAAATCTACCTTATCATAGTGTGTTAGCTATCAATACTCTCATAATCTGTCCGTTACAGACTACTGGGACTTGTCAAGAATTTATTTTTATTACAAAATATATATTCTACTCCTGTTACGATTTACACCTCAGGAGGGTACTTTTATCCAAATCTGTATATTATCTATATGCTTGCAAGGTGCCTCAATCATCCGATATTGATTTAACTTGGATTTGAAAAACCAGAACCACCCCAAGGGCATATTTATGAGCAATTCCATGTTGCACAAATTGTTGCCTAAATTTTGTATCTAAAATAAATGTAGGTGGTTGGATTAATAGGGTTTACTAACTCTACTAAATATTCAATGAATGAGATTTGGACACATCACTTGGGATATAAGATTTGGGCAATAAATTTGTGTGGCGCAGCTTTATCCCATATTTAAATGAGGTATTTTAGGATGAGATTGGATTAAATTAGTCTAATTGTCAATTAATATTAAGTTTGGATCAAGTTATAAGTCTTGGTATTAAAAGATATTTTAGTAGCGGTAAGTTCCTAAAGTGGTATTTAACACATCATATTGCATAAACTAACTAGGGGTAATCCGTATCTGAAGGTAAAGTGTAATGTGAATGGTTTTGAGAGGGATGTTGATACGGTGCAATGTGAATGGTTTTGAAAGGGATGTTGATGGCCGTTGAATGATCTATTTGAGACCTTCGAATGGATTTATTGAAGCTTGTTTTGTTTTATATTATGAATATTATATAATAGGTGGTATTAAATGAAGTATGATTAGTATTAATATTTAAAATGGTAAGAGTGCCTCGATAGACTAAAGATTTGTGTGATGTAAGGTGTTTTTGTCTTTTTTAGATTAACTAGTTGATGCACACGTGCGTTGCACGTGAACCATTTTTATTAATAATTTTAGTTTTATTTTGATATTAATTGAAATCAAATTTATATTGTCAGTAATAATTTCGGATGAATTGGAGGATAAGTAAAAACATTAACACAAGTTTTCATTATGTGGAGTTTTACATTTTTTGATCGAGTATATAACCTAATTATTGATGGACTTAACACTTTTGGGTTTAAGTTTTGATATACCGAATATGATCTTTGAATGATAATGTTATAAAGTTAATATAAAATTCAAAATTTCAAATAATCAAATTGAAGTTTGATTGCTAGATCAAAAATGGATCGTAGCAATTTAATCCATATAGACAATGTAATATGATGAATTTCAAAAAACATTGATATTTTAGTTCATGTTACTTGAAACAAGCTATTTAAACAAGAATATGAAAAATATATTCAGGAAATAATAATCAATAAATTCCACTTCAACTCAATCAAGATATTTGAGAATTGTGCCAAGGATCTTACGCCAACTCAATCAAGAGTGCAAAATTCAACTAAGAATTTTTTTTTTGATTGTATATATTCCAAATCAACCATTCATTATATATGGGAGATCTACTTCAGTTAATTGTTACAATTCTAGAAAACTTTAGTATACATTCATCTCGGAGACCTAATGTTGATGTCATTATAAATTTTGGCAGAGAGAGAGAGTGAGAGAGAAATTAAAGCAATGAGTAGAATCATTAGAAAGAGTGGAGGCTCACAATAGGTAGGATATTGGAGAGCTAGACACCAAATATAAAATCACTAATTTTGTAAGCTAATTTTTAGGAGTTTATGTAGGGAGTGGGTTAGTGATATAGTTTTAATAGGTTTATTGGATAATTATATAGGTAGTGGGGTCAATGGATTTAGTAACTATCTTTTATGTGTTATTTATTTGTATTTAAAGACATTAAATGAATGAAAAATATAGTGCATATATGTGAGTTTGGGAGGTCAAATTCTCCTCGAAGTGAACCAATGGAGATTTCTACCCCAAAACGGATTTCCTTTTCTCAATTATGTTTTTTGTTTTGTTTATATTTTTCTAAAAAATGTGCACGTAACACATGCATAGGAAGATCATTTCCTTTTCCCCAAAAGCACATATACAAGTTTAACGTACATTATTTCTTAGCCATTAGAAACTGCCATAATTGCCCAGCAACTAATGATAAAAATATCATTTCTACTTGCGGAGATAAAAATTTCAAAGCTCGCTTATCAATAGTCTCTTCTTTCAGTTCAACTTTTCTACAACAACGGAATGCTTTCCCTTGATTAAGAGAAAGCGAGGATATTTTTTTAGCTAAGGGTGCTGCCAAACTCACATATGGCATACAATAGTTATTAAAATCACATTTTGTGACATGCATCTAAAAACATTTTAATGTGTTAACTTTTCAACCTCATAAACTAACCTAGAATTGGAGAAAATACTGAGTGTATACTATATTGATTCTTTTGCTGTTAGGCTTTGTATGATAGCAAAGTTCATGATGGCCAGCCCTCAATCAATTGACAAGGTTTCCTTGGATCTAATGATAAATTCTTTGGTTTGACAAAATGACGTTGTCAACCATTGTGTATAGTATAATTCCAGTCATCTTACAATTTTCAACAATTCCAATTTGATACTCGTATGAATTCCCACGAGAAGATATTACTTAGAGGAATGGAAAAAAAGCCTAAAACATAACATAATAATTTCCTAAATTGAAAAATAAATTGTAGAGATAAGATTCATCTTCCAAATGGTAACTGACATACTCCCTACACCTTAGTATTTATTCACAGAAGATACAACGTCCAACTCTTTGTATTTTAGCTCTGTCTAACTGCCAATTGATGTATTAAATACAACTCTACTGTAGTAGGAAGGATAAAGTGGACATTAGTGTGTTAAATGTCAGTTTAAGCCAAACAATTCTACAAGACTTATGAAAATGAATAATTTATTGTTTAGGATTTAAGTGACTTTATACAATTGTTTGAGGATATTTATGCTAAATAAAAGTTTTTGGTTTAGTAACTTTTAGAAGTAGTATAGATAGATAGATATATAGAGGAAGAGGAACAATCTTTTAGGAGTTGTGCCCCTCCATCTCTCTTGTTTCATAAACTGATAATTTAAAGGAGAAATTAGAACATGAAGAGTATGTCATAAATGATATTAATATAATAAATAAAAGGTGTATTGTATTGTCTTTATAATATATTTATTCATGGTAGTTTAGATAATTAAGAAATGTTAGAGGATAAAAGAGGAAAATAAAAGTTTTTCAAAGATACATACTTTTTTAAAGTAGTATAGATATAGATATTTCACATTAATCCCTCCTTCAAACATGAGATTGACATTAAATAACGAGATTATGATTTATCTAAATCTCGATTCAAACAAGATTTAGCTGGCATTGGATGAAGGGATTTATCAATTATTACTACCACTATGAATTAAAAAGGATTTGTTTGTTTATTTATTTATTTATTTGGTTCAACGGTTAGGGGTGTGACGGGTGTCTGGGTTAGTTTATGTGCATCTTAACTAAATTTCATCTCTGGTCTGATCAAGTCATTCACACCGAGATTAGGGTATTCATGAGGAATAACTCTCATAACCTGGCTCTAAAGGATTTTTAAGATTCGAACCAAGATGTCTGAATTTATAGTTCGCTTATGTTATTACTTGAATTACCCTTTTGGGTTAAGGAATTATTTATTCAATCTCATATTATACTTAAATCAAACATGCCCAAGGGTAACACACTTTGCTATGGCTAGCCAACCACTAGCCTCTCAACGGGGAAAAAATATTGGACGTAACGGTTACATCATATGACATTAATGATATGGTGTCACCAACCAGTGATGGAATGCCAAGTGGACTTAGTGGGTTCTATTGTTTTACTAATTGCCAATAACTATCTCTGTCATATTAGAATTGTAAGGTTCACCAATCCTATTTATTGTTTTATATCACACAACGTAATAATGATGATATGGTGTCACCGTTACACATAATATCTACTCCTCAACGTGGGGAGCATTATCTCATAAAGGAAGATATTTCAAGTTGGGAAACACCAAGGTGAAAAAAAAAAAAAAATTGGTCCCATACATAAAGTTATTACTTTTAATGATAAAGTTACACATTTGAAAGAATAAATTATAACTGGTTGAGGGAAGTCCATAATCGATCGTGGATACTCATGATTGATTATGAGATCTCCTTGGACAGTTATAATTTTTCTTTTACGAGTTGTAACTTGAAATTTAATCCACGATCGATTATGGACTTCGTTTAAACAGTTATAACTTTTCTTTTACGAGTTATAACTTAACCTTTGAAAGTTATAACTTTTATAATCGATTCTAATGTTTTAGGATCGATTATACATTCTACAAGTTGTAATTTTTACCTCAAAAAATTGTAACTTAACCTTAAAAAATTATACTTTCAATACAGTACCATCGTCGCCACATGAGAAAATATTCAATATAGCATTGAGATCACGTCATTAATGATACGTAATGTCATCAACTAATTATAGAATACTACGTGGGTCCTATCATTTTAATACATATCAATAATCACCTTATCTAATATTGTATCTCAAATGCATCTGCAACACTGAATGAAAATGTTAATTTTTTAGGACCTACAAAATAAAATATGTGGTACACATATATTTAAAATATAAGATCTGGGCTAAGATGTAGGCCGCAGGAGTGCTCTGTTACTTTTCCATAAAGAAAGAGAATGAATGAAGTGTCTTGTTCTTTTACTTTAGTTTGAGTTTGGGGGTTATGAACTAGTAGTACCATATTGGGCATGAAATCCGATAGCATACGCAAAACATTGAGCAGCCAGCCACATAGGCATCATGTGATGTGAGCACTTTTCTGATGCTGCACAATTGATCTGTGCATTAGGCGCCTCATTCGTGGTTGTAATTGCACTTTACAGGGTCCCAGCCAACCTAATCAGTTTACGAAAGCCACAAGATGAAGATGTGGTTAGGGTTGAGCTAGTCCTTTTTTTTTTTTTTTGTGTGTGTTTGGACCAGTTTATACGCATCTCGATTAATTCTCTATCCGGTTCAGTTAAAGGCAGATTATCCATGACGAAATTAAGGTATTCATAAGGAATAAATTTTTCAAAATTTGTTTCCAAGAGTTTATCAAAATTCGAACTTATAACATTTAAATTTACAACTTATCTTTATTACACTGAGCTACTTTTGGAGTTAGCTGCCCTTTTTTTCTAGCTAGGGTTTGCAACCCCTATTAGTACTAGTGGCATCTGGTTGTGGTCATTAGTCCCTAAACCATGTTTTCATTGGTTTAAGCTTTAGTCTCTGTCCATATACTTTCTCTAATTTGGGGAAGAAAACAAAGCAATTTTTCAAAAAAAAAAGTCCTTGCACTTGGAAACAAGAGACAACAAAATTGTAGCTCTCTTCATGATTATAGTGTAATGTATATCTTACTTGGCAAAGTCATATCTCAATAGGCTCTCAAATAGAAATTTGGATCATTTCTCTAATGTATTTTTTTCTCTATTACATCGATCACTCATCATGAATTCAAGTAAGACACATTATATATAAGTGGATCTCTCACTAATACATGACGGGTGAGTTTCTATTTCAACTTCAGCTCATTCTTTTGGAGAGATTAATCCTTGAGCTAAATGATTTGTCACTTTATTGCATGTTGGAGAGGCTAATCCTTGGACTCGAACCCACTATATACTCGAATGTTTAAACAATTTCATATCGTTTCATACTTTTATATTTAAATTTTAGTTAATTGATAGTGTGTTGATGAGAATTGAATTTCCTGCCTTCTATTTAGAAAAAGAGCCAATTCAAATATATGGTTGTTGGGATTGAATATGGAGCACCACCCTTCTATCATTACAAATAAGAACTCATTTACCTATAAAGTACAAGTGTACAACCCATTGAAACTAATTACTTGGATTCTACTTTATACCCCTAATACTATAAAACAAGTCCAATGCACGATAGTCTTCTCATTTTAAGAACTAAAGTGGATTAATTGTATATATTTTTCTTTCACATGTAGAGAGATTGTTTGCGTAACTTAACACCCATAACTTTTAGTTTATATAATAATAAATTTATCACTACATCAAGACCCGCCTCACGCTCCTTAGACTATGATAAGAAAGAAATAATCAAGATACCACTCATCCATAGCCACAAAAATGTGTTTTCCTAGAGTAGTATAGCTTCCATGTAGCTTTTGAATGAAGTGTCAGACTCTGTACAGTTGTAATTAGGAATATTAAGAAGACAACTCCCAAGATAATATCAAGATTATTGAGTGGTTGATTCATGACCCTGTTAGGAATTAGTCATTATAAAACCCCCAAGATTTATTAGTGTTTTAGACTAAGCAACAGACCATGACTAAGTAGAAGTGATTTTGTCCTTTCTTGTCTCTCTTAATAATTTCTAGCCTTAATTGTATGGATAAGAACCTGTTGTATACCTAACCTAACATGCTTTTTCATTTAATCCTTTGTCTATCACTATGCAAAACGTCTTTGGAAACCAAAAAATAGCTTAGTAGTAGTAGAGATGACCTGTAAATTCAGACGTTCTGAACTTGAATTTTGACAACTTCTTGAGACCAGGTCATGAGAGATTCACCCCCCACGAATACTCTATTCCCGACATAGATAGTCTGTCTTTGATTGGATAAGGGAGAAAATTAGTCAAAGTGTGCATAAACTGACCCAAACACCTCTCACTGTTGAACAAAAAAACAGAAGTCTCGGAAATCAATATCTAATCCTTCTCACAAAAGTAAGCTTCTTAGTTGTCATAGATATTTTTTTGGACTAAAGTGCACTATGAAACAATGAATCTGATCTTACTCTTTTAGGTTAAAGCTACTCATAAGTCCACTCAATTGAACATAAAATGATACATACTATTTAGGGTGAATTAACTGTATATTTTTTCAACTCTTCAGTCCCGATCGACCCTTTACTGCTCGTAATTTTCCATTATTGTTGGTCAAGTCGTCTAGTAATGTCGGCATGAGGCTTCGTCGTAAGAGATTAATGGTTTGTTTGGATGGTCTTTTAGGGAGGGATTGGATTGGTTTTTTCAAACTCTTCAAAACCCAACCCTCACTTTTGTTTCCATGGGATTTATTAACGAATCTAATTTATACCCGTGTTTGGTATGTAATATATAGATATACGGGACCTACGGATGTATCACTATTATCATCATAAATTTGTCCTATAAATGACTATATTACCCATTGACTAATCCAATCTATACTCATGTTTGTTTAACTCAAGGGTACAATTGACATTTGCCTTACTAATTTGAGTATGGCTTGACCGAAACCCACCCATCCATGGGTTTGATGAAATCTACATTCAAAGGTTTAAGGTATCGGACCAGTTACGGGCCAGGATTGCTATCCGTTCTTGAAAAAACCATCAAAACAAGGATTTTGAAAATCTATTGGACTATTTTTCTCAAACCCATCTTATCAAAGTCTTTTATATCCACTTACCAAACAACCCCTAAGGGTTCAAATCTCATACTAGTATAACAAGTCAATAGTCATGAATTGAATGCAAATGACTATATTGTTGTTTTTAATTTATAAAATTCATATATTTTATCTAGCTGAGTACATTCAATCTTTTTTTTTTTTTTGTGGAAAAATTGTGTTGGTCATTCAATCTCACCATCTCTTTTGTCAAATGCATTCGTATGTGTATCATGAAAAGGTCAAGAGGTGTAACTAAATATCACTTAGTTATCTGATGTCAATGGAATAGTCGACGTAAACTTAAACATCATGTAGTATATAATATATATATATATATATTTGGAAGCAGGGGCGGAGCAAAGATTTTCTCTCGAAGGGCTAAAAATAGTGGTATAATAATATAGTTTTTACTCGATGTGAATCATTAATGTTATGACATTTACATGCATAAAATATATAAGAATTAATATCATATAATCATTATTTTTAATAGAATGAATAAAGCTAATTGAAACTAGTTGAGTCAAATCAATTGCACCATTAATAATTTAACAAATTCTAAAATTTATACATTTACAATACCAAAATTTAACTATTTATGCAAAATATCACAATTTTAATAGTTAATGGTTCAACATGGTCTAGTCAATAGTAGAAAGAATACAATAAAATAAAGATTATAATTTAATGTATAAATTATAATTTTAAGAATTCGAAAGATATATAAAATATGATCAAAACATAATATTAAGGGTATAATGTTTAATTTCAAAAAGTTTAGTTGAGGGGTCATGGCCCTCTTGGGCCATAACATAGCTCTACCACTGTTTGGGAGTAAATTATGACTTAAAAAAGATTGAGTTATGACACTATTAGTCAAATTACAATTCAAATAACTCTATTTTGATACCAACTCACTTTGATTTTATAGTAATTAAAGGTGAATATAGTAGCATTATTCAAGAATTAAATGGCGAAAACCCATCCACATGCATTGCGACGGCACACGTACTTTTGTCGCCGTGTCACCGACGTTTACGTTTTTGACTCCTATTATGTGAATGTGACGACAAAATCTTTGTAAACTGTACAAAAGCGCTTAGCTGTAAGCGTCGTCCTTTATACGTTGGCTTATCAACGGATTAGATTTGGATTTATTTAAATTTAAATTAAATTAAAAAAATTGTTATTGAATTCAATCCGCTTACCCGATGGATAAAAAATATTAGTTCATGTCCAAATTCGTTTATAATCGGACATCCGATCTGATTACCTGATTTGATCCATAATGGTATTTTATCAAAATTTTATTAAATAATATTTTTTTAGATCAAATACAAATAATTAATATATATATATATATATATCTATGTGTGTGTGTGTGTTATATGGTAAATGCTATGCTAGGTTACTTGGACCGTTTTTAAGAAACTTATTAAAGTCTACCTAATTTTATATTATAAATTTTTGACATTATCTTGAGTGAATCACATTGATTCCACTAGTATGATATTTCATTCGGTAGTTAGGTTCCAACTTTTTTTTCTAGAAATTTTAAATGATGAATTGAATTATTATTATTATTATTTTGTACAGAGTATCTAGACTTGCGCCGACTACCTTCAAATTCGTTCTTGTGAGACAAAATTTACGGGGAATTTATTTTTTCTACATATTTCCTAAGGCTATGTACTTTAGCGTGGGTTTTACTGCAATTGGACCTTACCGTGGGCTACTAATATACTAAAATTGGGCTTCGTTGATCCACTGAAGTTGACCCTAGGGTCGTCAGTAAATCAGCTTTTCTTGATGCTTTTTGTACGTCGTAAATCTGCAGCAACAACGATAGTCTAATAGAGACAGAGATAAACCGTAAAGAAGTGTGTTTCCTAGCACTAGAGACATAGTAAGATTGATGGTAACTAAGATGAGAGAGTTTTATGTAGTACTCTTTGAGAATCCTTCTATTTCTATATGCTTTAACCTTGGAATCTTACATGCATTTGTTTTTCTTATGTTCTGTTTCTTTTCTTTCCAATTACTTCCTTTGTTTTTCTCTTTCATATTGCATTTGTGTTTCAATTGACGTTACTAAAATGTTGCTTTTAATTCCATTTTTATGGATTCAAAATTCAAACTTTACTCATTATTTTAGTGTCACGTCATTTGATTTTTATTATTAATTCGGTTTTTTGGCCGGAGAAACATTACTCGACTTTACAAGTCTAAGTAGTTTTTTTCTACTTAATTCAACTCCTTTGTTATTCGGATGTTGACCCGGATAACCCGTTTAACAAAAGGTCATATTATTGCATGGGTTTCATGTGCTAAACGGGTCCATTATTTTTGGAAAATAATAATAATAATTGTGTATCATAAACATGTTTAACGGTTTTATGTAAAAATCAGAGGGTGACAAACTTGATAAACTTACTCGTCAACATATCATTGACCTAGGAAGCACGGATATGATACAAGATACAGGTACGATACGATACAGATACGGTGATACGATAAAATTTTAAAAAATAGAATACAAGTACGGCCGTGATATATATATATATATATATATATATATATATATATATATATATATATATATATATATAACTTTTAGAGATTCTTTTATAATGATACACGACATTAACAATTTTTTATTTGAGCAATGCTATTGAAACTTAATTTACAAACCTAATTTGTTCACTTAATTCACTATCACCGTTGAATTGACCGTAGGCTCCATAAAATATTGAAACTTGGTGTTGATCCAATGGTTCCACTGAAACCACATCATTATGTTAGCAAATTAGGTTAGTTTTTTGGTCCAAATAGTATTACTCTTTATTTTGAAAAAGTTGTCTATCGTCTTACTATTGTACATCTACAAAGTGAACTCGATTTATTAAAGGAATAAGAACTAACATTTAACTATATTGTTTGCTTAGAAGTATTTGTTGCTAAGATTATAAAATAATCAATTCATTTAAACTCTTTGAACATGTGATAATGAATAATACTTAAAAAATACTTATATATTTTCGCGAAGTATCTATATATTTTATTTATTATTGAATACGTTTGGTATATATGTGATACATATTTTTGAATATTCGACGAGTATTGTATTCAATGCGATATTTAATATGAATACATCAATTTTAATGAAATATTCGTGCTTCTTAGGTCATGACTATGCATGCACGAGTACATATTTTACTGTTAATCTATTTTTTTTTTTTTGGTCAGACCATCCGGTATCCGAAAGCCACTTTGAGCTCCGACTAATCCGGATTCGAGTCGGGTAGGACCACATGGGCGGCAAAGCTCTCCCTACCGAGCGCAGCTGCGTTCCCAAGACTCGAACTCGAGACCTTGGTTAAGCTAAAACAGTCCCTTACCAACTGATCTAAGGAGACAATCAATATGAGAGTTAGGTTTAACACTCTTAAAGAGGCTTTGATTAAAAGCTTAATATATATTATAATTAGCTTAGACCAAGTCTATAAATTCCACAGCCATATTCATTAGTTTTCTTCACAGTACACAGCGACTTTCACCATCTCTCTCTCTCTCTCTCTCTCTCTCTCTCTCTCTCTCTCTCTCTCTCCTAAAACATGGATAAAAAACCATGCAACTCCCAGGAAGCTGAAGTGAGGAAAGGGCCATGGACCATGGAAGAAGACTTGATTCTGATCAACTACATCGCTAATCACGGTGAAGGTGTTTGGAACACACTGGCCCGATCTGCTGGTAACCAACCATTTTCACTGTTATTTTTCTCCTGTTCATGAGGTTTAATTAGTTAGTCCATCAAGCAGAAACCCTAAAAAAAGTTATATTATTTTGATCGATTACCTTTTCAGGTCTGAAACGTACCGGAAAAAGTTGTCGTCTCCGGTGGCTGAACTACCTCCGACCTGACGTTAGGAGGGGAAATATTACACCAGAAGAGCAACTCTTGATTATGGAACTTCATGCTAAGTGGGGAAACAGGTGAGTGCATGGTAGGAGTAGGACAAGCAGATGTAGTTATGGAATTCTTACATAACCAGAAGAAAAGAAGAACAGATAAGATTAGAGAAGAAAGAGTAAGAAAGAAAAAGAAAAAAATTATGAAATCTTTGTCAAGCCCATCAGGCCCTCACACGTTTATTGCGTGTGTGTGTGTGTGTGTGAGAGAGAGAGAGAGAGAGTGATTGATTTTGCAACGCGGAACTGCTGAAGTTATAACACTTTTGCTAAGGAATCAAAGGAAAACGTGGGGAATTAAAGTCCATCTGTCCATGGCTATGAAAAATGAGCTAGTAGTTGAAAGACACACAACTCCTTAAAGATTTCATGGACACCAAAAATCCTTGTACTCTCCTTTCCTTTTCCTTTTTCTCTCTCTTAACCCGTGTACAGTTTTCCTCCTTTTTTCATCACTTCATCATCTGATATTTTTGTGCATGCTAACATTGATGAGGCTGGCTCATATCATTTGCGATAGAACTGTCTTTCATGTACTACATATAGAAGATCTCATCGAATCTCTTGGAGCACTTCATGTTCATAAGGTCCCCCACGTTTTCTTTCCCTTTCCTGAATTCCTCTTACAAGCAACCTATTTTAGAAACCCCATCACAATTTTTTATTTTTTTTTTCTATTCTTGCTGAGTTTGATCTAGTTTGATGATCACCTTGCATAAATGCCTGATCCCCACTCCATGATATCGTTTTGATCCACAATCAATGACCAAACTATTGTACTTTTCAAGCTTTGTTATGTTTATGCTGTGGTTTCTAAGTTATTTTTCGATTTATTCGTTATTTACATGAAAGCATAGTTTAAACTCACGTTATTTAACGTAACCATGTTTGCAAAGCACTTTTTCAAGTCTTTTCAATGAATCATGTCTTGCGATTACTTTTTTACTCTAAAACACATTTTTATATTGAAAAACACGAGTATAAACAATGTTTTTTTTTTTGAAATGCATAACTATTCAATAACTGGTGAATATTCTTCTTTTGAAAACGAATAGCATCAGCACCTTGTGTGCTAAAAATAGTAATACAGTGTCAATCATATGTACAAAATGTCTTGCATTACAGCTGTGGATATAGGGCACGTTTTCAACGTGGGGGCAAAAATGTATTGGACAGTAGAGAGTTTCCATTCTGAGGTGAACCCATTTGAGTTAAAACACATGTTAGGCCCTTCCTATCAGCTGAAAGAGAATTCCCCAGTTGGCTTTATTGAAGTAGACAGGTACCCTAGTGTTTGGCGTTTCAAGAAAAAAAGTTCATTTCGAAGCCTAAATCAACCCAAAAATTCATACCCCGCAGCCTCTGCATATACCCCAGAATCAGTCTTTGAAAACAGTGGAAGAACGGCAATTGTGGGTCGTTTTGGTAAATGATATGGATACGGATACGAATACGTGATGCAACACTTTTTTAGGTACACAATATGATGAAAGTAGACTTAGTTGGTACGGTATTTTAAATCGTAATTCATTTTGGAAGTCTTATCTAGAACGTTTTCACCACTATATACCATTATGTATCATAGATCATCCATGCACTAAATCATTAGTTACCATTTAGTTTATATTTGTGCTTGATTTTTTATTATCTAAAATAATACATAATTATAAAACTATATACATGCAGTTAATTAATATGTATTTATATTTGTGCTACATGTACAATTTGGAATAGTATATTTTGGTGATTTGAATTGTGAACCCACCCTGTTTCGAATCGATGTACCCAGATCGTGGTTCGTCAAAAGTTTAAAGAATTCTGGTAACTATGGGCAGAGCATAGTTGCACCATACGTGACCTATTTTGTTTGAAGTCATGCAATAATGTATTTGATGACTTTGTAGGTGATGGTTAGTCCTTTTAAACAAAGAGTTGTTTGAGTTCGATTTAGCAGCAGCTCCGTTTTAGTTTGTTCCTATGGGAGATGAATGGAATATGATCGTGTTCAAGTCAAGACCAAGAAATAATGTATCGCTTGACTAGATATGTTCAAGCTCAATTCGGGTGTCATACAACATATAAAAATTTTCGAAGGTTTAGAATAGGTATATTGGACATTGACAAAATTATTAGAAGTGGTTCAGTGGTCAAGTATGTCCTCTTACAAGTAAGAGGTATCATGTTCGTCATTATTTCTCACACTCCTTAGGGATCAATCACTCTTGTTCCTCAGAAGACATGACATTAAATTACCTCAAGTTCCAGTACTATCTTGATATAACGGTACGATTATTACAAATTTGAAAACCAAATACTAGTTATCTTTTTTTTTTATATCTTTGTTGTCTTAGTAAATCACCGTAGTACTACTATGTTCATGCACTAAACTAATGTTATACCTTGTGAAAGTTACCTCTCCAAATAAGAAGGTAAATCTATGGACAACGACCTATGAGATTACGTTTCGTGAGATATTCAAAATTTTAATCTTACCCTCACGACAGATTTATAAGTGGTTGATCTACCACTAAGTTAACCTTGGGGTTTAATAGTAGTTGTCTTACGATATGCTTATTCATATCAATAAGATGTTCACAAAACTTTGAAACTTTAAATGGATTGTTGTCCTACATTTTTTTTTCGACGGTTAAGGATGTTCGGATCAGTTTACACGAACTATAAATCATTTTCTTCTCTGGTCCGGTTAAAGTTAGACCATCCACGCCAAGACTAGGGAATTCATGAGAGATAATCCTTCGTGGCCTAGTCTCAAGAGATTGCCTAAATTCAAACTCAGAACGTCTGATTTTACAGATCGTTCTTGCAACCACTTGAACTACTTTTTAGGATTGTTATCTTACATTCACACACTCAACACTTTACTCTTCATATATTTTGGCTTTTCAATCACAACTCACAAAACAATTTGATGGTGACACAGGTGGTCGAAAATTGCAAAGCACCTGCCAGGAAGAACCGATAACGAAATAAAGAATTTCTGGAGGACAAGGATTCAAAAGCATATGAAGCAAGCAGAAACATTCACTGGACAAATTTCAGAGCACAATGATCATCATCATCAAGCAAGCACAAGCCAGTTGTGTGGTGGTGGTGTTGTGGATGCAGTAGTTGAAACCTACTCTCCCTCGTCTTACCCAGGGAATGATTTGGAGACTTTCCCAGGTCCGTTTCCAACTGAATCAAACGACAACATCTGGTGCATGGAGGATCTCTGGTCTATGCAATTACTTAATGGAGATTAAATATAATATTATAATTATCGAAAATTATATTGTGGATCACAGTACTAAGTTTGTCTGCCCGTAAATGAAACTTTGGCATCATCCATGTGCTAGTTTCCAACTAAGTATTATTGACTGTAAAACAATACATCTTCTTATATATATTTATAGTTAAATTGGAGTAATGTGATATGTCTTTGAGGTAAGTTGAGGAAAATGAATTAGAGTGTAAATTTTTACATGCTTTGCTCTGTATACACGTTATAAATTACAGAAAAGTGGCGGGAAAGACAACGATACCACCTTGAATATTGTATGAGCAATGCTACATGTACTTAAAAAATAGACTTAAAAACTAGACTTGATAATTATAATCATTGATTTCACTGTGGGTCTCAACATTTATTGGGATCCACTATATATTCAATGATTGAGATTATCAAATCTAATTTTAAGTTTAGTTTTTAAGTCCACCTAACATTACTCATATTGTATTGAAAAAATTGATAAAGTTTACGATTTGATTGGGAGTTATGACTCAATTAGATCTAAAAAGATTGGGATTACACCCAATGTAAATTTTCGGATCTATAATAATCCACTCAAGTAAGTTATAATCTCTCACCGATTTAATTTAGTAATTTTTTCTCATTAAACCGTAACTTTTAGTACGATACTGAAAGTTAGTTTTAGTATGATAACTTTTCTATGGTGAAAATATATCTTTATCACTTTCCGAAAGAAAATATATCTTTATCAAGGTCATGCTCCTGTGAAAATACTTGCATTAAAAATCACTAGACAAATGGTACAAACATTTTCAAAAGGGACGATGAGATGTATGCCTCAATCCATTATCTCGAACCTACTTGTACTATAAAAATGCTTTATATGCACCTTTCCTCGATATAACGTAATCCCTCGCATATTCTGCTTTATTAGCTTATGATTTGATCGTTGGTAAGTCTTCATATGATAGATACTTGCGCGCCGTGATTGGGCCGTCAGAATCTTGCCGTCATCATAATCGCATTAAGGTTGATTTTGTAAATATATATTTATTTATTTAGGGTGTGTTTGATAACGTTTTTATTTTTATATTTTTTTTTATAAAAAATCAGAATTAAATTTTATTTTTCTTGTAATAAAAATTAAAAATATAAAACATATTTGATAGTCATTTATATTTAAAAAAATGTGAAAACAAAAATAAAAATTTTGTTTGGTATTATACCAAAAATTCACCACCCAACCCTACTGACCACCCAAAACCACCACCCATTACCGCTGATCACCCAACCCCACCACCGAAACCCACAACTCACCCCCACCACCACCGAAACCCCACCACTGAAACTCATCACCACAACCATCGAAGTCCACCATTACAACCTCCGAAACACAACCTCAATCCAACCACCGAAACCCACAACCCACCCCCACCACCACAACCACCGAAACCCACTACCCACCCCAAAAACCCACCCCTGAAACTCTCCAGCAAAATCCACCACCCAACCCAAAAACCCACCATTAGAGAAGGGCGAGAGAAAGAGTGAGTCGAGAGAGACCATAGACCTAAAAAAATGGAGTGATTGGCGATGGCGATGGCGATGGCTTCGACTTCTTCTTCGTCGTTGGCATCGAGAGAGAGAGACGACAGACAGAGAGGGGTGAAAGAGAGATGATTTTTTATACCCAGCAATAAAATCTATTTTTTGTTGCTAGGGAGGATCGAAACCAATACCTCATTAAAAATCGTGCGCGTTTTTTTTTTGGATGTTTTCAAAAACATCATTTTGGATATTTTCATATTTTAACCTTCGTCTTTAAAACGGAGATGTTAAAAAAAAAACAAAAACATTCACCAAACATATTTTTGTTTTTTTTAGCCATAAAATGAAAACAAAAACGAAAGAAAAAAAATAAAAACAGGTTGTTACCAAACGCCACCTTAATGTTTACATTATTACTGTTAATTTAAAATATACGTGGTTAAGACCATCCTAGAAAAAATGTAAGGTCAACCTCATACCTAACGGAGTCTGTAGTGAGCAGACACTTGGAAAGGCCGGGTAGCCATTGTTGGCAAATTCAATCTTTGCTTTCCTTTTTTGCTGTATTTGTGCATTGTTTGCAAAGATGAAGTCCGACGTGAGCCTAACTCTTGAGTGCTCTTAAGGAAGTCTTCACATGGTCCCTAGCTATATGTTCACATCGACTTCTTCCACATGTAACCACATGGTGGCTTTCCTTTTTGGTTAACATATTAAAGCGATATCAACAACTACACACAAAGCCTGCTAATTTTAGACATAATTAGAGAATTTGACACGTAATTTATATGAAATTAGTAGATTAGAGTAATAAACAAGTGGACCTTTTAAACCTGTTTCTCAAATGAGTGAACGTGAACCCAGTTCGACCCAATCCATTGACAACCATACAAGAATGTCTTATTTGCTCGTAAAATAAGAGTGAAAGCAAAGCCATAGTCCCGAGTCTTGTAATTGCATAAGATTTAGGCTTAGTCAATGCACATCGTTTCCTCTGATCGAGTCCTAAGTGAATTTTACATTACATCCATTAATTTGATATTTCGTGTTTAGAACGATTCTCAAATTTCAAAAAAAATAAAGAAAAAAGAAGAAGGACAACAAAAGCCATTGAACAGTTCATGTGGGGCTTTTGCTCATATGGACAAACTTTGTAATGGGTAAAACATAGTGTCTCGTATGTTACATTGATGCCTCTCGAGCATGGTTGAAACTATCGGTCGATATAAATACGAATTAGTTGAATTGAATCCGATTCAACACCTTCCGAGTTGATACCACTCCACGTTACATATAAATTACGAGTCTCATACATTTCGGCCGAGTCGTCCGAGCTGTTTTAGAATCAATCTCAAGTTGTCGTCACTGAATTGGCAGATACTATTCCGCGACACTGCGATATAACATAAATTTCTCGTCATGTTCAATTTTTTCTTTTTGGTCATATTAGTAAATACCGCGACGCCTCAATGTAACTCAAACCACTCTGAATGGATCACAGATACCACAGGCTTAAGCCATGCTCTCCAGCTGGTGGCTGTGCATTCTGGCCATATTCTTTGTATGTACAGATGGCTTTGGTGCCTCTATGACTCTGGTTTCAAACAACTATTGGATTTTCTTCTAAGATAGAGTAAGTTAGGCCTTGTGACGACTAGCTAGCATTATAATGAACTCATAAATGGTTACTTCACGGCATGAACATATATATACTCTCCAACCGAACAGGATGATTGAAAAAAATCTATGTACAAATTCAATATTATAATTAAAAAAATTTAAGACTAAGTTACAAATCAATAAATTTAAATATTGGTGATTAATCGTTAAAAACTTGTAATCGAATCCAACTCGATCTCATTGACTCAAAACTAGGTCTATTTGGATCAAAATTTTCAATATGATATACAACAAAGTGACCGCCCCCCCCCCCCCAAAAAAAATTCCAATCACGAGAACCTCAAATCACATCGCCTCTCTTTCACTCTCGAGAAAATATTCATTGTAACAGTTACACCATATCAGCATTGTCATGTGGTGTAACCGTCCAATGAAAACTCACCAAATAAAAAATGTGGAGCCCACTTACTCAAATAACTACTCCTCCATGTAAGATAATAATTGTCCTATATAAAAAAATATGATTATCTTGTTCACTTATTTATTTTTTGTTGGACGATTACACCATATAATAATAATAATAATGTAATGTAATCATTACACTGAACATTTACTCCTCACTCACACACACACGCACACAATGTGGAATCTATAAGGAGGCATGATGATAATGAATCTTGAGAGTCTTACATAGAAAAAGATAAAAAGAAAGTTTGTTGTGGGCTTTCAATGTTACCAAAAACATACGAAAGGAACTCTTTCAAATATGGCCCGCTTGTTTTTATTAGTCACATGCTGAAACCATTGGGAACTGTGCACATGAAAGATAAGGAAAGAGCACATGGTGGGTCGGTTCGTAAAATGTGAATACAACATTGAAATATCCAAAAATACCAACTGGGGACATTATTTTATATCTAATTCAATTTAGGCCCACTAAATGTCTTCAAATTTGAGGGTAGTGGTTAACTTAATAGCCACCGCCCCAATTGTTAAATTTTAAGGTCGTGGATTCGAATTTTATCGTTTTCCTCCATCTCTGATAGTGATTGACAAAAAAAATGTCTTCAAAGCTGGATTATTGGGCTTTAATATGGGCCTACTAAAAGGATTTCATTACCATATGGGCTCGTTTGGTAGACGTATTATGAGGGAATTAAATATTGGATTGTACTATTTTTTATTTAATCGGGTCTTATACTTTGTTTGGTAAACAAATTTGATACCGTATTTAATTTCAAAAACGTATACTAATCGTATATTTTTCGTATATTTTTTATACGTTAGACCTGTATTATGGAGGTATTTTAATACCACCAAAAGTGGTGGTATTATAATCCAACTCAAACGTATTATTTTACACATTTACCATTATAACCCCCCAACTAATAAAATCAAACTGTCATCACTGTAACAAACACTGATTGAGGATATTTTTGTTAATTCAACATTAATACGATAAAATAATTCATTAACCAAACAACCAATTGGATTAAATAATTACTATCCAACGTTTATGTTTTGTATTACCAAACACTAGATAAAATTACGTATTATTCTAATACTCTATTTAGTCTTGTCTTTTGTCATTCTGTATTGTATTAGACCAGATTATTTTATTTAATACATCAATTTTTAATACGGCAACCAAACGAGCCCTATGATTATTAATTAATGAGTTTTATAATGCTAACGATCCAACGAAGGGATTGCTACAAATTGACAAAAGTAATAGTATAGTTAAAATGTATTTAACTTTTTTTTTAGTTCAACGGTCAGGGGCGTCCAAGCCAATTTATGCACACCTCAATTAATTTCTTCTCCGATCTGATTAAAAATAAATTATCCACGCCGGAACTAAGTCCTTCCTACATTCATTTAACCTTTTATCCAAGGCAAAGTGACCCATGCATGGGTTAACATGATCGGCAACCATGACCAGGGTTTAAGGTGGGCTTGGCCCGTTCGAAATTCAACTAACAATTTATTATTTCTGGGCTGAGTTATCATACTAAATTCCGGTGGGCCTAAAATTCAACCATTTTAATGACGTGTTATTTGTTTTTTTTTTTTTTGAAAATATAAGCAACAAATATAAGTTAAAAATGTAACATTTGTTTTACGTTAGGCCAGGGACGGCCCGATATAATTGGAGGCCTAAAGCAACCAATATTAAATAGATTTTTTATTTTTAAAAAATAATTTAAATATTTTTTTTACCTTTTTGAGATGAAAATTGTTATTACATTTTTTATTAAGTTTGGCTAACATTTTTTTAATTGACTGAATAATTAATTCGTTTAGCCTTTCTTGGATTGAGATCCTGTCTATTATTTTTTTCACACAATTTTACTAAATGGTAGATCACATATCATGTGTTCACGTGAGACCCATTATGTGGACCATTCACTCGTACACGGTGAGTGATCTACTATTGACTAAAATTGTGTGAAAAAGTAATGAGGTTGATCTAGATCCGCCTTTCTTATATATACTCGATCTTATAGAGAATTTTATTAGTTTTAATTTTGAAAAGTTTTCATATATAAAAGAAAATGTTACAGCATATCAATAATATTCTGTAAAAAAATACATTCAAAAAAGAATCTATTATTTTCATATAATTTAGTATTTCAAGTAGAATGTTTTCTTTTGTTTATAAATTTTTTGTTAAAATATTTAAGTCTAAAAACTAATCTAGACCATCGATAGTAGAGAAACATTTGAAAATTTTTCATATTCCGTTTTCAAATTAAATAGAAAATCACAATTTTTTAAAAGAAAGAGATTTATTGATATTTTTATTGAGATTCCTCAGTACATTGTATTTGTCTCGTCATTGATATTTTTATTAATTTTTTTTCTCTACAAATTGTTAGTTATTTATGAAATATAAGTTTGGTCGGTTTGAAATGAGATAGAGAAAAATTGTACATTTTGAAAGAGAGTGATGTATGTTTAATTTGAAAGGAACTTGTAGATTTTTTTTTTCATTAAACATATTTGTTTTAATTTCAAATAATGAGTTGGACTCTTGGGCCCAACCCTGTTTAGCATTTCTTAGTTTTTTTTTTTTTTGGTCAAGTTTAGCATTTCTTAGTTGGTTAGGATTTTTTAGGGCTTATTTATATGGTCAGAATTTTTTAATTAGATCATACTTTAAGGATATGAAATTTGAGGGCCTTCCTTCGTGGGTGAGGCTTAAAATCCCTGCTTCAATTCCTATACTGTTGGGCTGGTTCTGCTATAGGCAAAATACTTTTCATTTTCATCCCACAAGTTTATATATATTACTTGTATATCAAGATTCGTATAAACTATGTTTGAAGAAATAGTTATTACATACATTTTTTTTGTATATCAAGATTCGTATAAACTATGTTTGAAGAAAAAGTTATTACATACAATTTTTTTTTTTAGCTTCTAAGTAAAATAAATTTTGGTGCAAAAACCAAATCAAGCAATTCTTTAAATAAAAAATTCCAAAGTTTTCAACAAACTTGTATAAGCCAGGTTTGTTTATGGGTCAAGTCAACTTTGTATTTTATTTTATTTCATTCTACAAGATGTAAGCATAGTTGAAAATAGTGGCACTAGAAAGCTTTTCTTAAGCGAAGTATTACATAGAAGCAACTGGCCTATGACTTCCTAGTGTTTATAATATTGGGCATATTTCAAGCTGATTTTTTAGGTAAAAAATTACGAATTGAAAAGTATTGTAAAAAAATCAGAGTTAAAAAAATCTTCTAAGATTATATGGGGTGTTCTATAAAAAACTAAAAAAGTCCGTTTGGAGTGACTTTTTAGTTTTTTTGATTTTAAAATAAAAAATATTTACATATATGTTTAGATTATGCTTTGTAATTTTCAAAATTTTTTATGTCACTAACAATATTTATAATTCTTTGATTCCTTTATTTTTGATTTGCCATTTGTAATTCTTGTTTTTGGTTAGGGGTAAGGATGGAATAATAATATTATTATTTTATGAATATAATAAATTAAAAATTTATGTGAGATCCGTGACAAAACTCTAAAAAATCAAAAGAAAAGTTCATAAAATCAACTTGTTAATCAGCCTAAATAAATCTTTTTAGATCCAAAAAACTGCTGCATAAGTTGATAAGAAAGCTAAGGTCCAAACAAACCTGACTTAATTTACTCTAAAACCCTTAAAAACTACTTATTTAAGGTAACTCCAAACACACGACAAAAATAAAATAAAAAACTATCTCCAAACAAATTCATTATATTACAACCATTGACAATTTGAAATCACAGTATTTTTCATCTCCACGGAACACAAGACAATCAAACTTAGGGGTACCACTTTTAACAATTGTCATGAATCACAATACAAATTCGATATGACATGTTCAATTTATAACAATGTATACCACTCATGTTGTAGTTAGAGACCGACTTTGGTAGTTATTCACATCGTAGCAACGAAAGATTCAATTCAAGTTAAAATTGTGAAAAAAATTGATGTAACATTTGCTAATGTTTTCTGTAAGTATTCTTTTAACAAATAACTAATTTCATAAAAAAAATAAAAAAATATATTTAATTACTAATAAAAAAAGCATAAAACCAAAGCATTAGCCTAAAAGGCGATGTTCTAACTCAGTTTAAGTTATGGTGACCAGTCGTTGAATTCGAAAATTAGTCGGTGTAAGTTTAAACACTCTTTAATAAAAAAAAAATCGAAGCATTAGGGAAAAAAGGAAACAAAAAAAAAGGAACAAACTCAACAATAAGAGAAAGAGGATAACTTGAAAACAAAACACATCCATACAATTTCTCATGTGTTGTGGGAATTAAACAGAAAAAAACCACATGGGGTGGAGATATGAAACCTCATCCACAATTCAGTTGAACGAGGTGCTACCAAAAACCAGTAGGCTCTGACACAATCAACCCTCCAGACAATGAACCAACCCGACTTTTTTATTTTTTTTCATCACCTCTCGCAATCCCAATGCAAGTATATCCACATACTATCTTGTCATGACTCAATCGTAACGTGGCAAACATATAAGCGGCAATGTTTTTATTTAAATTTTTTTTTTTTTGTTGCGGGGGGTGTTCAAGTTAATACAGATTACTCTCTTAAATGTTGAAATCGGCCAACGTAACTCAGACTAATTTTAATGATATATCTCCTGAAGAACAATGATTACTGATCCTTAGAGAGTGTGAAAAATATCGAAGGTAAGACCTCTTACTTATAGAAGATAAATTTAAAAATTGAATCACCTCTAAAAATTGACAAAGATTTAATTTTGTTGATGTTATTAAATATTATTATGGTATCAAACCCAAAATTGTAATAAATAATTAAGTTATTTTAAGGTTGTAATAGATAGAGTTAGAGCAGTAAATCTTATAAAAATACAAAGCGAAAGTCCGACGCTAATCTAGACGCTCCTCTAGACTATGATCTCATTTGTTATGCGAATTGCTTTAAATTGAATTAATGATCGACCTCATATATTAATAGAACTTAACAAAATTAAATAAATTTGATCAAAAAAATAAAAATAAAATAAAGATCAATTAAATTAATTTCAATTTATTAATGTCAATATTAAAAGTTAAAATTTATTAGATTATACCTTTAATCTCATTGAATCTTATCCTAAATTTTTTTGGGGGAGGGAGAGAGAGAGAGAGAGGGGCATGGTAGTAAAAGGTGCAAAAATATCATCATCCTCTCAACCAGCCCACAAATGAAGAAATAATGGGACGACTTGGGCCGAAGGATTGAAAATGAATGATCTCTATTATTTCTCCGATTCGAAGTGTACTCGGAGCTGAGTATTATCCCAAGAAATTCTAGAGAGAGAAACGCTGTTTATTTGGAGAGAGAAGAGCGGGGAATGGGAAGAGCGTTTGTGTATGTGATACTTGGGGGAGGAGTCGCAGCTGGATATGCAGCTCTTGAATTCGTCAAGAAAGGTGTCTCTCATGGTGAACTCTGCATCATATCTGAAGAACCTGTATATTACTCCTCTCTCTCTCTCTCTCTCTCTCTGTATGCATATTTTATCATTTGTTTTCCTTTTTCTGCTATTAGATTCTTATCTCGTGTGTAATATGCTTTTATTGGTTAGTTAATTACTTCATCATATTCCGAACTCGATTCAGCGATAGAATTTGATGGATTTAGAGCTTGACATTGCTATGAGCTGTTCAAATTTCAAACATGACGTTGCATTAGTATATTCAACTCGGTCGGCGTCCTTTTTTTTTTTTTTTTGTTTCTTCCTTTCTGTTTTGATTAGGTTGTTTTGCTCAATTCTTAGTACCATTTGACTTGGATTTCCTAGATATTATTTCTTCTGAATTTGGATCTTTCCCTTTTTTGAAAAGTGATTTGGAATTTTTTTTTGCAATTAGGTTTGTGAGAAATTCTGACCAAATTTGTTAGTGCTAGCTCTGCTTTTATAAAATTTAGATGCAGTTGCAATCAATTCGATGTCTAAACTTCTGTATTAGTTCAATCAACACTCTCCTCTCTGTAGAACTGCATAGCGAAATGGAGAGAGAGAGAGAGAGAGAGAGAGAGAGAGAGAGAGAGAACAGTGAGACTTACAAAAAAGTTGTAATTGTTACTGACGACAGATTTAAAAGATAGTGTTGTGTGTATTTGTTGCAGAAATAGTTGAGTCACTAAGAAAAGTAGTAGCCAGTGGCCTCCAATCACCTTACATGTATTCATGGTTCAACCAAGTAGGTTAAAAAATTTGCATTTTTTTTTTGTTGAAGTCTCAGATGAATGGACAAACTGTTAACTTCGGGCAGTACGTAATTCATATTCACATGGTTAGACTAATTCTCAGATTTTTTTTTTAGTTTTAGGCTTAACTAACAAATTTTGATCACTCTTTTGATCTTTCAAATGATGTGCTGAACTTGTGGACAAGGTTTTCTCATAATGGTTGACAAAGCTGGATACTCCTAAACTGCTGCCATATGTTCTGCAGGTTGTGCCTTATGAGAGACCTGCACTAAGCAAAGGTTTTTTACTACCAGAAGGTATCATCTTCTCACCGTAAGTCATATGTTAACTGTGTGTTTTTATATTTTTCATCAAAGATATATGACATGTCTCAATAGCTAAAGCAAGAACACCTTGAGATTCACTAATATGAATATTATTATTCCCCATATAGATTAGTTAGATTCGTAGAATAGAAGAAGAGCTTGTATCATGTCTCCTTAAATTCACTCACAAATCAGTAACCCCCATCATGGAAGTTCTTTCCTTGCCTGATACATCACCTTTGGGCTTTTGATAGCCATGTTTGTTTGTTAGTCATGTAGTTTGATTGGCTATTTACCTATTGGAAATTGTGAAAAATAAAGGACTAACCATTAAATTAACAAAGTTTCTTACTTTCCCTCGTATCCTCTATCAACTCTACATATTTTCCATGGAACCGAAACATGGAATAGCTTAACTGGAGAAATGAAATAGTTTGAACAGGTTTCATGTCTATTTTACGCTTTCTTCCTATTTCTTTATTGGCCTGTTCGTTGTTTAATTATTCATATTTGCTGTGATATGCAGCTCCTGCACGCCTCCCTTCATTTCACACTTGTGTAGGTTCCAATGAGGAAAGGTTAACTCCAAAATGGTACAAGGAAAATGGTAATTGTTCTCTTACTATGCTGACTTGAATCCATATGATAATGCTAATGTTATGAGAAACTGTTGGTTATTTATTACCACAGTTTTTCTCCTATGCTATATTTATTGATGCAAGTGTCTTGGTAACTTTTTTGAATCAGCATCGTTGTTTGTTTTTCTTTGCTTTTTGCCAAGTACCCTTCTTTTTTTTTTAACTCTTGGTTGTGATCAAAATGTCGATCAATCAATGGAAGAGAGAAATTAATATTAGTAACACTGTCGAAGTGGTTATTATGACATCAATGTTCAATATCAATCTGTATGTTTCAATAATGGTGGTTTGGGGTTTAGAATATGAATTTTGGTTTACATGGTTGGCCATAGGAGCAAGATAACAGTCTATGTACTTCACATTTTCCTTATTACAGTATGTGATACTTGGAGTCTGGATGTTTGTTTCCAGGAATCGAACTGGTTATTGGAACTCGAGTGAAGTCTGCTGATGTGAGGCGGAAGACATTGTTGACAGCAACAGGAGAAACTATAAGCTACAAGATTCTCATCATTGCAACAGGTGCTCGGGTACTGAAATTTGATCTTGAAATTTATTAATGCCTTATGTTTCACTAGAAAGGCAATTGACCTCATTTGCAATAGCTGAATGCATTTTAAAAATAAAGAAAGTGATATTCCTTCGGAAAAATGTCAGTGCTCAGCTTGCCACAGGCATGATTTCAGCACTGACTTTGGACTTTGTGACCTCAACTGTTTCAATTCAGAATTTAATGACAAGTTTAATGCCTAAAAGAAAGAGATTTATTGAGCTCGTTGATAACATTTAATTTGGATGTGTGGAGTATAGGCTTTGAAGCTTGAGGAGTTTGGAGTGACTGGTTCAGATGCTGAAAATGTGTGTTATTTACGCAATTTGGCTGATGCAACGAGGCTCGTCAATGTGATGCAATCCTGTAGTGGTGGAGATGCTGTTGTCATCGGTGGTGGCTACATAGGAATGGAATGTGCCGCTTCTTTAGTGATAAATAAGATAAATGTCACCATGGTTTTCCCAGAGGCACATTGCAGTAAGTATTTTTGTATGAAAACTTCTTCATCTTTGTAATCTCAATTCCAGAAATTTGAGCCAGAAATTCATCATTTAGAATCAAGTTGTCATAAAAAAATTGTGGTCACCATCACTAAGAATTCATGCTATCCCAAATTGGATAAAAGTAGGTGTTACAGTTTTCAATTTGGTATGAATGCAACGGCATTTTCCTTCGGTGGGATTTATTTATTGTTTCCCTCTGGCAACTTCTAGAACAAAGTTCATCACTTTGTTCCTTTTTGTAGTGGCTCGTTTATTTACATCGAAGATTGCAAGTTACTATGAAGACTTTTACAAGTCTAAAGGAGTGAAGTTTATCAAAGGAACTGTCTTGTCATCATTTGATTTCAACCCTGATGGGAAGGTATATCCTATGCTTACACGGCTTCAGAATCCAGAGATTTGTTACTGTTAATTTTGGGGCACATGAGAATTTAAAAGTTGCCTTCACCAATATTGGCGACTTTATGTCCACTCTTCCTGTTTTCCTTATTTCTCCTGTGACGGTGGCTGTGACCATACTTTCACATCTGATATCTTATTTTCAAGTAATTGATGACTAAGTGGACCAATTAACTAATTACACAGGTTACAGCAGTTAATCTTAGGGATGGAAGTCGTCTCCCTGCTGATATGGTTGTGGTTGGAATTGGTATCCGCCCTAACACAAGCCTGTTTGAAGGCCAACTCACGCTTGAGAAGGGAGGAATCAAAGTGAATGGGAGGTTGCAGTCAAGCAACAGCTCTGTCTATGCTGTTGGGGATGTTGCAGCATTTCCAGTCAAACTTTTTGGGGAAACCCGTAGGCTTGAGCATGTTGACTCAGCCCGAAAGTCAGCAAAACATGTTGTTGCTGCAATAATGGAACCAGACAAGATAGGCGAATTTGACTACCTGCCATTCTTCTACTCCAGAGTCTTCACACTGTCTTGGCAGTTTTATGGAGATGGTGTCGGGGAAGTTGTTCATTTTGGGGATTTCTCGGGAAATACATTTGGGGCTTACTGGGTAAGTAAGGGTCATCTTATCGGATCTTTTCTTGAAGGAGGAACCAAAGAGGAGTATGAGGCTATAGCTAAGGCCACCAGGATGATGCCAGCCATTGAAGACTTGGCTGAGCTGGAAAGGCAGGGTTTGGGGTTTGCTTTGACAGCGAGTCAGAAACCACAACCATCCCCATCTCTTGATGTTAGTTGTGGTACTAGCCTAGTCCTGGAGAAACCAATATATGCTTGGCATGCAACGGCTGGTGTGGTTGTGGCTGCATCAATAGCTGCTTTTGCATACTGGTATGGAAGGAGGCGTCGGAGGTGGTAAGAAATTGCTGCTGGGCTCTGCAATTTTTCGAATTCTTGATATTGCTGATTCAATACTGTAATACCATGTTGTACCAGTTTAGGCTAGTATATGGGAGAATACTTGATCTTACATGATAATTGAAAGCAGAAAACGGCTCAAATGTATTCTTGCTTGTCAAATTATATTTCTATACAGTGCCGGGGACTTGTTCCAATAAGTAAGCCATTAGACTTTCTTGTTTTTTTATATTTCACTGATATGTTGAAATTTTGTATGGTCTATGAAGGATATTCAAGCTAGTTTACGCACACCTCAACTAATCTCCTTCTCGAGTCGGTTAAAAGTAGGCATCCATATTGGAATTAGGGTATTCATGAAAAATAAATTTTTCATGATCTGGTCCCAAGAGATTGTCAAGATTTAAATTCGGAACGTCTAGATTTACAGTTCGTCTCAGTTACCATTTGGGCTACTCCTTTGAGTTATTTACTATGGTTTTCAAAGGTTAGGCTTTATCGCATACGAATGCGACCCTCCATTGTCGACTATTGTGCATTAGCAATGTGCTATAGTTATATAGCATTTCTCTTTTTGCATACAAAGAATGTGTTGTACACATCCATCTTTGTTCTTTTACATAGAGATCGTGCGTAGTCTAAACACTTCAACCAATGTTTTGGTCGTGCTTCATTGGATTAATGATAACGACTATATGAAAATGGAATTAGATGCTTGATTGTCAATTGAAAGAAAGCCAGTCTTTGAAATTGTTGAACTGACAGGATGCCAATTGCACCTCTAATCGAGTGCCCTGATGAGTGATGAGGGCTAAAATTACCGAACTAGTGAGTGGAATTTTCAACTTCTAATTAAGCAAAAATGACCATGAGGAGGTGAGGATGCTTTCGACCCGTCTCTTGTAGCACGTAATTTTTTCCAGGTCATATACATTGTTGGTGATCCATAATCTCCATAATTCTTTTCAAACTATTGTATACAGGGCTGTCAATTTTCGACACGACACGAACCGAACACGAAATGAATAGATCGGACACGAAATTAAACGAGTTAATGAGTTAAAACGGGTCAACACGTTTAAATATGAAAAAAATCATGTTGGGTTCATGTCAAAATCAGGTTAACTCGATTTTGACATGATTTACTCGTATATTTTAAAGGATTGATATGATTCGGACACGAACCCGACCTAACCCATTGTCGACCTGTTTAACCGGTTTGTGGCAGTATTATTTCTCTATTATGTATAACTGATGTGGTCTTAACATTATTACTTATTAGTTCTTACTTCTATTATGATAATTGAAAGTATAGTTCTTAACATTATTATGACAGTATACTATTATAGTTCTTACTTTAATTTTTGGGTTGAAACTTAAATGCATTTTAATTAATTTCATTGATAAAATGTGATATGTTATTTGTAAAAAAATTATTTAAAATTTTGGATGAATGATTAAATGATGTATTTAATGGTAATGAACTGGTGTGTAAACATGTTATGTGTGTTAAACAAGTCTATGTTATGTGTGTTAAACAAGTTAAAAAGATCATGTTATGTGTGTTAACTCGAAAACAACCTCTTTATTAAACGTGTCAAACAGGTCGGGTTCGGGTAACCCGTTTAATAGTCAGGTCAGGTTAGTGTTTACACATCTCGACATGATTATTAAACATGTCAGGTTTGAGTTTTGGGATTTTCGACACAAATTTGAAATCAACCCGACGCAAAATAACCCATCCCGACACGTTTGACACCCCTAATTATATACCCAAGAAAATTTTGAGAAAAATAAATCATTACTATTTTATTTACCCTGTAATGATAGAAGTCTCGTCCATTAGGTACGCTTTATTTTTTTTATTGCTTTGTTTAGAAATAAGTTGCTTTTATTACCTGAAATTTAATTAGGGGTGCAACTCGGGCGGGTTAGACAGTCAACCCTAACTCAACCCTAGGTATATAATCTTCGACCCTAACCCTATCTCGGGTTGAGAAACTCAACCCGAGCACTGCCCGAGTTTAATTCGGGCGGGCTCGGGTTGAATTCGGGTTCACTGCAAGAGAGACAGAGAGAGAGAGAGAATAATTACAAATTCATAAAACAATCCATATATTTCACTCATAACAGTGCACGATTATTGATCATCTGTTTTCACACCAAAAAACTAGTGATCTCAAAGCACAATCCCAGAAAACATAGAAATTAGACCCATAAAAACATTAAACTTAAAACATCACACTATCACCACTAATCACGCATAACAGAGTAGCAAGCAATAAGATACAGAGGACAATGGAGTAAAAATGAAAAAAAGTGCTAATGCTTTATATATATATAATTATTTTTTTATTTGTCGGGTTTGGGTTGAAATCGGGTTACCGATGCCTCAACCCGAGGCCGGCCCAAATTAAATTCGGGTTGAGGTTTTTTGACCCAAGCTCAATCCAAGTATTAAAAACCTTAGCTCAAGTCCTAATTTTTTCGGGTTGGGCTTGGGTTGAAATCGAGTTGCCCAACCCAAGTTGCACCCCTAAATTTAATCATCATAATTTTGTCCCACAGTTCCCAAATGTTAAAACTTGTGCGACGTGATACCGACTCTGAACATTAATTCAATTTTATTGAACCACTAAAAAAATATGATTTAATTAATAATACAATTAACTTTTTGTTTGTAAGAAAGAGAGGGCATTTGGTCTAGTGGTATGATTCTCGCTTTGGGTGCGAGAGGTCCCGAGTTCGATTCTCGGAATGCCCCTTCAAGTATATCTTTTGTTTTTTGCATTTTTGATGGACACCCAAACATTGGGTCTGGGCCTTCACATGTGGTCATTCGGACATAGGCCCATTATTAGTCTAACCACACATGGTATGGGCTTTAAGATGTATCCAAACTAAAGTATGCCCATTATTAGTCCAACCAACACATGGTATGGGCTTTAAGATGAGTCAAAACTTAAGTTGGCCTAACCAACAGGTGGAATAGGCTTTAAGATGTGTCAAAATGAAAGTCAGCCCATTATTAGTCCAACCAATCGGCCTATTCTCAGTCCAAACCAAATAGAAATCAAAACGAGGAAAATTACCTTCATATAAACACCATTCTGCTCCTTATCCTATCCTCTTCGTCTTCCCTCTACAGTCTACTCTCTCTCTCCCCCCTGCAAAATGGCCTCGACACTATCCACTGTGACTCTCCGTTCACCCTCTTATCCTACATCCTCATCTATCGCTTATCCTACGCACCCCTCAGTCACTTTCCCTAAACAAACCCTACAGTTTCCTCTCCAAACCCCTAAACTTATCCACCGTCGCGCCACCCTTCTCCGCCCTCTCGCTGCTGTCGAGGCCCCTGAGAAAATTGTCCAACTCGGCGACGAAATCTCCAACCTAACCCTCGCAGACGCCCAGAAGCTCGTGGAGTACCTCCAAGACAAGCTCGGCGTCTCCGCCGCATCATTCGCTCCCGTCGCTGCCGTCGCCGCCGCCCCTGGAGCAGCCGAGGGTCCCGCCGTCGTCGAGGAGAAGACGGAGTTTGATGTAGTCATCGAGGAAGTGCCGACCAGTTCGCGTATATCGACGATCAAAGCGGTTAGGGCTTTGACAAGTTTGGCTTTGAAAGAGGCTAAAGAATTGATCGAAGGATTGCCGAAGAAATTTAAGGAAGGAGTGTCGAAGGATGAGGCAGAGGAGGCGAAGAAACAGCTCGAAGAAGCTGGAGCGAAAATCGCCATTGTTTAGACGAGTTACGGTAATTTTTTGTTAATTTTATGTACTTTCTGTGGAAAATGAGTGTAATTGTTGCTGTCTGTTAGCTTATGAAATCATAGTTTTAGTCGTGCTTAAAAGCTTTCAACCTCCATGAATTGAAATTATTTGTGTGTCTATTTGTTTGAACTTGTGTGTATCATACCTTAATTTTCTGTCATCGCCTCTGTTATATGATGGGGTTAAATCTGCCTATTCTTGAATGAAATCATCAACTATGAATGCTAGTCTTTGGCATGGGCTGATTATAAAATTTAGGTTTCAGATGATTGAGGGGTAATGTTGGTTTTGCATAGCTGATAATTAACACTTGTATTGAATTCCTACCAATTGTCGGGAGATAGGAATTCAAGATAGGACTTTTTCAATTTGTTTCATATTCGATTTAGGGTTCTCACATGAGATTACCCAACAGGTAAGCTTGTTGTGAATTTGGTAGAATTTGTGGTGTATGTTGTACTGAACTTGGAATTCTTGAGAATGTTGAATCTTATCCATTGCTATGAACTGAAGCAGTAGTTCAGTTATATATGTTCTTTGTCATTACCTTAGCCAACAATGAAGGCTCAAAACATGTCCTAATTTCCTTTCAGAAAGGGTAAAAAACATGTTTGTATCCCTTACCGATGATTGCTGTTTATTGGTGTCACAATCGGGTGTTCCAGAGCTTCTACAGAGAAGAATTTGTTCACATTTTAACTTCTTGTTCTTGTTGCTTGAAATTGAGCTCAAATTGCAAATATGAAAACAACTGGAGCAGGAACATAATTGCAGCTTATATGGCGGTCATAGGTCATCTAAATTAGGTGTGTGTCTTATTACCAAAGCCTCCTTCCAAGTCCGGGGAAGTTTTTTGGTATTTGCATCTAGCATTTGAGAAGTTGAATAATTACACCTTTGGTTTTTGTTGTCTAAAATACAGTTTGAAAGGATTCCTTCATTCTAGTAATGTGGGGAGATAGGGGGTGGGGGGTTTCTTCTCTTTCTCAAAGTTTTCGCCTCTACTGGTTAGAGGGAAGCTGAGCTTCTGATGATGCTTCTGATTCATCTTTTTTCTCTCCATCTCTCTTTCAAGTTCAATTGTTTGTATGGACTGGATAGGCCAAAGATTTAGGCTCTAGTTCAAATATCGAGTTGCATTAGTTAACAAAAAAATCATTCCACATCTCTCTCTTCTTCCTTTCTTTTTTAATGCTTTCGATGTTTTCCAGGTAGAGTAGGAACCTTTAGCTGGGGAAGGAGGATAATGGTTCAAAACCGTTTCTCTCCAGCACTTACATGTGATGGTTTGTAGTAAGGGTTTTTACTCATTAACTTCAGGAGGAAAGCTCTTTTAGTGTTGAAACTTTTCCTTGCAAAATGAATGGGAAATTGGAAAAGGAAAACATAAGGAAAAAAGTTGCTGCTTCTCTTTCTTCTTCCTAGCCAAACAAAATTTCAAGGAAAAAGAAAGGAAAGAGGGGTGATAATATGTTACATTTTCCCTTACGATATGTTTGTCTGTAAAACAGGCGAAATTGGAAAAAAAAAGACAGGCCCCAAAAAAGAGTAGACGAAAAACAGGACTCTCTTCCTTTTTTTATTTTACCAATTCCCCCCCACCCCCCTCCCTTTTTTTGAATCCCACACCCAAAAAAAACCCACCAAAACCCAAAAAAAGAATAGAAAGAAAAAGTTATTGCCTTCCTATTAAATTCGAAAGAGGGAAAGCAACAATGAGTTAGAACTTTGAGGGAAAAAATTAATATTTGTTAGGTCTTATTATTAATATTTTGGGTTAATTGTACGAGAGGTCTCTAAAATATAGGGTTTGTCTAATTTTGGTCTCAATATTTTAATTGTATTATTTTTGTCTCTGGAGTATTGAATATGTTTCTATGTAATCTCTCAAGCAGCGTTCAGTTTATTAACGGTTTTTTATTATAAATTTGTTACATGATAACTAAATATGGGGAAAATAATAATTTGGGATCTCTTAACCAAATTTTTACTTAAATTTTAGTCATAGGGTTATTCAAATTATACAGTTTTGGTTAAGAGCTATCCAAATTTGGGTCAAGAGTTATCAAAATTATATATTTTTGGTTAAAAGTTACCTAAATTATTTTTTTACCTATATTTAAGTATTACGTGACAAGTTTATGATAAAAAATTATTATTAATTTGGATGATGTCTACTCGAGGAATCACATAGAAATATATTCAATACATTAGAGATCAAAATGACGCAATTGAAATATTGAAAATTAAAATGAGATATTCTATATTTTGGAAAATATATTATAATTTTATTATTATTTAAAAATATTTTATTTTAATTAACCATATTTATCTTTATGGTACCGTAGACGTGCTTTTCTAAAGTGCGGGTGGTGGCCAGCATCTATTATGCTTTTTTTTGTGACGGATTGTTCCTTACATTAGCCGGGTTTGGTTGTGTATTTAAGTCTGGTACCACAAAACGGTCCAAACATGGAAAAAATATTGGATTGGATGTAACAGCCTAGCAGGAATACCATGCCATTATTATCGTGTGATATCATCATTTAATAAAATATAATAGTTAAATAAATAGAGTCGTAATATAATAATCACCCATTTATGTCATTTTTTTTTATCAAAAGAAGGGATGGGGATAAGGGAGATTGTCCAGAGACTACCTTGATAGACTTTTACTAATGGGATCATGAGGTTTCTGATCCCGCCCGTTACTTCTCTTGGAACGAACTTTACTAAGCTAGTATAACAGTCAATCACCGAGTCTCAATGTAGACTCCAAAACTTGGACCTCGAACCTTAGGGTGAGAATAGAGATGTCAATTTTAACTCATTACATATTAATCCGTCCATAAATAAATGGGTTAGGTATCTATATTAGTTAATGCGAGTTTTAAATGAGTTGGATAATATGATTTATTTTAATTAAGTGAGGTTAATATGAATTATAAATAGATACTCATTGAGTTGAATATTTATTTTTCTATTAAATAACACAAGTAATAAAATTAAATAAATATACTAATATAAAAAAAATATACACATACTAATACACTAAAAGATATATAAATATATTCTAATACATCAAAACACATACACACTAGCACACCGGAAACACGCACACACTAATACATCACCCATGATCTGCATGTTGATCCATTACCTCGCTGTCGACCCATGACTCATGGGTTGATCCACGACTCACAATCTATCCGACCCATTATGTGTGTGTATTTTTTTTTCTATTAAATGTGTTTTAGTTTTAGTTTTTGTGTTAGTATATGAGTGTGTATTTTTGGTATATTAGTGTTTGTATTTTTAGTTTGTGTTTGTTTTGGTGTACTACTAATGTGTGTGTGTATTTTGGTGTATTCATACGTATCTATTAAGAGTTTTAATTATTTTATGGGTTAATGAGTTTAACTCAACCTGTTGTAAATTTAACCCATTATAACTCATTTAATACGTGAGTGAAAAATGAATTGAATTTATTTTAACTCAAGGGGCTTAGGGAGGCCGGTACCTCCCTAAGATCTTAATAGAATAAAAGTACATTTTTTAAAATAATTAGAATAGAAGTACATCTGCTAAAAAAAAGTCATAAAAGCCCTTTTACCCTTACCATAAATAGTGCATACCTAATTGACAACTTTTATATTTCCAATATATATATACTAGTTATTGTCTGTGCCTGAAGGCACATAATAATAAAAAATGGTAAACAATAAACATATTTGTATTTATATCCAAAATCAAATCACAAACATAGAAGTGAAATAAATGAATTTAAGCATCGGTCGTAGTGGATGTGAGAGGTGGTAGTGGTAGGAGACGGTGATGGTTGTGGTGGGTGGCAATAACCGTGGTGGTGGTGGTGGCGGCGGCAGTGAGGGCGGCGACGGTGAGAGCAACGGCGGTGGTGGCGACGGTGACGGCAACGACGATGGCGATGGCGACGGTGGCGGCGATTGTGATGGCGGTGGTGGTGGTGGTGGCGGCAGTGGTGGTGATGGCGGCAATGGTGGTGGTGGTGGTGGCGGCGACGGTGGTGGTGGTGGTGGTGGTGGTAGAGGTAGTGGTGGAGCGGTTTCAAAAATATTATTATTTTTTTAAAGTACTTATGAAAAATAATTTCTAAAAGTATTTTTAAAAAATCACTCCAAACACACCCTTAGGGCCTATTTTTCCTATTAAATTTAGGGTGTTAATATTAACCGTTAGATTAATTTTAAAGTAAAATTTAAAACGATCTCAACCGCGAATAGCAAAAGTCATTTTGTTTATCTTTTGAGATTTGAATTGTAAGCTACTTTATTATATACTAGTTATTGTCTGTGCCTGAAGGCACAAAGTAATAAAAAATGGTAAACAATAAATATATTTGTATTCATATCCAAAATCAAATCACAAACATAGAGAAGAGATAAAAGAATTTAAGCATCGGTTTGTAGTGGGGGTGAGAAGTGGTGGGCGGCAGTGGTGGTGGTAGGAGACGGTAATGGTTGTGGTGGGTGGCAATGATTGTGGTGGTGGCGGCGAGGGCGGCGGCGATTGTGGTGGCGGTGGTGGTGGTGGTGATGATGGTGATGGTGATGGTGATGGTGGCGACGACGGTGGTGGTGGGGGCGGTGGTGGCGGTCGGGGTGGTGGTGGTGGTGGTAGAGGTAGTAGTATGGCGGTTTCAAATACTATTTTTTTTTTTTTTAAAGTACTTATGAAAAATAATTTCTAGAAGTACTTTTAAAAAATCAATCCAAACACATCCTTAGGGCCCTATTTTTCCTATTAAATTTAGGGTGTTAATATTAACCATTAGATTAACTTTAAAGTAAAATTTAAAGCGATCTCAACCGCGAATAGCAAAAGTCATTTTGTTTATCTTTTGAGATTTGAATTGTAAGCTATTTTATTATATAGATATATACTAGTCATTACCCGTGCCTGAAGACACTATATAACAAACAAAAAATTCTTACACAATTGTCCAAATTCAAAAAGAATTGGCCAAAAATATTCATACCAATTGTTCTTTTAAAATGACTCGAAATATATCGCCGATCATATCCTCCATATTAATAGAACTGTCGTAAAAATATATACAACTCTTCAAAACAACACCATATATACAAATGCCTCCGAAAAAAAAAACAAATATTAACATAATCCATTGAAATTTACAATCTTTAAGTAATAAATAAAATTTTTCTCATTTATAAGACTCAAGAATTTATCACATTTACCACCACTCAATCCAATAATATAATATAATTATAAACTTAATCACCATATTTTTAATCCACCCTATCTCCATGTAATATATATCTCAAGCAAAAAAAAAAAAAAAAAAATTACTAACATAACACAATTAAATTCACAATCGTTAAGCGATAAATAAAATCAACCAAATCTTACTCATTTATTAAAACTCATGAATTTATCACCATTATCACCATTCAACCCCAAATGGCACAACAAAATTATAAATTTAATTACCAAATTTTCAATCCTTCACATATAAATATACTCAGAAACATACTCTCACACATTTTTTTTTGGCTACCAACAAACCTTCCTAATTAATAACTGATTTTATTAAAAATATAATAATTCAAGTTTTTATGATAAAATAATAATAAATTAATATCTAATTAAAAAATAGGGAAAAAAATACGGACTTCCCCTGAGTTTTGACAATATTATGAAGACACCCCCTGATATTTTATAAATAACACGGAAATCCCCAAAATTTAAAATTTATTACACAGAGACCCCTTTATCTCCCTTCCTTCAATATTGCTAACGTAAAGTGATGATTTTATCCCAAAAAAATTATTATTTTTATAATTGCCTTTCTCCAACTTGAGTACCCAAAAAAATTAAAAATTTAATAAAATAAAATAAGATTTGATTTAGTACCCAAAAAATTGATATAATTTAGTACCCCCAAAAAATTGATTGAATGAATTTTAATATTAATTTGATAACAATAAAAATTAATTTGATATTAATTTGACAAAGTTGAATATAAATTGGACAAAATTAAATGTCAATTTCTGATAAAAATATATATTAATTTACAATTTAAGGTTCATTTCGTGTTTAATATTATTTGTTGTTGATTAAACCAACATGAAATTGACCTTAAATTCTAAATTTTTTTGTTGTATATAATCTTAAAAATTTGTATTTTAACCCATATAATTTAAATACAGATTTTTTCATAGCATAGCGTATTCTCACTTACTATATAATTTAATTATTCTTTATTATTTTTACAATCAATTTCAATTTTGACTTCAACTTTGAATATTCGTAAAATTCAAGCAAAGTTAAGTTTAAACAAAAATATATATTTTATACTTGACAATCAAATTCAGCTAAATTCGAATTCTAATCATAATCACGTCAAACCGATAATTGAGTAAACCGGTAAAAAATTTTAAAAAAATTTAACATGAACACGAACCATTTAATAAACAGGTAACACGGCACGACTCGTTTAACCCATTTACAAAAAAATAAAAAATAAAAAATTATTTTAATAAATTTTTATACTCCATTTATTTGCTTCCAACTGTACTTTCCTCAATTGAAGGAATTTCAGCCAATAGCTCACGTGAAAATCACACCACAAAGGTTGGTTAAAATGAGAAGTTCACTACCCTTTTTATAGGCAACTGAAGTCTCCCCTCTCCCCTCTCCACTCCTTGTCGATGTGGGATTCAAAGAAAAGGGCCAAAAGACAATTCAATGCCTCAAGCTCAAAACTTCACTTTCCTACTATTGATATGCTTATTTTTTATTTTTTTTGAAATGTTTTCTTTATTTTTTTTTTCTTTACTCATTCATTATTTTATATATATATAATTTATTATTATATTAAATTTATTTAAACGGGTTGACAGGTCTCACCCGAATATGACCCGTTTATTAAACATATGTTAATAAACCTATACTTTGTTAGCGATAATCCTTGTTATTGTACTATTATTTTGTTAATTTTAAATTACGCGTTTGAACTGTTTATTATATAAATTGAATTATATATATAGATATAGATATCAATATAAATATAAATATAAATATATAAATATGACGGCATATGTTAATGAACTTATATTTTTTTTAGAGATAATCCTTATTATTAGAGTTTTAATAGATTTTAGATATATTTTATTTTTATTATTATATATATATATGTGTGTGTGTGTGTGTGTGTGTGTGTGTATAACCGTCCAAGTCAATCTCTCCCATGGTTTGAATGGAAATGAGGTGAGATAAAAAAGAATGTAGTAGAGTCCTGTAAGGATGTAGATATCTCTCTAATGGTTTGAATGAGGATGAGGAGAGATAAAAAGAATGTAGTAGAGTCTTGTAGGAATGTAGATTAATTAGAATCGTTGGATCAAAAACTTAAAAATGATCTGAGCCGCGAAAAGCTAAAGACAAAGAAATCTAGCTACTTTATTATATAGATATATATATATATATAGAGAGAGAGAGAGAGAGAGAGAGAGAGAGAGAGAGGAGATGAGATAGTGTGTTTAAAATGTCTAAGAGATAAGAGAGACAAAGTTATATGAGAGATAGGAGTGTTAGAGTTAAGTCTAATTATGATCGTCGGATTATTATTTTTAAGATGACCTGAACCGTCTTTTATGTTGGGATTACGTTGTCCGTTAGATTTATTTCAAAACGATTTGGACTTCTCTTTGTCTTTTGGATTCAAATTTCGCTCTACTTTATTATATAGATATTAGAAATATATATAACCAACCAACCCAATGTAATTTAACCCAGCCCATAACCAACTCAACTCACCTATTTGTCATCTCTATGCGAGAAGTTTAGCCAATATCTCACTGGACCACCTTATTCGATAGTATCTATTCATGTCATTTGGTAACTCTCAATGTGCGAAAATAACTGTGAAGTGAGATTCATGTTGTTCACTTATAAATGGTGTCAAAGTTACACCCAATATTTACTCCTAGGGGAGATAATCGTCATATAGTGTTGTTACGAATTTATGTCAAGTATTAATTAATTGTAATCCAATTTATTTAATTAATCATGTGGTTTCCGAAACACGGGTGGTCTTGTTGGCTTTGCCGACGCGTGCGAATAGGAACATAAGTGTGATTCAACCCACTCACTCGCTCACTGGGCTTTTTGTTTCACCGGAGCGTTGAAGGACAAGTGTCAGCTACCTCTGACGAATCTCAGCCTTTCCGCACAATAAAAAGCCTCGTCCCCATCCTTATACTCCCTCTTTCTTTATCCATATAGATATTTTAAAATTAAATTATAAATTTAAAAATTAAAAATTATGATTAAAATTATAACTAATTAAAGTAATTATCTTTTTTGATCAGAAAAGTAATTATCTTGAAAATTCCAAAAAGTGAAAGCAGCAAAACATGGCAGTTGAATAAGGCGAGTACACAACATTTCTCCTTGTCATCAAGTATAGTAGTAATAGTATACATATGACGTTTCAGATTTTTAATTCGGACAAGACGATAAGGAACATGTCACCGTCTATTAACCTAATCGACGTTATTAATTTATTTTTAAATTCTCCACACCTCTCTCGCTGCTAAACCCTAGAATTTCAATTTCTCAAACCTAGATATTAATATCTCTCTCTCTCTCTCACACACACACACACACGCTTTTTATCTCTACAAGTGGCGTTGAGGTGAATATAGAGATTCCTCTGGAAAATGGTTTGAAGAATCAATGGTTAAAAGCATAAGCACTGAGCCTGACTTTTTGTTCTTCAGGTATTCCCCCTATTCTATATGGATTTTTTTTTTTTTTTTTTTTTTTTGTGTATGTGCTTTGTTTTGTTTAATATTCTATTACGTTTTGGTTGTTATTATTTTATTCCATATATGTATGCTTCGAGCTCTCCAACGAGCTGGTAGAGAGGGAGGGGGAGAGAGAGAGAGAGAGAGACAAAAACCCTAGTGGAGGTGATTAATTGATATTTACTTTCTTTATTTTGTTTGTTTCTTTGTTTTATTTTGAATTTCTGTTTACAGTTGTGGACTCCGAGAGACTCGGGGTGACAAAAGAGGAATTTGAGAGCGTTTTCCAGAAATGGCAACACTTGAAGAAGCTAAGATGACGGGAACAACCCTAGCGGAGGATGCTGTTGTTGGCGAACCAGCTGAGTCTGAAACCCTAATGGCCGGTTCAGCCGAGGGTCAGACAGGTTCGAAGCCTGGACCGGATGAAAATGGTGTTAGGGTTTCTGTCGGCAACAAGGAGGGTTTGAATGGAGACATTGTCAGTGGTGATGGTAGTGTTGTAGTTGTTACAAGGCGAGTTGTTGAGACCGACGGAATTTCAGTGGAGACGAGTTTTGGGAGGCAAAGTAGAGGGCTTTTTGGTGGTAGAGAAGAGACTTTGAAAGGGTTGGATTCTGTTTCTGAAGTTGAGAAAAATGAGGGTCAGAAGATTGGGGTTGGTGGGGAGTCGAATGTTTTTACTGGGGGTGGTTCTGATAGGAAGTTGGAGTTCTGTAATGGGAATGGGATTTCTCTTCTTTTGGAAGTTCATGGCTCTTTGGAGAGTGTAAATTGTGATAGTGAGAAAAAATGTGGGTATGGAGACGGTAAAGGTCCTTCGCCTCAAAATGGGGAAAACCCAGGGGAGAAAATTGTTGAAAGATCCAGGAAAAAATATATGAAGGGTAAAGGAGAGGAGAAAGAGGAAGATGGGGAAGTTGTGAATCAGGATAATAAAGAAGAGGATGAGGACAATGGTGGGGAAGGTGTGGGTGCTCAAGAGCATGGCTATTCTGTTGGTGATTTAGTGTGGGGTAAAATTAGGAGTCACCCATGGTGGCCTGGACAGATCTATAATCCTTTTGATGCATCGGAGAATGCTAATAAATTAAAGCAGAAGGATCGACTCCTTGTGGCATACTTTGGGGATGGCTCTTTTTCTTGGTGCTCCCCATCTCAGTTGAAGCCCTTTGTGGAGAATTTCAAAGAAATGTCAAAGCAAAGCAATTCTAATTGCTTTGTCAATGCTGTTCAGAAGGCTTTGGAAGAGATGGGTAGAGTTGTGGAGTTGGAGATGACTTGCTCATGTGTACCTGACGAGGGTCTGATTGGACTCACCAGGTCCGTGACAGTGAATGCTGGAATCAGGACAGGAGTTCTTGTGCCTCAAGGAGATACCGGTAAACTTTCAAGTTCTTGGCTTGAACCGGTAGAGTTAATTGCAAATATCAGATATCTTGCTAAGGCATTTTCTATTACCTGTAAGCTTGAGCTGACAGTGTTGGAGAGTTTACTTTCTGCCTTTTATCGTGCAAAAGGGGGTTACTCATTACCTGTCTACTATGAACCTCAAGCTATTGAAGGCCTTGACGACAATAGTGGAAATGGGGTATTAGGCATGAATGAGTTTAGAGATCCCATGCACGGACCGATTGAAGAAGACTGGCTTTCTTCCCCAGTAGGCCGTGCAGAGTACCATGAGATTTCAGAGGATAAGCTGTATCGAAGAAGGAAGCAGAAAAGTGTGGCTGAACTTATGAAAGAGGATATGACTACTGAGCCCAAAGATAAGAAGTGGAGTATGACTAAAGATGGGACACACTCTGGCAAGGCAATGTCTGGGAAGAAAAGGGCAAAGATGGGAGGCACTGATAAAGCTGAGAGTCATGGTGCCGGTGGTCTTACTTCTCCTTCTGGGAGGAAAAGGGGGATGAAGATGGATGAGATTTATGAATCTTCTAAAGTGAAAGAGGACAAGGTTTGCAGTGTTGAAAATGGTGGTTGGGATGAGAAAGAAGATAAGGAAAGCCTTGTGGCTAGGGGAAGGAAGATAAACAGAGTTTCTGGTGTTGAAAATGTTGATAGAGACACCGAAGAGGAAACCAAGAACATATCCTCCCCAAGGGAAAGGAAGAAAAGTAAGTACTTGACCCCTCCCTTCACAAGTCCAATTTGGAGGGTGAGAAACTCAAGCTTTAAGAGAGTGTCAGAGATAGAAGCTGAGGGAATTGTCAAGATTGCTGGGATGGGGGAGCGGATGACAAAGGCTGCTGGACAACTAACCGGGTCACCCCCAATTGTGAAGTGCAGTGATGAGAAATTTCAGAAGAAACAGTCTAAAGAACTTAGTGACCAGTTAAAAAAAAAACTTAGTGATGGGCGTGACACATCTGGTAGCTCATGTCCTCAGACTACTGAACAAGATCAAGATCAAGAACAAGAACAGAAGAAGATTACCTACTCCATTGATGGCAATGCATCCGTCACCAAAATGCTGTTTTTAGTCCGGTCTGTAGCTGTTAATTCTCTACATTTGAGGGATAAGAGGTCACTTGCTACGATCACTGGGTTCATTTCCACATTCAGAAGTTCAGTTTATCTGAATGGATCCAACTACAAAATCTACCACAAGCGACAACATGGTAGGAAGCGGAAGTCGTTAAACTCTGAACCAGGGCCACAAGGAGAAGACCTAGACCATACTGTTTGCGAGTCACCTGAATCTAAATCTCTGCGGAGAAGGAATGAAAAGAATGAACAACCAAATTTGAGTGGGCCAAAACTCAAGAAAGCTGCTAATGTGTCTGGCTTGAAGACAAATGACAAGGAGGCTGACAAAGATGCTTCACCTCCTGTTGCCCTTATGGTGTCATTTCCTCCTGGGTTTTCTTTGCCATCGAAGGATGATCTTATCAAAATATTTAGCAAGTTTGGTTCTCTGAATGAAAAGGAAACAGATGTCTTATATAATTCTTATTGTGGCCAGGTTGTTTTCTGGAGGACTTCTGATGCTGAAGAAGCTTTGACCTTAGTATTAAAGAACAGCCCCTTCGGAGCTGCCAATGTTAATTATCGGCTCCGGTACCCCTCAGCTGCTTTAAGTGCTCGAAAAGCTTCTAGTCCTCCTCCGAAGACACCTGAGAATCAAGTTTCTTCTCGGCAATCTGATGATGATGGGGTGTCACAGGTTGGTTTCATCAGGCAGAAACTTCAGATGTTGACATCTATGCTGGAAAATTATGATGGTGAAATTTCGCATGAGATGAAATCCAGCTTGGAGGGTGAGATGAAATGCCTCTTGGAGAAGGTAAGCACAATGACAGAGACTACAACATCCTCCTAGATAGTGCTGTATAAATTATGGAGCCTCATGTTCCTAGCTTTCTTGATATAGTTTTTGGTCCCTTGACTGTTTGGCTCATGGCGGATATAAATGTTTCTCTCTCTTTAGGTTAGCCTGTATGAAAGTGGGAAGAAGTGATTTTTCGCTATACGATTATATAATTCGATATAGGTTTGTTAGTTCTGTTTTATTTCTGTAACCATTATCATTTGCTTTCCAGTAACAATAGCCCATTACAGATAGTCTCTCTCTTCTTCCTCTCACACACAATCCCCTCCCCTCTCTTCTCTCACAACACCGTTTTTACATAGATTGTTTGGACAGCCGACCTACTAGGAAGTCATTTGGTTAAGGATTAGACATCATGGTTTACAGGTGGAAATCAGAACCCAGATTCGTATTGCAACTATTGTGTTTCTGGTATGAGACTTTTTGCGTGCGGGCCTGCCAAAAAATTACATGATATTGTGCGAAAATGTATCTCAGGGGACACCATGCTTGATGTTACCATGAGGTCAATTCAAAACGTATTGACAGTCTACATTGGGCCTGTGCCTTTTTCGTATGAGCGCACGCACTCTTGATTTGATTATCGAGTCGGATTCAGGGTTTGAAATAACTGAAATATCCCTCTGCCAATTCGTGTTGATGTTCTCATGTGATGTTTCTGTCTGAATAGTTGAAGGAAGGTTGAATGGAATCTATTTTGAAAGATGAAGGGGTAAACATGAAGGGGCAAACAATCAACTGTTTAGGGGCTTATTGGACAATAGTGTAATAATTTAAGGGCTTATTTGACACAAGTGTAATAGTTTAAAGGCCAATAATATTTTAAATATCACTATTACACTAAATATTTACCTTTCTCACACTTCTAAATATTTACTCACCTTTCTCACACTTCTAAATATTTACTCACCTTTCGCACACTTCTAAATATTTACTTACCTTTCGCACACTTCTAAATATATTAAGTATAGCGGTGCAACTTCTAAGTATTTACCCTGGATGACCAGTATTTTTAAGTTATATAGTGTCAAAATGTGGTTAATTCAAACTTAATTCACATAACAAGTATAGGAGTGCAACTTAGGCGGGTTAGGTAAGTTGAGGGCTCAACATTAGGTATAAAATTTTCAACCACAACCCTAATACTAATCTGATTTCAACTTGAGTATTGCCCAAGTTGATTTCAGGCAAACTCGGGTTGAAATCGAGTTACCCAATTTTGGCCTTATTTGAGTTGCTAAATTTGGTTCAACAAACAATAATCTTAAATTAGGTGTGAACTTTTGCATAATGTTAAACTATTACATAAGCCTACATGACCACTAAAATGAAACCCATTAAGACAACTTATTGAGGGCGTAAAACAATAAAAGTGAGCCTTCTTTACATAGGATAGAGGGGAGAAGTCATTTGAGTTGTCTATCTGAATAGTTGCCTTTTTTACTTATTCGACATTAGTTGTGTAAACTTCTTTCATTATCTATAGTCCTCATAAATCATGTTTCACTCTCTCTTTAAATAATAATAATAATAATTATTATTATTATAAATATGTAGTTATATTTATTTTAAAATTATTTATATAAATATAATACATGAATTCAGGTGAACCCGATTTCATTAATTCGGATTAAACCAATGAAACTTTTTAACCCTAACCCTAAAAACCTCAACCCTACTATTATTATTTTCGGATTGGGTTCGAGTTGACCCACCTAAATTACAACCCTAGTCAGGTATAGTGGAATTGGTGTGTTAATCCATTTATTAAGCATGTTTGTAAGAATAATTCATTAAGGTAAACTCATATTCATTAATTTTATATTGATTTTTGTGTGATATTGAAAAATTAGTTATTGTCCGTATCTAAATGTACGGAGTAATAAAAAAAATTGTCAATTATAAATATATTTATATTCATATTCAAAATCAAATCACAAATATAAAGGATAGAGAAGTGAATTTAAGCACTTTTTTTAGTGTGGGTGGTGGGAAATGGTGATGGTTAGGGTGGGCGACGACGACCGTAGTTGTGGTGACAGTCGTCAGTGGCAACGATAATAGTGGTTGTGGATTTTAGACGATGATGGTGATAGTGACAACCATGAGTTACGACAATGGTTGTGGTGAGTGACGGTGGTTGGTAGTGGTGGTGGTGGGGGTGACAACGATGGTGGCAGTGGTGGTGGGTGTGAGTGGTCGCGGGCAACAACGAGTTCGTATGGGCAATGGTGGTGGTGACGAATGACGGTGGTGGTGGTAGTGGGTGACAGTTGATGGCGACGGTGGTGGGTTATGGTAGTGTGTGGTGGTGGTGGGCGATCGTGATAGATAGTGGTAGTGGTAATAAATATAAGAATAAGTTGATGGTGGATATTTTTAAATAAAACTCCTTCATTTAGGAGACTTATTTTCTCTATTAAATTTATGGAGTTAATATTAACTGTCGTATTAATTTTAAAATTAAATTTAAAACCATTTCATCTGTGAAAAATAAAAGTTATTTTTTATATGTTCAAATCTTTGTACTTCATTATATACATCTGGATAACAATTACTAGTTCTTCCCTTTTGGTAGGTTGGGGAATTTTTTTTTCACTTTTCACATGCCAGCAATGGCAGTTAAGTGTAACAGTGTTATGAATGTATCTGTACATGGTTTTCCATATTTTCTCAGGCATTTGAAGGGGGTTTTATCAACACATTTACACTTTTTCACAAGTGGAAAGTCGTGCAATAGAATTTTACTTCCAGGAATGGTTTGTCACGGCACACAGATTCTTTTTTGAGTACCGTAATCTGCATTGCCCAGTTATGGAAATTTGTAACAAAGTTTCAATTAGACATTGTTGATTGGGGACAAGAGATGACCTGGTTTTAGATCTCATTTTTTTGGTTCAACGGTTACAATCCGAGTCAGTTTATGTATATTTCGACTAATCTCCTCCCCGGTCCGATCAAAGACAGGTTATCCATGTCAGGACTAAGTTTTTAATGAATAATTTATCCCCCAAAGAGTTGTCAAGGTTTGAACTCAGGACGTTTGAGTTTACAACTCGTCTTTGTTATTACTTGAACTACCCTTGAGATTGCAAGTTTTAGATCTACCCAAACCAAATGTGTCACGGTTAATAGTTTCAATTTATGCTCCACAAGTTTATCTTGTGGATAATTAAGCTAAGGTTTAATTAAGCTAAGGTTGAATACATCTTAACTTGACTGCAAAATAAGCGAGTCTTGCGATGAGAGGTTAAACTATATGTGTTCGAGTTCGAAAATCAGTTTATAATCCCATTGAAATGGATCAACAAGCCTTGCAAATGAGAGATTAAGTTATCTGGGTTCGAGTTCGAAAATCAATTTATGTAGAATGGGATAAGACTGCATAGAAGGAATTAAGCATGGCATTGTGGAAACTCTGGCTCTTTCTGTGTTGCCTCTGCCCTCTGCAGAGATTGTAAACCAGAAGGTGTGGTGATATTGTCTTTATGGTCTCATGTTATTGTTAGGGTTCTGTCTAGTGGTTACCCACTCTTTCCTTTTCTAAATAATTTGATACGATGTACTACTACTGCCACAATAAAGTAAATCCTTAAAAGTTGAAAACAAAACAAGACAAAGATTCAAGCATGTTTGTGAGTGGTTATAGGTTACTACCACCACCACCCAATGGGAAAAAAGAAGGCATGTTCTGACCAAAGCTCATTTGAAGAATTTTCCTGTGTTTTAACCTCTGCAATCCACATCTTTAAGACAGCAAGAAACTTTTCTACTCTTTTCTTTCATTTGTTTTCACAAGTTTTATGTTGGTTATTAGCTATGTATCACCAGTAATTTGATTAGGAGAATGCTAATAAACCTGTTTTCGGAGGAGAACAAAAACAAGACAGAACATCGGAACTCACAGATAAAAGAGTCTCCCGTGCCCATTACAACCATTACTTTTTATCTGGATTTGGAACTATCTGTGTCAAAACTAAGCACTAAACACAATATGGATGGAGTTCATCATCTCAACACAAAGTAAATTAAGTTACCAGTGTACGTAATTCATCAAAATGAGAATTGCAAAGATAACAAGTGGCCAAGCAGAGATTGGGAGAGCTCCATTTTGCCTGGGCTGAACTGACAATGAAAGGTAAATCCTTGGGACTTAACATCATGGAGCTGGCTCTTGCTGTTAGTAATCTATGTTCTTTGGCTGGAAAGAAACTATGTAAGATTGTTCAGCTATATAGACTCTCTCACACAGACAATTGTTGACCAACAATGACACCTTCCTGACCAGTTGTTTAATTGATTGAAATTTTTTTCCTTGCTTGTTTAAGTAGTGTTTGGTCAAGGATGGGAACCAATCTCACCACCATTAGAAGACCTTCCTTCCATCCTCCATTGCTTGACTCATACCATGCCGAGGGTTGATAATTGAACGAGCCCGAACAAACTCGAATCGAGTCTGTCGAGCTCATTTTTTTTAGTGAGTCTAAAAATATGTTCAAAAACGAGCCCAAAGTGAACCGAGTCTGAGTATTTATACACAAACGAATCAAGCTTATCGAGCTTGTTTTCTAAACAAGGCTAAAAAAATATTTAAGTTTGGTTATTTAGAAAACGAACAAAGTCTGAAAGAGACTAAAACGAGACGAACCCAAATATTTACATATAAATGAGTCGAGCCTATCAAGCTAGTATTCTAAACAAGCCTAAAAATATATTCAAATAGGATTCGTTTAAAAAACGAATCCAAACTTGAGTAACTTGGTTTGATTACTAGTCTTAACCATGTCTCCTCTTCTTCTCGCGCTTATGGTTATTTCTGTCTTTTTTTCTTCTATAACTATTTATTTTAACCATCCATCAGGGAAGAAAAAAACTGAAAAGATAACAGTAAGAACACAGCAATCTCTTCATTTTTTCATTTCCTTTACTAAAAGCCCGATAGTCATTCAAAGCCCAAGGGTAAATTTAACACCTAATACTTACCCCTTGGGTGATAATAGGTGTAAAAAGAATTGATTATGAGTTGAAATACAAGAACATATTTTCTTTCCCCCTAATTGCCCTTATCTTGGGAAGGAATTCCAGTGAAAGAAAGTCTACCAAAACCCAAATGATCAACCTGGTACAGCTCTAACCAGACCTTCTCTGCCTCAAACCTCGCACTGAAGTTGCCTTTTTGCTCTTCATTTCCAAATCCAGATGATAAATTTTCCAATGTCCATTCATCTACCACCCTCTCCTTTCTCGAAATTTGATCACTGTCCATTGCGCAGTCACTGTAACTTCTCTCACATTTTCTCTCCTTTTCCAGCCTCCGACCTTTCTTTTTCCCGAGTCCCAAACACCTTCTTCCCATCATCCATGGAAACTTGACCAGCGCAAGCGCCAGAAAGTTGACAACAGCGCAGGGACAGCAACAAACAGCCACGCAGTCGGCGATCAACTCGGCGGTGCATGTTTGGCAACTCTCTCCGGAGCACTTGATCAGATCTCCGGCGTCATCGTCCACTGGGTACTGCCGGTGGCTCTTCTTTCCGGCGGGTCTGGTTCTTGCGGCCTCGTGGGTCAAATGTTTACATGAAACCGGCGATGGGTTTTCTTCCATTATATTTCTCAGTGATGAACAGTGAAGATCAGTTAAACCTGGAATAGATCAAACACCATCCATTACACTCTGGTTTGGAATTCTCTCTCCATTTTTATAGAAGATCATTGGAATGTATTCTATGAGTATGAATCTTTTGGCTTTGGAGCAAGGTCTTAATGGGGAGTCAGGTCTTAATGGGTCGCAAGTACAAGATTTGGAGGATTTCCATGCATTTGTCCTTGTAATTCCAAAGTGGTGTAGGTGTCCATGTATTTAGTGTAGTGAGAGTTGAACTAAATACCCGAATTGGAAAAAGAGCGACCTTTACTCACGCGCTTATTAGTACTAACCTACACGCTTCAATCATAATACTCCAGTTTTGGCCTTTTAGGCAAGGTGGGTATAGAATTGGGGTCATTTGAGACTGAGATGGTTTGTAATTTCAAATTACTTGGGCATTTATTGTTCCTACATCCACAAGCGAGTGGAGACTTTGGCTATGCAAACAGCAAAAGAAGGGGTTTACAGATAGGAATACCCTTTTTCATTAATTAATCTAGTTTCATATAGATATTTCGAAAATTAAATAGTTCTTTGTCTTAAATTAGAATTTGACTCGAGTCTATTTTCAATTAATATAGGATAAGTTTGATTGAAATGGAAAGAGATATATATATATATATATATATATATATATATATATATATATATTTTTTTTTTTTTTTTTTAATTTGACGGTCAAGAGTGTTCAAATCAACTTACGCGTATCTCGACTAATCTCCTCTCCGGTTCGGTCAAAGGTAGGTTATTCACACCGAGACTAAGGTATTCATGAGAGATAAATTCTTCGTAGTCCGACTCTAAGCAGTTGCGTTTTTTTTTATGATTTTCAATGTACATAAATAAGATATAATTTAAATATGACATGACATTTTTTTTTTACCAAAATCAAATTATAGGCAATTTAACTAAGTATGGACAGCTAAAATGGTTGTGGGTTGCAGTGATTTATAGCATAGAATTAGTATATTTCCTTTAAGATGAAAGCTGCCCTTCTAAAGGAATGTGAGATTTGACACAGATAGACACATCTCAGAAAGAAGCCAATCTCATGAAACAATTTCCTTCTACATGGTATTTTAGAGAATATAATCATTAATCATTCCACGTCTTTTACCTATTTAAGCTTTGAAACTGTCTCCACATTGTCGTTCTTACTTACTGATTCTTCATCTTCTGCATTGAATTGTCAAAGAATAACATCAGCTTTCACACCTTGGTTGATACTACTACATCCATCCTGGTTTTCGTGACAGCTTTTACTGCTCTTCTTGTTACGAATTGGCTCTTCCAAAGATTTGGAGTATTTTTTGGTATGCTTAACTGATTAAGGGTGTTGATTGAGTTAAGTTTTTTGAGTTTTTGCTAGGGTTTAGGTTCAGTCAGCTTCAAGCTCAACTAAAGAATGATGCCAAGATAGAATTATTGCTTAAACTTGACTATATTAATAAATTCTGTTGGTACAAATTCTTGCACAACATTGTGATTCTGGCTGACCTCGCGCGACTGCCGAGTAGCCTTTACCTCTCAGTACCCGAAGGAGTGCAACATGGGGAAACTCGACTGAGAGTCGTCCATCGTTTTCAAGTACAAGTTCAAATTCGAGTTCATACTTAGATAAATCTTAAAAGGACCCTAAATTAACAAGAAGACCCTATAGTATACTCTCAACTATAAACAAGAGGACCCTATATTAATCCCATAATTATGAAAAGAGTAATGCTATAAGAATCTTATTTAGGGATTTAATGATGTGGTTTTAATACAACCATTGGATTAGTTATGAGTTTCAATGTTAGATGGAGCGCACAATCAATTCAATGATTGTATATCATTAAATCTCTAAATAAGATTTTCAAATAAAGTCTAAATATATAGCATCCTTGTTTATTTCATCGAGTAGAACTATGCGTCAGACACTCAAGAGTTTTTAATCAACAAGAAGGAATCACACAAACTTCTATACAAGATCTTGCATTTAAATGTTACTCTCCACAAAAATGTTATTACCTAGGCCTTGCGTGGCTTTAAACTTTACACCTATTTTTTCGGTAAGTGTTTAAACTTTACACTTACTCCAACATACTAATTAATTCTAAGGGATAGTTCAAACAGTAACAGAGATGGACTACAAATTTAGACGTTTTGAGTTCAAATTTTAGCAATTTTTTGAAACCATCCCTCATGAATAACTTAATTCCGGCATGAATTGTCTATTTTTGATCGAATTTGAGATGGAATTAGTCAAAATATATATAAATTGACTCGAACACTTTTTATCGTTAATCAAAAAAATAAGAAGAAATACTAATTAATTTTTCCACACGGTAATGTAAACTAGTATATCAAATCTTGGGGATAATCACCACTTCACCATTGGTAAGGGAGTAGTAATCCCACGACTCGAGATCCAGTCCCATCTCTTTGGAAAAAGGGTTGTCAGATTCCACTGTATATTAATATCCTTCTCGATTGGCCAAAACCACAGCATCACCATGTCACATGATTGTTCATATAGTGAAATCTAAATTCTACCTTGGAACAGGATAAATGAATACTTAAGCCGCCATCATAATACCAATATATCATTAGATCAGCCAACTACCAATGAATCACCTAGAGATTCGACATTGGATGTCACCTAAGTTTTTTAATCACCATGGTATCGAAAAATAATTTTTGATATCATATTTCTGAATGGATAGTGCAGAAGCAGTTTGCTCCTAGAGTGACAATGCTAGTTTTCTATATTTGTCTGACAGTGTAGCCTCAGGTAGGTCAGATGGTCCAAAGCTGTCTTAGGTTAAAAGGGAGAGTTCTCTTGTCTTGAGAGCAAAAAAAGTTTAAAGAGAGAAGGGGAAGTTCTCAAATACAAGCACGAAGAAGAATAAGGATGAAATAGTCACAGTTTTTGTACCCAACAAAAGCCTCTGAATAACATGTTTGCAGAGCACTTTACGTTGATTGATCTTACTACCAAAACAAAATATTCCAATATCTATACAAGTAATTTTCTTTTTGAAATGAAACTAAGGACTTCTTCCTTGCTCGTAAGGAGAAATCTAAGTCACCAAAAAAGTTTTTTTCTGGTACCGTACCGACATTATAAGATTTATGATTTTTTTTAATGAAATTTGAAGATCATTTAGGTCATTTACAAGTTTTAAGGATCATTTACAATATTTATGGTTCAAGTTCCAATTTATGTGGGTCATTTACAATTTTTGAAGGTTATTTGCAAATTGCAATGATCGATTGCAAATAACCCTCAAAAGTTGTAAATAATTCACAAAAATTGTAATTTAAACCATAAAAGTTGTAATATAATCCCAAAAAATTATAAATTTTTTTATTATAAGCAAACTTAAAAACTTGTATATCAACTTACAAAACTTAAAAAAATGATACTGAATTTTTTTCTTTTCTTTTTGGATACCGTAGTCTTCTACTGCACCTAATTAGGCTAAAGACAGTACATAAGCTAGGATATTGATCATCAAATCTTCGGCATAGACAAAGATCCAATTTAAAATAAGTATTTTCGATTGGATCCGTTAGAATCAAATTGGAAAATTCTAAAAGGATACATTAAAAGAATCAATATCAAAATTAGAGAAAAATGCTATGTTTTATGGATCAGTACTATATTTTCTCTTTCATTAGTAAATTTGTATTGATTTTAAGTTTCTCTTTGGTCTGTACTCAGTAGATGTACTTAATTACTTATGAATCTCGAAAGATTTGTTAGTGACTACTCGTATTAAAGTTAAAAAGTTCAATTTAATTAAATTAATATTCTAACCTAAAAAGATTGACAAATACTCGTCCTGAATAAATGAAGCAAGGACTTCCATAACGAAGATCTAATGGTGATGACTTCCATTAACAGATCACCATTGCTGTTCACTACAACATTTCTCAGAGAAAAGATCAATTAATCTTCAAAGTAAATGCACCGTTACATACATGTAATTGAACTGTCCAATCGAAAAACTAAAAGGTTTTAGGGGAAAGATATAGAAAATGATTCAAATATTCCAAATCAAATCTTCATGATAGATATATTTGAAATGCATTAATGTGTTAAAATTAAGAACTCACCTCATATCGAAGATAAATACAGGCTTTCGACGCATCTTCGAAATCTCTGTAGCATCAGATTTAGCAGTCCAGGAGATATTATTATACCCCTAGACGCACTCAAACGCCACGGTTTCGAGAGAACTGCTCTGTGCAAAGAGTTACAGATAATCGTCCGATTTGAACTTATAAGATGCTCATTTGATATCAGCTGATCTTGTTTATGTAGCATTTCTAAACTCTCTCTCTCGGCTGCTCTCTGGCAGTGTGTCTGTGTGTAAACTATAATATCTTCAGTATGTCTCCCCCTACTTGGCTGTAGTTCATATGTTATTAAAATATTCATGAAACAGACGAGAAGAGATCAGAGAGAGAGAGAAAGAGAGATTAAAATGGTCGGAAAGCAATATATAGTGATATTTCATGTTTACCGATGTGAGCGAATAAAGGAAAATGTCGCACTTGGGCCGAGCCTTTTTTCCACTCCTTGCTGTTTCATATCTTCGGCTGAATGGATCGCGCACGTGAGGGAGATGGCAAGGAACGTGTTGCCCACGTTCGCGTTACACTCGGTAGTCCTTTTGTTTTATTTTTTCCTATCAGTGATAAATATTCGAGTAAGTTTACATATATTTCGATTAATTCTTTTTTTTTTTAATTTGATTAAGAACAAGTTATTCACATCGAATCTAAGATATTAACAAGAAATAAATCTTTTATAGTCTCCTTAATCTTTTGACTCGTGTTGTAGCTAATGTAGATGACAATATAAAAAAGATGCTTTGGTTAAGGGTTGTGTTCAATAACTTTATAATAGTGTATGAGTTTGATGTTATAGATCATTTTTGTGCTAAAATAAACATAAAAGGTGAGTCGGTCCATGATAATTTTGGAGGAGGAATGTCTGACTTTAATGTGAGAATTTATTTTATTGTAGTTATTGAATTAACAATGGATTTCAATATGAACTAAAGTTCAATATCTGTCTAATTATCGCAATGTATTTGTTCATTTTGGATATATCCAAAGGGGTTCTAGAGTAAAATTTACTAAAGTTACTACGGGTGCAACTCGGACAGGTTGGGCGGGTTGAGAGGTCAACCCTAGCCCAACTCTAGGTATATAATCTTCAACTCTAATCTTAACCCTAATCCTACCTTAACTCGAGGTACTCAACCCGAGTACTGTCCGAGTTTAATTCAAGCGGGCTCGGGTTGAATTCGGGTTACTTAATTCGGACTGATTTCGGGTTAAAAATCGGGTTGAACTTGGGTTACTTAATTCAGATTGATTTTTTGAAGTGTAGATTTGATTTTTTCAAGTGTAAATCTGATTTTTTCAAGTGATCTGATATGAAGGGCGATGCGCAGATGAAGAGAGAGGGAGTGAGAGAAAGATGAGTGACGAGTGAGAGAGGGATTTGAGAGTGATGGAGACACATGGGTGAAGACTTGAAGTGAAGTGAAAGTCTAGATTCTAAAGAGTGAAGATAAATACTAATCTTAATTAAATATATTTATATATTTATGTATATTCGGGTTGAACCCAACAACCCGAGGCTTGCTCAAATTCACTTCGGGTTGGAGTTTTTTAGCTCAAACCCAATCCAAGTATTAAAAATTTTAACCCAAGCCTTATTTTTTTGAATTGGGCTCGAGTTAAATTCGAGTTGGCCCACCCAAGTTACACCCCAAAAAGTTACCCACTAGACTGACATGGAATGTAAGAAACAAAGGAAAGATGAAGTCGTGTGTAGAGGACACATTTTTAATGTTTTAGAAGGCTATGAAACCTATGTATGTCACTGAGAAATCTCGGAAGGAATTGGAATTGGAATTATCAAAAAAGGGTCACAGACAGGGTATTGATGGAGAGCCTCGACCATGGTTAAACCTGTTTTCGAATTGAACAATGGTGAACGTATGAAAAGAGAGACGTCAGAAAGTTTTGTGAAGGATTTAGGCATTCACATGCATTTTTTGGAATGAGATTATTTCAAATACATTTTTCTGTTCGATCCTTATTTTGATCGTGATTTAGGTGGGATCTATTATTTATAATTGAGTCCTTCACTTATTAATAATAAATGATCCACTCAGAATAAAATTAGAGAGAAAATATATTAAATGAAATTTATATTCAAATCTTATTTATAGGACTGTCAAAATATGACACGATCCGTTAACAAGATACGACACAAAATTAGAGAGTTTAAATCTTTCTTACGCCACTCATTTAGTAAACGAGTGAGTCCAACACGACACGATTAATAAACAAATTGGATATGGATGAAATCAATCAGAATAAATACACGATATGACTCATTTATATACTAGTTATATACGATTTATACATGACACGAACCCGATATAATACGATTTGTTAGACACGAATTAATAAATGATATGAGTGAATTATTTTTTGACACAAATCTATTAAGACTAGATACAAATCCGTCACAATCGACACGATTGACAGACCTACTTACGTAGGTATAAAGTTCTTTTGCCACTTTTGCTCAACCTTCTCCATTGAATCTTTGTAATTTTTTGTAGGCCCGATGGCCCACTTAACACAGTTGAACCTGTTTCTATTGGCTTACAATGAAGGCAAGCCCAATAAAAAAGCTAGAAATACCATCGGGTGTGGGATTAGGCGAATCAGATTCAAACCCTAACGTAAGCCTCCGCCGTTGCCTAATGCACCTTGACTCATCTTCTCCGCCGTACGCCTCACCCTCTCCTCCTCTTCCTCTTCTTTTTCGGTTAATAAAATATCTATGTTTCGATTGTTGCAATTTTTTTTCCTTATTTCGGATTTGATGATTGTTTTGTCATTAGAGAGGGCAAAGATGAACAGTGCTTTTTGATTCTGACACCTCTTGTATGAGTGGAGTCTTCACAGACTCTTCTTTGAGCACATAAAGCAACTCTCTGAGCTCCTCATTCCTCATCCCTTTATTTTACGCCATCAATTTCAATTAATTACGTAAATTATTTTATTCTTGAAGAAACTTAATTTTGGGAAATTTGAGGTTTTTTTGGGGTATTTTAGCTTGGTTTATTATGATTAGGCAACCATTGATTGAGTAGAAATTCAGGCAGCCTCCTTCCTTTCGTTGATAACAGAAAGTGGGAAAGGAGGTGTTTATCTGCTCGGAAATTGAAACTAACTTCTGCTCTTCAGACTTGCTGAGACTTAAAAAGTCTCTGAAGCTGGTCTAGTAAGCCTTAAGTACATTTTTATCGTTTGGTCTCTTCAACCTTTTCAATCGATTACGGAAAATTGCAGTGTTTTGATTTTCTTCTAATCATACTTTTTCTGTGATCAAATTTCTAAAAGATCCAAACTGGGTTTTGAATTCTAAACCCTTGATGGGCATTACAAGCTGATTTTGTCAAGGGCTAATTCTAATACAAAAAACAAGTAAATTGGGGATAAAATTATCGAATTCCACCCAGAATGTATGTGATGGACATTTGAAGTTGGGATACTGAAAGTTTCAACAATTATAATTGAAAATGAAACTTGAGAACAATATAACATGAGATACATCAAATAATTTACTCAAAAATCACCCATTATTGCTTTACTCGATCTTGATTTATGGGAGTTATGCAATTTCTAATACTTCTCGGTTAATCCCATTGACATGTCATAATAATAATCCCACCAAGTTTGAAAAGGATTGAGAACGGATCAGCTTTGACTACAACAAAATTTTACTGCTAACATACATTATTACATCTCAGAGTTCTTGTCATTAACCCCGATAGCTTTGTGTTGGACAATTTGAATCGAGTTGCAGAATTGCTGGATGTATTTTCTGATGCCATATTAATTTGTATCCCTGCCATCTCTGCCAACTTTTCCACTTCATCCTCATTCCCAATTACTTGATCAAAGCATATGTACCTCCCAAACGCTGTCTTGTTCATCGCCTCAAATACGCACACTTGTGCCTCGGCTAATTTGGTAACATCAACAGTCGCCAACAACCCATGTCTATACATCTCTTGTGCTCCTGCATTTACAAATTAGCATATTACTGTTTATATCAACTTTATCTTCCTAACTTCTTTAGAATAAGCTCGCGAACTTTAGTAGTGAGGATAGATTATGGCACATGTTAAAATCTCACATTAGTTAAAAATAAAATTAAATGTGTGTATATAAATTCTTGGGCACTTTTCCCTTGTAAGCCGGCTTTAAGGGGCAAATTCTACCCACAGGTTCATAATAATTGATATCAAAGCTAGCCACCACGTTGATTATAGAATCAAACACAACGTAAACTGCGGCTCTATGTGGTCAAGTCACAGAAAGGGCGACTTATAGACTTAATTAAGATTACTTAGTATTATGTATGAACATAATGTAATCTCATTGAATATAAGTGAGTAGAACCATCAAATGAAAAAGACTACCGTTGAGTCAGATCAATAGAGTGGGCGGCTGTGAACGTCGGCTACGGAAGCTTGGTGGAATGTTACAATCCCACATAGGTTAAAAGTAAGACTAAATGTATGTATATAAACTCTTGAACACCCTTCCCTTACAAACTGATTTTCAGGAGCAAGTTCTGCTTGCGAGTTCATAATAGTATCATCCAACCAAAAAATGGGAGAAACGTTGTATGACTTAAAGGGGTTAAACTTATGAGTCAATCAGATCAAAGTAATGACCCAATAGAATTCCAAAAAAATTAAGATTAAAGGGGTTAAAGTTATGAGTCAATCATGTCAAAGTAATGTCCCAATAGGGTTCGAAAAAATTGAGATTGGTCTTAAACTGTTAGAATTGATTCTAAAGACTCTGATTGTAACAAATACTACCAGAGCAATGGAAGAAACATGAGAGGAGTGGAAGGTTGGATAGCATACCTTTGAGATAAGCAATAGTTGAGGTTGGATTTCTTTGACAGAATTCAGGACCAATTATAAGACCAGGGCAGATAGTGGCCAGTTTCAACCCTCTCTCCTCTGCTACTCTCCATGCAGCTTTTTCTGCCTTCAGCTTACCCAAGGCATACCAGAGCTGTCATTTTTCAAACAATGAAACTTAATTTTGAAGGTTAAGCAACATTAGGTCTCATTTGGATCACCCATAACAAGATGATTATTATATGGATTCATGCAGGGCCGGCCCAAAGTCTGGACTTTAGGCCCATGTTTAAAGAAGGCTCCAAAATTTTTTAAGTGCATATTAAGTCCAAATCAAAAAATTTTAAATCCATAAGATTTTAGGCCAAAAAAAAAACCTATGAATATTTAAACTCAATCAAAAATAAATTTAAATAGTTTAAGCTCATGAACCCAACTCATAATATTAAAAATATACCCAAAATAAATTTTTTAGAAAAAAAAATGCTAAGGGTTAAAAAAATAATTTCAACTAGTCAATCAAAACACACCACTCATTTGTAACGAGTCTCTCTCTCTCTCTCTAGTAAACTAACGCCTTCCCTCTCACTTACTCTCTACTAAATACAAATCCTCTTTTTTTTTTGTGTTATGTTTTTTTTTTGATTTCTATTATGAAAAATATACCAAAATATTTTTTTATTAAATTAGAAAAATTAAAACCAATAGACCATGATTGTTTAAAATTAAAATTGACAAAATATTCCATAAGATCGACTATTATAAGAAAGATTAGAGTACTTTTAATCTAAAAATAATAATTTTCAAATAAAAAATTATTAATATTAAATATAAAAAATCTCATTTATAGTAGTCGTTTTAGGTCTCAAACAACCTTGGGCCGCCACTGGATTCATGCTCCCATGAGTTTGTAGATTTTCTACTCACCCATTTATTATTATTGGAATTGGCTGAGAGAATTACTGCAATTTGCAAGAAAATTATACCTTCCTGTCCGCACAAAACGATTCATTGCTCCAGCAATCATGGTCGATTACAGGGGAGACATCGTCGGAAGAGTTGTCTCGCCACACACAGGCCAAAAGTGATGAAGTGAAAACACAATTTCTAACAGAGGGTGTTATGGCGCAAGCCTTTGTTACATTCTCACTGGCCGTCACCTCTATCTCAGCCATATATTTCTGACAAAAGAAAACTTGGTTGCTAATTAGTAATTACTTTAAATAATGGGGGGCAGTTGACACAAAATTAGACAGTCAAAGAAAAACAATTCTTACGATATAAATAATAAATTACAATCCAAATCTTTCTAGAAGTGAGAGGAAAAGATACAAGTAACAAAGAGCATAAGAACAGAAATGATCAGCTGCCTGATAACAGAGTGATAAAGTAATAGTATTATGTTCCAAGGAACACACCCAAATAAACCTTGATAGGTACATCTCACCTAGACATATGTTGGAATGGCAATGGGGCGGCGCGGGGTAGTCTCCACACCATACCCGCTTAAAAAATATTCATTCATTCATGTTAACGAAGAAAGTTTTAATCCCCATTCTCGCCCCACAAGTAAATTCTAATCTCCGCTGCCACCCACGAATCCACCCCTGCCCATAATAATTAATTTCTATAATTTTAAATAAAAAAAAACCATAACAATTAAAGTACAAGTTGTATTCTTGTATCATATGATATAATCAAAACCAAAAACAAAGAAATAAGTTGACAAATGGTATAACCCACAAATATTTTTTTTCGTTATATATAAATCTAACGGGGTAGAGCGGGGATAAATTTCAGTACATTCCCGTCTCCGTTTCTGCACGGGTTTATACGGGTATTTCCGTATACGTCTACCGTCCAATACGTAAGGTCCATTTCTAGTCCAAATAAGGTGAGTTTGGACGAATTTCCGTTTTTCCCGGTCCACTACCATCCTTACATATATGCATAATTGCGATGTACTAAGCACGAGAATATCATGTGTTTGATTATAAAAACAGGAAATTATAGGGACTTACCAAAAAAAAAAAGGAAATTATAAGGGGCCTACCCATTATTTTAACTGCACATCTGATGTTCTGCAGAACAAGGACATACTTCTAGAAATAACACGGTTTCATTCTTTTATTGGCCCCCACACAGTATAATTAAAGATATGGTACCTATAGATTGTCCTGATGTGATTAAGACTTATACAGTGTATGAACTGAGTAAGAAAGAGAAGAAAAAGGAGAAAGAAACAAGACTCACATTATAGCCAGACAGCCCAGCAGGGTCGATGAAAGCAGCGGTATGGAACACGCCACAACAACCATGAAATGCTTCCAACAAGCTTTCAGCTTCTGACAAGTTGGCAACAACTGCTTCAATAATATTGCTAATTCCCCTCATCTCCCCTGACATTTCCATCTCTCTTAGCTTCTCCACATCTTCTGCATTGTCAAACCAGACCATATGGGACTTGAGGAATAAGGTTTTTTTACACTTAAATCTTTTGTAATATAAAGTTACCTAGAACTCGTGGTATTAGTCAAATAAAAGAACTTTAACATCTATGAATGAATGCAAGTGAGCCACATATAGCAAATTATGTAGAATTTCAGTATCATAGTAAACTATGAGCAATGGCATAGGAAACTAATTTAGGGACGTAATCAAGAACTTCATTTATTGCAATCAATAAATGAGTTATAAATTTCATTGTTGGGTCGAGCCAACTTGCAATCTGCAATTGATTAGGTCCACAGACCTAGTCTTCAAATTAAGTCTGAAACGTGTAAACGTATTGACCATGATGCAAAATACAACATATTTATAGGCCGACTAATGCTATTACGATCTAAAAAACTGTCTTAATTTGTTGATATAATGATGTGTTAAGTGATCGAGTCCCCTAATAAAGAAGTGCAAAAATTACAGTCACGACAAGACTACTAAATCACATCACTGCCACATTATTAAGTCGATAAATTGAATTAATTTTTTAAATCTCAATAATATTAGTCTCGATTGGTCTGCAATTTGGCAACAAAACGCAAAGGAAATGGGGACCCAAAAACAGCTGTTATAATTGACAGCTTACTTGATCCAGAGCATGTAACGACGTGGTTCAGTTCACATGGTTAGCTAAAAGGGGATGGGTGATTCCTCACTTGGATTGCGTGGTGCATTTGTTCTTCACAGTATACGGAAATTGCCCCAAATGCAACACGACCAGTGGACCATGGGTCGTGTTTTTATCGGTCATCGTCCAAATGTATTTTAACTCCGATTGCTCAGGCAGAAGGAGAATGAGTTGCACAGTGGGGGAAATTATTTTTTTTTCCAACAGTCAAAGATATCCGAGCTAGTTTATGTGCATTTCGACTAATTCCTTTCTTGATTCTGATCCGGTCAAAAGGCATATCAGTCATTCACATCAGAACTAGAGTATAGGAAGGGATAAATCTCTTTGGTCTAAATAGATTGTCAAGATTCGAATTCATGACTGAATTTATAGCTCGTTTCTCGTTCTTTTTACAAGTTGAATTACCTTGGAAATAATAATTTATAAAAATTCCATTTGAAAAATTATAAAAAGAAATCTAGTAGCTGAAAACTGACCAAGAAAATGAATCAAATGAGAGTATACGTTGGTCAAATTTGGCTTCTCTATCATTTGTACAAACTAAATATCAGACTGGATTGGAACTAAGAAATTTCTGAAGAATAAATCGTCTATATGACCTATCAAGAACAAGCATTGATGCCCAATAATAATCTGAGAGAGACTTGCTTAACTATTGCAATTATACTTAAAAAAGAAGGAGGAATTTCACCTTGCACCCCGAAATAATTAAGTTTTTCCACTTTATACCTTTAAACATGAGATTTTTTTCATATTGTACTTTCAAACGTATTAAATGTGTTTCAATGTCATCATTCTACTATCTTCTGTTGATTATTCCCTCAAAATCCACCCAATTGAAGTCAATAGAATGAATAACAAAAGCTAACGGAAGTGCTGAGAATGCAAAATAGGAATTCTTTCTTCAATTTTTAAGGGTGCAAAGTGTAATTCGCCCAAAAAAAAAACCGTTCAGTCATCAGATAAAAAATTTGGAAGCTGGGTACAATAAAACTCACCTTGGTTATCGACGGTGATCCGGACGGAATAGCCACGGACTAAGAGCTGGTTCACGATAGCGAGGCCGAGGAAAGATACGCCGCTGGTGACGCACACCAGCTTCTCTTGTGCATCGTCTCCGTTGCTCACACGTCGGTCTCTGTAAGCATCTTCGTCTTTCCTCCGGCGAACACCAGCGCAGGATAGCAGCATCCGGCAAAATTCCTCGATCTCCATCCTCTGGCTCTCCTCTGGCCGTACAATCCCCATTCTTCCAGATGATAGTGACACCACGCTCTCAGATAACCTCGTGATAGCTACTTCCTCTTTTGAAGAACTAATAGCACAATATATCTTTAGAAGTTCTTGCCTCTATACGTGGAAGGGAGAGAGAGTAATTATAGAGAGCCCATCGGCATCACGCAGAAAGGACCTTGTCTCTAGGCTTGTCAAGATTCATTTGGCTCACTTTACCAGCTCAACAGTATATTATATCCTTTTTTCTCTATGCAAAATGATTTGCCACAAGATGACCATAGCGAAAATTTTGTTCGACGGAATAATATGGTTGAAAATTGAGTCGAGTTATGCGAACTCGGCTTGAATTTGCCGAGCTCATATTTTTAAACGAATTTATAAAATTATTTAAACTTAATTTGTTTAGAAAATGAACTAAACACAAAATAAATTAAAAATAGAACTTAGCTTGTTTACCGCGGGGGCAGCGGGATAACTGCCCCACTACAAATTTGAAATTTTTTTGAGTGTATGTAGAATATTTCAAATTTGAAGATATTGCACCCACTAAAAATATTTTAAAAGGTTTTGAAATTTTGATAAAACTTAGTATTCTTTTATACATTGTAGAGTTAGGTTAAAAAAAAGGTCCCCACTTTTCCTTTTAGTCGTTCGTTCGTCTGTTTCTTCTTTAGTAGTGCTCATTCCATCATAATATAGTCATGAGAGCTAACCTATAAAGGCATAAACGAATAGATTTGTAATTTTTTTTTTAGCACAATAGTTAGGATTTCTATTATTTTTACCTATTCAACTTTTTCTTCACAATAAACAGTTGAATTCCACTATCTTAGTCTAAACTGAACAATGACGATTTCATCAATTTTTATATCGATCTATTTGTAATTGTTCGAGGAGAGAGACGTTAAAAAGTTCGATTATGCAAAAATATGTTTATTGATATGGTGTTGTAGTCATGCATTGATAAATTACAGATCCAATCAATCCTGTCTTATAGGATATTTTAATTTGTGGAAATGAAATTATTTGAATTTTGTTATATTTAATTGGATTGCTCCATTTGAAATTAGCCTATTTTAGTTTATGTACAATTGTTCCAATTAATTGAAATTAAATAATTTGGTTATGAATTATAATAGATTCAAATGTCGCGATATCTATATCTAATTTTAGTTGAAAGACTTTCATAAATTTAATTTTTTTTTAAATCCTATTATTTTTTTTATTTAATAAGTTTGAAAATTGATAGGAGTACGTTAACTGTAATTATAAAAAAATATTATTGAATAATATTTTTTAAAAATAATGCTAATCTTATAATTTTAAGTTATAAATAAATTTTATACTACACTCACTAGAGAAAATAGTCCAGCTCTGCCCCTAGTTCTTTAGAAGGGTACAATGGTTTCTACATGTGCTCCTTAAGGGACAACTAAAATTATAATTTAACTACAATTCCGCCAAATTAATAAAAATAAGTCAACAGTCTATATTATATTCGAAGCAGTCAAAATTGTGCTTTCCTTTTTAATTTTAGAGTTAATGTACACAAAAAGGAAGCAAAAAAATGTTATAGAAAAAAGTTTTGGGGTAAAATAATGGATAAATTTCACTAACACTCCTTGAAAAATGACCTAATTATAGGGACATACCTATAGTTTTTGAAATATCATTGTCACTCTATGTCAGATGTGGTCTTTAACAAATATAATGAAAAACTTTAAATTACATTGGTTCCACTAATGATTTTTTTTTTTTTTTGGTCTTATAGGTTTATCACTTAATTTGACCTTAGATTAAATACTTATTTGACTAATATTAAAATAATTTAATCATAGTTAAAATAACTCATATTTTGTTATATATATATTATGTAATAACAAAATAAAAATAAGAATTATATGTTTTAAGAGTTAACGTATACTCATCCTTATTTATACTCATTGTTACACATACTCCGTAAATGACCTTCAATTCACCAATCTAACATCCAATTTCTTTAAATTAACACTATCTGACAATCAATTTTATCAATCGCATATTAATTTCATCAATTTAACATCAAATTAATATTTAAAATTTTAATTTTGTCAACTTACCTTTAATCAAATTAAAAAAAAAAATTAATCGAGATGCGCATAAACTGATTCTAACATTCATGACCGTTCATAAAAAAAAATGTCTAAACTCAATTTTTTTTTTTGGTGGGGGTGGGAAAGTTCAAGACAATCTATATAATAAAGTAGCTTACAATTCAAATCTTAAAAGATAAACAAAATGACTTTTGCTATTCGTAGTTATGATTGCTTTAAATTTTACTTTAAAGTTAATCTAACAGCTAATATTAACACCCTAAATTTAATAGGAAAAATAAGCCCTTAAGGGTGTATTTGGAGTAATTTTTTAAAAATACTTCTACAAATTATTTCTCATAAGTACTTTAAAAAAAATAATAGTGTTTAAAACCGCCCCACCACTACCTCTACCACCACTACCCCCACCACCGCCGCCGCCACCACAACCGTCGCCACCATCACCACCACCGCCGCCACCACCTCTCACCCCCACTACAACCGATGCTTAAATTTATTTATCTTTCTTCTATGTTTGTGATTTGATTTTGGATATGAATACAAATATATTTATTATTTATCATTTTTTATTACTTTGTGCCTTCAGGCACATGCAATAACTAGTTATTAAATAAATGAACATGTGAGACTAATAATGCAACCCACTGGAAAATTTATCAATAAATGCAAACCATTGGATAGCACAACAAACTAGCTCAGGTAGGTTATCTATCCCATGGAAGTGCTTTTGCCACGATAGACAAAATATTTGTGTTCAATAAGCAAGGACTGAAAGAAAGAAAGAAAAGAAAGAAAGATATAAATAATTTCTGTAGTTTGTTTGCAGTTTTTGTGCTTCTGTGTAAACGTAGTTTGCAAGCTGTATCAAAAGAAAAAAAAAAGTTACTATTGTTAGAGCATCTCCAACCGATGTTGTAAATGCTCAAAATTTGTAAAATTTAGTTAACCAAAGTCAAAAGTCATGCTCCAACAGATGTTGTTCATATACTCTAAAATAGATTTTTGTTATAGTGATACTCTATAGCAACTTGTAAACATAATTTATATTATTTTCTCTCTCTTCCTATAATTTCTTCCATTCTATCTCCTTCTTCCTTTCATTATTCTCAAAAAAAAAAAAAAAATGAGAAATAATATTTAAAAGGAGTAGTTAAAAATATAAAAAATCTATTAGAATGTGTATTGAAAAAGTAAATAGTTAAAATAGAAAAAGTTATTTTTTGGGTAGCTAAAATATAATTAGTAGTCTAAGTTATACATTTTTAAAAGTGAAGTTACAACCGATTGAGATTATTTATGATCAATCATGAGATGTTACAGTTGAGCATGAATAATTTTAATCACTTTTAAAACTTATATTTTTTGTGACCGAATCGATCATGTGTTTTTAGAACTATAACTTATAATTTGATTTTTTTTTTGGAGTTGGCTATGGTACAACCAAACACATTTTTAGTATCATACCGAAATTTATCACATTTGTGAATATTTTTACCATTGTTGTGGTACCAAAAAAATGGTAAAAATAATTATCCCAATAATGATAAAAACATCTACAAATATGATAAAAAATGCTTACAAATGTGATAAATAACCCCCAAAATTGATAAAAAAAAAAAAAAATTACTTAAGAAAAGTGATAAAAATAGTTACCACAAATATTATAAAAACATCTACAATAGTGGTAAATCAATCACAAAAATGATAATTTTTTTTGTTGTAAAATGACTTACAAAAATTATAAAAACATCTTTTAAAATAATAAATTTTAGATGTATGATACTTAAATTTTTTTGAGGGTACAATAGTTAAATCCGATTTTTTTGGTGCCATATTTTCTACTCTATCATACTCATTCTCTCGTGTAGTAGGTCAGTCAGCATTTTCTTCATGGCGGCTGGTCTCCCAAGTGTGCAATAAACTTGTTTTTTTCTGTGTAAATTATGACAACATTGTTATGTTGATTAAAATTTTTAACAAGTTTTTTATTTTAAGTGATATGATATAACGATCTATTTGTGTAGGAACTATTTAAATATAAATTGAATATTTTTTGTATTAAATTGAAAAAATTAATATTTTAAAAATCAAACTGATAAAACATATATATTTTAAAAATTAAAAAGATTATTATTAATTCCAAAATAAACATAGAACACTAAGGCTGCGTTTACGTTCTCAAAATAGAAGTTTGCTTTGATTAAGTGGACAATTGTTGACCACCTCCCGTAAGAGGACAGTTGAACCACGTCATATATATTTTGACCTTTAAACTGAATATCCAACATGTAAATGTGGCAGATTTTGGATCACTTCTAAGCTCAGGTCTAATTCCATTGCAGGCTCAATGTAAAATGCATCTAATTATATCTATATAATAAAATACATTACAATTCAAATCTCAAAAAATAAATAAAATGTCTTTTGTAACTAGCCGGCTTTGATCTTAGAGTGTCAAAATCCTTGTGCTAGAGAAGAATGATTAGTTGGGTCGGCTTCAATTATTTTTAACATTTAGATATAATTTTTTGTTTTTTTCTAGTCTTTTTACGTCAAAGGGACTATTTAAAAATATTTGTTAACAACATGATATTTAGAGTCTTAATTCTATCAATTGTGAGTGTGGGAAGAAGTGTTGGATAAAGAGTTTTATAGTATCCATCATTTCTCTAGAAGAAAAAAAAAAGTCAATGAAAAAAACGGCTTGGCTAAAAATAACAGCTCACTTTGTTTATTTCTTGTATGGTATTCTATTCGTTACGGCTTCCATTGGAAAGGTTGCTCAAAGATTATGTTCCTCGCGTGCTGAATGACCAGTCCGCACGCTCAACTCACGCTGCCGTGTTAGACTGTTCGTTACGACTTCCCCCTAACACGCAAACACGTATTAATTAAGGGTACCTAACTCAGGAAAAAAAACATTGAAATCAGCCGATGTTGTACTTAACGATGTCTGTCTTAAGACATAAGAGAGAAGGGTTGTTTTAGATAATCGACAGTAAACATAAAATTTGGTCTGATCTATTATTATAATGAATCTAAATAATGATATATACGTTAATAAAATTATGATCAGTTGAGGAAATTAAAGACTTTTTTCAACCAATTATAACTTATCCGGTTATAATAGCTATCCAGAAGTATCGAACAAAATATCATACCGAAAATTATAAATTATAATTATGTATGAGTTGCTTATAATTTATTTTATTATTCAACTGAAGATTTGAATTTTTGGTTATGTTTACTACACAGTGAGTTCAAATTAGGACAAAAGAATTATTATAATTGATGAGGATAGGTTTTTGGGCCTGGGCTGCCATTACAACCCAACCCAAAGACCTCCAGACTGGATGAGGACTCCAAAGCCCAAAAAAGGGAATGGTCCCAACCGGCCCAAATTCGATTCTCAGCCCACGACCCAGGTTAAAGCCTGTTGCACCACGTGCGCCCAGAACAAGGAAAACCGGCTCTGATTTCTCAGAGTTAGTCCCTGCAAAAACAGAGAGAGATGGTGCTGAATGAACCCAGGTGGTCGTGGGAACAGTACCACCGGCGGTCAGAGCAGCTTGCAGAAAAAGGACGAACGGTCCCCACAAGATCAAGAAAAGGGAGAACAAGGGCAAAAAAAACCCTAGGAATGGACACCATATAAATAGAACAAAAAAGCAGGGAAGGGGATTCCAAAGCCTTCTTCCTCGTCTCCTACCTGGTTCTTTGCCGAGAACCCTAGAATAGTCAGAGCGTTGTTCACGGCCCTGCGCCTATAATTTCCTTGTAATCAGTTGAAATCAATATACACAATCAAGGAGCAAGAGCCTCCATTACAGTGGACGTAACCCAAGTCCTCCGGCTAGGGTGAACCACTTACATCAGCTGTCTATTATTGTCTAACTTCAATTTCCTTAAAATCCATTCCATAAAGCCCAAAAGCGCCAGATTGGCTTGGGCCTGGGTGATTGTTTCCGAGGCATCATCAGTTGGCGCCGTCTGTGGGAAACGATTTTCACCGTTTCCTTGTGAATCTAATCTATTTGATGGTCTCTACTCGGAATATGAGTAAATCTCTTGCCAATCCCCAAGGCCTCCATAACCCACCGGAAAGCTTTCCGACGCACATGGAGGACGTTGAGGGCCACCCCCCAGCGGCGAACCTCCCACCGCTCAACGAACTGGAAACTTACCATAGAACTACAATACAGCTGATGAAACAGAATCAGGAGCTGATGGATTGGATACAAACTCACCAGCTCCCCCTTCCCCGATTTCCCCCGGCTCGACAAGAGCCTCCTCCCCTCCAAGAAGAGCACGACGCCGCTCCCCCGCTCCAAGAGCGCCAAGCTCCACCCAACGGGGTGACTGAGCTCCATGAGCGCAGCCATTCTGGCGAAAATCATCGGAGAAGACATCCCGAAGAACGTGACGACGAAGCTCACAGTAGGGCTAGGGCCATCTACCAAGAAGATAGGCCTTACCCCCAGAATGTAAACGATCATGCCTGGGAGCAAGAAATCCGTGAGCTCCAGCGAGAGCTATGCGATATGAAAAAAGTGGTTAAGGGGCGAACCCCCGACACCATGGACGCCCTGGTACAGCAAACGGAGTCACCGTTCACCCCAGAGGTCCTCCACTTTCCTCTCCCCCAAAAATTTCGGACCCCCTCGATAGAAGCATTTGACGAGACCAAAGACCCCGTTGACCATCTGAACCTGTATAAGAATCAGATGGAGCTTCAAGGATACGCGGACCCTATCCGCTGCCGGGCTTTCGCCATCACCCTCAAAGGGTCAGCCATAGCCTAGTTTAACCAGATACGACCGGCGTCGATCTCATCCTTCAGAGAACTATCCATACAGTTCGTATCCCACTTCATCGGGGCAAGGACTTATAAGAAGCCGTCCTACCACTTGCTGAGAGTCAAGCAGGGACCCAACGAGTCCCTCCGAAGCTACGTACAGCGCTTCAACCAGGAGTGTTTGAAGGTAGAAAGCGTGGACGACAAGTTCGCGCTCACCACCTTCATGTCCGGACTCGGGGTTCAATCCAAGGACCTTCTCTTCTCGATCGCAAAAAATCCTCAAGCCACCATGGCCGAGGTACTGGCGAAAGCCGAGAAATACATAAACAGCGAGGAGGCCCTGCGCCTGAAGGGAAGTACGGCGGTCATAAAGGGAGAGAAGAAGAAGAGGGACCACAGTCCCAAAAAGGAGAAAAGACGCGACCGATCTCCGAGGAGGGACCGCTCCCCAAGAAGAGGGAGAGAGCATAAGAGGAGAGGGAACGTTCGGGACCGTCTGGGACCTCCTCCCCAGGAACTGCAACAGCGGTATGTACCAGCACGGCTCCCACCCCTCGTCACCTCGATAGCCCAGGTCCTTCACGAGGTGTAGAACGAGAGGTTCGTCCGATGGCCTCCCCGGATGAAGTCAGATCCCAGCAGGCGGGATGCCACCAAATACTGCGATTACCACAAAGACACAGGACACGAAACAAACGACTGCATTCAGTTGAAGAAGGAGATCGAATACTTAATTCAGAGAGGCCATCTGCGCCGCTACATCGCAGGGGAACAGAGAGCACAAAACAATCAAGGGCGAGAAGCCCGAGCTGCCGCTGAGCCACCGCAACATCAACAAGCCATCGGAGAGATCCGAGTCATCTCCGGGGGTTTCGCTGGCGGTGGCGAATCAAGCTCGGCTCGGAGAGCTCATGCCAGAAGAGCCTGGTCAGAAGACTTCCTCACAGTCCAGACTGTCAACAAAATGCCCCGCCTAGACGTGGAGATCACCTTTTCAGATGCCGACCTAGAAGAATGCCAACACCCCCATGACGACCCTTTGATCATAAAAGCGATCATAGCAAACAAGACCATACATCGGGTGCTCGTCGATAACGGTAGCTCGACAGATATCATCTTCTTAGCGGCCTTCGAGAACTCGGAATAGAGAAATCGAGATTGGAACCCGTTAAAACCCACCTCTTGGGATTCTCGGGAGAAAGGGTTTTGCCAGTCGGATCTATACCGTTTGTCCTCACCATAGGAGATCCACCCTGCCAAGTCACCACCACGACCCGCTTCCTAGTAGTGGACGCCCCGTCTGCCTACAATGTCTTGTTGGGGAGGCCATCCCTCAACTCCATTAAGGCGGTGCCTTCTGCGTATGATTTGGTGATGAAGTTCCCGACAGAGAATGGAGTCAGGGTGGTGAGGGGAGACCAACGCCTCGCCAGGGAATGCTATGTGGCATCCATGCGGCAGAAAGAGGTGGAGTCGGTCCAGCTGGAGGACTTGGATATGAGGGATGAGATGGAAGCCCGACCTGCCTCGGAACAGTTGGAGCCAGTACAGCTGGGTGAGGACCCGGAACGCGTAGTCTTTGTGGGCTCCACGCTGTTACCAGTCATCAAGGAGAAACTCATCTCCTTCCTAAAGGAAAACGCTGGCGTCTTCGCCTGGAAGCAAGAAGACATGGAAGGGATAGACCCCGCCGTGATCGTACACCGTGTCAGTGTGGATCCTAACTGCAAGCCGGTAAGGCAAAGCCATCAGAGAGGTCGACTACCCGACCTGGCTAGCTAACGTCGTTCGGGTAAAGAAAGTAAACGGCAAGTGGCGACTCTGCATCAATTTTACCGACCTTAATCGAGCTTGCCCAAAGGACAGTTTCCCGCTGCCTCGGATCGACCTCATAGTCGACGCGACGGCCGGCCATGAGCTCCTGAGCTTCATGGATGCCTTCTCGGGATACAACCAAATCCGGATGGACCCAAACGACAAAGAAAAGACCTCGTTCATTACAGAGCAGGGGATCTTTTGCTACCAAGTGATGCCGTTCGGACTGAAGAACGCGGGAGCCACCTACCAGAGGTTGGTTAACCGGATGTTCAGGGAGAAGCTAGGCTCGACCATGGAAGTGCATATAGATGATATGCTGGTGAAATCGCTCAAAGCTGAGACCCACATTCAGCACCTCAGGGAGTCATTTGAGATCATGAGGAGGTACCGAATGAAGCTAAACCCCGCAAAATGCGCCTTCGGGGTGTCAGCTGGAAAGTTCTTGGGCTTCATAGTCAACAGCCGGGGCATTGAGGCAAACCCAGAGAAGGTCAGAGCAGTCCTCGAAATGAAGCCCCCCACCACCACAAGAGAAATCCAGCGCCTAATCGGGAGAATAGCGGCGCTTAACCGCTTTGTATCGCGCTCCAGCGATAAATGTCAACTGTTCTTCAAGGTCCTTAAGGCAGCCTTCCAATGGGATGAAAAATGCGAAGAGGCTTTCCAAGCCCTAAAGATCTACCTGGCATCCACGCCCGTATTGGTAAGCCCACAAGAGGGCGAAGTGCTGACACTTTATCTTGCGGTATCAGATTTCTCGGTCAGCGCCGCGCTGGTTAGAGACAAAGACCGGATCCAGCTACCTGTCTATTTTTACAGTAAAGCCCTCCGAGGCGCCGAGGAGAGGTATCCAAAGATGGAAAAACTAGTGTTGGCCCTGCTAGTCGCCGCTCGGAGATTGAGACCATATTTTCAGGCGCACACCATCGAAGTCCCAACGGACCAACCAATGAGGCAGGTCCTGCACAAACCTGAAGCCTCAGGAAGATTGATAAAGTGGGCGATGGAGCTTAGCGAGTTTGATATCAAGTTCAAGCCCAGAACCGCCATCAAGGGACAAATCCTGGCAGATTTTTTTGTCGAGTTTACCTCTCCACCCGAGGAAAACGAGGAAAACCAAGACTGTGTGCCCGACGTTCCGACCTGGAAATTATGCGTGGATGGGGCTTCGAATGTGCAGGGAAGCGGAACCGGACTCATCCTAACATCACCGGAAGGGTATGACATAGAGTATGCCTTGAGGTTTGACTTTCAGGCATCCAACAACGAAGCCGAGTATGAAGCCCTCATAGCCGGTCTGAACCTGGCCCTTTCAATGGAAGCTCAACAGATCATGGTATATAGCGACTCGCAACTGGTAGTCAGACAAGTCGAAGAAGAATACGCCGCCCGGGACAAAAAGATGGCGCTATACCTAACAGAAGTGCAGAGACTACTGAGGAAATTCATCTCGGCCGAGCTAATCCAAATTCCCCGAGAAGCCAATCAGCGGGCTGACGCCCTAGCCAAACTGGCCACTATCGGCAGTCAAGACTTACCGGGGCGAACACACATCGAAGTCCTAGCACGGCCCAGCATACAGCTTGACGACCAACCAGCCACAGAAGCTCAGGCTATGCTAGTCGAAGAAGAGGCTTCATGGAGGGACCCCATCATATCCTTCTTGCAAGACGGGGTACTGCCAGATGACCCGAAGGGCGCCTCCAAACTCAGAGCCAGGGCGACGAGGTTCACGCTGATCCAAGGTAACCTATACAAAAGAGGTTTTTCCTTTCCTTTGCTGAAATGTGTGACAGGAACGGAAGCAAACTACATCCTAAGGGAAATCCACGAAGGCATGTGCGGCAATCACATCGGTGCTAAGACATTAGCCAGCAAGACCCTACGTCAAGGCTACTTCTGGCCAACCATGTCCAAAGACGCCAAAGAGATAGTGAAGAGATGCCAAGCTTGTCAGGTCCACGGGAACTTGCCGCATTGCCCACCTGAACTCCTCACCCCGGTGGTCAGTCCTTGGTCCTTTCAACAATGGGGGTTGGACATCTTAGGACCCCTATCAATAGGAGTCGGACAATGCAAATTCCTCGTGGTCGCAGTGGACTACTTCACCAAGTGGGCAGAAGCCGAACCCCTGGCAAAGATCGCACCGCAGAAGGTCAAGAACTTCGTTTGGAAGTCTATAATTTGCCGCTTCGGCGTCCCCAGAGCAGTGGTCTCCGACAATGGGAAGCAGTTCGACAATCCGATGTTCACAAATTTCTGTAGCGGATTGGGAATCAAAAACTTCTTCTCAGCACCAACCCACCCGCAGTCTAATGGGCAAGCCGAGGTGACCAGCCGGACTATCAAACTGGCGCTCAAAACCAGGCTCGAGGCGTCCAAGTCCCAATGGGTAGACTACCTCCCCGCAGTGTTATGGGCATACCGAACAACTACTCGAACTGCGACTGGAGAAACGCCTTTCAGCCTAGCATACGGGACGGAGGCCATGGCTCCCGTTAAAGTAGGAGTGTCCTCCGCAAGAACCGAACTGTTCAATCCAACACAGAACGAAAGGTCCCTATTGGTCAACCTCGACCTCCTAGACGAAAAGAGGGACGAGACCCTGCAACGAATCTCCTCCTACCAAAGGAGTACAGCAAGATACTATAACAAACGAGTAAGAAGGAGGGGATTTAAGCCAGGGGATCTAGTGTTGAAAAAATTGCTCCTAGCCAGGAAGGACCCGGCTCATGGCAAGTTGGGGCCAAACTGGGAAGGACCGTACGTGGTAAAAAGGATTGTCCGACCTAGAAACTACGAGCTGCAAACGGAGGAGGGCGGAGACCTACACCACTCATGGAACGCAGACCATTTGAAGCGTTATTACCAATAGAGTTTCTCGCAAGAAGTGGAGCGTTATTGTAAAAAGATCGGATTTTATCAATGAGAGATACAAAAGTTTCTCAAAAAGTTCGCTCCACTCAGGATCTACAGACTTTTCAGTCTAAGAGCTCGTAAGCTCAGGATCTACAGATTTTTCAGTCTAAGAGCTCGTAAGCTCAAGAGCTCGTAAGCTCAAGATCTACAGACTTTTCAGTCTAAGAGCTCGTAAGCTCAAGATCTCGTAAGCTCAGGATCTACAGACTTTTCAGTCTAAAAGCTCGTAAGCTCAGGATCTACAGACTTTTCAGTCTAAGAGCTCGTAAGCTCAAGATCTACAGACTTTTCAATCTAAGAGCTCGTAAGCTCAGGATCTACAGACTTTTCAGTCTAAGAGCTCGTAAGCTCAGTATCTACAGACTTTTCAGTCTAAGAGCTCGTAAGCTCAAGAGCTAGTAAGCTCAGGATCTACAGACTTTTCAGTCTAAGAGCTCGTAAGCTCAGGATCTACAGACTTTTCAGTCTAAGGGCTCATAAGCTCAGGATCTATAGACTTTTCAGTCTAAGGGCTCGTAAGCTCAAAGAGCTCGTAAGCTCAGGACCTACAAACTTTTCAGTCCGAAGAGATCGTAAGCTCAAGAGCTCGTAAGCTCGGGATTTTCCAACTTTCAAGTCTAAAAGCTTGTCAGCTCAGCATCAGCAAATTCTCCTCAGCTTGAGAGCTCGTAAGCTCAAAACCGGCCAAAGGCTTTGCTGCTTGAAAGACAACAAACTCAGCAGCTCGACGACTCAGAACAAACAAGTTTCACAGTTCAACAGGTAAACGCATTCCCAGCAAAAAAAAATAATAATAATAATAACTGGGAGATAAAAGCCAGAAATTTCATTTCATCGCGGGGTAAAGCCAACAGTTCAAAAAAAGCCACAACCAACAGGTACATAGAAGTTGCAAAAGAAAATAGGTCATCTAGTTCTGCCCTCCCTCCCCTACCAGGACCTCCTCCCTTTTCCCCTCCGTCGGAACTTCTTTCTCCACTTTCTCCATCCGAGCAGCATCCGCCTTAAGCCTGGCATTCTCCTCCTTCAAAACATCTCTCTCTCTCTCTCCACCTCTGCCAACTTCCTCTTCAGGAGCTCCACCTCGGGATCTTCCAAGTCAACTCCCTCTCGCTCATTAGCAAAAGAGGGCGTGCGCTGAATCCTGGTTGAACTTCCCCCTATCCCATAACGGACAAGGTTCTGAGGGGTAACGAGAGCAGAGTAAGGACGAGGGGAAGCCCTCTCTACCATCCTGACATGGAACGCCTCCAATGGAGTCAGAGCGGGAATACCTGCACAATACAACAATAGCACAAACAAGTTCAGTCAGTAAGCTGCCATCAAAGGATCAGATAGCCTTGAAAATGATGAAGTGATTACCTCTCTCCCGAAAGCTCGTCCAGGAGCGAGGAACCCAAACATGCTGGTCCTCCCCCACAGCGGACTCCCAGGAGTCCCCAGATACAAAAAAAAAGCGTTGGGCCCACCCCTCGGGGGAAGAGGGAATATCGGCAATCAGTGGAGGATGGAAATACCATTTAAAGGAGAGAGGGTTGGAGAACGGTGGAAAGTCGAAAGAGAGGTCAAGAAAATGGAAAATTTCTGAAACAGAAGGAAAAGTCTCAAAACCTTGCATACGCCAGAAAATGAAGAAGCCCACCATGGTGGCCCACCCCTCGGGGGAAAGACGAGAGGGGCATAGCCCATGATGAGAAAGAATCCGGGCGAAATCTGGATGAAGGGGAATTCGAAAGCCATACTCAAATGCGCCCTCGAAAAAAGACACCTCGCCTGGAATAGACATACTGCAAGGTTCGTCAGGAACGGGAGCCCTCACCCTCAGATCCGCCGGAAGGTCATATCGACTCATCATTGCAGCAGCATCCGCATCCGTCATCTGGGAGGGAAGGAGAAAGATGGAGCACCAATCGCCCTTGAGTGACTCTCGGGCTCGATGCTTGAAGAGTGGAGAAGAATCCATCGTCACAAGGTTCAAGTAGGAGACGAAGAGTTAAAGAAGAGAGGTTTTCTGAAAAGCGATGAGGCAAACGGGTATAAATAGTACCCAAAGATGCCTGTTGGAGTCTCGCAATCAAGATAGCATTGAATGATGGCCCAATTTACGAAGAAGTTGGTAAGCCACCCTGAAGCTTGCTCAAATCTACATTGTATATTGTAAAAAAAAATATATATATATATATATATATATCCTATAGGAGGCACATGCGGCAAATCCAAAGTAAGGAAGCCCAGATCTCGAGCAATGATACTACTCCAAACAGGCCAAGGCCTCCTCGGAGTAGGGGGGCAAGGGAGTATATAGCAAAAGAAGCAACCAACCAGCAAATACATCACCACAGAGTAAAAGAAGGGAAAGTTCCATTACAAAAAATGTATGTTTACACAAGAAAAGAGCAGCAAGAAAGGAAATCAGCTATGAAAACCCGGGCACTCAAGCCTGATCTGCAGGAGGAGTAGCGTCGGGAGCAGGAGTAACGTCGGGAGCACCACTGCTTGAAGAAGCATCAAACCTTGGCTGAAATTGCTCAAGGTCTAAGTCAGGAAATCTCTCCATCATCTGATCAGCAAAATTAAAGAACCCATCAACAAAGGCCCTAGCTGCCTCCAGCCTCGCCTTCTCAAGATCTTTTCGTTGATCCTCTACGAGCTGACGTTCAGCAGCTAAAGACCTATTCAGCTCAGAAACAGCAGCCCGGGACTCTTTCAGCTGATCTTCCAGAAGGGTGCGGGTAACAACAGCATTTAGCAAGTCCTCTTTCTCAGCCTCCCGCTCTTCCTTCAAACGAGCCAACTCGTCCCTTAGAGAAACCTCAGCCGAGGCACTGGCAATCAGCTGCCTAAAGGTCTGAGCCCGCTGTTCAAGAACCTGCTCCAACTCCCTCTCAGTGGCCAGGCCCCAGTTCAACAGCTCGGTGCCGTGCTGACGAGCATTAAGGACCTCGGCACCCCTCCTTTAGACATCATTCCTTAGCATAAAAATCTCCCTCCCAAGAGCGCAAACATGTGTCGCCGACTGGAGATAAGGGACATTATAAGGCACCAAGGAGTTTGAAACAAAGGAAAAGCACCAAGGTATACCTCAAGTAGGGCATGAAGAGCATCACGGCTTCGGACTTGAAAAGGAAGATCTACAGAGCGACGCAGGTCAGCTCGAGGAATCAACTCCATCAGAGCACGACTGCTCAGGCTCACGTCCCGAAGTAGACCGGCCTCAGAGCTAGCAATGGAGGTCTGGGGGGCAAGAGCTGAGCTTGGACCGGCTGCAACAATTACAGAAGTGTCTCGCCGAACAGGCCCTCCCACGGGGTCAAGCATCACAGTACCCGCAGTGGCCGCACTTGTGACCAACTCTGATGTCGACCTCGAGGCCTCGGGTGCGGAAACAGGAATATCGGATACAGAAGTGAGGACCTCGGCCGCAGCAACAGGAGTCTCAGCAGCAGGAACGGGGACCTCGCCGGAAGAACTGCCCTGTTCCAACCTCGTCCTCTTTGCAGGGGGTCCTACGGCCCTATCCCGCCTTCTTTCGTCCACACGCTCCATGATCATGTGGCGCTGAGTCACCAGGTAGGAAGGAACTACGCAAACGAGATCAAAAGCTTAGCAAAGGTTCGAGTAAAGGTATAGAAAAAAAAAGAAACATTGATTACGCACGATCACCTGACGCCGAGGGAACCCCGGGAAGCATCAGTTCAATATAGGAAAAAGGGAGGCGAGCACGTGCTTGGTCGACCCGAGCCAGCTCGGAAGCACCAAGGGGAGGGAGCTCTCCTGCATTAAGAACTGGTAACGCCGTTAGAAGGCGAGCACAAGCATCAACAAGCACAAAGGCAAGAGCTTACCTAGGTTTCTGCGGCGCCCCCAGGCGGTAGGAACTCTGACAGACCCCGGAAATTGGGAACCGAACTCCCAACCATCTCCGGAGACGAAGAAATATCTCCTTATCCACCCGTCAGGAGTCGATGGGAGATCCCGGATGGGAATCTCTCCCCCTCGCCTAGGGACGAAGTGGTAGAACTCGGACACCTCCTTGGGGCGGAAAAAGTGAAGAAACTCCCTTAAATTAGCCCTGGCCTGAGGGAACATCCTTCCCCACGCCGCAGTGAAGGTCAGCAACACCGCCCAGCCAGATGGGAGGAGCATGGCGGGGCAGAAGCTGAAGAAATGAAGAACATCTCGTATCAAGCCAGGTAGGGGAAATCGAAGCCCTAATAAGAAGGGGGCCTCGAAGAAGCAAGCTTCACCAGTAACCGGGCTATGGAACCTACGCAAGCCTGCAGGGCGCACGACAACACCAGGGGGAAAGTCGAAGCGCCTAGCAAGGACCTGAGCTTCGTCCTCATAGATTTCGCTAGCCTCGACGTTGCCGAAAACTCACTTCATAACGTCAAATGGAGAGGGAGTAGCCATGAATACAAGAATGGAAGAGGGTTTTCTTAGGAGCAACAGGTAAAGAAACGTATGTCGCAACAGAAAATAGAGGATTTCTTCTGCGCTCGGTAAAGAACAATCATTCCCCGGAGGTCTATTTATAGGCGCTACAGGACAGGTCTTGTCACTGTCGCCGGAAGCAGTTAATGCACGTCCCTCGCCATTAATGAAGGGGACACGTGGCGTCGTGGGGGTATCCTGGGCACCACGATCGAGGGATCACTAAACCCTCTGACGGCGCACGTTCTCGAACGAACGAAATCGTCGGACCTCCACTACAAGTAAAGAAACTGGAAATGACCAAAATAGCCCTAGGAAGCTCAAGCGACCCAAGAGGGGAGCATGAAGGTCAGCCTAAATCAAATAAGCTCGGCTATCAGTGAAAAAGCGGGAGCCAGCGCCTAAGAAAGGAGCGATGCAACCACAAATCAAAGAAGTCTATAGCAGGACATCACGCGACAAATCATAAAAAGGGAAAAATCACGAGTTCTCATTTCAGCATTTAAAGAAGTTACAATCAAGCATTACACAAAGAAACAACTTGAAGAATCACAAGGAAGTTGGAAACAGCAGGAAGGCCCCACATCAACCTCAAGAAGCGATCTCTTCATCGCCTGCTCCCTCACCAGAAGCCCCTGCCAGCATACATGGCCCCTCCGCCGCTGCCACAACGGAACCAGGCGCCTTCTCGGCATCAGGAGCCACACCCTCGTTGAGGTAAGGGGTCTCGGCCTCCTCAGCCACCACCAACGCCTTCTTGAAATCCAGCATTGGCACAAAAGTATCCAAGTTAAGGTCAGGGTAAGCCTCCTCGAGTTGATCCTTAAGATTTAGAAAACCCTTCACAAAACCAGAGGCGTATTCTCTTTCGAGCTCCGAAACACGAGATCGCAAAGATAACAGCTTGGCATCTCTGGCCCTGAGCTCTGAATCCTTGGCTACCAGGTCGGCCTCCGTGGTCTTGAGCTTGTTATCTTTTGAATCCATGAGCTTGGCAAAGTCCTGAAGGCGGGCATCCATCTCATCGTTGATCCTCTTCAGTTCAATGGACTCCGAGGACAGAATCTTCACCTTCTCCTCGGCAGCCTCCTTGCTCACTAACAGGGCGGCGATGGACTCCTTTGCCCCCGAAAACTCCTCAGTGTAGTGAAAGCCTAGCATCTTCACACAAGCGAGTGACTGAGAGGAAAATAGGGTCAGACGTAAGAGAAAGACCCGTGAACACCTCGGGAAAAAGGAATATCAGAGATCGAGGAAACTAAGGCTAAGAAAATACCTCCGCCATGCCCCGGATAGCGCGGTTCACCTTCCTATCAAAGGGGACTCGCATGGCCTCCCTAGGATCAGATGTGGAGATCAGCTCGGACAAGGCGGAAACAGCGACCTCAGGGTCACGAAGGAAGTCGTCCCCTTGCTCCTTGGATGAAAAGGGAGCAGCACCCACCTTCCTGCCTCCCTGATGGGCAGAACGAGGAGGAGCTGTCGGGGCTTCTTGCTTCGAAGCTCCACCAGTTAAAGATTCACCCAGAGGCCCCTCAACGGAGAGCCGGGGGGGAGGGGGAGCCACATCCCCGAGGGAAGGAGGGTCTACCTTCTCCTGCGTAAGAGGAACAGGAAGGATCTCGGACACCGATGCATCTTGGGGCAATCGTTGTGGGCCCTTCACCAGTTTCCTCTTCTTCCTCGACCTATCGGTATCCGAGAACATCGCCATTATCAAGTCCTGGTTCATAGGGTCAGGAACAGAGGGCGACTCCGGGGCAGGAGCTTGTTCGACAGAAGGCCCGAGCTCGTAGAGGGCTAGGTTCTCGTCGGTCTCCAGGTCGTAGAATGATTGCAACCCCAAGGCCTCGGCCCTAGCGACTCTAGTCGTTTCCTCGACTCCTAGGACAGGGCGGTAATCTGCAAATCAGAAGTTAAGTCAGTAAAGGAAGAACAGCGAAAGAAAAAGATGCAGTCGAATTGAAGGGCCTTACTTATGTTCCTTAGAGCTCCCCAAAACCTGGGAATGAGAGGAACGTCCCCTGGTTTCCCGGAAAGCTCCCAAGAATCACCTCTAACAAAGAAAAACTTGGGTTTCCACCCTTTGTTGGAAGAAGGAAGCCCGGCGATCAAATTCCTTGCTTTAACCCTTTTCAAAAAATAAAGGAAACCCGCGGAAGGGGAGGACTTAAGTTGAAAAAGAGAGGCAAATTCATTAATGGAGGGCTGAGAGTCGTTTCCGCTCTTCAACCAGTGGACGAGGAATCCGATCAAAAGACCCCAACCGTTTGGAGAGAGCCGGGCAGGATATATGTTGTAAAAAGCAAGAACGACCCGAATGAAAGGATGAACGGGGAACCGCAAGCCAGCACGGAAAGCGGACTCGTAAAAACAGACCAGGCCAGGGATAGAAGAATTACACCTCTCGTGTAACTCCGGAGAGTGTAAGAGAACGGAGTCAGGAAAACGATACTCCCACCTCAGTTCATCTAAGTCCTCGTCACTAAGACAACTGGGAGTCGTGGCCGCACAGCAAGCGAGGTCGGCTTGATCTCGACGAACTCTTTTCCTACAAGTTAGGGGAAGAGCCGGTTTGGATCTCTTAGTCTTTGTCGCAACAAAAGAAGCAGGTGGAAGGGACGAAAGAGGACGAGCTTCTTCTATAAGGGCGGACCCAGAGGCAGAAGCTCCAAGAGCGGACCCAGACACGGCCCTATCAACGGAATTACCGCTCTGGGAGCCTGAGGTACTTGCCTTGACTTCTTCGCCTACTTGATCCTCAGAATCCGATTCAGAAGAGGAAACGACCCACTTCCCCATCAAAGGTCCAGGCCGTAATCCGGAGTGGAGGGAAGGCAAATGTAAAGCACAGTCTGTCAAAAATGGAGGTCTCAGACACCAACTGCGAAGGAAGGACACCCTAAGCGAAGTGGAATGGTCCACGAAGCACGTGAGAGGGGAGAGGTCGTCGGAATGATTCCTAAAGTAACTAAACCTCCATATCAAGAAACGAAACCCAAAACCCCACCAGGGAGGGTCGAAGGGATCCAGATCGAGCAAGAATGAAGAGAAGAGAAAAGACGTACCTAGTTAAGACGTTAGATGCAGAAAATAACCGGGGACGCAGAAACCCTAAAAGTCGCCTGAGAGTCTGAAACAAAGCACCCCGAGAGCCAAGGGAGGAGAGGGTAACGCAAGGAGATTCAAAAAACACGAAAAATAACACAGGCGAAGGGACTTCCCCCACTTTATACAAAGCATTCAATGCCCTGATAGGCGAGGCGACAGGACGCGCCTCAGAAACCGTACCGTTGAGATTGCCCGATGATGACACGTGTAAAAACCATCCCATCACAGCCGGCACATACCAGAACAGCCCAAACCAGCGCAAAGCCGCCTGACCACGCTTTCCGCCACGTATGAAGACCATGAAGAATTCAGAAAAGACACTTCCTATCCCCAGGTCAGAGAAGACGTCATTCTCGTGACCAGGGGCTGGGGGGCAACTGATGAGGATAGGTTTTTGGGCCTGGGCTGCCATTACAACCCAGCCCAAAGACCTCCAGACTGGATGAGGACTCCAAAGCCCAAAAAAGGGAATGGTCCCAACAGGCCCAAATTCGATTCTCAACCCACGACCCAGGTTAAAGCCTGTTGCACCACACGCGCCCAGAACAAGGAAAACCGGCTCTGATTTCTCAGAGTTAGTCTCTGCAAAAACAGAGAGAGATGGTGCCGAATGAACCCAGGTGGTCGTGGGAACAGTACCACCGGCGGTCAGAGCAGCTTGCAGAGAAAGGACGAACGGTCCCCACAAGATCAAGAAAAGGGAGAACAAGGGCAAAAAAAACCCTAGGAATGGACACCATATAAATAGAACAAAAAAGCAGGGAAGGGGATTCCAAAGCCTTCTTCCTCGTCTCCTACCTGGTTCTTTGCCGAGAACCCTAGAATAGTCGGAGCGTTGTTCACGGCCCTGCGCCTATAATTTCCATGTAATCAGTTGAAATCAATATACACAATCAAGGAGCAAGAGCCTCCATTACAGTGGACGTAACCCAAGTCCTCCGGCTAGGGTGAACCACTTACATCAGCTGTCTATCATTGCCTAACTTCAATTTCCTTAAAATCCATTCCATAAAGCCCAAAAGCGCCAGATTGGCTTGGGCCTGGGTGATTGTTTCCGAGGCATCATCAATAATCAATCCCTAAAAAATTAGAATTGATCCTAAATAATTATATTTTCGTAGTAATTTTATCAGATTATATTATAAATTTAAAAATATTTTTTTTAATAATTTGGTACAATGTTAAGAAAAATAAGTTAGTACCCCCAGGTGACATATGGCAATTGGTTCCAACTATAATAGCTATATATTATATTTCAGTATCATACATTTTATTTTTTACAATTAAAACAAGACAATTTAATTTTTTTTAATATTTATTAAAGTATCTTATTATTTTTGTGTTATAAACAAAATCAAGACGAAATTTACAACTCATAACAAATTTCAAATGGAAAATTTTTATTAATTCCAACAAATATTTCTCCTGTTTGAATGGAAAACTTGCTCGAATTTGATACGTTCGACTTCTATATTAATGATATACTTACGAAATTGTTCCAACTTATTAATTAACATTAACCCTAGACCCTTGGTCTCGAGAAATTAAATAATTAATCAATATTTTCTATTCAAGCTTCATCACGAACTATTTAAATTACAACCACAAAAAAATAGAAGTAGCTCAAGTGACAGCAAAGATCAGTTGTAAATTTAAATATATTGAGTTTGAATTTCGACAATTCTTTGAAGTAAAGTTATGAGAGATTTATCTTTCATGAATACTCTGGTCTCGACATGAATAGTTTGTCTTTAACCGAATTAGAAAGAAAATTAATTGAAGTACACGTAAACGAGTTCAAACATCCTGCCATCGGAACAAAAACAAATAAAGGTTCTAGACGTATAGTGGAACAGAACATAGTTTTGATTTCTAGCCAATTGGGCACTGCTTGGACACCAAGGACCACGTGATTTTGAACAGAAAATTGCCTATTTTTTCTATTCTTTCTCCTTCTTTTTCTTGTCTTCTTCTTCAATCATTAACTTTTTTCTTATTCTCCCCATTCGCGCTTTCTCATGCCTAAACTTCCGTTTTTCAAATACGTTACGTTTCTATATACTTAAGAAGTCACCTTAATATGATTAGTCAAGTCCTGATAGGACACCTCAAACAAGGGCGGAGTCAGACGTTTTTAGTTGTGGGAGTAACTTAATTATTAGTTAATTTTGTGTCATATTTATGGATGATATTTAGAGTTGAAATTCAACTATTATATCAAAGGGGCAATGGTGGTGGAGTTTATAAGTCTCGTGGGTTGTTATATAAATTTTTGAGTTTTTTTACAATAAAATAAAATAAAATAAATTCTACAAAATTATAACTTTTATGAGTCATGTTACAACTTTTAGGATTAAAGTTACAATTTTTTTGGATCAAATTATAATTTTTGAGATACTTGAAATCAATCATAAATATTAAAATCGATTATTTTAATTCAAGATCAACTATAAAATCCAAAAAATAGCTTATCAGATTTATCTAAATAAAAAATATTTTGTTGTTCTTGGAAAAAAAAATTGAATGTGATCCAAATTGACTCGTGTTAATGTATCCCCTAATCTGACCGTCTAATTCAAATTTGTTTATAATTAATCAAATTGTCTAATGTACTTTTAGAACCCTTCCTGCATGAGTGCATTTAAATATGTTTATAAGTTTAAATTTAAACAGCCCTAAGGGGCTTTTTGGGATTCTACTTGGGATACTGAAATTTATAAATTTTGTAAATTAAGATACAATTTTTTAGAGTTTATTTATAATAAATAAAAATTGGGATTAATTTTGAAAAAAATTATAACATGGTGTAATTATTGATAGCTAGAGGACTATAAGTTAGATGAAAATACATTTCATAGCATACCATAAAGAATTGGATTTTATTATGGTACAAAAAAAATTCGGTATCATATCTCGAAAATTTACTATTTTTATAGGTGTGTTTTATAATTTTTATGGATTATTTTATAATAAATTTTTTTATCATTTTTATGACTGATTTATTATTTTTATAAATATTTTTATCACTATTATAATAACTATTTATATTTATAAATAATGGTACGATACCGACATATTTTTCCCTTATATAGTCATGTCCCAAGGAATTATTGATATTTTAAAGTTGACGACTTGACGGCAAGGGTGTTCTTTCAATGGAAAATGATAAATGAATATAAAATTATTACATGATCTGATATAAAAATCATTTTTTTATTTATGAGTGTTAGGGTCCGTTTATTTAGCGATAATGTTAGAAAATACATGAAAGAGAAATTTTTAAAATTTTACATGTGTTTGTTTAGCATGAAATAGAAAAAATAATTTTCTTCTATGCTTAGATTTTCTCACATCTAACTAACTTTTTTTCTTGCAAAAAATACAAGAAAAAGCAAGAAAGTTGTGTTCAATAACCTAACTTTCCATTTTATCCTTATTTTTCTTAAAATATTCAATTAGTTATTAATTTTAAAAAACTTTGTACAAATTAGGCTAACCATATAATTTGGTGTAGAGATCAGGATTCGAGTCGATTCTTGTCCCTGAATTAGGTTAAAAGCCAATTTTTTAAAAATTTGAATAATAAAAAAAAAAAATTTCTTCTTTAAACCGAGTTAAAATAATTAAGCATAATTTAGACAATTAGAAAAAATTTCTTCTAACTTTCATTTCTTTCGAACAACGGAATAAAATTGTTTTAAAATTTTCTTAGAAATTTTTCGTGCTAAACAAATGCATACATGAAACAAATGCATACGCCATAAGAATCTCTCAGTCGATATAAAGGCACGCCCACTTCCTGGATGTAAATTTCCTTTGAATTTTGATTATACACCTCAATTGTGGAGAGACAACGTTGTGAATAAAATTGTTAGTCTCGCGGAAAAATAGAGGGTTTTAGAATGATATACTGTATTGCCCACAACCTGTTTGCTTTATTGCCAATTCCAGATTAAAGTTTGGCAGCATCGAGGGGGTTTTGCAAATTGGATGAAAGCTAGCTAGCTAGCTCAAATTTAAACTATTTACATTCTGTTACGTTTAAAGTGTCGATAGAGTGGGTGATGGTGGACGTCGGCTCTAGAATAGTCTGTTTAAATAGTTATGAGCTAACCCCACAAGTCCCAGGTTTTTGGATCAACGGTTGGGTTCATAACACATTCCATTCCCATTTGAAGTCCTTGATTTGATACAGAGAATTGATTGTCTCACATTTCTTTCTTAAAATGTCTGCTGAATAAATTCAACTGATCAGTTACTTATACTTTCTTATGGGCAGGGACATAAAACAGATATTATCATATGCAGCTATGATGATCACTTTCTTGTGAGTTCTGGGCATCCATTATGTTTGCATTGGGGGGGGGGATGAATTGTGGAAGCGTTTCGTTTCTAATACTTAGACTTCTTTTCAGGTTATTGCAACTCAAATTGGAAGTATGGGAACCGTACTTCATGCCAGGTTCGCGTAATCTTTCGTTCAGAATAGCAATTTGTTCATTATATCTCATTGATATTATTATGTTGAGAGTGTTTGAACTGAAGATTTGTATTTTGGGTTATGTTTACTACACAGTGAGTTCAAATTAGGACAAAAAGAATTATTAGAATCAATCCCTAAAATATTAGAATTGATCCTAAATAATTCTATTTTCATAGTAATTTTATCAGATTATTTTTTAATAATTTGGTACAATGTTAAGAAAAATAAGTTAGTACTCCCTAGTGACATATGGCAATTGGGGATTTAGATCCCCTTCATTATCCCTTCCCTTCAATTTCCTTTAATACAGTGCTAGATGAGTGACATGTGTAAGATTTTAAATTTCAATAGATAAGATGTTTCCTCATTCATTTTGTTGTTGGTGGAGTGTTAACAATTATTAAGAAATTTTCTCACAAGGAAAAAATCTTGTCAATTAAAATTCAGAATCTTACATGTCACTCATTTAGTATTGTATTGAGGAAAATTGAAGGGAAGAGATAATGGAAGGGATCCGAATCCGGCAATTGGTTCCAACTATAATAGCGATATATTATATTACATTTTATTTTTTACAATTAAAACAAGACAATATAATTTTTTTAATATTTATTAAAGTATCTTATTATTTTTTTGTTATAAACAAAATCAAAACGAAATTTACAACTCATAACAAATTTCAAACGAAATTTTTTTATTAATTCCAACAAATTTTTCTTCTGTTTGAATGGAAAACTTGCTCGAATTTGATACGCTCGACTTATATATTAATGATATACTTACAAAATTGTTCCAACTTATTAATTAACATTAACCCTAGACCCTTGCTCCCGAGAAATTAAATAATTAATCAATATTTTCTATTCGAGCTCCATCACGAACTATTTAAATTACAACCACAAAAAAATAGAGGTAGTTCGAATAGTAACCGAGATTAACTGTAAACTTAGATATCTTGAGTTTAAATTTTGACTACTCATTGGAGTAAAACTGTGAAAAATTTATCCCTTATAAATACCCTAATATCGAAATAGGTGGTCTGTCTTTGACCAAATTAAAAAAAAAATTAATCAAAATCTACATAAACAGACTGAAATACCCTCACCATTGAAAAAAAATAAATAAATAAAGGTTCTAGACTTATAGTGGAACAGAACATAGTTTTCATTTCTAGTCAATTGGGCCTTGGACAGAACTTGGACACCAAGGACCACGTGATTTTGAACAGAAAATTGCCTATTTTGACTGTTTTTTCTATTCTCTCTCATTCTTTTCCTTCGTCTCCTCCTTCTTCAATCATTACTTTTTTCTTATTCTCTCCGTTCCCATTCTCATGCCTAAACTTCCGTTTAAAAAAATAATGTTTTACTTACTAAATTTTTTTATCAAATTTTTATTTCAAATGATGTCATATAATTTTTTATCATAATAAATAAGTCTCATTAATATTTATTGATAGAGATTATGTCAAATTATTTAAGATAAAAAATTTGATTAAAAAAATTATTGAGTATAACATTTTTCTTTTTAAAATGCGTTACGTTTCTATATAGTTAAAGTCACATTAACATGATTAGTCAAGTCCTGATAGGACACCTCAAGTAAGGAGAAATTAAATAAAAAAAACCACTCTAACACTCATAACTCAAAAAATGATTTTTATATCGTATCACGTAATAATTTATTTTATATTCATTTATCATTTTCCACGGAAAGTACACCTTCGCCGTCAAGTCATCAACTTTAAAATATCAATAATTCTTTAGGATAGGGTAGTGTTTGATAAAATTGAAAATTGAAAGTTGAAATCTAAATGCTGAAAAATTGAATGATGAATTTACAGATTGTTTGGTACCCACTAAAATTTAAGTACTGAATTAAACCAAACTGTTTGATAACTACACGGAAATGACGTCTGGAAATAAATTAATTTTCAGTTTTACCCTTTCACTCTTTAATTTGAAAATATTTATAAAATATGCACAATAAGTGAATAATAAAATTTGATCAAAAAATAATAATCAAATAATAATAAGTAAACAATAATAAATTGAATAACACAATAAATAAAACAATAACATTTGATCAAAAAAAAAAACAACAACAAATAAATAATCGAATCACAATATTTGAACCATAACAAATTAAATAACACAATAACTGAACAATAACATTTAATCCAAAAAAACAACAAGAAATAAATAATCAAATTGAAAAAATAGAATAAATTAAATTTCATTAATAGTATGTGTGTGTGTGTGTGCAATTCGTGTGTGTGTGTGTGTTGAAGTATGCGTGTTTGCATCAGACAAGAGAATAAGAAGAATAAAGAAGAAGAAGAAGACAATGGAAGCTGATGGCTGTTGAAATATGCGTGTTTGCATTAGACAAGAGAAGAAGAAGAATAAAGAAGAAGAAGAAGAAGACAATGGAAGTTGATGGCTGAAGAAGACTTACTTGTCGTTGAAAAAGACGATTAGTAAGGAGAATAGATAGGTTAGAGATTTTGAAGAGAAGACTAATTAGAGTTTTAATATGATTATAAAATATTTTGGGGTATAATTATCATATTTTAATGAGCGATTTTAACTTTCAGAATTAAGTAAGGGATCCCCTACTTAATATTGTAGCATATTTTAAAAAAGTATTTAACATATTAAGAGAGTTTAAATCATCTTTAAAAAAATTTACAATATGACAATTATACCCCGAAATATTTTACAATCATATTAAAACTCTAATTAGTGTTATCTCTAAAACTCCTAACCTATTTATCTTCCTTGTCAATCGTCTTCTTTAGATAATATGTGTTCTTCTTCTTCTTCTTTTTCGCTCGTCTGTTGCAAATAAACATGTTGAAGCACACACTCACATTCACTGCACACATGCACCCACACACAGACATGCACTGTACACACCCACCCACCCACCCAAACTACCCACACACAAGCACAAATTACACACACACATATATTATTAATGATATTTAATTTATTCTATTTTGTTAATTTGATTATTTATTCATTTTTTATTTATTGTTATCCGATTATTTATTAGTTATAATTATTTTTTTATCAAATGTTATTGTTCACTTATTGTATAATTTAATTTGTTATTGTTTACTTATTGTGATTCGATTATTTATTTATCGTTATTCTTTTTTCTTTTTTTTTTGACCAGATATTATTATTCAGTTATTGTGTTATTCAATTTATTATTGATTTGATATATTGTCATTTTTTATTAGATAACAATAAATTTTTATAAATATTTTTAAATTAAAGAGTGGAAGAATAAAACTGAAAATTAATTTATTTTCAGACATCAGTTCTGTGTAGTTATCAAATAGTTTGTGGATGTCAAACAGTCCACAAATTCAGTTTTCAGCTTTCGTTTTTCAGACTTCAGCTTACAGACTTCAGTTTTCAGTTTTATCAAACACCACCTATGTCATGGTAAAAAAAATGTCGGTATTGTATCATTTTTTATCGATATAAATAATTATTATAATAATGATAAAAATATTCATAAAAATAATAAATTAGTCATAAAAGTGATAAAAAAATTTATTATAAAATGACTCACAAAAATTATAAAATACACCCATAAAAATAGTAAATTTTAGAAATACGATATTGAATTTTTTTTTTGTACCATAGTAAAATCCAATTCTTTATGGTATGCTACGCAATGTATTTTCATCTAACTTATAGTCCTCTAGCTATCAATAATTACACCAAGTTATAATTTTTTCAAAATTAATCCCAATTTTTTTATTATAAATGAACTCTAAAAAATTGTATCTTAATTTACAAAATTTATAAATTTCAGTATCCAAGTAGAATCCCAAAAAAGCCCCTTAGGGTTGTTTAAATTTAAACTTATAAACATATTTAAATACACTCATGCTGGAAGGGTTCTGAAAGTACATTATTTATTGTTTTATAGCAATTTTAAAATAAATTTATTAAAATACAATATTTTTGAACTTATTTATTAAATTACGATATTTTTTAAAAAATATAGCCAACAATCCCGCTTTTAAGAGGGAATTCATTGGACTTAACAACCTCTGTTTATATCCGGCTTAAACAATGAATAGTCTTTTTTCCAACCAATCATTAAAAACGTAATCAATGACTCTATTTTTTAATAATATCATAATTTAAAAAATAAATTTAAAAATATTTTATTTTAATAAATTTGTTTTAAAATTACTGTATAATGGTAAATAACTCTGAAAGATTTGTGCTAGAACTGCTGTCTCCGCGTCTACTACTACAATAATTTCGTCATTTTGAAACATAATCTCTCTCTCTCTCTCTCTCTCTCTCACACACACACACAGAGTGGGTGTGTCGCTCTCCCCCTAGGGTTATGGATTCTTCATTGTCAGGCCAGCCTTTCCCCGTACGCCATAAGAATCTCTCAGTCGATATCAAGGCACGTCCACTTCCTGGATGTAAATTTCCTTTGAATTTTGATTATGCACCTCAATTGTGAAGAGACAACGTTGTGAATTAAATTGTTAGTCTCGCGGAAAGATAGAGGGTTTTAGAATGATCTACTGTATTGCGCACAACCTGTTTGCTTTATTGCCAATTCCAGCTTAAAGTTTGGCAGCATCGAGGGGCTTTGCAAATTGGATGAAAGCTAGCTAGCTAGCTCAAATTTAAACTATTTACATTCTGTTACGTTTAAAGTGTCGATAGAGTGGGCCACCGTGGACGTCGGCTCTAGAATATTCCGTTTAAATAGTTATGAGCTAACCCCACAAGTCCCAGGTTTTTGGATCAACGGTTGGTTCATAACACATTCCATTCCCATTCGAAGTCCTTGATTTGATACAGAGAATTGATTGTCTCACATTTCTTTCTTAAAATGTCTGCTGAATAAATTCAACTGATCAGTTACTTATACTTTCTTGTGGGCAGGGACATAAAACAGATATTATCATATGCAGCTACGATGATCACTTTCTTGTGAGTTCTGGGCATCCATTATGTTTGCATTGGGGGGGGGGGTTGGAAGCGTTTCATTTCTAATACTTAGACTTCTTTTCAGGTTATTGCAACTCAAATTGGAAGTATGGGAACCATACTTCATGCCAGGTTCGTGTAATCTTTCGTTCAGAATAGCAATTTGTTCATTATATCTCATTGATATTATTATGTTGAGAGTGTTTAATTCAAGTACAAACTTGACTGTTACAGGGGGAATACTGAGTTACGATATTTTTATTTGGTAGCATTTTTAAATACTGTAACTTCAGACATATATGCTAATTCATTGGCAGGAAGGAGGAAGGGGTTTCAATTCATCCAACCTTCAATGTGTCTGTAGTATTTGGTAAACGGGATGAGGTAAGCTAGCTATGAAGTGATATTTTTTTGTTTTAGTCTTTGCAAAATGTGAAATGAGATTGATCAACTAGTTGCAATTCCTGCAGCCAATGCTCGTGGCATGTGCTCGTCAGCTAATTGAACATATGAGGTGTGTTTCAGTGCATTTGATACCCTTTATGTCACACACCCAGTTTCTTCTTTCAAGAGATGGATCAACCCTTCTCTTCTCTATATTTCACACACACACACACACAGGCAGTAATGAACTATACACTTTTGCGTTCTTGGAAGTGCTGAAAAGTATAATAAGACATGAGTAATCAATGTTTCTAGCAATTTAACGCAATTTTTACCAGCAAGAGATGCTTTCACTAGTGATGTTGCAAATCGTATTGGGATGTATGCTGTCACCAGTTTTGATCGCTTACATTAGAATGTGTTGTTCCCTAATGCCATGAATTCTTTACGCTTTCTTATGTGTTTTACAGTAACTCTGGCTCTTCAAGACCACTGGTGCTCACTCTTGGTCTCAGAGACCACTCTGTGGTACAATCCCAATAACATGTTTTTGATGCTGTTTAACATAAACTTATCATCCATTTATAACACTATTATTTCATGCAGGGTACACTGAAGGGAATTGTTTCTGCTGTAATTGAGAATCGCCTCTGGTAACTTAATGCTGCCAAATATTTGGGGTGTCTTATTTCATTCTCTTTGTGCACTTCGTTATTGCGTTGAAATATTATCTTTCTCATTGTTAGATTTATTACTAATGAAGGGATATAGAGACCGAAATGAAGAGAATTCAAAAGTTCAATTTTCATTTAGTACTTTACTTTGGCAATTACTAATCATAGCTTTGGATCCCTTGATGTTGCTGTTAATTCTAACATAATCAAGGAAAACCTCCCAAATCGTTTTTGGATTGGATCTACTGTGTATGGATCACTAGTAATAAATTGTTTCTTTTTGAATAGCTAAGTTCTACACGCATTTCAGAAGAAAAAGTCATGCCCATTATCGAGAATGGCCTATGTTCCAAGAACTGTCATTTCTTGGGACTATAATTATGCTTCCACGAACCGAACATAAAGGAGAGGTGGTTATCTATTTTTTTTCCCCCTCTTTCTTAATCTTTCTTCCCCCCTCCCCCTCCCCCTCCCCCCTCCCCCTCCCTCTTTCTTAATCTTTCTTTTCCTTTACTGCATTTTGGCCTTTCTTCGTTATGTGAACTTTGGACGATCGACCCAAGATTAATTCCTTGTAGTTCAACTTTATTTTAGGATGTCTAACGGGGATTTGCTGGTAAAAGAGTAACTGAGCAAAGTACCGTAGAAGACAGATTGAACTATAATGTTCACTGCTCATTTGTAATTGCCATGGTAGTCTTATCATACATATTACTTTTCCCAAGGACGGACTTATTTGATCCTTGATTTTGTACTCATGTACTACCTTACATATGATTTTGTTCTATCAAAAATAAACAACACATAAGTTTGCTCAGTCTGCCTTTCTTGTGCCGTATATTTTCTTCATGGTTGAGCAGCCATCACCAGCCTGCCAGGAAATCAAAATATACAACCAGAAGCTATAAGAGTCCTTATAATTCTATATATACACAGATTATTATGTATAATTATGAGTGTTAATTGAGCCGATCGAGTTTGAAACTATACCTATTAAGCTCGTTTTTCTAAACAAACATAAAAAATTATTCAAGTATGAGCTGAGTCCAAGCCCAAGCTAAGTCCAAACCTGAGTCGAGTCCAAATAACTCAACTATTTTATATATAAACGAGTTGAATTTTGCGAGTTTGAGTCGAGCCTACAAAATTATTCAAGCTCAACTCATTAAGAACACGAGTCGAACTCGAACAAAATCCTATACAAATCGAGCCTGAGTAGCTCGTCTCGATTAACACCTTATGTATATTGTTCATGTTTTCCCCAGTTATTGTGACCTTTGGTGGCGCAAACTAAATATAACACCAACATACTCATTGTAGTCCAAAACTCCAAATTAGAAACACGTTTGTGCAAGCAAGCAAGCAAACCAAGAGCACATCTGCACTGCGTATGCACCACAAAGTGTAGCATGTGCGAAAGAGCCCAAGCCACATAGAGAGAGGCCAAAATGCAACATGATAGAAGTTAATTTAATTACAATATCCAGTCAGATAATTATAACGCATAAAATACACATTGCGATGCTTGAAAAGCATCTGAAAATTTGAGTGTCTGCTTTACATTCATACATATTGTACACAGGAATACAATGCATCTGTCATCAAGGACAGGTACCTTGCAACTGCACATGAGCTGCCTCAAAGATATCATCACCATCAATGTCCCATCGTTCTCATATCTTTCCCTCTTTTCTGAAAAAAGTATTCAATTTTACTTCCAACTGCATACAGAGTAAACCAAGAATCAGATTTCTAATGAAAGCACAATCAGAGTTCGACAAAAACACGACTTTTTTGTTATTTGTGAAAATTCATTGATTCTCTATTTTGCATTCTATTAATAAGGTTGTTTTATCATCATGGTTGACAACTACTAGACAGACGTCTAAAAGACTGAGGACCACAATAGACAGGACTGACACACCGGCCTTGAGAGAGCAACAAAACAAAAACTCTTTCTATGACACTTGCACACCTGCACATTTTTCATCTTCTGTCTCTGCAATTCTTCAACCAGACTCCCAATTCTGAGGGGGTATGAAAACAGGTTCAGTAAACAATGAATGTAAAGCTAACATGCTGCATTTTGGAAACACAGGGTCTCATTTCATACCTCTGTTGCAATTGAATCACCTGCATCTGTAGTTCTCTCTCCCTAGACGAAGCAGGTGGTAGCTGCATGTCACCAAACATAAAGATCATTTGATGTAGGATCTGACAACTACTTCCCCCAATCATTCTTAGATAACTAAGATCTATAACTGTTTCACAAGTATCTGATAAATACAAATAATGAAAGAAGGTGACCACATTCATAAGATTAGGCACACAAAGTCAAGCCACACCATATATCAGTCAACTGAGACTTGCAATGCATGCTCATGACGAGCTGCTGTATCATAAACCAATTAGCCATGCCATGGAATTATTTAGCTGAACAGTTTTTAGCTTTCCTTTTTTTGGGCTATAAGCATTTATGACAAAAACAATGGGACTGTAATGTAGTATAGAACACTTCATCATATTGAGATAGCAGAACTCAAACTTCAAACAGATAAGCGATCACCTACCTGTGAAAGGTCATTGGTTCCTGCCTCCGCAAACTCCATGGTATTGCCTGCATTGAGAAATGTAAGTCAGCTTCGACAAAATCATTACACAATAAGATAAAATACTAAATATCTCATTTATCAAAAAAGATAAAAGGTATTACCAGAGGTTTGCTCCATATACTTTATCAATTTAACTAATTCTTCCTGACAACATTATAAAAAGGAAAAAAATCAGATAAATAAATAACTTAAAGACAGTTAAAGTTGAGACAAGAAGTGAAGATGATCAGCTGCATACTCTCTGCACAGTGTTCTGCTGCAAAATGTAGTGCAATGATGGAAGAACTGAAGCAGGTGTAAGGCTTTGGGTTGTTGGATTGGTTGAACCTCCAGAAACTTGGTTAGAGAAGCTGTTTGTAGGAGCCTGAGTGTGAGAAAAGATAGGCAATGGTTACAAAGACATTTGCTTAAAAGACAAATTGCTTTTGCACAACCCATTGAAAGTGACAATCCAGTTACAACAGATGCAACATTGTTTGAGAGAAACTACATAGTTTTGCTCGATTTTTAATTCCATTAAGCTCCATTCTTTTGGGTCACTCTGTACAGAACATTACATGAAGAAATCTATGACTCTACTCGTAAATGCAGTAGAAAATAGACTAGAAGGGGGACTAGAGAAAAGCCAAAAAAAAACATGTAGAGGGATCCCTAGGCAATAAGCATACTGCAGCAGCAAAGCCAAAGCTGCAGGTAAAGCACCAGAATATAAGACCAAGTGCTACTGGAACATCTTCCAAAATGGAAAACGCTTAGATTTAATCTCTGTTTTTCCTGTATAACAATGTTTCAATGCAGACCATATGGTTCACGCAGATAAAGAAACAGAGTAGCTGTTGTGCTACTCAGAAGTTGGAATGAATTGAGTTGATTTGGGAACTTGTATTATAAAATATAACAAGAAATATACTTTGGGACTCAGCTCTGCTGAAGTGACTTTAAAGCGTCCCCTTCGTTGGACAACAGCTCCTTCATCCTCCACTGCATAAACAAATTCCAAAATGCAGAAACAAACTCATTATAAATGCAACAATAGACTTGGGGGTGCATTTAGGACAGCACATTCTACAAACAAACCAAGGAACCATGAGCGCATTACCAGATGTATGGTTAGTAATATCTTTCTTTTGACGATACTGTAATGGACCACTATAGTTCCGTTCAGATTGATATCGGGGTGGTTGTAAATATTCCCTATTATAATAAAAAAAGTTACTACACTTAAAGCCAGATAATCATTTCAAAGACATGGCAGCAACAAATGCAGCAAGAGCCAAACACCAGAAATCATTAAATTGAATGTCAGAAAAGCCTGTGCAGTAGTGATGGAATTAAGTACTGAAATAAACATATTTCTGCTCTTTTAGTGATCACCAATATTTATTATACTATTAACAGCAATACACATAAATACATGTGTGTGTGATTGTGTGTATATATACATATGGTATCAATAACCATAGATTCACTATCATTCTTATCTGTCAGATGCACTGATCCATTCAATGTCATTCTTGCCTAAAAGCTGAAGAGGGAGAAAGACTTGGATTACAAAGTCGATAAATTGGTAAAAGAAATACCAATCCGAGCTGTGTATGTGTGTGTTTTTTGAGCTTTCTCCGTTTGTGGTTTAGGAGATCACAAACTGAACATGCTCGCTTCTTCTACGAGTAAGTTACAGCAAGTTTCTGGCAGAACATTGGCGATGGACTACACAACTCGTGAGGCTCCAACAATGTTGGTTTGGTTCCGTGCTTAAATTGTCTCTAGTTGCCTCGTCTCTTAAGTCTGTTTCTAGTTTTTTTTTTTTGTTTTTTTGCTGGGCAGCTTTGTTGTTGAGGAAGAGAAGATGATGGTAAACAGTGGGTAAAGTGGTCAAGTGTGAGTCACTCTCCACACTTGCACCAAAAAATAAAGTTTCCCTGTTGAGTTGGCAGGAAACTAATAGGCAGGGTTACAATAAAATTTGGTGGGTCTAGGAATTTTACTTCCTTGCAATTTTCATAATATTCTTGTTAAACAAACATGTAAAAAGTCAAGATTTTTTTCCCTTTCATGTATTTTCCATCACTCTCTTACTAACCAAATGGACCCAATCATTTGAGGTTTTTTTCCTCCCCCATCTGTAATATTGACTTATTTTGGTGTTGATTTAAATTTGAAGTATGATGTATTCACGAATACATGAGCTTTTAGTTGATTTACAAAGTACCATCATGAAAAGCACCAAACATAAGATTACAGGAAAATCATATGCTGAATGAAGCAACACTTGGTAGAGATATATTTTATAATATTAACGCCGAAGCCTCAAGATGTTATTATTCATCAAATTCTGATCAGCCAGATTAGGGAAGAGCAAAACACAAAAAGAAATAAGCACAATGTTATATTCTCAAGATTTAAACAATGGAAAATTCCAAAACCAGAAGAAAATAAATTTACCTGTCTCCATCGCCATTCACCTTTCTAGGAGAAAGAACATTATCTGGTAACAGTGTACCACTCAAATCTTTTTTATGAGCAGGAAAAATGGATTGTGGCAATGAGCTACTTTGTCCCAGAATCTCACCATCATCTCTTCCAGCTTCGGGATCCCCAACCTTTTGTGATGATTGTATTTGGCTAGGCTGTTCTGAATCTGATTGAATATCATCTTTCCAACTTGGACTACCAGCGCCAATATCATCCTCACAAACATCAAAACAATCTCTGCATTGAAACGCATGGTTGCATGAATGGATAATTCATGGGGTCAATAGACATAGGGCAGTATTAGTAGTGGTCTTTTATAGCTACTTTTTGCAATGTTTTGTGGCTTGTAAGGCCAATGAAAAGCAGATTTTAAAGACCTTGAAAGGAGAGTTTGAGGCTTCAAAAGACCCCCCAAAAAAAAAGATATAGGCTAGTGGACATTACTCATGAACAGTAAGCTTGTCCATTTAGTATTTTTGGTATGTTAGATTGCGGGATTCAAAGGAGAAAATCCCCGTTCTTCCTTCTCTCTCCGTCTCTGTGTGCCAAAGGGGGGGTAAACGATGGGGCATGATGGGCTGGGTGATACTGTGAACCACCACAATTTCAAATTAACCGAAGATGCAAAAGAGAAGAAGAAGAAGAAGAAGAAAACATAGGGTGAGAGAGGGAGGAGGAGAAGAAATCAGAGAGGGGGGGACGGCAGGATGAGTCAGAGATGGAGCTAAGCTCCCCAAGCCCACAATTGATTTCGGCTCCGAAACTTAGGGGCGAGATGGGGTGGCCGTTGGGAAAGGTGTGAGACTTAGGGTGGGATCCCTCGTATGTAGTATTTGAAATATAGGATGGTCAATTCAGTAAAATAACCATTTTTGTTAATTTCGTCTCATTCTGTCAACCGACAAATCCTGACAAGGATGTCAGTGAAATTTCAGAAAAACACAAAGGGTGTCATTGAAGATAGGCCCACTTATAAGGGGTGTGGATGACATTTACCCTTTGTGAAAACATATTGTAGACAAATAATTGGGAGTTCTGCTCCCACCATAGTTTTTAAAACCGGCCCGGACATCAACCCGGTAAGGGTACCGGGTCAATGGATCACTGGTTCAACCGTTGGGTCACTGGTTCAACCAGTTATATAATAAAAAAATAATAAATATTTATTAATAATAATAAATATGCTAAATATAAAATTATTTTAAAAATCACATGTTTACAAAAACCCACATCAAGACGAAGCTAAGGAAGATGGGTATGATCAATCACCCACAAGCCACTGGCCACATCTCTAGATGATCAACCACAACAACCCCCACAAATTTGACAAGAAAAAGAGCCACCTTGTTCAAGCGGTGGAACATCTCAAATGGACGAGAACAAAGAAACTAAATTGGAGACATCAATACAGTCGAGTCATCCATTACTGAGGACGAAGAAGAAATTATTAAAAACCCATGCGACAAACTAAATGTTCAACTCAATATTCATCAATCACAAAAATCACAAAAATGAAAAAAAAAAACAATGGAATAAAAAATTAGAGCTTCAGTAGAAATGGCCAGAGATGGTGGAATTTTGAGTGATGTACCCATGAAGTGAAGGAAATGCAAAACCCTAGAAGCAAAATCTTTAGCCCTTCTTCAATCAAGCCAGCGACATGAGAGAGAATGAACAATAGGAGGCAGCCATGAACAGGGTAGATAATGGTGGTGACCGCTAATTGTCGTCGGAAAGAGCAAAGGCCCTGAGGGGTTAGGAGGCCGCCATCAACAAAGGATGAGAGAGATGAGAGAGGTAGCCATCAACAAAAGATGAGAGAGATGAGAAAGACTGAGACCGCTAATCGTCGTCGAGAAAAGCAAAGGTGCTAAGGAGTTAGGAGGCAGAGATCAATCAATTTTGGGAAAAAATGACCTAAAGCCTACATTTTATAGAATTTCTATTGACCCGTCCGGTTTGTTCAAAACCTTCCGGTTCAGTGGATTTATTACAAAACCGGCCGGTTCACCGATTTTTTCCCAGTTTAATTGCTCGAACGATCTAATAATTAAAGCGGCCCAGTTCAAGATCCGGGTCAACCCACCGGGCCGGACCAGGTTTTAAAACACGGGCTCCCACGGATGTCTATCTATGAATTTTACCCAAAATTTTCAATTCTTTAAAATTGTCCCATTGTATACCTATTACGAGCTGCATCAGTTGGGAAATTATAGATAAATAAACAAGAAATCTTACTTAAGTGCTTGAAGCGGTTTTATAGGAAATGCACCAAGTGTCTCCAACGTATGGATATCATTGCGCTCATACTGAAATAATACATGGTGGACATATCAGGGAAAAAACAGATAACATAATAGACTCTGATATACCATAAAATTATTATAACAATAAAAAACTTTCAGATAGGTTAACAATACCTCAATATGAGGTGCAGAATTTGAGTGATGAGCCCTCTTAGGAGATGATATTTCTTCTGCAATACCAACATTATCGTGCCCGTTCCTCTGCTTGCCACTCACAGTAAGATCTTCTGTATTTGAAATGCTATCACAATCCTGAATCTGCAAGGAATGCAGAGCAGGTGAGAAGGGTTGAATACCAGATGCTTTTTTTCTCACCAAAGAAATAATTTTGCAAACTGATTACAACTAACTACATACAAGGGCAGCCTGGTTCTTCAAATCCTCCAGATTGAAATTCCAGGCACTGATTCCTCGAATGTATTCTTGCTGCATGACAACCAGAACTTATAATAAAGGTACACTATATATGTACAAGTTTAGTGCTCTAAAATCTAGGGAAGCAGCCTTCCTCACAATCTCATGCAAGCATTCATGCATCACAATATCACATACATGATAAAAGAGTACACAATGTCTAACGTGATGAAAAAATGGTTAATAAGCAATGATGGACCACAAATTTATATACACGTTAAAGCAATGACTAGATCCATGTTCTGCGGACAAACCTCCCCCATTGTTACTTCCTTTTTTCCTCAGATTTAATAGGCATTTCAATGTTCCTCCTTCCACTCCTATTTCGACCACTGTTTTGGAAACAAATTTCCAAATCTCCATTTCTATTCTGCTTCGGAAATATTTCCAAAACGTTTCCGTCTCCTACGTGACCGAAACAATGAACTTCCTTGCCCAAATTTATTGTGTCACGCAAAGATCGGCCTTATTACATAGAAGCAGTTCTGGCTCTCAAACTGAATCAACTGTATCAGGTCGGACTAAGGGACCCTCTGTTTATGTCCACCCAATAATTATTTCTCCGGTTATTAAAACAGGAAAAGTACTATCAAATTTGGACCCCCAAAAAAATCGAACACGTGGCAACCAGCATGCACAACACACACCACAACAAGCTAGAAGGTTGCATGCTATAGAGAGTTCAAAATTTGTGGCACTGTTCACCTGTGATAAGTGCTCCTTATCTTCATATAAGGCCTGGTTCTGTACAAGGAAATCCGCTTCTTTTGCCTGAAATAGAAAGTCAAAGTTAAAGAATTTACCAATTGTAGGACTCAGAGATCATGCAAAGGAAATTATGCAACTTCTTTACAAGAGTTCAGAAATGGAAAGGCAAAGCTTAAGATGAGCACAAGACCTTTAGCATTCTAAAACGATCACCTAGAGGGGAAAGGCCATCAAGGATAGTCCGTGCCAGATAATCATTTGAGCGTGCCTGTTTGAAGAAATGATGCTTCAAAAGCTTTTCTGAAGAGGGGCGTTTCTTTGGATCCTTCACTAAGCAAGCAGCTACCAGTTCTTTGAACGACTGAAAAGGCAGTGGATCTTCAAAACAATATACAACAAACATGCTAAGAAATTTCTGCAAAATAAGACGAACCTTTGAAAATCTCTTGTCCCTTTCATAATCAAGACCAGGTGGTGCATTTTGTAGGGTCATCAGCAGAACCTGCGCTTCAAGATAAAAAGGGGAGAAGCATGATACTGCATTATTTCACAAGACAAAAGATTCTTTCTTTTAATTATAGAGAACAAACAGATAAGCATAATCAACCTTCATTGGTGGGTATTTGGAGAACGGTGCATGGCCATGAGCAAGTTCGAGCGCTGTTATTCCAAATGACCAGATATCTGCTCTGTTCACACAAAACATTCCTAAAAAGAACTTAGAGTCAACTACAATAGAAAATCAAACAACATTGACCAGATCAACAACGTACTTAAAGTCATATCCATGCAATTGCTGCATAACTTCAGGAGCCATCCTGAGGAAAACATTCCAGAAGTAAAGGTTTCAAGTCAATAACATAAATCTGTTCGCCACGAATAGATCAATATCAGAAACGTGCAGAGCAGCTGATCGGACAACATACCAGCATGGAGTTCCAACGAAAGTATTTCTTGAACGTTGCCTATCCCCGGTATCAAACATGCATGCAGATACTCCAAAGTCCGCTAACTTAACTGCCCCATTCGAATCAAGTAATATATTCCCAGCCTGCAAAGAGGAATTAGGATTGTTTAAGTGGTTGCTTTCTCTTTATTTATTTATTTATTTTTGGAGGGGGGGGGGGGGGGGGGGAGTATTGTGGATGTTAGTTTCCACGTGAAAAGCACGTGCTGACACATGATGAGAAGTGAAAATCAAACACTATAATGTAAGCATAGGCATTGATTTCTTCAAAAAAAATTCAAGAACATGAGATGCTTTAAGTATCTGAGTTACTTACTACCTATCAGAAATGTGTCAAAAAAACACAGCACGTGATATAACAGGACATATAAACGGAGACAAACCAAATAAATCTTGTTGATCAAGTAAAAAAACACTAATACCTTCACATCTCTATGGATGTGTCCATGGGCATGAAGATAAACAAGAGCTTTGAGGACCTCACGTAGTAAGGTAGCAATAACAGGCTCTTCAAATCCTTCCGCAAAAGAAGATTTCATTATATGAAGGCAAGATCCCCCAGCCATGTATGGCATCACAACCCAAAGGTTGTGGCCTGTAGTGAATGAGCAGTGTGCCCGTAATAAATTTGAATGATCAGTCAAGGTCATTGTCTGTACCTCTCGACGGATACCATCCTGTACAATTTACAGGAAAAATCATTAAATATGGCAGTATGTACCATAATATTCTCAAGGTTTTTACTGTTTAGAGTCTTTAAACAAGCATCACCACCAAAGGCACAGACATGTGCCCCAAGACAGAATATAAAATGTCCACAGTATATTTTTCAAGCCATGTCCATAGAAGTGAGAAACACAAGTTTATTAGGTCATAGAAGCCTCCTAAACATGCTTGATGCTGGAGAAAACTAATGCTAGCTACAATCACTTGATATTACCAACCACCATGGTGGTTGGTATAAATAGAAACAACTGAAGTGTAAGAAAGCAACAATACCACTATGAGATAGAATCATCAATCAAACCAATAACTAGATGGAGAAACAATGACATAGGTATGATTCATAAATTCAAATATGTAAGAAGTAGACAGATGACTTATGAAGCAACTTGACACTATGCAAACACAGCTAGATTTACAACCTGTATGTTGCTTCACATAGATAGAAACAAGTGAAGTGACCTTATAAACTTTTACCTTAATTTTAACTCGTTAGACTGACTAAATGGAGAAACAATGTAGGTATTAGTCATGTATGGTCTGAATAAGTGAGGTGAAGTGAACAAGTTACATATGAAACAAATGACAGCGCGCAAATCAAGTCATGCCTATGAAACCATGAACTAAATGTATCAAGAAGGCTCCTACATACCAGGTCATTATTACACTTCTCCAGATCAAGAACCTTGATCGCAACTATCTCATTAAGCGGAATGCAGAGAGCCCTATACACAGTAGCACTGACGCCTTCTCCAACCTCCTCATATAACTTGTAATCTTTTGCATTGACAGGAAACTTCTTATCTGACACTTGTGCCATGATTTCTTCTTATACCACAACTGGAACACCCCGCTACTACTAGATGTACCAGAGAACAAGAACAAAACGTTCACGGAAGAGCTGAGAGTCAAACTAATGGGAGGCTTCTTCCAATACAATTACATTTTTCTTCAGTTCAAGCTACAAAATTTTATATAACTCCAGTCACACCCGATACTCTCGCACCGTAAACCATTTGAACTCATGATGTGTTCTGGATCCCAAGGGAGCACTAGCAGGTAACGATCCCAGTGAATATAAAATTTGTTGTATACAAATGTTTATAGATATAGCATGCCAAAGGAGTCTTGAGCTTTGCTAGGAAAAGTACTTACACCAAGCCACTACAACCTTACTTGCTCAAGCTGCAACTGCCCCTGGCACCATCAAACAAGGAAGGTACAGTAAAATTTTTGCGAACTTCTGCCAAGGCAATAAATAGAAATGCAGTACAAGTCAGACATGTCCATCGTATCTTCTGACAAAACTGCCCACCAACAATTTATCAATTTCAACCGCCCTATATTCCACCAAAGTGGAAGAGCCAAAATGACCGAGAAAGCAAAAGGTATACCTGGGTAACATAAAAAGATAAATGTTAGAGAATGAACAAAGTAGGCAATTGCCATGACATAAAAAAGTACATCAAAAGAAACAAAATTAAGCATTTCATTGAGGTAATAAATAAAAAGTTGGCAAAAAGAAAGGATAGATAGAATTGTATTATTAACAAGATAAATTCCTATAAGGTTCCTATAAATGATATTAGTGGCAACAGCTGTCAAAATTCAAGGTTATTCTGACACTTCTGGCCAGCCTGACAATGCACTGTATAGTGACCTAGATTCCCAGTGACATCAACAGACACCTATTGAAAAGCAGAATTAGAATAGTGACGTGTGAATTTTCCTCAGATTTGTCACTTCTCTACCACCAAAGGGAGCTGCACTGTGGCTGCAGTCATGTGACACAAAAGCAATGCATGGCGAAGAAAGCACAAGAATGTTGCTTATGAGAGTAGAGATGAGGCGGGCACAGAAAGAATCCATTGATGGTTGACATCTTTGTCTTCACTTCCCCTTTGTTACATAGACTATGTCATGAGCACCGATTGGATTTCTGCCAAAGAAAAGGGAAGGGGCTTACTTTCACTACTCGAACTAGCACCGCTACTGTTGTTCTTTGTTTTTTCCTTCGCTTTGATTGCCCCTTTTTTCCTACTTTGTTTCTCTAATCCTTTGAGTCCTTTTAGTTTCTCTAATCCTAGTTTTTCGCTTTCCTGTCCCGCATCTATGATATCAAAAAAACCACTTATTCCTATTAGTTCCTTCACGATTTTCACAGGTTTGACTCCAAACCCTCGATGGAACAGATTCTTACACTAATTCCTGCTCTTCCGGCGTACTTGCCCACAGTGCCGGGAACGCTCTCTGTCCTTTTTGTAAGCACACTGCATTCTCTGTGAAGCTTTTCATAGGTTTGAAATCGAATCTCTCTATTGTCCATCTGTTTTCCTGTCGGATAACCTCTTAATTCTGAGCTACCCCGCTATTTTAAGCATCTCGTGGTTTCTAATAGGAGCAGCTTTCGACATCTTCAGGAGAAATGGAATCATATATTTCTTTTTTCCTTGTAACTCTTGAAGTCCTATATTGTATTCCTCAGCAAATTTTCAAGTCCCATTGCGTTCTTTTAGTAAAAGTGAATATTGCTCTTTATTAGGTATACTAATATACTAATTGAGGTTTAAAAGTGTTTAGGAGACGTCAACGTATTTTAATAAGGTTATGACCACTAAGAAAACGTTAAACAAATGGAAGATGAATATTGCAGTACCTATATCCAAAAACAAAGCATGATAAAAAAAAATGGAGGAACACATTTAGCATATTATGTGATTGTCGTATAGCACTATAGCTCTTAGTTAAAAGGTAAATTTCACAAAACAACCATTAAACTTGTATGCTTTATGGCACCGAATATCAGACAATCAAGAGACACCATGCTCAAAAGTTAAGTGTGACAAAAATGAGCTAAGATCGATGTTTGATAAAACCAAATAATAGGATTAAAAATAAGTACACTTGTGAAACGATAAAGGTAGCACTGATAGGACAGACTTATGTGGTTTGGACAGTATATAAAAGATATAACTGCATTAGTGAGGAAGACTGATGTGATATCTATCAAAGACAATGAGAGCAAAAAAAGTAGACTTTTTAGTTTTTAGAGGGAAACAAGTTGCAAAGGCTTTCAAAAGAATTTTGCCCTTTTCCATTTTAGATAAATGGAAAGCTTCATGTAATTTTTAGTATGTTATGCTTTTCTATCCTTTTTTATTTCTTGGGTGGATTGCTTATCCAACATTTTTTGATGTAATTTTCAATGTTCATAAATAAAAGAGTTATTGTTACCAACCAAAAAAAAAAAATGGCCCCAGATAGAGCATAATGGAGGAACATGATTCACATAGCTGACTCTAAATGGATGGAGTAATGTTTTGTTGAGTTGAGTTTTCCATTAGGTGTGTCAATATCTACAAAGTTGAAACCATAAAATAGTGTTATACAGTAAATGTGAACAACGAAACAAGAGTTTTCAAATTGGACGATGGGAAACACCACAATATTTTGGAAATATATTTTGTTATTAAGAGAAGTTCCCTAATAGTATATCTACAATTACTGGCATAATTAGGGCAGCCAATTTTAAGTCATGCACACAGTATCTCTATTATGTTACAGTATGAACATAAAGGCAGAAAAAAAACAAAAGAAAGATCGGATTTCAATGTGATCTCATGCCTCCCCTTTAGTGTATCATGTCTAAAATAATGTCAAACTTTTATCCTCATTCGATAAATCTAGCAACTCCATTCCGGTACATTTTGTTGGACAATATGAAAAGAAACTAAAGATGCTTTATGTATAATACAACCCGAATTCAAAGCCTTCCTTATGCAAGGAAAAAAGACACTGAAATCTAGATAGGAAAAATGCAAATTCTGAGGCTGTCCAGCCACAACATGCATCATATACAAAAGCCCAAAAGCTTTTCCGCTAAAAGCCCTGGGTTTCTGAAGTAGAAATTCATATAGTCATGTAGTTAGAACATGGAATAACAACTTACACAACACGGTCCAAACTCCAAAGGGCTAGATACGTTACTAGCCTTCAAAAAATAAAAGGTTGGAAAATGAAATTGAGAAGTAAATGCAACTTTACACGACCTTAAGATGATGGGAAGATCTGAGATAAATGATTAAGTAAACAAAAAAAAAAAGGCGTCAAAATCAACCATAAGTCATCTAAGAGAACATCCACAACAATCAATGGAGAAGAGCCCTTCATAATAAAAATAACTCTAAAGTTAGCTATGGATATATGATCAAACATCTATCCTACCCTGAAAATAAATTCCTCAGCTTGTAATTCATACATAAAAATCAGCACATTTTAAGAAGCGAAGTCAAAAAATGAACATACACTAAACAGAACCCCAAAAACAATAATCCTTATCACATACAAGTTAATCTACCACATAAAGATGTAAGCATTCAAGTTCATCCCTCGAGTAATAGTTCATCCCTGGAGTAATCAAACGAAATTCACTAAATTCGAGAGAATAAAGCCCAAAAACAAGCGCACATAATCAATCAAAACAAAAATTAAGCATAAAGGGATTGCTATTTTGAGAAAATGAATGTGAATAAATACACATACACGCGTATCTGTATTGGAATTTGATCCTTTGGATGAATTGAATAACAGATTTATCTGATGATAGTACGGACCTAGGGTTTCGATTCCAGATAGACCAAAGGCCGTTCCGTACGAGAGAACTCGAGCGAGGACTGAATCTGACTAGACCTGATAAAAAAAAATGAAACCCCAGGGGAAAAACGCCGTCTTTTCCAAGTGGTGATAATGGGTAATCTTCTTCGACTAATCCGCCATAGACGATGGGTGAAGAAATACCAGATATAGATAGTTCTTCTGCACACAGTTGTGAGTTGTCGACTAAGGTTTATGCGATCGAATCTTCACCGTTAAAAATTAAAATTAAAAATCAAACACCTTTTTCCTATTATTTCCTATTTTCTATGTACGAAAATATAGTACGAAGGAAATAATATAGGGAAGAGTGCAACCGCCATGCAGATTGTAATGGGACGCGCTAAAAGGGGTTTGACCTTTACTGGGTCTGTCTCTTTATTAGATTTGGACATTTAAACTCGAGATTCATATTCTGGTTTGAAATTAATTTGGTGTATTAAACTCATATACATAGTATTTCCCTAAATTTAGAGCATATTGTAGTCTACATTAACTATGTTAAATGATTATTTTATCCTTAATAAAATATTTTATTTACTAAATTACTTTTTAACCCCCAATTATTCATTTATGTAATTAAATAAAACATAGGTACGAATTGTGAAGGGGGTGGCTCTCCTTATTACGCGTGTCATGTCATTAAATGCATCCACGTGAGATTGACAAGACAGAGCACGTGACAAAGATATTGTCTGCTTGAATCAAATAAACCGAGCCGAACTGAGTAAAGAGTTCGGTAAAATACCTGAAGAGCTCGGCAATGAACCAAGCCGAGTTGATCAACTAGTTCGGCAAACATCGAAGGTGTTCGCTTGCCATTATAACCGATCTGTTTGAAAAGATACATAAAGATAGAGATGACCCTGCAACTTCGGTGTTCAGACGGATAAATCAACGAAATTATAGAGATTAGAAGGAATCACCGGAGAGATATCAGTGACTTGCCAAACTGAATGACGAAATAAAAGGAAGGTGTGCCACCTTGAACCGAAAACTTCGAAAACCCTAATGAGGTAACGATCTATAAGAATCAGAAAGGGCCAAGGTGAAAGGTACGCTGAACTCTCCCAGTCTTCTTGCATCTTATTCAATTCAATTACTGACTTAAGCATCGGAGTGCCTTCGATCGAAGCACTTCGATCTTGGGCAGTTTGTTCGTTTTGCAGGAGGGAGATTGGGAAGCCAAGTTCAGAAAAGATTATCAGAAATATCAATACATCATTCCAGTAGGAGGTATTCTCATTTTTTACCTCTTACATTTTGGCGCCGTCTGTGGGAAAATCATTTAAGCAGAACAAAAATCTACTATGTCAAGACTCAGAAGTGCTATTGGATCACCTATAGGCAGTCTTGCTTTGGCTAATTCCGATCCAGTGTCACTTCCTTCTGATGGCAACATCAGAGTACATGTCAACGGAAGCCCCATTAAGCCTATCGAGGACGACGAGGTATCCTCAGCAAGCTTCAGACCTTCCAATAATCCAAACCAGCGAGTTGGAAATCGCGGTGAATCCCTCCGTACCGAGGGGGAAAACCACTCTATGATGAAGCTGGTTCAGTCCATGCAGGACCGGCTGGATGCTCATGACAAGTTATTCAAGAAATCTTATTCCAGGGAGACAGATCTGCTGAAGGAAAACGAAGAATTGAAGGCCAAGTTGAAAGAGCTGACTGGAAAAGAAAAGCGTGAAAGGGAATACCGACGAGAAAGTCCTGAAAAGAAGTTTGGCAGGTCCAAAAAACCCGAAACTGACAAGTACCGACAGAAAAAACCCCGGGTTTCAGAGGAAGACTCCTGGAAGCAGTACATCGCTGAAGAGTTGGACAATCGTTTGAAGAAGCCGGAGCAGAGGTCGGCTAGGGATATGGCAAGGAGGGCGACTAGGGAGTATGGAGATGGTTCGGATTCGTCCCCTTTTTCCTCATGGATTGAAAAGGGGTGTATCCCGAGTAAGTTCACCGTTCCGAACTTCAGACTCTACGATGGAAAAACCGACCCGTCTTCCCACATCAGACATTTCAGACAACTGATGACAATACATCGGAGGAATGAACCCCTGCTCTGTACGATATTTCCTAGCAGTCTGGGAGAATCGGCCATGAAGTGGTTCGACAGCTTGCCGAGGCAGTCGATTGACGGCTGGTCACAGCTAGCCGAACAGTTCACTGCTCGGTTCATAACGAGTAGTAAACAGCCTAAGGACGTCGGTGCATTGCTGACACTTAAAAAACGAAACAATGAGACCTTGCGGGAGTATGTTCATCACTATTGGGAGACAATGAATGAGGTAGAAGGTTGCAACCCTGAGATTGCGGTGGCATCATTCAAGATCGGCTTGCCAAAGGAAAACTCGTTGTACCAATCTTTAACAAGGAGGCCTGCCGTAAACTTGGAAGAATTAATGGCTAGAATCGAAAAATATGCTAAAATCGATGATGACTTGTCCAGAGACGGGGGCAAGGAACAGTATAACAGAAGGCAGTTCGGCAGGGAGAAACAGGCCGAGCCAAACAGAGAGATAGTGAGAAAGAACGAGAAGGAATGATTCTTCACGAAATCTCCCTTCCTTGGGGTAAACACACTGTTCAAAGAACTCATACACAAGATAATGGGCCAAATCAAAGGAAAGCCATTCTTCAAATGGCCCAACAAATTGATGGGAGACCCCTCAAGACGGAATCCTAATTTTAGATGTTCATATCATCGCGATGTCGGACACATGACCGAAAATTGCCGAACTCTGAAATAGCACTTGGAGGAGTTGGTCCGAGAAGGGCACCTCGCCGAGTTCGTCGAGAGCGAGACCAGCCTAAACGGAGGAAGAACCGAACCGAGGGGAGATAAGACCACACCAGCAGGGGTAATAGATGTTATCCACGCTGCAACAAATCCACAGATGTCCACAAACAACTCTGCTAGAGCGTACATTCAGAAGGCCGCGAAGGAAAGGGAAGTCTATCAGCTTCGGCTAACCCCGGAGATAAGAAACAAAAGGCTGAAGGTGGAGGAATCAAGTGATTCCATTTGCTTTACAGAACAAGACTTGGATGGTATTCATCAACCGCATAATGATGCGTTGGTGGTAACACTCCGGATAGCCAACTTCGATGTGAGAAGGGTTCTGATTGATCCAGGAAGCTCGTCTGAGATCATGTACATTGACCTTTTTGACAAGCTCGGACTCAGGAGAGAGGATCTCAAGCCATCCAACACTCCATTGGTTGGCTTTAGTGGAAAGACAGTCCTTCCCAGAGGAAAAATCACGCTGCCAGTGAAGACGGGACCACTGGGCGTCATGACTGAATTTCTTGTAGTTGATACGGTCTCAGCCTACAACGCAATAATGGGGAGGTCATGGTTACACGAGATGAAGGCGGTACCATCAACCTACCACCAGATGCTAAGATTCCCTTCTTCGGAAGGAATAGTGAACATCCGAGGAGACCAGGTCAGCTCTAGGACTTGCTTATTGGCTTCGGTCAAAACGAAAAATGACTCAGAAGTTGGAGAAAAAAGTTTTGTTGCAGGTGGGGAAAAATAGCAACTAATGAGTAGCGGCTCGGCCGTTTCACAGGACCGAGCTGACGAGGAAAGACCTAAAGTACCTTTAGGCACAGAAAAGGAAGCTACAGACCGGACAATTGAAGTTCTGTCTAAAGTACCTTTAGATAAAGATGGAGATCCGGACAAATACTTCCTACTCGGAGCAGCTCTTAGCATCGAACAGCGAAAGGAACTTATTCTTCTGCTTAAAGAATATGCCGACGTCTTCGCATGGAGCACCAGTGAAATGCCCGGTGTACCATCCGAGGTTGCTTGTCACAGGTTGAATGTCGACCCGACTTTCAAGCCAATTAAGCAAAAGCTAAGAAAGTCGGCGCCACCACATCAAGAAGCAGTAAAAGAAGAGGTAACCCGATTACTTGAATCTCGCACTATCAAGGAAGTGCAATATCCGACCTGGTTGTTTAATACAGTGGTTGTTAGCAAGAAAAATGGGAAATTGAGGGTTTCTGTAGACTTCACCGACCTCAACAAAGCATGCCCGAAGGACAGCTTCCCTTTGCCCAAAATAGATCAGCTGGTTGATGCGACGGTCGGGCACGAGCAAATGAGCTTCCTAGATGCCTACAGAGGATATCACCAGATCCCTCTCGCCGAAGAAGATCAAGAGAAGACTGCCTTCATCACTCCAGTAGGAACATACTGTTACAAGGTGATGCCATTCGGGCTAAAGAATGCTGGAGCAACTTACCAAAGGTTGGTAACAAAGATGTTCACGCATATGATAGACGACACTATGGAAGTCTACATTGACGACATGGTGGTGAAAAGTCGAAGGGCCACCGACCATTGTGCCGACCTAAAGAGTACTTTTGAAGTCCTTCGAAGATTCAAAATGAAGTTAAATGCCTCCAAATGTGCCTTTGGTGTGGGCTCGGGAAAGTTCCTCGGTTTCCTGGTTACAAACAGAGGTATAGAGGTAAACCCTGACCAGGTCAAAGCCATTGAAGAATTGCAGTCACCCCAGACCGTGAAAGAAGTACAAAGGCTTACAGGGATGGCAGCTGCGCTCGGCAGATTCATATCCCGAGCCTCTGATAAGTGTAGACCATTTTTTCAATCTATCAAAGGAAGGAAGGGTACGCTTTGGAGTCCGGAATGTGAAGAAGCGTTTCTAAATCTCAAGGCATACTTGGCCTCACCACCAATCTTATCAACACCATTGCCCAAAGAATGCCTGTTCCTCTACCTAGCAGTATCTGAAAACGCTGTGAGTGGAGCGCTGATGAGAAGCGACAATGAAAGACTAAGGCCTGTTTATTATGTAAGCAAAATGCTCCTAGACGCGGAATCAAGGTACACACCATTGGAAAAGCTCGCACTTGCACTAATTAGTTCGGCCAGAAAGCTTAGACATTATTTCCAGGGACATCAGATCACCGTGCTCACGGACCAGCCACTCAAGTCCATTTTTCAAAAAGCCAACCTATCAGGACGCATTGCCAAGTGGGCTGTCGAGCTCGGCGAGTTTGACATTTTATTTGAACCGAGGAAGACAATCAAAGGACAGGTAGTTGCTGACTTCATTGCTGAATTTCAACCCAAACATAATTCGGAACCAAACGACAAGGTAGATGACAGTCAGATAATGGAGCTCGGGGGCAAATGGATCCTTTCTGTTGATGGGTCTTCTAACCAAAATGGCGCAGGAATTGGCCTTATCCTAGTGAGTCCGGAGGGTTGTGTCCTAGAAAAGTCCATTAGACTCGATTTCTCCGCATCAAATAACGAAGCCGAATATGAGGCCCTAATTGCAGGAGTGAAGCTCGCTGCCGAGTTGGGGGCATCAAAGCTTCAAGTATTCTCCGATTCACAGCTGGTTGTAAATCAGATAATAGGGGAGTATGCGGCTAAGGATGAAAGAATGATGGCATATCAAGCTATTGCCGAAAAAGAATTGCGAAAAATACCAGAGTATACTATCCAGCAGGTCGGAAGAGCAAAAAATTCGCATGCCGATGCCCTTGCCTCATTGGCTTCTGCCATAGATCAGGATACTAAAAGAGCCCTCACAATTGAGTTCCAATCCGAGCCGAGTATCAATCACAGTAAAATTGATGAAGTTTTGTGTAATGAAGCCGAACCGAGCTGGATGGATCCAGTCATTGCTTACCTAAAGAATGGTGACCTACCAGAAGACAAGAGGGAGAGTCATAAGCTACGATTGACAGCAGCTAGGTATTGGTTATCTCCAAAAGACGAGCTTTACCGACGCTCATTTGGCGGCCCATACTTGAAATGTGTGCACCCGAAAGTAGTCCCGGACTTCCTGTCTGAAATTCATGAAGGAAGTTGTGGAGCTCACACAGGGGGGAGGTCTCTAGCTCACCGAGCCATCTCACAGGGCTTCTGGTGGCTATACATGCAGAAAGACGCTCAGCAATTTGTTAGGCGATGTGAAAAATGCCAGAAATTCTCGGCAATTCCAAGGAAACCCTCACATGAGTTACTTCCGTTGTCAAGCCCATGGTCATTTGCGCAGTGAGGGCTGGACATAGTGGGACCTCTACCTCGAGCTCCCGGCAATAAGAAATACCTTCTAGTTGCCACTGACTATTTTACCAAGTGGGTAGAAGCCGAGCCCCTGGCCAATATCAGAGACACCGATACAAGGAAATTTGTTTGGAGGAACATTATCACAAGGTACGGAATCCCTCATACACTTATCTCTGACAATGGCACACAGTTCTATAGCAGTCCTTTCAAGGCTTTTTGTCAGTATTATGGTATTCGGAATCACTATTCCAGCCCGGTCTATCCTCAAAGCAATGGGCAAGCAGAGATCTCCAACAAGACCATCTTGGATGGAGTCAAGAAAAGATTAGAAGACGCCAAGGGAAGATGGGTAGAAGAGTTGCCTAGCGTTTTGTGGACGTACCGTACCACACCTCGGCGCTCCACTGGAGAAACCCCCTTCTCCCTAGCTTATGGAATGGAAGCAGTTATTCCATTAGAGATCGGATTACCAACCCTGAGAACCGAACTAGTGCAGAGCAAAGATAATGATGAAACTATCAGCCGGGATCTCGATCTAGCAGAGGAAAAAAGAGAACGAGCAGTTATTACGATGGCCTCTTATCGGCATCAAATGGCTCGAGCCTACAACAAAAAGGTTATGCCTCGGTCTTTCATGCTCGGGGACCTGGTACTCAGACGAGTGATGGGGTCGGCAAAGAATCCAACACATGGAAAGCTTGGACCAAACTGGGAAGGACCGTACAAGGTAACCCGAGTAGGGGGCAGTGGTTATTACGACCTCGAGACTATGGATCACAGAGCCGTGCCGCGCCCCTGGAATACTGCTAATTTGAGAAAGTTCTATTTCTAAAAAGTACATTTTTAAATAGAACTCCGAAGTACCTTCGGGAGACTTGAGGGTACCCCTTGAGTCAATAAAGTATTTGTCGAAAGTTTAGATGAAAATTGAAGTGATTAAATAAAGAGATTTTTTCACTACATCCATTCGCATAGTCTATTTTTCATTTATGACCTACTGCTAAGGCAGGGAGGCAAAAATCCTGATATAAGTAATTACTTAAATCAGGCGCAGCCACCCGATCTATTCCAGTCCCACAGCTAGCATGACGATGTAAGCTGAAAAAGGGGATGGATTGGAGCCCAACAAGGTTGGCGGGTTGGTGCGTGGTAGAGACACTCTTATATTCCCAAGGGATTATGAGTAACTCTACGTGAGGACAGAACTCTTTGAAGCAAGGCCGAACAAAGGCCATAACTTCAGAAGAGCAATGAATCTTCTAAGTGCCAAAGAAGAATTGTGTAAGTGTTAAAATCCCCACTAAGGGACCGAACTCTTTGAAGTAAGGCCGAGCGAGTGCCTAACTTCGGCAAGAGGTAAAGTACTTTTTAAATGTTAAGGTCCTCACTGAAGGACCGAACTCGTTAAAGAAAGTAGAAGAATTTTCTAAGTATTGAAGTCCCCTCCGGGGGACCGAGCTCTTTAGATAGGCTAAGGGCCAAAAACTATTAAAGTTTAGTTATTTACATATTTTTAAGATTTGATCAAGTTCTTTAAACCCGAATGCAGAGATACCCAAAACCAAAGAGTTACTTGCATTAAAAATTTCAAAAAAAAAAGTATTACATCAAAAACTCATTACACCAAAAGAAATTGCAGCACTCTTTCTTAAGTACTTTCACGAGGCTGAGAGGAGCTAGGAAAGCAATGCTGGGAGTAGAGTTCGGAAGAAGACGGGACCCCAGCAGCAATCAGTGCGACATGCCAACCCTTACTAAAAAACGCATCCTTCAGCTGAGGAATCTGCAAAGCTAGGGCGTTCTCTGCTTTCTCAACCCCTTCATCATAGGCGGCATCTTCTTTCCCTTTTGCCTCGGCCTTGTATTGATCAAACTCCTCAAGGATACTTGCATAGTCAAGCTGGGATTGGGAAAGTTCCACAATAGCTTCATGTTCAGAGTCTTTAAGTCTGCCAATTTCTGCTTTCAGCTGATAGTTCTCTTCTGTAAGGCTCTGATTGTTAGCCTGCAGAACCTTAACCTCATCGCAGATTTTGGAATACTCTTCATTTACCGACTCCTTCTTGGCAAGCGCTGAAGCCCGAGCATGAATAGCATCTCTCATGGCCTTATCCTTTCTCGCTATCCTGGCTCCAACTTCATGCACTTTTTGAAGACCCTACAAGTTGGAGAACAAAAAGGCTTGGCAAAATTTTTAAAGAAAGTACACAAGTTTTACCCAAGGACAACCAGACAAAACTTACCAACACCATATGTTGAATTGCTTGGCGGGACACTTCATCATCAGTCAGTGCCTCATTCATAGCAAGGTCCCGAGGCAAAATAACCCCTCTGGCGATCCCTACTGCAACATTAAAATCTTCAATGGCAGAGTCCCTCGATGTGATCTCTTTCTTTTTTGATCGGAGGACAGGACGGAAAGGAGTCTCGGATGGTTTAGGAGAAGCACTTGCTTCGGCCTCACCAGTCCTACGCCTTTTAGGAGTTGGGTCCTCAGCAAGCTCAAGTATTGAGTCATCTTCAGGAAGCGGAGACTGAAAAGAATTCGGAAGTTCCAACTCTTCTGGAATCAGAGTATCAGTACTCTGAACCAGGTATGCCATGCCGCTGCTTGGAGCAACATCTTCAGTTAGGGGAACAGCTTCGGCAGGGACCTCGGGGTCAGTTTCGTCCAATACAGTTATCGAAGGTATGGCAGATGGGGGAGTAGGTTCAGAGGTTTGGGTCGGTTCAACAGTGGATAAGAAATCCAAGAAGTTCTTCACTGTTCGGCGCCCAGAAGCAGCAAGGGAGGACTTTTTGCGGGCGCGTGGGGTTTGCTCCCTAGCAGTCTGGATGGCTTCCCGATCTGCCGCTAGGGTGGCGTTTGGACGGTTCGACACCGCAATAAAAGAGGTATAAGATGGAGTATACCCGAGAAGAGTGTGGGCAGCTCGGCAGAATAGAGAATCGTTGAAATCCCAAACTCTTTTGAGATATTCCATCTTTACAGCCGACTCGAGAATCCTGCCCTTCACAGTCTCACCTACAAGCAAAAAGATCATATCAGAAAACAGCAACCAGAGAGAAAATGCGAAAAGACAATTTTAGGAGTAAAAAATTCATATACCTGGAGTGCCTTCTTCGAAAGGACAGCGATAGGAGGGGGTGGCATTCGCAGCATACTCCCAATTTCCAGAAACAAAAACAATGTCATTCTCGTGGCCCTTGTTAGAATCTGGAAGATGGGTTACCAGATAACGATCTTTCTTCCTCACCGCCAGGTAGTAGTTATCCCCAGTTGGTTTAAGGATGTAGCAAAATAAAATCTCCCATAAACCGAGATTCAAACCCAGAAGTTTGTTCAGAGCAGCTACTCCCATCACAATCCTAAAGAAGTTGGGGCAGCATTGGAAGGGGCAGAGCTTCGTAGCAGAGAGCACCCAGATGAGCAAAGGATCCAAAGGAAAGCGAACTCCACCCTCTGTAATTGCTCGAGTGTGAATGGGAATGCTGTCTCTGGTTCTAATCAGGGGCTCATCTTTACCAGCAACCCTTATATCTACGTCATCTGGGATAAGGTACTTTGCTTTGAAGGAGGGTATTTCTGGAGATGTAAGAGGAGCCATTGAGGAAACTAAACACAGAAAAAAAGTGTAGAAGAAAAGAAGTCTGAAGCAAAGGAAGTAAAATTATGGGAAGACGAAAGAGAAACCATTTATAAAGAGTGAGAATTTCAAAAGACGGTATTTAAATACTGAGCATGCCGCCAAAACAAAAGGGGGGATGTTACCAAGTACAAAGCAATGATAATGAAAAGGCATAAAAATGGCTGACAGACGGAAAACGTCTGTCAGACGCTTTTATGGGGGCAAATGAAGGGGGTGGCTCTCCTTATTACGCGTGTCATGTCATTAAATGCATTAACGTGAGATTGACAAGACATAGCACGTGACAAAGATATTGTCTGCTTGAATCAGATAAACCGAGCCGAACTGAGTAAAGAGTTCGGTAAAATACCTGAAGAGCTCGGCAATGGACCAAGCCAAGTTAATCAACTAGTTCGGCAAACATCGAAGGTGTTCGCTTGCCATTATAACCGATCTGTTTGAAAAGATACATAAAGATAGAGATGACCCTGCAACTTCGGTGTTCAGACGGATAAATCAACGAAATTATAGAGATTAGAAGGAATCACCGGAGAGATATCAGTGACTTGCCAAACTGAATGACGAAATAAAAGGAAGGTGTGCCACCTTGAACCGAAAACTTCGAAAACCCTAATGAGGTAACGATCTATAAGAATCAGAAAGGGCCAAGGTGAAAGGTACGCTGAACTCTCCCAGTCTTCTTGCATCTTATTCAATTCAATTACTGACTTAAGCATCGGAGTGCCTTCGATCGAAGCACTTCGATCTTGGGCAGTTTGTTCGTTTTGCAGGAGGGAGATTGGGAAGCCAAATTCAGAAAAGATTATTAGAAATATCAATACATCATTCCAGTAGGAGGTATTCTCATTTTTTACCTCTTACAAATTGAATTGAACGATTGGTAATATAGTCATTTACAAAACAAATGTGTGTTGATAATTATGATAAATTTGCAGGCCTCACATGTGTATATGTTACTTATGAAATATAAATATGAATATAATTCATATATAAATCCCATGTACACAAAGGTGGAATTAAGTTTGGAAGGATTTGATAAAATCAATCCAATACCTCGCTCCAAAACCATCCAAACACGTCATTTGAGTTCTTCTCAAATTTGTTCTACTAACCTAATCATTCATAATTATTTGATTAATAGTGATTGTAATTAATTTAATAATTATTATACATTAAATCAATAAATTAAATCTAAATAATATTTAATCATAGTTTTCATGTCTAAAGTTCTTAAATATAATAAATAATATTAATTTATTATCCGTCGGCTTCACGTATATTACAAGAATTATTCATGCAATGCTCGATAAGTGTGTATTTGCACTTTGACTGATTAAAATACAAGCTAATAGTTAAAATGTAAGAGAAAAAAAAATGTAATGTGGTTATAAAATTAAAATATAAGTTTTAATATAAGCAATTTGAATCATTTATTTAAAAAAATTTAGGATTTTTCTGTTTATTACATAAGATAATTGCTTGAACTACAACTTTTTTTTGAAGGTAAAAAAAAAAAATTTAGAAAAAGGGTAAAAAAACATAAAGATAAATTTTAGAAGTCAAATAAAACTTTTGAAGTTCAAGATTATTAGCAGCCATGGCAAGGAGGATCATTGCTAGGTGAAAATGACAATCGTATTCTACTTTCAATGTGATTGGAGAATCTATCTAATTTTTATTCTTATAATTCCTTTTTGTTGTACATAGGATTGATAATTGAACCGAATTACTCGAACTTGGCTCAGGTTCGACTCGTTTAGGCTCGACTCATAAATGAGCTGAACTTGAATAATTTATTAAGCTTGTTTAGAAAACGAGTTCAACAAGCTCGGTTCGAACTCAACAGAGTCAACTTATTTTATATGTAAATATTCAGATTTGGCTCGGATTCAGTTCATTTTGGGCGCGTTCAGGTTCGGCTCGTTTGTAAATGAGAACACTTTTTTAAACTCGTTTAAAAAAATAAACTCGATATGCTCTATTTGAGTTCGTTCTGACTCATTCAATTATCAGTCTTAATTATAGATGATCAGTTGTTTTTTTCTTTTTTTTACGCCATCAATTGCAGTGCAAAGTAATTATATAAATTTCTAAAATTTTTATTTTGTGTAAATTTTATTTGGGTCTCTTGATCTTATGTTAAAATAGCACAGTGATATAGTTATTTTGCAAAATTAATGTAATAATCTTTTTTTTATTGAAAAGTTGTAAGGACAAGACTCCACTATAAGATTTTGGTAAAAAGTGAGATTCAATTCATGTAAAACGGTCTCCTTCTTCTTACTCTTTTCTGTCCCCTCTCAACACTTCCCCCCCCCCCCCCCCCCCCAACAACACTCGGAGTCTCTCACCCCTTAACATTTCTCTTGTTATTGTTGTAATGTTTATACCTAGTTATACTAGTTGGTGCACACGTGTTTTGCACATGGACCATTTTGACTATGAAAATATTGTATAATAGAGGTTTGAACCTTTTTTTTTCCAAAATTCACAACCCAAGTAAGCATTGACGAATTTCGCATAGAAAAGCTAAAGTTAGGGGATTAATGAACTGAAGAGAAGGCACAAAACTTGTCAGAATTAGCCGTCTACTTCCCTTGGTAAAAGCTTATCAGATTCTTCTTTTGTTGTCCAATCATATTTTCTCAGAAAGCTTAGTTTTAATTGCTCAATGCTTGATTATATATATATATATATATATATATATATATATATATATATATATATATATATATATCTAAAACAGAAAACAATACATGGTTTTCATAATGTCCACCCCAAAGGACCATATATATATATATCTAAAACAGAAAACAATACATGGTTTTCATAATGTCCACCCCAAAGGACCATGCAACACTATTTAATCTTGCAATACAATTTGAGAACCTTATTCATCTTTTCTTCGGCCAAACGGACAGTCAGATTCAATGATTGAGAGGAGAAGTAATGATGCCATTCAAATACAAGAAAGAAATACCTTAGTTATCCCACAAAAAAAACTGAGTTACGCAACCTCACTATGTGCGATAAAGTAAAACGATAAAATGTTACATCATCATAGAGTAATAAAATTATCGTTCATTGTGAGTTATTACATAGCCACTGACCAAGTATATCGTGGGGATACACTACTACAAAAATTGCAAACATAGAAGTCAAGTGACAAATTAATATAATGTCGTTTTAAACAAGTGATTTGAAAATTGAAATTCAAAAGATATGACCATTAGAAACACATTGTCAACCAATGAAATCAATCAGATCCAAAGTAAAACATTATAAACAACCCTTTGATACCTATTGAAGTAGCTCATTGGTTTCGCACAAGCAACTTTGTGAGAGCTAGGTATAGAAAGGGAGAAATAAGCTAGACTATGGAATATAGAAGCATTCAATTCCATTTGGTGATTGATGTATTAATTGATATTTTAAAAATAGAATGAAAACGGATAATTTATTTATTTTTTAAATTCTATTGAAACATATTGAAACACTCTGAAAAAATCTTGTGAAACCTCGAAACATCACAAAACAATTTGAAATACCTCAAATTCACTAATTCATTTTGGTTTTCTTGAGTAAGTAAACATTTCGGCCATTTCGACCGTTTCAAAATAAAATTTTGATCCTTGGAATAATTCAAACATTAGAAGTAATATGTATCAAATCTATTTTTGCCTTTGAGTTGAAATTCGAAGGAAAACTTCGTTAAAAATTTAAATGACATTGGTCAAGTGCCTTTTCAATATGTAGCCGCTCAAAACATATGTTTCGTACTTCCTTAAAATGTAAGACATTGGGTTTTTGGCGAAAGATCTCTATCTCTCTTAGAGAAGATTATAGATTTGATTTTGTAGTTTTGCCTCCTTTCAAGGTGAACTTAGTGAGGTAGACATCTCCTATATCTTCATATCTTTGGCAGTCTTGCTAACCAAGTTGCAAATATAAGAGAAAGGATAGCTAGAATGCCATTGCCAAGCGAAGGAAAAATGAATAGCATTGTGGTCTTCTTTGAAGACTTGGCCAAGATCTTCTTGATCATCGGCCTTGCAATCTTCAAATAACAACGCCTGAAAAATCCACCATTAAAATTCACTAAATTGTCAAACCCATTTTCAAAATAATTTTAAACACAAGCCAAAAAAAAAAAAAAAACCAAAAAAACCTAACCTAGCAAGCTGTGGAGGGCTTACATTATGATTATTGTGGTGGCACGACAGTTATAATTTTCCAGGAAACTATTACTTGAAACTTTGAATGGAAAATAAGTATTGTAAAAACCAAATGTGATTATTACGGTCAATTTCACGGACAAGTGTGGCGACATCTAATTTGCACAATGAAGGTTTTCTCAATAATGGGTAATTACACAAAACCTCTTTATACATGAGAATAATTCTAGGTAATCTCTCTCAACTTCAAGCATTTGCACTAAATCATCTCGAATTTAAAAACAAAGTGCAAATTGTAAGAGTGATAATTGTTTTTCAAGAGGTCAAATACTTTCAAACTCCATTCCATTTTCAATGCTATATCTTTTCTCAATCTTTCAAAGCATTGTTGGGAGGAAAACTTACAAAAACACAAGATTGATGATTCAGTTTTACATGAGATCAATAACAACTTTTTGAATCTCATCACTGACTCTAGCTGATTTGCAACAAGTAATGCATCATATTATTTAAGCACAATGGACTCATTAATAAGCCTATAAGTAGAGTCAAAACAACGAACTTCTATGAAGGTGTAATTCCATAATTGAGAGTTTGATGACACATTTCGAAAATCAGTTAATTCAAATCCAACAGAAAACCTAAATTTCTCTTTCAGAAGTTGTTATGCTAAACTCTATCATTGCCTAATCATTGATAGACATCTACTTGACTTCCAGAAAATCCTCAATATATAAACCCACTCATTATACTTGCAAAACTAATATTGTAAAACTACACAAATCATAGAATTTAAGAGCCAAGTTTAGGCGACAACTACACATACTAAACAGAATAAGCAAAGACTGAATGATATCAAAGTAAAACAAACTCAACTCAATCGAAGCAAAGCGTATACATTAGTAATGAATAACAAACTTGATTAATATCAAAACTATTATATTCAAGAAACTATCACGGAATGATTCATGAATTTTATACGTACTCAAGGAAAACATTCTTTCAATGTATCTGTCAGAGCTAGCTTCGAGTTTTGGGGTCAGGATTTGGATTTACATAGCAAAAGAACTAAAGATTTAAGTTCAAACTCTTGCTTGTCAAAGTGTAGTAGACACTTGGTGATCAAACATTTGATGACCCAACCCCCCCCCCCCCCCCCAAAAAAAAAAAAATTAATACATGTTGCAAATACCAAGTCATTAATGGTTTGTAAAAAATCTAACTATGCCCCCCAAAGAAAAAAAACCAAGAGCCTCGCATGGAAAAAAAGTGGCTTAATTTCTAAAAATTGAAATGACAAACAGATTAAAAATTAAAAAAACCATTTCAAAATACAAGTCAATTTATTTATAACTAACAGGTTGAGACCGTTGCATCTAGTGAACCCAAAAACTGTAAATACCTCAAACCATTATTATAATTGACAACCCACAAGATTGAAATAACATTCATACATCTTAATTATACAAATGAAAAAAAAATTATATGAATAATGTAAGTGAGTAAGTGATACAATCAAGAGCTTTAGCAACACAGATCTGATCATCTTCAAAACAAACAAAATTTTGCCCTTTAAAGATCTCAAATGGAGCGGCAACAGATAAAGGAAAATCAATTGGGTATAGGAAATGTGTGTCAACCATTTGAGATCGGGACATAGTGAGAAACTGTATGAAGAACTACTTTAGCAATGTGATATCATACTAAATAGAATAAAATGCAGGAAAGGGTCAAACAAACCCCAATAATTAGTTTTCGTAGACTTGGGGAAAATCACAAACTTTACAACAACTTCACCTTATTTTGGGCAGCTAATGGTCACTCTAACACGAATACAATATAAATTTTGTGGACATACGAAACTGGTTGGAGATTGGACAAAATCCTTTTCAGTTGCACCATTTTTGCAATACACGCACTTCACTGAGTTAAGAAAATGAAAATCAATGTTCAGTTAGGGTAAGTTGAGATCGTAAAAGAAAATTTGACATAAGATCAAACCAGCAAACAAGCATTTATGAAATTATAGGTTTTACTTGACTTTTGAGAGGCAATCGGTTCATCGGTGGTGGATGAGAGTCAGAGGCTCGCCACCACTGCCATAGAAGAGATATGCGGGAGCTAATCAGTCAAAAGAACATGGAGAGAGACATGGAGTACAAGGGTTGGGGGGTTTACGTTTTTGAGGAAGTGGGTATGGTTCAAATCCTGCTCGTTAATGATATATTAACAAGGGTGCTGATTAACATTCCATGGAGTTATGTGAGGGAGAGATGAAGAGGTGCAATTTTGGTAGTAACATCAATTGAAATGATCTAATTAAATTTAATTTAAGAAAAATAAAATTAAGGATTACATAGTTTTAATGACTATTAGATTAAGGATAATTTTGGTTTTATAGTATTTGTCAAGGGTAAAATAGGAAAATAAATATTTTTCATGTTTAGATGCTTTTAAAAGTAGTATAGATATAGATTAATAATACAAATAGTAGGGAGGTTAACACAATTAATTAGTTAGATAATTGTAAAAAAGTTAAAAGGGAGAATAGTTTAATTTGAGCCTAATAAACTCGTGTTAAATGCTAAGTTCTTCATGTGGGTCATCTTTTATTCTCAATACTAAGGATAATTCGTGTCTGAACATACGGTGCAATGTGAATGGTTTTAAGAGAAATGTTGGTAGTCATTTGATGAGTTTATTTGAGATTGTCGAATGAGTTTATTGAAACCTGGTCTGTTTTATATTATAGATTTCAAGGGTCTCTCTCTCATCAACCCTCTACAAACTCCGTTTTTTTAGTTCCAATAAAAACATATATTTTTTTTAAGTTCAATAATGAGGGGTGTTCGGATTAGTTTAAAAGCACTTCGACAAATTCTTTCTTTGGTACGGTCAAATGCATCCATGTTGGGATTAGAATATTCTATAGGAATAAATTTCATGAGAAAATCCTCATAGTCTGGTAGTAAGTGGTTGCTTGAAATATTGCTTTTGAATGACGTAAAATACCAAAATTTAAGCATGGGGTGTCTTTCATCGTCAAACAAAAGAAAAAAGGTTGGGCTTGACAAGGCAAACTCTTGATTAGTGAGCAATGGACTAGTTGGGCTGACATGAAAGTGGCCACGTTTCGAATTGTAGGGTGAAAGGTTGGGCTGGGCCTGGGCTCGATGTTGACACATGAGTGCATGTTAAGTGATATTTTTCGCATTCTCCCGGTGCATAACCCATTTTTCATCCTTTCCACCCTAAAGTTGTCCCATTGACACCACTTGCTGTTAAGAAAAAATGTTAAAGGTCCGATCATGATATAAAAATATTAGGTTCATTATGAATTGATAGTTGTTGTGCTCTCAGAGAGTAGTTCAAGTGGTAATAGAGACGAGTTAAATGTCTTGAGTTCGAACCTCTCCATATGAAGGACACACCTTGGAAACTTCGAGACATCTCTCTCTACACCTCTCTAGTATATTTTTCTAAAGGCATTGTAATTCCCCGGAGTGAACTCTCCCGGCTACATTATTCATCAATAAAACACCTCCCGCCACCGCTTCCGTTCCCGATAGTGGAGTAGGTCATCCGGATCGAACCACTATATATCTTGATGTTCATTGTTATTCATTGCATTGCCATTCATATTTTTGACTGTTGATTTTGCCCAATATCGATTTGAGCATGATAATCCCTTAGGATCAAGTCATGAAAGATTTATCCCTCATTAATACCCTAATTTTGATGTCGATGATCTACCTTTGATCAAACAGAGAAATGAATTAATCGAAATGCGCATAAGCTAATTCGAACATCTTTGACCGTTGAACAAAAAAATATAGTTGTTGTCCGGAGATACAAGTCAGATCCGACCGGAGAGAAGTTGATATTTGTTAGTATTATACATCTACTTTTTGTGAAATAAATTATAGAAAGCTTTATGATTATAAATTAATTTAACTAAACAAAATAATTGGAGGTATGTTCTACATGTCCATGATGTTATAGACTCATAGCAGACAAAGACTATGTGGGCCGGGCGTGGCTCAATTGTCATGTTAGGTTGTTTTTCAGTAGTGCGGGTAGTATCATAAGCACTATGTTTTTTTAATTATTTTGCGTGTTAAGTAATACGTGGACGTCATTTTAATCTTGTCGTTGATATAATTTGATCAACACATATTCACTCAATTTATAATTTTGAATAATTGAATTTATATCATATATATGGTGTGTTCAGTAAATTTGTGTCTTATTTAATTGGGTTCATGTCGACCCGTTTATTTGAGGAGTCTAATAAGTCCATCCGTTTTATCACCAAAATATATTAAGGCTATAGTTACTCATTAATTTTGTATATATTTCTTATAAGCTTACCAAATCGTACTTAAAATTGACTAATCTAATTAAATTATGATTTATAATTATTTTAAGGGATCCAAAAATAAATAAATTAGGCCCTAAATTTTTTCTATCCATTTGGGGCCGTAGACGACTTTAGTCGCCAATGTGGGCCCTGGTGCGGGCCACTATCACATCAAAATGAGGTACGTGGCCCATAGTCCTTTCAAATTAAGACGAAAAACCATTACTTTTCCAATCACAACGACCCTTGTCTGCCACGAACTCGTCTAACGTCCAAGACCCGTTCATGCCAAAGTAGCCACTAACCCATCTCAATACGTCGTATAGTCTTTTATCCATTGCGAACGACGTCGTATACTTTATGTGATTCTGGCCCTTAGACCACTCAAGAAAAAGCAGTCCACAGTCTACACCATGTGAAAGCTATGGTATGGTCGATCACTATTCCATCAAATTAACGTCGGTCGTTTTCGGGAACTCGTCTGCCACGTGTAGAGTTCAGATTTTGCCGCGTTGCCCTAAGTTAACTTCCGAAGATTGTTCAAGAAACGACGCGAAACTTGGCAAGACTTTCATATTAATTGTGAGTTTCATATTAAATATAGTTTATTATTAAATGAAGCTCACTCTCAAAAGAAATGCCATGAATATTTTATTTTCATTTTTCTGTTAGGCAAAACTTACATTTTCAGTCTTCAGAGCATGTGATGACATTGTAGTTTCAATCTGCGGTGGGAGTTTTTTGTAAATAATTATGTGGTGTTGAGAAATAATGTTTTTTTTTTTGTTCAATAATTAGGGATGTTCGAGTCAATTTATGCGCATCTCAATTAATTTTATTTTCGATCCAATCAAAGACATATCATTCACGCCAGAACTAAGATATTCATAAGGGATAAATTTATCATAGTCTGACCTTAAAAGAAAGATTCGAATAATCGTCTATGTTCCATTTGAACTATGGTAATAACAAATAGAGAGAATTACACTTAGACATATTGAACTTTGTCACTTAATAATTCAGACTACGGACATTTGAAATATTATTAACATATCCCTTAAGGTTTGTACTTATGTAACACTTACACCCTTATCGTTAATGTCCGTTAATAAATTATACACATATTCTCTAAAATTTGTAAGCGTGTAATACTTAAATCCTTCAAATTTTAAATGTTATATTTAGACTAAAAATACTTCAATAAAAGATAAAAATATTAAATATTTTAAATTTTATAACAAAAATTCATGTTCTATTACGACATTTATTGAAATAAAATCAAAAATAAAATTTTAAATTTTTCATAAAAAATCATAATTAGCATAAATTATATTATCTATTATAATTTAATTTAGTCGTTTAAACTACCAAATTATCTTAATTAAAGTTAAAAGATATTGTATCCATTACAGTTTGACCATATGTTTGATTTTTTTATTTTATTCCAATAAATAGTATAATTGTATACTAATTATGATTTTTTAAGAAAAAATAGATTTTTATTTTTAATTTTATTTCAATAAATAAAATAAATAGAACATGAATTTTAGTTGTAAAATTCATGTTCTATTATGAATGATTTAGACCCCTTATTTAATTTTATTCCAATAGATATTAATTATGATTTTTTAAGAAAAAAATAAATTTTTATTTTAATAAATGATACAATAAAACATGAATTTTAGTTGTAAAATTTAAAATATTTGATATTTTATTTTTTATTAGAGTATTTTTAATCTAAATATAATATTTTAAACTTAAGTGGCATAAATATTATACGTTTACAAATTTTATGAGATTTAAATGTAACTTACTAATGAATAAACATTGATGATAAATGTCAAAGTGTTATGTACATACAAATTTTAAGAAGTCTGTATATAATATATTAAATAACAGGGAATTTAAATAATTAAGTGACAAATTTCAAAAAATTTGGATGTAATTCTCCCCCCCAGCCTATTTGTATATTTATTTTTATGTTTAAAAAAAAAAAAAAAAAAAAAAACCCCGCGGAGCGGAAGCTCATGATCTTCTTGCTTGAAAGTTGTAAGACAACAATCACCAGCTTCGCTTTCCTTTCTTTATTGGATTTCTTTGCTTATAGAAGCGGCAACGATAAGTAGCTCAGCTAACTATTCTACTATAAAGCCAACCCCTCTCTCTCACTCTCTCTCTCTCTCTCTCTCAACACTCTTTCTCTGTTTCTGTCTATACGTACATTTACATTTACACCTCACAACGATGGAAGGAAGAGATCTCTGGAACTTGAGATACAAGTAAGGAATTGGATAAAGTTCTTGGATAAACTTTGATCTCTAGGGTTTGAAGTTTTCTTGACTGCTCTGTGCATTTGAAGTGCTTTAAAAATTCGAATTCAATTCAATTTTTAGATGAAAATGGAGCTCGAGGTTATACACTGTTCATTCAATTCCTAGAAATTGATGCAGCTCCGTAGTGAAGAAGTCCTATTCCCTGTTTTTGGGAGCATTAGCAAGCTGTATTCTACGTTGTTGGGTAGATAATTCCGTTTTAACTTTGGAGTGAGTAATTATCTTCTATTGTAATCTGTTTAGATTAATAGTTGCTTCAATAGTAGGAAGAATCATCTTGACTCTGTAATTCAGTGGGAATTCTTGTAGTGAGGAGTGTAATTTTGATTCTCACTGACTTCCACGGAAAGCACTGAAGAAAAGTGGCAGTGCCAGTTTGAAGAGGGCTCAATTTTTTTTCCCAATTTTCTGTGGGAGACAATCTATATTTGTATATTACAAAGAGCAAAATGTCTGATGGTAGGAGGAAGGGAATACATTTCAGCAAACTCTATTCATTCTCGTGTTTCCGGTCTTCATTTAGAGATGAACATAGCCAAATTGGGGAAAGAGGTTACTCTAGGGTTGTTTATTGCAATGATCCTGATAACCTGGAACAAGTTCAGCGTGGTAACTATGTTTCCACCACTAAATACACTGCAATTAATTTTATTCCCAAGTCACTGTTTGAGCAGTTCAGGAGGGTTGCAAATATATACTTTCTTGTTGTAGCTTGTGTTTCATTCAGTCCGTTGGCGCCCTATAGTGCTGTAAGTATTCTTGCTCCTCTTCTGGTGGTAATTGGAGCAACCATGGCTAAGGAGGGTGTGGAAGATTGGAGGCGCAGAAAGCAGGTCACTACTTAAATTTCTTTCTAAGTGCATTGTGTTCTGCATTTTTTTCTTTTGATTTGCTTCTTGTTGCATGTATTCCACAATGAAATCAACAGGTTGCATTTGAATTACCTATTTGAGAATACAGACGTCCACACGTATTTGGTTAAGTTTAGGTGTATTATGACAGGTGGGAGGAAATTATGGTACCACAAAGGTTTACATTGCAATGAGACTGACATATGGTCTTATATGGAGCTAGTTTGCTGATGTGACTATGGCGAAGATTAGTTATACCTATGTTGGCACATCACCCATAATTATACATGATCAATATGAATTACACATTTACGTTAGTGTCCTAATATGATGGTAACGGACACTGCAGGGGTTCGGTACTCTAGGGATCATTACTATCTGATAGCTGAGAGGCAAAAAAAAAGAAGAAAAAATGCTGGTGTAGCATCACGGCTAAAAAACATGAAGACGATGGGGGAGGGGGAAGGGAAATAGACAAAGTTGTGCCCAACAATGATCTCTGAAAGGATACATTTTCCTTTTCTGCAGGACTTCAGATAACTTTGGATTTTAAGACAGATGTGACCTTCTCTTCTAAGTGCGTTAATTCCGGTAAGGCAAGGTTAGCAAAGGCAGCTTTTGGTTGGGGGGCGAACTGGTAGCTGACGTTGGTTGTCTTAGGACTTCAGATAACTTCGGATTTTATTTGTTCTCATGAGATTGTAATGTTAGATCCTTGTAGTCTTCCGCATAATCTTCATTTATGCCTGGTGTTCTCTGTTAAAATTGTATATATTCTGTTTTCATTTATTGTTTTGTTTGTCTCCTGGGTAGATATGGTTTAATCTGAGTGAAATGCGTCGATAAGGGTTGATCTAATTAAAAATTATTTTTTTGAAGTTGTAATTGATACTTCAAATCTGTTTCAGGATATAGAGGCCAATAATCGAAATGTCAAAGTGTATGGTAGAAATCATACCTTTTATGAAACCAAATGGAAGAAATTACGAGTTGGTGATCTTGTTAAGGTCTACAAAGATGAATTTTTTCCTGCTGATCTGCTTCTGCTTTCATCAAGCAATGAAGATGGGATATGTTATGTTGAGACCTCGAACCTTGATGGAGAGACTAATCTGAAGTTGAAGCATGCTTCGGATGTGACAGCCCATCTGCACGATGAGAATTCCTTTCAGCAGTTTAAGGCAATGATCAAGTGCGAAGACCCAAATGAGGATCTTTATTCATTTGTTGGAACTTTATACTATGATGGTCAGCACCACCCACTTTCCCTGAAACAGATTCTTTTGAGAGGTTCTAAACTAAGAAACACTGAGCATGTTTATGGTGTGGTCATTTTTACTGGGCATGACACAAAAGTTATGCAGAATGCTACAGATCCTCCTTCTAAGAGGAGTAAGATAGAGAGGAAAATGGATAAGATAGTTTACATCCTTTTCAGTACTCTGATTTTAGTATCTTTTATTGGATCTTTCTTTTTTGGAATCGAAACTAAGGAAGATATTCATGGTGGAAGGTATAAAAGGTGGTATCTTCGTCCAGACAAAACGACTGTGTTTTATGATCCCAAAAGAGCTTCATTGGCTGCATTTTTTCATTTCTTGACAGGCCTTATGTTGTATGGATATTTAATACCGATATCGTTATATGTATCCATTGAGATTGTAAAGGTCTTACAGTGTATATTCACTAACCAAGATCAGGAAATGTATTATGAGGAAACAGATACACCAGCGCGTGCACGCACTTCTAATTTGAATGAGGAACTTGGTCAGGTTGATACAATACTGTCTGACAAAACTGGCACTTTGACATGCAACTCCATGGAGTTTGTTAAATGTTCAATAGCAGGCACTGCTTATGGCCACGGTATGACAGAAGTAGAGAGGGCCCTGACTAAGAGAAAAAGGCGTGGGCCACCTGAAGTTGGTGATATTTCCTCAGACTTAGCATCAAACAGTGATGATGTTCTGGACTCAGGAAAGTCAATCAAAGGTTTCAACTTCAGAGATGAACGGCTTATGAATGGGCATTGGGTTAATGAGCCCTATTCAGATGTGATCCAGAAGTTCTTTAGAGTATTAGCAATCTGCCATACGGCCATTCCTGAAGTCAATAATGAATCAGGCGAAATTTCTTATGAAGCTGAGTCCCCAGATGAAGCTGCCTTTGTCATAGCTGCGAGGGAGCTTGGCTTTGAGTTTTTTGAAAGGACACAAACGAGCATCTCATTGCATGAATTAGATCATGATAGTAGCAAAAAGGTTGACAGGTGAGATATTTCAGAATATTTATGTGTTAAAGTAGGAAATTCTTACTTTCTGGTGGTTTGTTCAAACAACTGAAAATTACTTATTACAGTAGCTAGCTGTGTCATGTGACTCCTGTGAGGGATCAGGAGGTATATGCATTGTACATAGCGCCCATGTGTAAAGTACACACATCCTAGCAAATGAAATTTGCCCGACTGCTCATTGGCTTTGCGTTGTCTTGGTTTTGTTTTGACACATTTGTTTTTTTCGTCCTCTTACTGCTCTATGAAATATATAATTTCTGCAAATATGTTGGTGTGATTTTATTTTCTATTTCTTGTTTTAAAATCCAAACTATAATACGTTATGTTGATAGAAAAATTCACTTTTTTAGTACTCTAGCTGATTGCCATGCTGCTATTGCATCTGTTAAGTCGAAAAATTCTGTAATGCTGAAGAAAAGGGAATTTTATGAAATCAAAATTTGTGTGATGATAGGTAATTCTTTACGCTTTTGAAGTTTATGGCTATGAAATAGGAACAAGTCTTAATATAACTGCTGGAAATTGAGGTGAACAATCACATAAACCGACTTTTTTTTATCTGCACATAAAAAACAGTTCACTAACTTTTCCTGCTTGCCTAATATAAGTGATTAAAAAAAAAATTGAGGGCGAGATCTATAGATTCGATAAAATGAGAGAAACTAAAGGAAATTGTATGTGCCGTTACATGTGTCAACAATCATCGTCAAAGATGAGTATGTGATTTTTTTTTATTATCAAACTATTAGTAAACATGAATAATGAGCTGCAAACATTTCAAAACAAGGCATTTTATTGTATTTCAATTATTTTTCATTTTTGGTTTATCTAATTATGATTTTCTTGATTTTACAATTTTTAATTGCATTTTATTGTCTTGATTTGTATTTCAGATCATACAGGCTTCTGCATGTTTTAGAGTTCACCAGTGCTCGTAAAAGGATGTCTGTAATTGTAAGGAATGCAGAGAATCAGTTGTTGCTCCTATGCAAGGGTGCGGATAGGTTTGACTTCCAGTGAACTCTCTGTTTGTGAAACATTGCTGAATTTATTGATTGACTGATCATTTAACTTGTGTCCCCCCTTCATATGCATGTATCTAGTGTGATGCTTGAAAGGCTTTCCAAAGATTGGCGTTCGTTTGAGGCTAAGACCAAGGAGCATATCAGACAATATGCTGAGGCAGGCCTACGCACTTTGGTAGTTGCATACCGTGAGCTTAGTGAAGAAGAGTATAGATTGTGGGAACTGGAGTTTCTAAAGGCCAAAGCTTCTGTCACCGCAGAGCGGGATGAGTTGGTGGATGCAGCTGCTGATAAGATTGAAAGAAGTTTAATCCTCCTTGGTGCTACAGCTGTTGAGGACAAACTGCAAAAAGGGGTGAATATCAAACTTACTTCTTTATGATTCTTGCTCAGTTCTTAAATATGCTTACTAAATATTAGCTATAACCACCCTTCGGAATTGTGAGGATGACAATTTTGGATCTAATAACTTTCTCTCGTAAAGGTTCCCGAGTGTATTGACAAGCTTGCGAAGGCTGGGATAAAGATTTGGGTCTTAACTGGTGACAAGATGGAGACTGCAATTAACATTGGGTATGCACCAAGCTTGACATTCTTTCTTTCTCATGCATATTTTAACTCTGGTGGTTCCTATAGGTATGCATGTAGCTTACTAAGACAGGGAATGAAGCAGATTGTGATCACATTAGATTCTCCAGATATAAAAGCTTTGGAAAAAGAAGGGGACAAGGAGGCCATTGAAAAGGTAGGGGATCCTAGGTTTAATTGCATAACAAGCAGTTCTAATATTGATTTTCTAAAATATGTTCATTATCTTAGGCTTGAAGTACTTTATTTTTAGGCTTCAAGTGCAAGCATAACAAAGCAAATAAGAGAAGGAAAATCCCAACTTAATTCAGTTAAAGACAGTTCTGTCACGTTGGCGTTGATAATCGATGGTCAATCCTTACATTTTGCTCTGAAGAAGAATCTGGAGATGTCATTTTTGGAGCTTGCAATTAATTGTGCATCTGTTATTTGCTGTCGCTCCTCTCCAAAACAGAAAGCCCGTGTATGTGTTATCATCATGTTCCATTGTACAATTAGTTAAAGTTTCTTTTTTTCGTGGTGTTAAAACAATCAATTCCTGTTCTTGCTGACATCAAAATAATCTGACAGAAGTGTTGAAGATATGCAGGTTACAAGATTGGTGAAAATGGGAACAGGTAAGACAACACTAGCTATTGGTGATGGAGCAAATGATGTTGGCATGCTTCAAGAAGCTGATATTGGAGTTGGCATTAGTGGGGTTGAAGGGATGCAGGTCATTGGCTTCTGCTGTATATTTCTACCATTTGGTTTCTGTGTATCTGCATGCCTGTGTGTTTTTTTTGGCCCCTGGGCAACCTTACATCTCTGGTTCGGAATATAGTGTTATCATGTCAGTACTGAAAATTAGAAAGAAAAAATGATCATTTTGGGGAAAACGCTTTATCATTGAAATTTCTCTCTCCTATAAGAACTCTCAAAAAAGTTAACTGATTATGTGTTTGTGTGTTCTATGTCCATCTGAGGGTAGGGGACATACTCTCGATGCATTTTATATTTTTATTGGACTTAAAAAAGGTAAAGGGAGTTAAAAAAAAATGGCTCATTGACACATCTGTTAACAAGTGAAGATGATAATACTCAGGTCCTGATACCTGCTGTTCTGCACAGTCATAACAGCGAGTAGAAGTATATAATGTTCAATGAATGAGTTTTAAAAGGCAGTCATCTGGGCCTGATTTCTATCACGTAGACATTTGCCTGCTGACACATATCTGAAGTTTTGGAGAGGAGGGGCTGCAGGTGAGTTGACACGTCTGCCAGCCTTTTCTCTTTCAGAATGTGCTGTATGCTTCTTTTGCTTCTCTTTCTTTTGCTCCCTTTATAAACTCTTATTTCTTCATCTATTACCTCCCTTTTGGCATCCGTAGAAACAAAACAAAACAAACGCTTATCCAGATAATTCTATGCTATATCGTGTTTCTTTCTGGCTTTCTGCTATTGCACTTTCTTTTGAATTAATTCCAATAATGTGGTGCCTATTATGAACTTATTCTTATTTCAGACTCTGTAGGTGAATAGTAGTGCCTCTGCTGATTCTATTTCTTCTTTTTCTTTGTTTTTTTACAGGCTGTGATGTCAAGTGACTTTGCGATAGCTCAGTTTCGTTTTCTCGAACGATTGTTATTAGTGCATGGCCACTGGTGTTACAGGCGGATAGCCATGATGGTAAATGTGTGCTTTCATATGCCTTTCCATGTCGAAGAATTCCATGTACTACCATAGCTGTGCCTTGACAAACAAAAATCAGTCTACTGAGTCCGTAATCGGAAGTCACCCAATGTCTATTTTGTTTCCTAGTTTTTTAATAACTAAATTTCCCCTGTAGAAAGGAAGATGACTACCTTCACCCTTTCTTTCTTTTTTCCTATTCCCTCGTCAAAACAATAAAATCTTGGTTGAAACAATGCAGCATTTTGCCATATTAAGGAAATGGAGACTCAATCCAATTAGAATAGGAAGACAAGGCACATGCAGTTAAGTAAAAACCAAACAAAAAGCTTGTACTTATTAACATTTTTCTTCATTGTATTCAGATCTGCTACTTCTTCTACAAGAACATTGCGTTTGGGTTCACTCTGTTTTGGTTTGAGGCCTACGCATCTTTCTCTGGCCAACCTGCTTATAACGATTGGTACATGTCGTGCTATAATGTCTTCTTCACTTCACTTCCTGTGATTGCTCTTGGTGTTTTTGATCAGGATGTTTCTGCACGACTTTGCCTCAAGGTACAAACTTTTATCATTCAAAAGCTTCATGAAATTCTAGACAGTTTCTCTGGTAGAGAGTTGGAAATAAACTTAAAGGGAAAACATAGCTGTTGAATAGCACAAGATCTTCGAGATCACGATACATGTTCTACACAACCACGAACTGGAACTGAGTGATCCGCCTAAAAGTAAGTAACTTCTAGGTAAAAACAAAAGGACATTGGAACCATTCTTGTTATTTTCATTATATATAAGAGGATTGACGTGGGAGAGGATGCTCTTTTGGCCTAGCTGAGAATTGGATATCAAAACACGCCCGCAAGATAATGCCATTTCCTGAAAAAACCCGTTTCCAGAACATGTAGGGACGTATTTTATCTAAATTGTATCATTAATGCTTAAGGATCTCAATATTTTCTGTTTAGAAAGCTTGTACAACTGAGGTAAAAATTAGCTTCACATATTGGTTTGTTGTGTTTTGTAGTGCTTCCTTCCTGGTTTGACATGCTGTCAGGGTTCTCTTATTTTCCTAATTATGTACTGAATGTTTCCCTCCATTGTTTCTCATATTGTTTCTGGTTCCCACTTTCTAAACTTGCAGTAAGTGGGCACTGGGCAGTTAATTGGGTTAGGTTCTTTGTAAGATTTGATTCAGCTCACTAATCTGAGCTATGCATTCAGTTGTTCTTGTTTATGCCTGTTAATGAACTCACGAGATGAGGTTACACAAAACTAGGGTTTTTCATGTATGAGAGGGAGAGCAAGGGGAAGAAGACGAAGAGAGGGGGGGGGGGGAGGGGGGGTTGTTTTCCTTCTGGGCCAATTTTGTTCCAATTTGCCATTAATTTGGAAACAAGATTATTTTATTCTAACGAGTAATAACAGGGTAATTTTTGTATTTTGATATTATTTTGGTTGAGGTTATCTTACTGGGGGCGTCATGCTGTTAAAAGATGGAAATGTCAGAGTCCCATTGTCATTTCTGAAATGCCAGTAGGTGGCCATAAAATAAATCCAACTGTGTGTGTGTGTGGGGGGGGGGGGGGTGTCCTTTTGATTTATCCTAAAATTTTCCAGTTGTTTGATGTTAGTTGACCAAACTTAAAGGAATTGACTTAAATTGTTGTGTAAACCCCAAGGGGAGTAGATATGTAATGCATTCGTTCGCTGGATACATGGGTAATATTTTCTATCTCAAATATTCTCATGCGCTGGATACATGTGCAAAATATAGGATTGCCCGTTAATTTAACTGTTTCTGTACAGTATCCTTTGCTGTATCAAGAGGGAGTGCAGAACATTCTCTTCAGTTGGATGCGCATACTTGGCTGGATGTTTAATGGGGTTATCAGTTCCATGATAATGTTCTTCTTCACGACCAAAGCCACCATGCATCAGGCCTTCCGAAGAGATGGTCAAGTAGTCGACTTTGAAGTTCTTGGGGTGATGATGTATACTTGTGTGGTGTGGACCGTGAACTGCCAAATGGCAATCTCCATTAACTATTTCACTTGGATCCAGCACTTCTTCATCTGGGGTAGCATTGCTTTATGGTATTTATTCTTAATTGTTTATGGTTCACTGCCACCAACAATATCAACAACAGCATACCAGGTTCTTGTGGACGCCTGTGCTCCTAGTCCTTTCTATTGGCTAGCCACCCTTATGGTTGTTGTTTCCACCCTCTTGCCATATTTCTCCTACAGGGCTTTTCAGACTCGGTTTCGACCAATGTACCATGATATAATTCAGATGAAGCGATTAGAGGGTTCGGATTCAGAGACTTTGGGCGATTTGCCTGTCCGAATGAAGGACAAAATGGAGCATCTGAAGGAGGGATTGAAACACAGGGATCCACGATAATGTAAATAGGAGTTCTCTAAATGATGTATTATGTATACGCCAAAGTCTGTAAGGACTAAAGTTGTACAGTTAAACTCTACTATAGGTTTGCTATGTGAAGCCTGGTTATTCTGATATCATGGACATGTCCACGTTTTCCTTCAAGACCTATGCTTTTAACAATCTCTGATTATTTGATGGAATCGTTTGGAGTATCTCTATATTTCCATTTATATCAAGGCCTTATTCTATTCCGATACTACTCGTGACGGTGTGATTTTTTTTTTATTGTTAACAATAGGTGTTGAACCCATGGCAATTCTTCTCTCGATGTCATGTCCATGCTTAATTTTTTAATCAATTGTATTACAGTGGTTGTGATGCCAACTTTGTTTTCAATGAAGAAAAAATCAAAGACCTCGTGGAAAGTATTCTAGTGTGACATTACCAGCCTTTTCACATTCTAGTGTTATGTGTCAAATGTTTCGGTTACAAAGCATATACTAAACCACACTTAGGCTTGTTAATCGAACCGGGTTATTCAAGTTCGGTTCGTTCTTGACTTATATTTTAAACGATTCGAGATTGAACAATTTTTTTGGCTCGTTTAAAAAAACGAGTCTAAAAGGCGCTACTCAAACTCAGTTCATTTTTTAAACAAGTGAGTTTGAACAATTTTTTAAATTTATTTAAAAAAATGAGCTCGACAAGTTTGGACTCAAGCTCGGTTCGATTAACCACCCTAATCACACTCCCCTTTATAACAAAACAAAATAAACAAATAAATAAATAGTAAGGTTATTAAGAACTCAATATCGCATCAATTTATTTATGCGGCTAAATTTAACAGTGCATTTCAAAATTTTAATAGTAAATGGAGTATACTAATTGTAATAGTAAAGTTTGGTCATCTGCTCAAATAATACTGGTGCTCATTCCAGAAACTACCTACAAGTTTAGTTATACTGGTTTATATAAAACTAATCAAACAACCTAAGGCTTAGGCTCTCTTGACGTTGATGCTTAGGCAAAAATGTCATCAATTAGGTGTGCAATTAATTATTTTAGTTGATGGCAATATAAAAATCAGTGAGATCCACAAACACAGGCAATCCTATCCTACATTAATGAGCAAGTCCCATCCTCCACGTCTATTTTATCCTTGATATAACCTACTTGGCAATTTATGTTTTGAAAGCAGTGGCAAAGAAAGTTCATATAATTCCAAAGATAGTGCAGTTGAGATAAAGAGAGAGGCAGGGGCGGCTCATATGAAAAAAGTTTCAGGTTTTAGGCCTCATTTTTAAAGAAGGTCCCAAATTTTAAAATATCATAAATAATACATGTAAAAAATCTAGCTGCAAAATTAAAAGGCCCTAAAATTTATTTTTTTAAATAAAGAAAAAAAAACTAACTGCAAAATTAAATCTACTAAAAAAGTCAACTTAAACTTACCATCATAATTTTTCAATCATTCTTTCTCTCTCTTACCATTAAGTTCAAATATGATAACAAATACTTGAATATAAAAATTTAATTAATATTTTTGTTTTTAAAAAAATTAAAAATTAAATTTATTATTAATATTAAAAATAAAAATGTCTCATTTATCGTTTCTACTTTATGCCCCAAAAAGTCTTGGGCCACCCCTAGAGAGAGGTATAAATCCTTCGTTTAAGTTAAACTATCTTGAATTTCTTAGTTTAAGTTTCGATAATTTGTTTTTGATTGGATCGGGGAGAAGATTTATTAAGGTGTGTGTAAATAGGAATGGTAGTGGATTGAGGCAGGGGCAGGGAAGTAGTCTCCACCGTGTACTTACTTCAAAAATATTTGTCCACCCCCATTAGCCAGAAAAATTTTAATCCCTATCCCCACCTCGCGGGTAAATTTTGATCACTGTCTCTGTCTATAACAATTAATCCTATGATTTTAAGAAAAAAGTTTTAAAAAAATTATAAAACCTCACAAATGGATATGTAAGAATCATGAAAACTATTATATAATAAATGGATCAAACATAAAAACTCACAATAAGTGAGTGGGATGGTGGGTGAAGTTTGTGTCTTTGTGATATTATATATATGTACTAGTTATTGTTTGTGCCTGAAGACACAGAGTAATAAAAAATAGTAAACAATAAACATATTTGTATTCATATCTAAAATCAAATCACAAACATAGAGAAGAGATAAAAGAATTTAAGCATCAGTTTGTAGTAGAGGTGAGAGGTGGTGGGCGGCAGTGGTGGTGGTAGGAGACGGTTATAGTTATGGTAGGTGGCAATGCCTGTGGTGGCAGCGGCGATGGAGGTGGTGGCTATGGTGGTGGTGGTGATGATAGCGATGGTGGTGGTGGTGGCGTTGGTGGAGGCAATGGTGGTGGCGTTGGTGGAGGCAATGGTGGTGGCGGCGATGGCGGTGGTGATAGCGGTAGTGGAGGCGACGGCAGCGGTGGGAGTGGGGGCGGTGGTGGTGGTAGTGGCGGCGGCGGCAGCAATAGTGACGGTGGTGGTGGTGGTGGTGGTGGTGGGACGGTTTTAAACACTATTTTTTTAAAAGTATTTATGAGAAATAATTTATAGAAGTATGTTTAAAAAGTCACTCCAAACACACCCTTATGAACCTATTTTTCCTATTAAATTTAGAGTGTTAATATTAGCCGTTAGATTAACTTTAAAATAAAATTTAAAGTGATCTTAACAGCGAATAACAAAAGTCATTTTATTTATCTTTTAAGATTTGAATTGTAAGCTATTTTATTATATAGATTTTATGTATATGTCAATAGTTTAGCGGAGAGGGCCGGGGTGGAGATGAATTTCAGTCTATCCCCACCTTCGTATTCACATGAATTTATACGAATATTTTTATATATGTCAATTGTTCAATATGTATAATTTATTTATGATCCAAATAGAACAAATTTGAAAGAATAATCATTTTTCTCCAATCCACTGACATTCCTAGATGGAAATTTAACCAGACACCTTTTAACTACCATACAAAAGAAAAACAAAGTCCATATTACATGCCAAAGTCTAGACAGAGATTGCTTTCAATAACAAGATTTTTCTAGATTGAAAACGTCATGGGTGTGCTGTTTTTCGTTCATGTCCCGATCGTCCTTCTAGAAAGTCCACGCTTTTCTATCTTATGTTCTAGAGGACGCAGCCTTAAATCCAGTTTCAGTGTGTGCTGAAGATGGGTTTCTGACGGACTTATTGCTACCGCAGGCTTTTCTCGCCTCTCAAGTCTCTTTAGATAAGTCTATGTATGTTACTATAAATATAACTAGTAATAATTTGACTTTGAAAATATTTTATAATACTAAAAATTAAATATTACTCGTGTAATGGTTATATTTTATATAACAATATATTATTTTTTTAATTATACAATTTAAAATTAAAATGAACAAAAAAAAAAAAAGAAGAGATAGAACGGAGATGTAGATGTGAATTAATAGGAGTTGTTTGACATTAAGGAGTGTGCTAATTAAATTTTCTGATATTGAGCACCATGCAAAAAAGACGGTGCTTTTGAACAGGAAAAAACATATTTGAGATAAATTTTGTGTTATTAGATTAAGTTAGATAAAGATTAGAATCATCTTGACCGTTGTTATGTTTTTATAAGTTGAGAATTCAACTTTCTAATTGTAATATTAGATAAGTATTTATTTATTTTTTTTTACCAAACTTCTCAACGTGAAAGATGAGACAACGCCGCAACAGTGAGAAAATAAAAGAGTGAAATGAGGTGATAAATACTTCAATCACACGTAATATCGTTGCTATATATATTAAGTTGAAATTATGCAAAACTTGAATGGAAGCTCACTTAATCCAAAGGAGAGAGATTTTCTACATTGATGTCGTATCATCAATTTATGGTAATTTTTTTCTTTGGTTTAATAGTTAAAAGTGTTCGGGTCAGTTTATCTACATCTCGACTAATCTTCTCTCCGATCTAATAAAAAACAAGCTATTCATGCCGAGGTTTTTTTTAAATTGTGATGTAATTGACAACACATCGTCAATTTAAGATAAATTTCATCCCAAGAAAAACTATACTACTTTGAATTTGGCAGTTTCCTAATCCTAGGTAGCGCCGAGACTCTCAAGACATGTTTAATCCTTAAAAGTGGTATAAACGCGGGGTTTATTTATGAAGGAAACACACACAATGTGAAGTGTGAAGTGAACTCACCGCGTGAGTCATGTGAAACGAATAAACATCGAATCGACTAGTTCTCTTAAGTCGAAAAATCACCAACCCCACACGCCCAAATTACCAAACACTTGGCCTCCCATCGTTTTCGCTGCAAAACCCCAATAACTCCCCCATATATAAATGATAAATCCGCACAACAAACCCCTCCATTCATCTCTCTCCTTCTCTCTCTCTCTCTCCAAAACGCCCATCTCTCTACTCACCTTCCATAACAATGGAGGAACAGAAGCAACTCGAACTGCATGAAAGCCATGATGATCTCTATGTGTGCCCTAGTTTTAATAGCTACTCTTCGGGTAGATTAGCTGATATAGCAGCCAGAGTTGGCGAAGAATTGAGGCATGACTCTGAATTTGGTGACAATGAAGCACAGCGAATTGATTCTTCAAATGATCGTAACGGCGAGGAAGCCGATGATTTTGAATTCGCTCTTGTACGTGGCGATACAGATGCTTTGGCTGATGAAATCTTTTACGACGGTCAGATTCGTCCTGTTTTCCCAATTTTCAACCGCGATTTGCTGGAAAATGATGCTGGTGATCGTGAAATTAAGGCTTCTGATGATGTTTCTAGTATTAGAATTCCGTTGAGAAATTTGTTTATTCGAGAACGAGAGGAAGGTGAACATGAGCCAGAGCCACCGTCGTCGTCTTCATCAGAAGCTGACGAATTGGAAAGTGTACCGGAGGGAACGTACTGCGTGTGGAGGCCAAAAGTGGTTGAATCATCGCCGAGTGAATGTAAGAAGAGCAATTCGACTGGATCGGCGTCGAAGCGATGGAAAATTCGAGATTTGCTCCGTCGAAGCAACAGCGACGGTAAGGACTCCTTCGTATTTCTGACTCCAAAAGCCAGAGAAGAAAAACAAGAAAAAATCGAAAATCCGAAGGAAAAGAAAAACTCCGGAGAGGTTGGGAAAGTCTCCGGCAAACCGAAGTCGTCGTCGTCGACGTCATCTGCTCATGAGGTTTTCTATGTACGGAACAGAGCGTTGAAGGAAGGAGATAAGAGAAAATCGTATCTACCGTACAGGCAAGACCTCGTAGGGTTCTTCGCTAACGTCAACGGATTGGGCAAAACCTTTCCGTTCTAAAGGACGCCGGACGCCATACGCCATTTTTGTTCCGTTCAACTTTTCCGGTACAGAAAATGATTACAAATAAATAACTGCATAGTTTTGTAAATATTGAATTTCTTTTGTGGCTTTTCTGTAAATACAATTAAAGAGCATGTGCTATGACTATGAGTGTCGGTGCTTGCTGCTATGCCAGAGGTATCGTTCTGTTCTCAATATACCTTAGTTTTTAATGCATGAAGACATTGTAAACAGCTTACCAACCATTTCGGTGTGTTTATGTCTCGGAAATATCGAGTTTGAGTTTTTTAAGTAACTTATTCATTTGTGTGGTTTATCATTAATGGTTCATATTCTGACTTTATTTATAATCCCGACTTTAAAAAATACATAATTAAAATAAAATTTAGCAAACTTTTTATATATTTATAATTACCGACAAGCCATAGATATCGATTAAATTCGAGAGACACTAATCAGAGTCAAGCTTTTAATATCTGGGTCTACACTTCTTCGTTCAAGTCTAATTTCACACCACTGAACTACTCGTACAACTAGTGTAATGAAGATATTTTGATCCCCATTGTTGGTAGCAATTTTATGGCAAGAGGAGACAAGGTCCAAATCAGGTGTGTATGCATCTATCTAAAGTCGTGGGTATGATCACTAAGCATATATAGAAGAAAACTCTAAAGCTTGACTTTGGAATGAACAAAACCAAAAGTCGTGTCCTCACTTCAATGGTAGAAAATCTGAAAACTTGTACGTTAGGGTATATTTTATGATTTGAACAGCTGATTACCGTGTGAATCTACCTGGTTTCCTGTAGAAAGGGAAGAAAAGGGGCAAAGACTTTTTGTGTTAAGGATGGTGTTTTTACTTTCCTAAAGAATGTCAATGAGAAAGAACAAAGAAGAGAAGAGTACTAAGAACTAATCCATTTAATAGTATACAATTTTGAAAGATGCAAGCTAGCTAAGCAGTTGACGCTTTAAACACTTCCATGCATTATTTATTGTTGAAACGTTCAAACTCCAAAGAGATAGAGAAGGGCTACTGTTTGTGTAATCCTTTGCTTATTCTAAATCTCAAAATAAACGGCTTCTAGATGATTATTTAGAAATTTATAGAACAAAGAAAACTACGGTATTACCTTTGATGGTATATTGAAAATTATAATGGTTTATGATCGACACTAAAATGTTATCATCGATCATGGACATTATAACTTTTAAAGATTTTTAATCTTAAAGAGGAAGTTATAACCGATCAAAGTAATGTATGATCGCTCACAATATTTTATGATCGATCATGAATTATCTCAAGTAATTATAACTTAACCTTAAAGGTAGTAACTTTCATTACGGTACCATATTTTTTTTCTCGGATAGTTCTAATTTATCTTTTGGCAAAAAATTACTCTTTTCCACTACTTTGGTTTAAATTTGTTTGGTTCAGTCACTTAGTGCCTTGAATGAGTTTCATTCTCCAGCTTGAAACTATATTAAAGTTTAGTATTAACGTTGCGTTCAGGAGGTGATAATAAAACATGAAAATAGAATGATCATTACTTAATATTGTTCAAGTAGTGTTCATTATAATGTTTGGTATGTAATAATGAAAATTCATTCTCATTCCCATGAATATAGGATTTGTTATTCCTTAATATTTTGTGATATTTCGTACTCCCAACTACCATCTCTTGTCACTACCCCCACCCCACCACCACCACACGGGATTAGGTGCGGGTACAAGGTCAGGTTTGGTTTGGGGTCAAGTCTAGGTCCGAAACCGAGGTCCAAATCTAAGGATTTTTAAAATATTTATTTATCTAAATATTTGAGTAGATTTTTAATTCTATTCTAACGCTTAATTCTAGTTGTTGCTAAACATTGAAATGATAATATATATTCAATTCCATTCATAATTTGATTCTATTATCACCTTAATTCTATTCTCTTATAAAAATATTATCGCGTACCAAATACAGCGAAATCCTAAGGGTAGGCACCAAAGGCATACTGCTCATATGGGATAAGACTATGTCCTATTCCTATACAAAGAAGGTCTTGAAACACATTCTCATATGGTCCTTTTTGTTAATACTGACTACCATGATTTGCTGATAATTGTAATTAGCTTAGTATCACAACCAATCATATAGCTTTTGAATTATCTTAAATTACTAAGTAGATTGTAATTAGCTAACTAATCATAGTTTAGAAAAAGAAAAAGGAAAGACATAAATTATACTTTCTCTAATTGGAAGTCATTTTCCTACAGCCTTTTTTTCAAACCGATGAATGAAACTTCATTTTCCTTTATGACAAGAGTGGAAACTAAACAATTTTATATCAAACAACTCAACTTAAAAGTCTGAAATGTTACTTTCGGAGAAACTTTACTATAATTTTTTATGATGGAAATCACTTTTCCTACCTTACAAGTCTAATCACTTTACCTACATTACAAGTCTAGTCACATTTTGTACATATTTCTTTAATCTGTCGGCAAAAACTAAGTTTGTTTTCATAGGAATATCTTATTGTGTTTGCACAGTTCCGTATCATTTTTTCTTAGGTTTTGTTAATAATATAAATGATGTTGGTTGGCCAATGCTGTTGTTTGATGGCGATTAGTTATGGTTTCGTGCCAAATGCTTAGAGAAAGAGCTTTTGGGTTGGGTTCGAGTCCCATCAACCATGCCGTCCTCGGCGGAGGTTCATCCTCCATAGGTACTCCATTTGTTTGTTGAGGTGAGTTGCCATGGCATGGCATGCATATCAAACAGAAGCTTGGAGACAATAACGAATCAAAAAGGATTGTTTAACACAGCTGAATTCCAAGGTAGAGGCAATTACAAGTGATTTTACAGCAAAGTTGTTTTTAGTATAAAAAATGTACCTATCATATATTTTTTTTAGTTCAATAGTCAGAGTGTTCGAGTCAGTTTAAGCGTACTTTAACTAATCCTTTCTTCGGTACGGTAAAAGACAAATGACCCACACTAGGACTAATCACTAGCGTATTCATGAAAAATAAATCTCTCATGAAATGACCTCAAAGAGTTGTCAAGATTCAAATCCATGACATTTAGATTTACAACTTATCTTTATTATCATTTGAACTATCCTGAGAATTTCCCTATCATATACTTCAAGTGAATAAAATAAGCATAAAGAGCACAGACTTCCAAGATTTTAAATTTTAAAATGGTTTATGCAGATAGGTTAATTACGTTGTTATTGCTGTTTTATGTTTTAAAAATAAATATTTCTTCTGTTTGTTTCACAAGCAGGCAGGAAAGAGAAATTTCGAGAAGAGACCGAAGTATAGAAGTGGGAACAAAATGTACTAAAATCACATTGATATGGACTTGGGTATCCCTTTATTGTTGCAGAAGAAGCAAAGCCAAGAGATTATGGGGTACAACTATTTTCAGTGTGGATGAAGAATTTATCTCTCGTAAATACTTTAATTTTAACATGAATGGTCTGTTTTTGATCGGATTAAGGAAGAAATTAGTCAAGATTGAACTACAAAAAAGCACATGGGGTACAACTACGGTACCAATAGTTACATCTAAATGAAGATTAGTTACAACTTGATCAATTGACTTAAATTACTAATTAATGGGGGGTCAAGTATTATTATCAATCCCAAATGGTTGCATTTTAAAGTAGCCTCTTAACTTAGAGAGAAAAAAAAAAAACTAGAAGGGTTGCTAACGTGAGTTATTTGAAACTTTTATGCATGAAAAATCTCTTAAGTGATTGATTATAAAGAGATACATGTTCAAAGCAAGTGTTCTTCTACCTTTCTGTTTTTTCCTTTGGGGAATATTCTGGACAAATTCTGCCGAGGGACAAGGTTAGTAAAAAAGCTTTTCTATGTAATCCTGTTATGTACTTCACATCTAGGTCCTACAAATGTCTGATCAAGCTAAGCTCTTGATTTTTTGAGTGCTGGTATTGCATATATATATATATATAGAGAGAGAGAGAGAGAGAGAAAGAGAGAGAGAGCAAAATGTTGTGACTTGTGATAGCTATAAAAGCCGATAAAGTAGGTTTTTTTTTTCCAGACGCTATTGGAGCATCTCCAAGAAAATGATTAAAACTTCAAAATAATTAAAATTTAGCTATTTAAAGGCAAAATATATGCTCTAACACAAGGTATTCAGAATATGTAAAATATATTTTTGTACAGTAATACTCTCTATTTAGAGTAGCCCTGTACTATTATGTATAAATAGTTTATAATATATTCTCTCCCCTCTTATGATTTTTCACCTCTCTTGTCCACTCTTTGTCTTTCCCTCCATTTTTTCTCTCTATCCCTTTAATAGTCTCAACAAAGATACAAGATATGAGAAATAATATTTAAAAGAAAAAGTTAAAATATAAAAAATCTGTTTAAGTATGTATTAAAAAAATGAATAGCTAAAATAGAAAAACAGTATTTTTAGATAGCTAAAATACAAAACCTTGTTAAAACATTTCCAACATTCACTCAAATTTAGACTTAAATTTAAATTTGAGTAAAAAAGTCAAAAAAAATTGTTCCAACTTTTAACTCAAACTTATACCAAATTAAGGGAGACTCAAATCCTTATCCAAATCTATAATAGTGAGATTTCATCCTCATTTAAATATTCAATGGTCATCTTTACTCTATTCTAAATTCGGGTTTGCAGTCATTTAAATTTGGGTTTCTTTTTCCTTAAATTTGAGTTTGTCTATTAGAACCCTTTGTATCAAATCAAGTTTTATACTCAAATGTTAATTTAAATTTGAATAAAAATTTGAGTTATGGTTGAAGATGTTCTTAGAAATACTCTTATAGGAAGAGAGATGACGAACATTGAACCCGCGACCTTAAAACGGTGGCCATTAGATAAAACGCTAACCTCCATTATAAAGCAGGTTGGATGGTTTGCTTCTTTCCAATGTTTCATTGGGAGTGTAATTGAGCACAAAAGGAATCATCTTCCTTCAATGCTGAGAGGGCTAAACTAGGGTTCCAATTTTGATTACTCAACACGAATTCAAATTTAATTTGACACCATATGATTATAAAATAAATATAATTAATAAATATGTATAATAAATAATTTAAATTATTATTTAACACTTAAAAAATAATAAATAAATTTTTTTCATAGGTCTTAATAAGAACATGATACAATATAAAAATACCGACACAAATTATATGACTCAACACGAATTGACACTGGCGAAACAATTTCATGTGCGAGCTGCATGCATTGATGTATGGGGCCCCATGCCTATTCCTACAAGTATAGTCATACAAGTAGTCATGAGTTTATATATTATTTCACCAATTATGATTTGAATATATTGATTTTTGGGTCGATTGTGATCTAATTCGAACAATTATGTGTGTATAGAATTATTGATGAACAATTATGCTTTTTTTTTGTGTGTGTGTATTAACGTGTATTTTATTAGGTGTATTAATATATGTTTATATTAAAAATTTTAATTATTTTACAAGTTAATGAATTTAACCTAATTCGTTATGATCCTACCCATTTATTAAACATGTTAAAAATGAATTAAATTTGTGTACACCAAATCTATTTTGAACCAATCTAACCCGTCCATTTATCACCTTTACGTCTAAAACTGTTAATCAAGTTGAACTAATTGGACTCTTTCGAACTAGTTAGACTCTCTTAAATTCGACTTGTGTTTTAAATAAATTGAGATTGAATAATTTTTTAGATCATTGCTTAGCTGGAGATCATACGGTAAGGTGGACATTTTCCTACATCAAACCCATCCCCACAAGTTTAGTAAGCATTGGTTCGACTAGGGTACCGATTTCTACTTTTCGGTATGGTACCGAAAAAAAAAAATGAACGGCAGATATATAACGAAGAATTTACACCGTTGATCAACTATATAACTTTTTACCGGCTACCCACTGGCCCTTACAAATTCATAAAAAAAAAACTCTTTTATATGGAGTTGCCGAATTGTTTTTATCCCATGAACATATTATGATTTATTAAAAATAAGATTGAGTGTTGTCTTTTCATAATAATAAAAAAAAAAAACTCAACCAGGGAAGAAGGAGAAATATCAGAATTGTTTTTATCCATATGAGATTATAAAATCATCACCATCCTTTATTAAACCTAAGATTGAGATTATAGTAAATTCATAAAAAAAAAACTCAGAAGACGAAGAAGAAGGAGAAAGAAGAAGATGAAGTTGAGAATTATTTTTAATTATAAATTATCATCATTTATTAAAACTAAGGTTGAGATTATAGGAACGTATATTTAAAAAAAATAAATACACTTTTTTTGTTTAAAATTACCACTTTTTTGGTTAATATTACCATATTTTTTTAGTTAAAATTACCACTTTTTTAGATCCAAGTTTGCAAACCAATCTTGATCGCTGAACTAATCTTGATCGCTTCAACCAGCGATCAAGATTTTAGGTTTCCACTAAATTTCACTTATACCCCTAAATTATCACATTTTTTCAAATTTTTAATCACATTTTTCATATTACACCTATATAATAAGTTTCACATTACCTCAAATTTTTTTACCTATTTTAAATTAACACCAAAGGTGTACCAAATATGATAAATTTGTTATAATTTATTTAGCGTGAAAAATAAATGTTGTAATAATTTTAACTTAACCCAAAAATAACCCCCAAAAATGGCAATTTTACTCAAAAAAATGTGGCAATATAACTTATGTAACATTTTAGTAATAGCCAAAAAAAAAATGTGCTAAACTTTAGTTCTAATTTAGCCTTGGTGAACTTAATAATCTAACCCTAACCTCTAATATTTTTAACTTAATCGTAAATTTAATGTCGCTCAATAACCCTAAATATTGTAAAATTTACCTTATATTTTTATTTCAGGTTTAAATATGAAAAATAATTATGATTTTTTAAAACTAATTTTAATTTCTATTATCACTTAAAATAGTGGTGAACTTAGATAACCTAATATAACATCCTAATTTTTTTAACTTAAATTTAATGTCACTCAATAACCCCAAATATTATAATTTTTTTATTATATTTTTATTTAGGTTTAAATAAGATAAATAATCATCATTTATTAAAACTAAGATTGAGTGGTAGTCTTTTCATAAAAAAAAAAAAAAAAACTCATGGAAGATGAAGGAGAAAGATCAAAGCACGGAGTTGCAAAATTATTTTTATCCCCATGAGATTATAAAATCATCATCATCATTTATTAAAATTAAGATTGAGATTATAGTAAATTCATAAAAAAAAAAAAACTCACACGACGAAGAAGAAGATGGAGTTGCAAAATTATTTTTGTTCCTATGAATAGATTTTAAATCATCATCATTTATTAAAACTAAGGTTGAGATCATACTAAACTTATATTTAAAAAAAATAAATACATTTTTTGGTTATTTGCTTAAATTACACTGGTACCATTAACAGTAAAATTGGTTAAGATTATCACTTTTTTGGTTAATAGTACCACTTTTATGGCTGAAATTACCACTTTTTTGGATAACATTACCACTGGTTAAGAGTACCTCTGTTTTGGTTAAGATTACCACTTTTTTGGTTAAGAATATATCTTTTTTGGTTAAAATTACAACTTTTTTGGTTAAGGGTACCACTTTTTTGTTTAAAATTAACACTGTTTCGATAAGAGTACCACTTTTTTGGTTAACATTACCACTGTTTTGGTTAAGAGTACCACTGTTTTGGTTAAGAGTACCACTTTTTTGGTTAAAAGTACCACTTTTTTGGTTAACAATACTACTATTTTGATTAAGAGTACCACTGTTTTGGTTAAGATTACCACTTGTTTGGTTAAGATTACAACTTTTTTGATTAAGAGTACCACTTTTTTGGTTAACAATACCACTATTTTGATTAAAAGTACCACTTTTTGGGTTAATATTACCATTTGTTTGGTTAAGAGTACCACTTTTTGGGTTAATTTTACCACTGTTTTGGTTAAGAGTACCACATTTTTTTGTTAACAATACCATTTTTTTTGTTATTATTATAACTTTTTTGGTTAAGATTACAACCTTTTTGATTAAAGGTACCACTTTTTTGGTTAATTACCACTGTTTTTTCTAAGAGTACCATTTTTTTTTGTTAACATTACCACTGTTTTGATTAAGAGTACAACTGTTTTGGTTAAAATTACCACTCTTTTGGTTAAGATTACAACTTTTTTGGTTAACATTACCACTATTTTGGTCAAGAGTACCACTGTTTGGTTAACATTACCACTGTTTTGGTTAAAAGTACCACTGTTTTGGTTAAGATTACCACTTGTTTGGTTAAGATTACCACTATTTTAGTTAAGATTACAACTTTTGTGGTTAACATTACCACTGTTTTGGTTAAGAGTACCACTGTTTTGGTTAAGATTACCCTTTTTTTGGTTAAAATTATAACTTTTTTGGTTAACAATACCACTGTTTTGGTTAAGATTACCACTTTTTTGGTTAAGATTACAACTTTTCTGGTTAACATTACCACTGTTTGGTTAAGAGTACCACTGTTTTGGTTAAGATTACAACTTTTTTGATTAAGATTACCACTTTTTTGGTTAACAATACCACTGTTTTGATTAAAAGTACTGTTTTCATTAAAATGTAATAATTTTAACTTAACCCAAAATATAACCCAAAAAAATGGCAACTTAAAATAGTTGTGAACTTAGATAACCTAATCTAACATCCTAATATTTTTAACTTAAATTTAATGTCAATCAACAACCCCAAATATTATAAATTTTTTAGTATATTTTTATTTAGTTTTAAATAAGATAAATAATCATCATTTATTAAAATTAAAACTAACATTGAGTGGTAGTCTTTTCATAAAAAAAAAAAACTGGGAAGATGAATGAGAAAGATTAAAGTATGGAGTTGCAGAATTATTTTATCTTATGAGATTATAAAATCATCGTAATCATTTATTAAAACTAAGATTGAGATTATAGTAAATTCATAAAAAAAAAACTCACACGACAAAAAATAAGGAATAAAGAAGAAGATGGAGTTGCAAAATTAAAACGAATGTTAAGATTATAGTAAACTTATATTTAAAAAAAATAAATACACTTTTTTTTTGTTAAGATTATCACTTTTTTGATTAAAATTACAAGTAAAATTTTTTTGGTTAACAGTAACATTTTTTTTGTTAAGATTATCACTTATTTGCTTAAGAGTACCACTTTTATTATTAAAATTACCACTTTTTTGGAGCGCTCATAGCGATCCACTATTCAAGTTTGCAAACCAATCTGGATTGGATCCCTACTATTCTTTCAGCGCTCAAACCAGCGATCAAGCTTGTCCAATAAATTTAACTTATACCCCTAAATTATCACATTTTTTAAATTTTTTCATCATATTTTTCATATTACACCATCAACTATATAATTAGTTTCATATTACCCCAAATGTTTTTACCTATTTTAATTTAACACCGGTCTACCAAAAATTATAACTTTGTTATAATTTATTTAGCGTGAAAAATGTAATAATTTTAACTTAACCCAAAATATAACCCCAAAAAAAAATAATTTTACCCAAAAAATTGTGGCAGTATGTAACATTGTAATAGCCAAAAAAAATGTGCTAAACTTTAACATAAATTTTATACAATTAAAATTTAATTTATCAAATTAACATTCAATTCATCAAATTAACACCAAATTAATAAAAAATTTCATCAAATTAACATTCAATTTTTTCAAATAAGCATTTAATTCACTAAATTAACATTGAAATTCCACTAGTTAACATTAAATTAATCAAATAAACTTTTCATTTCATTCAATTAATACTCAATTCATCAAATTAACATTCTAATTATCAAATTAACTTTCGAATTTATCAAAATGACATTCAATTTCATCAAATTAACATCTAATTTATCAAATTAACACCAAATTAACATGTAATTTCATCCAATTCAAATTTAATTTATCAAATTAACACCAAATTAACATTCAATTCGTCAAATTAATATTCAATTCATCAAATTAACATCAAATTAACAATCAATTTCATCTAATTAACATTCAATTTTTTCTAATAACCATTTAATTCACCAAATTAACATTCAAATTCAACTAGTTAACATTAAATTAATCAATTAAACTATCAATTTCATTCTATGAATACTCAATTCATCAAATTAACATTCAAATTATGAAATTAACATTCCAATTTATCAAATTGACATTCAATTTCATCAAATAAACAGCAAATTAACATTCAATTCATCAAATTAACACCAAATTGACAATAAATTTAATTTCATTAACATTCAATAATTTCTAATAAACATTTAATTCGTTAAATTAACATTCAAATTTAACTAGTTAATATTAAATTAATCAAATAAACTTTCGATTTCATTCAATTAGTACTCAATTCATCAAATTAACATTCAGATTTGTCAAATTGACATTAAATTTTATCAAATTAACAATTAATTTCATCCAATTAAAATTTAATTTATCAAATTAAATTTAAATTAACATTCAATTCATCAAATTAACACTAAATTGACACTCAATTTCATGAAATTAACATTCTATTTTTTCCAAATTAATATTCAAATTATCAAATTAACATTCAATTTCATCTAATTAACATGTAATTTCATCAAATCGACTTTCAATATCATTAAATTAACATTAAATTTATCAAATTGACATTCAATTTCATCAAATTAACATTCAATTAAACATTTAAAGTAATCAAATAACTTTCAATTTCATTAAATTACCACCGATTTCATCAAATTAACATTGAATTATCAAATTAACATTCAATTTCATCAAATTAACAAGTAATTTCATCAAATCGACTTTCAATTTCATTAAATTAACATTCATTTTATCAAATTGACATTCAATTTCATCAAATTAACGTTCAATTTCTCAAATTAACATTCAATTAAACATTTAAAGTAATCAAATAAACTTTCAATTTCATTAAATTAACACCCAATTCATCAAATTAACATTCAATTTCACCAAATTAACATGTAATTTCATCAAATCGACTTTCAATTTCATTAAATTAACATTCAATTTATCAAATTGACATTCAATTTCATTAAATTAACATTCAATTTATCAAATTGACATTCAATTTCAACAAATTAAAAAGTAATTTCATCAAATCGACTTTCAATTTCATTAGATTAACATTCAATTTATCAAATTGACATTCAATTTCATCAAATTAACATTCAATTTATCAAATTGACATTCAATTTCATCAAATTAACATGTAATTTCATCAAATCGACTTTCAATTTCATTAAATTAACATTCAATTTATCAAATTGACATTCAATTTCATCAAATTAGCATTCAATTAAACATTTAAAGTAATCAAATAACTTTCAATTTTATTAAATTACCACCCAATTCATCAAATTAACATTGAAATTATCAAATTAACATTCAATTTCATCAAATTAACAAGTAATTTTATCAAATCGACTTTCAATTTCATTAAATTAACATTCAATTTATCAAATTGACATTCAATTTCATCAAATTAACATGTAATTTCATCAAATCGACTTTCAATTTCATTAAATTAACATTCAATTTATCAAATTGACATTCAATTTCATCAAATTAACATTCAATTAAACATTTAAAGTAATCAAATAACTTTCAATTTCATTAAATTACCACCTAATTCATCAAATTAACATTGAAATTATCAAATTAACATTCAATTTCATCAAATCGACTTTCAATTTCATTAAATTAACATTCAATTTATAAAATTGACATTCAATTTCATCAAATTAACATTCAATTAAACATTTAAAGTAATCAAATAACTTTCAATTTCATTAAATTACCACCCAATTCATCAAATTAACATTGAAATTATCAAATTAACAAGTAATTTCTTCAAATCGACTTCCAATTTCATTAAATTAATATTCAATTTATCAAATTGACATTCAATTTCATCAAATTAAAATTCAATTAAACATTTAAAGTAATCAAATAACTTTCAATTTCATTAAATTACGACCCAATTCATCAAATTAACATTGAAATTATCAAATTAACATTTAATTTCATCAAATTAACAAGTAATTTCATCAAATCGACTTTAAATTTCATTAAATTAACATTCAATTTATCAAATTAACATTCAATAAAACATTTAAAGTAATCAAATAAACTTTCAATTTCATTAAATTAACATCCAATTCATCAAATTAACATTCAATTTCATCAAATTAACATGTAATTTCGTCAAATCGACTTTCAATTTCATTAAATTAACTTTAAATTTATAAAATTGACAATCAATTTCATCAAATTAACATTCAATTAAACATTTAAAGTAATCAAATAACATTCAATTTCATTAAATTACCACCCTATTCATCAAATTAACATTAAAAATATCAAATTATCATTCAATTTCATCAAATTAACAAGTAATTTCATCAAATCGACTTTCAATTTCATTAAATTAACATTCAATTTATCAAATTGACAAGTAATTTTATCAAATCGACTTTCAATTCCATTAAATTAACATTCAATTTATCAAATTGACATTCAATATCATCAAATTAACGTTCAATTTATCAAATTAACATTCAATTAAACATTTAAAGTAATCAAATAACATTCAATTTCATTACATTACTACCCAATTCATCAAATTTACATTAGAAATATCAAATTATCTTTCAATTTCATCAAATTAACAAGTAATTTCATCAAATCGACTTTCAATTTCATTAAATTAACATTCAATTTATCAAATTGACAAGTAATTTCATCAAATCGACTTTCAATTTCATTAAATTAACATTCAATTTATCAAATTGACATTCAATATCATCAAATTAACGTTCAATTTATCAAATTAACATCCAATTAAACATTTAAAGTAATCAAATAAACTTTCAATTTCATTAAATTAACACCCAATTCATCAAATTAACATTCAATTTCATCAAATTAACATGTAATTTCATCAAATCGACTTTCAATTTCTTTAAATTAACATTCAATTTATCAAATTGACATTCAATTTCATCAAATTAGCATTCAATTAAACATTTAAAATAATCAAATAACTTTCAATTTCATTAAATTACCACCCAATTCATCAAATTAACATTGAAATTACAAATTAACATTCAATTTCATCAAATTAACAAGTAATTTCATCAAATCGACTTTCAATTTCATTAAATTAACATTCTATTTATCAAATTGACATTAAATTTCATCAAATTCTCATGTAATTTCATCAAATCGACTTTCAATTTCATCAAATTAACATTCAATTTATCAAATTGACATTCAATTTATCAAATTGACATTCAATTTCATCAAATTAACATTCAATTAAACATTTAAAGTAATCAAATAACTTTCAATTTCATTAAATTACCACCCAATTCATAAAATTAACATTGAAATTATCAAATTAACATTCAATTTCACCAAATTAACAAGTAATTTAATCAAATCGACTTTAAATTTCATTAAATTAACATTCAATTTATCAAATTGACATTCAATTTCATAAAATTAACGTTCAATTTGTCAAATTAACATTCAATGAAACATTTAAAGTAATCAAATAACTTTCAATTTCATTAAATTACCACCCAATTCACCAAATTAACATTGAAATTATCAAATTAACATTCAATTTCATCAAATTAACAAGTAATTTAATCAAATCGACTTTCAATTTCATGAAATTAACATTCAATTTATCAAATTGACATTCTATTTCATCAAATTAACATTCAATTTATCAAATTGACATTCAATTTCATCAAATTAACATTCAATTAAACATTTAAAGTAATCAAATAACTTTCAATTTCATTAAATTTCCACCCAATTCATCAAATTAACATTGAAATTATCAAATTAACAAGTAATTTCATCAAATTAACAAGTAATTTCATCAAATTAACAAGTAATTTCATCAAATCGACTTCCAATTTCATTAAATTAACATTCAATTTATCAAATTGACATTCAATTTCATCAAATTAAACATTTAAAGTAATCAAATAACTTTCAATTTCATTAAATTACCACCCAATTCATCAAATTAACATTGAAATTATCAAATTAACATTCAATTTCATCAAATTAACAAGTAATTTCATCAAATCGACTTTCAATTTCATTAAATTACCATTCAATTTATCAAATTGACATTGAATTTCATCAAATTAACATTTAATTTATCAAATTAACATTCAATAAAACATTTAAAGTAATCAAATAAACTTTCAATTTCATTAAATTAACATCCAATTCATCAAATTAGCATTCAATTTCATCAAATTAACATGTAATTTCGTCAAATCGACTTTCAATTTCATTAAATTAACTTTAAATTTATCAAATTGACGTTCAATTTCATCAAATTAACATTCAATTTATCAAATTATCATTCAATTAAACATTTAAAGTAATCAAATAACATTCAATTTCATTAAATTACCACCCTATTCATCAAATTAACATTAAAAATATGAAATTATTATTCAATTTCATCAAATTAACAAGTAATTTTATCAAATCGACTTTCAATTTCATTAAATTAACTTTCAATTTATCAAATTGACAAGTAATTTCATCAAATCGACTTTCAATTTCATTAAATTAACATTCAATTTATCAAATTGACATTCAATATCATCAAATTAATGTTCAATTTATCAAATTAACATTCAATTAAACATTTAAAGTAATCAAATAACATTCAATTTCATTAGATTACCACCCAATTCATCAAATTAACATTAAAAATATCAAATTATCTTTCAATTTCATCAAATTAACAAGTAATTTCATCAAATCGACTTTCAATTTCATTAAATTAACATTCAATTTATCAAATTGACTAGTAATTTCATCAAATCGACTTTCAATTTCATTAAATTAACATTCAATTTATCAAATTGACATTCAATATCATCAAATTAACGTTCAATTTATCAAATTATCATTCAATTAAACATTTAAAGTAATCAAATAAACTTTCAATTTCATTAAATTAACACCCAATTCATCAAATTAACATGTAATTTCATCAAATCGACTTTCAATTTCATTAAATTAACATTCAATTTATCAAATTGACATTCAATTTCATCAAATTAACATTCAATTAAACATTTAAAGTAATCAAATAACTTTCAATTTCATTAAATGACCACCCTTTTCATCAAATTAACATTGAAATTATAAAATTAACATTCAATTTCATCAAATTAACAAGTAATTTCATCAAATCGACTTTCAATTTCATTAAATTAACATTCAATTTATCAAATTGACATTCAATTTCATAAAATTAACGTTCAATTTATCAAATTAACATTCAATTAAACATTTAAAGTAATCAAATAAACTTTCAATTTCATTAAATTAACACCCAATTCATCAAATTAACATTTAATTTCATCAAATTAACATGTAATTTCATCAAATCGACTTTCAATTTCTTTAAATTAACATTCAATTTATCAAATTGACATTCAATTTCATCAAATTAGCATTCAATTAAACATTTAAAGTAATCAAATAACTTTCAATTTCATTAAATTACCACCCAATTCATCAAATTAACATTGAAATTATCAAATTAACAATCAATTTCATCAAATTAACAAGTAATTTCATCAAATCGACTTTCAATTTCATTAAATTAACATTCAATTTATAAAATTGACATTCAATTTTCATCAAATTAACATTCAATTAAACATTTAAAGTAATCAAATAAACTTTCAATTTCATTAAATTAACACCCAATTCATCAAATTAACATTCAATTTCATCAAATTAACATGTAATTTCATCAAATCGATTTTCAATTTCATTAAATTAACATTCAATTTATCAAATTGACATTCAATTTCTTCAAATTAACATTCAATTTCATCAAATTAACATGTAATGTCATCAAATAAACTTTCAATTTCATGAATGTTAATTAAATGAAACTGATTGTTAATTTGATGAATTGAATGTTAATTTGATAAATTAAATTTTAATTGTGTAGAAAATTAAATGTTAATTTTGTATTGATTTGATGAAATTACATGTTAATTTGATGAAATTAAATGTCAATTTGATAAATCTAAATGTTAATTTGATGTATTGAATGTTAATTTGATGTATTGAGTGTTAATTGAATGAAATGGAAAGTTTATTTGAATAATTTAATGTTAACTAGTTGAATTTGAATATTAATTTATTGAATGAAATGCTTATTAGAAAAAATTAAATGTTAATTAGATGAAATTGAGTATGAATTTAGAGTTAATTTGATGAATTGAATGTTAGTTTTGTTTTAAATTGATACATTAAATTTTAATTGGGTGAAATTATATGTTAATTTGATGAAATCTAATGTCAATTTGACAAATTTGAATGTTAATTTGATGAATTGAGTGCTAATTGAATGAAATTGAAAGTTTATTTGATTAATTTAATGTTAACTAGTTAAATTTGAATGTTAATTTAACGAATTAAATGCTTATTAGAAAATATTGAATGTTAAAGAAATGATATTTATTGTCAATTTGGTGTTGATTTGATGAATTGAATGTTAATTTGGTGTTAATTTGATAAATTAAATTTTAATTGAATAAAATTACATGTTAATTGGAATGTTAATTTGATAATTTCAAAGTTAATTTGATGAATTGAGTGTTAATAGAATGAAATTGAAAGTTTATTTGATTAATTTAATGTTAACTAGTTGAATTTGAATGTTAATTTAGTGAATTAATTGCTTATTAAAAAAAATTGAATGTTAAATAGATGAAATTGTGTGTTAATTTGATGAATTGACTGTTAATTTAGTTTTTATTTGATAAATTAAATTTTAATTGGATGAAATTGAATGTTAATTTGATGAAATTTAATATCAATTTGACAAATCTGAATGTTAATTTGATGAATTGAGTGCTAATTGAATGAAATTCAAAATTTATTTGATTAATTTAATGTTAACTAATTGAGTTTGAATGATAATTTGGTGAATTAAAAGCTTATTAGAAAAAATTGAATGTTAATTAAATGAAATTGATTGTTAATTTGGTGTTAATTTGATTAATTGAATGTTAATTTGGTGTTAATTTGATAAATTAAATTTTAATTGGATGAAATTAAATATTAATTTTGTCTTTATTTGATGAAATTGAATGTCAATTTGCTAAATTGGAATGTTAATTTGATAATTTGAATGTTAATTTGATGAATTGAGTGTTAATAGAATGAAATTGAAAGTTTATTTGATTAATTTAATGTTAACTAGTTGAATTTGAATGTTAATTTAGTGAATTAAATGCTTATTGGAAAAAATTGAATGTTAGTTTCATGAAATTGAGTGTCAATTTAGTGTTAATTTGATGAATTGAATGTTAATTTAATTTTAATTTGATAAATTAAATTTTAATTGGATGAAATTACTTGTTAATTTGATAAAATTTAATGTCAATTTGACAAATCTGAATGTTAATTTGATGAATTGAGTGCTAATTGAATGAAATCGAAAGTTTATTTGATTAATTTAATATTAACTAGTTAAATTTGAATGTTAATTTAACGAATTAAATGGTTTTTTGAAATTATTGAATGTTAATGAAATTAAATTTATTGTCAATTTGGTGTTAATTTGATGAATTGAATGTTAATTTGCTGTTTATTTGATGAAATTGAATGTCAATTTGATAAATTGGAATGTTAATTTCATAATTTGATTGTTAATTTGATGAATTGAGTATTAATAGAATGAAATTGAAAGTTTAGTTGATTAATTTAATGTTAACTAGTTGAATTTGAATGTTAATTTGGTGAATTAAATGGTTATTAGAAAAAATTGAATGTTAATTAGATGAAATTGATTGTTAATTTGATGTTAATTTGATGAATTGAATATTAATTTGACGAATTGAATGTTAATTTGGTGTTAATTTGATAAATTAAATTTGAATTGGGTGAAATTACATGTTAATTTGGTGTTGATTTGATAAATTAGATGTTAGTTTGATTAAATTGAATGTCAATTTGATAAATTCGAAAGTTAATTTGATAATTAGAATGTTAATTTGATGAATTGAGTATTAATTTAATGAAATGAAAGTTTATTTGATTAATTTAATGTTAACTAGTTGAATTTGAATGTTAATTTAGTAAATTAAATGCTTATTAGAAAAAATTGAATGTTAATTTGATGAAATTTATTGTTAATTTGGTGTTAATTTGATGAATTGAATGTTAATTTGATAAATTAAATTTTAATTGTATAAAATTATATGTTAAAGTTTAGCACATTTTTTTTGGCTATTACAATGTTACATACTGCCACAATTTTTTGGGTAAAATTACTTTTTTTGGGGGTTATATTTTGTGTTAAGTTAAAATTATTATATTTTTCACGCTAAATAAATTATAACAAAGTTATAATTTTTGGTAGACCGGTGTTAAATTAAAATAGGTAAAAACATTTGGGGTAATATGAAACTAATTATATAGTTGATGGTGTAATATGAAAAATATGATGAAAAAATTTAAAAAATGTAATAATTTAGGGGTATAAGTTAAATTTATTGGACAAGCTTGATCGCTGGTTTGAGCGCTCAAAGAATAGTAGGGATCCAATCCAGATTGGTTTGCAAACTTGATCCTTAAGTGAATAGTGGATCGCTATGAGCGCTCCAAAAAAGTGGTAATTCTAATAATAAAAGTGGTACTCTTAACTAAATAAGTGATAATCTTAACCAAAAAAATGTTACTGTTAACCAAAAAAGTTTTACTTGTAATTTTAATCAAAAAAGTGATAATCTTAACAAAAAAAAAAGTGTATTTATTTTTTTTAAATATAAGTTTACTATAATCTTAACCTTCGTTTTAATTTTGCAACTCCATCTTCTTCTTTATTCCTTCTTTTTTGTCGTGTGAGTTTTTTTTTTTTATGAATTTACTATAATCTCAATCTTAGTTTTAATAAATGATTATGATGATTTTATAATCTCATAAGATAAAAATAAATCTGCAACTCCATACTTTAATCTTTCTCATTCATCTTCCCAGTTTTTTTTTTTTTATGAAAAGACTACCACTCAATCTTAGTTTTAATAAACGATGATTATTTATCTTATTTAAAACTAAATAAAAATATACTAAAAAATTTATAATATTTGGGGTTGTTGATTGACATTAAATTTAAGTTAAAAATATTAGGATGTTAGATTAGGTTATCTAAGTTCACCACTATTTTACGTTGCCATTTTTTTGGGTTATATTTTGGGTTAAGTTAAAATTATTACATTTTAATCAAAACAGTACTTTTAATCAAAACAGTGGTATTGTTAACCAAAAAAGTGGTAATCTTAACCAAAAAAATTGTAATCTTAACCAAAACAGTGGTAATGTTAACCAGAAAAGTTGTAATCTTAACCAAAAAAGTGGTAATCTTAACCAAAACAGTGGTATTCTTAACCAAAAAAGTTGTAATCTTAACCAAAAAATGGGTAATCTTAACCAAAACAGTGGTACTCTTAACCAAAAGAGTGGTAATCTTAACCAAAAGAGTGGTAATCTTAACCAAAACAGTGGTACTCTTAACTAAAACAGTGGTTATATTAACCAAACAGTGGTACTCTTGACCAAAATAGTGGTAATATTAACCAAAAAAGTTGTAATCTTAACCAAAAGAGTGGTAATCTTAACCAAAACAGTTGTACTCTTAATCAAAACAGTGGTAATGTTAACAAAAAAAATGGTACTCTTAGAAAAAACAGTGGTAATTAACAAAAAAAATGGTACCTTTAATCAAAAAAGTTGTAATCTTAACCAAAAAAGTTATAATCATAACCAAAAAAATGGTATTGTTAACAAAAAAAAGTGGTACTCTTAACCAAAACAATGGTAAAATTAACCAAAAAAGTGGTACTCTTAACCAAACAAATGGTAATATTAACCCAAAAAGTGGTACTTTTAATCAAAACAGTGGTATTATTAACCAAAAAAGTGGTACTCTTAACCAAAAAAGTTGTAATCTTAACCAAACAAGTGGTAATCTTAACCAAAACAGTGGTACTCTTAATCAAAACAGTAGTATTGTTAACCAAAAAAGTTATAATCTTTACCAAAAAAGTGGTACTCTTAACCAAAACAGTGGTACTCTTAACCAAAACAGTGGTAATGTTAAACAAAAAAGTGGTACTCTTATCGAAACAGTGTTAATTTTAAACAAAAAAGTGGTACCCTTAACCAAAAAAGTTGTAATCTTAACCAAAAAAGTTATATTCTTAACCAAAAAAGTGGTAATCTTAACCAAAACAGAGGTACTTTTAACCAGTGGTAATGTTATCCAAAAAAGTGGTAATTTCAGCCATAAAAGTGGTACTATTAACCAAAAAAGTGATAATCTTAACCAATTTTACTGTTAATGGTACCAGTGTAATTTAAGCAAATAACCAAAAAATGTATTTATTTTTTTTAAATATAAGTTTAGTATGATCTCAACCTTAGTTTTAATAAATGATGATGATTTAAAATCTATTCATAGGAACAAAAATAATTTTGCAACTCCATCTTCTTTTTCGTCGTCTCAGTTTTTTTTTTTTTTTTACTATAATCTCAATCTTAATTTTAATAAATGATGATGATGATTTTGATTTTGTTATATTTTTATTTCATGTTTAAATATAATAAATAATTATTATTTTAATTTCTATTATCACTTATTTTTAAAGTGTATATGAGTTTATGTTCATGTTCACTCATTAACTTGTACATTTTTTCTTATATTTTTATTTCATTTTTAAATATAATGAATAATCATCATTTTAAATTTTTTAAAGTATATATTGAAACCGGTGAAACCGGTTATAAGTTTTTATGAATTTTGAAGTGTACACGTGGCGAGCATTCAGTTCTTTTAATTTTTTGGTATCGTACCGATTTTTACCTTTTCGGTACCGAAGCCAAGTCCGCATTTTAGTACTACTCTTTTTTCCAATCAAGTTTCTTTCAGATTACCCAATCAGATTTTGCCAGGTGTCAAAGGGGTTAGTTCATTCACGAAAAGATATTTTCCGACGTGGCAATATTTCCTGACTTGAGCCACGTGCAAGCAGGTTCAGAATCCAGGCCACGTGGCCAATGGCTTCTTTCTTTCTTTCTTACCTTCGCTCTCTGGCTTCTCTTCTCTTCAATTATCTCCATCACTTCCAATTCCCAAGTCCCAACTCCCCAGAAGCAGCTCGAATCTCGGTGCATGTACGTACACAATAGTGTATCTGTATCTATATAATGGTGGAATCGCGTATGTATACGCAAAATCTGTGTTTATATATGGTGAAATTGCCTATACCTAGGAATTATAATGCTATGTTCATCTGGTTTTGCTCAATTGCTTGAATTGAAGTTCAACAACCTTCAATGGCTTCTCTGCAAGTTTCGAATTACAGAGCTTTCGACCAATCGGCAAATCTCAGAATCTTCTCTTCGTTTGATAAAACTGTGAGTTGCTCTTCTTTTTGGGGCAAAGAATTGTGTTTGATCAATGGAGGTTTATCGGTTGTTGGTTTTGGAGAGAAGCGACGTTTTAGTCGGAGAATATCTAGGGTTTTTGCAATGTCTTCGACGTTCAAGATGAATCTGAATGAGTATATGGTGACTCTTGAGAAACCACTTGGTATTCGGTTCGCTCTCTCGGTCGATGGCAAGATCTTCGTTCATGCTCTCAAGAAAGGGGTTAGTGCTCTCAAATTCTTTTATAAGTATCACATTTTCATTTCTGATCGTTTTTTGTTACTTGCAATTACTTATATCTGTGGCTACATTTTTTGAATCTGGAAGTACTTCGTATTTATTTCGGTACATATTTATAGTGTTGCACTGCTTAGTTTTGATATTTGAAATTAATAGTTTTGTACTATCTTTTCTTCCTTTTGAATTGCAATCTGTTAAGATGATTAATTGGTGGAAAAATTATGTAGGGTAATGCGGAGAAGTCAAGGATTATAATGGTGGGTGACACATTGAAGAAGGCGGGTGCATCGGCTGGTGCAAAGCTTGTTGAGATTAAGGACTTCGGTGATACAGAGTATGCCATGCATTTTCGTTGACAAAATATCATCTTAATGCGTTTTAGCCATAATGTCTCATGCTAAAATGGTATGAGTAGCCAGTAATTTTTGTTAGTTATCTGCTGAAGACTCCCTTTTTGAGGAGTGATGCTGCTTAATGTGATTGATAAAGCCATAAGACTCTTATTCTGCTTTCTCATTGTATTTTATCCTTTTGTTGATGTTTATATTGCCTCATAAAGTATGCTTAAAATATAATTAACTAGTTGTATCTTGCAATAAATACCCCCTAAAGGACGTTCATTTGTTTGCTTTCATTTTTGAACTTCTAGAATCATCAACAACTTTTTAGCCTAACTCTGAATGAATGGTGCCTTGTCGAGGAGCACTTTTGATTCTGCTTTGCATGCGTCAAAATATTAAATGTCGATGCTCGTCTAGCTCCTGCTCGAAATAGTGAAAAATAGCCTCACTTTTTTCTGGCCATTCCCCCACATTTAGCTTTACATATAGTTCGTGTTTTCTTTTCCTTTGTGGGTGAGATGTGTGTTTTAAAGCACAGCAGAGCTTATAACTAAATGGTTTATCATCAATTCTATTTGTATGTCTGTTCACATCTCTCTTTTTTGGTTTATGCAGGAAGATGATGGAAGTGAAATCTGGATCTTGTAGCCTTGTCCTTGAGAGACCCATCTCTCCTTTTCCTATTCAACAACTTCTTCTCACGAGTGATCTTGATATTTTATTTAATAGAGGTCGTGTTGCTGTCTCCAGTTGGAACAAAAATATTTTGGTCTCAAACTTGCAAACATCTTCTGAGGGCAGCGGGAATTCTGGGTTTGTGATGTTCTCCTCAAAGTTTCTAACTTCCCGAGGATGGAACTTCTTGAATGATCAAAATGGACAGGCTCAGTCGCAACTGTGGAAAAACACTCCTGCTGCACCATTGAGCCAACTTGTGACCATTTTTGCCGAGGAAGAATCAGGAGAAGGTGAATGGGCTCATGGGAGTTTTCCGTTGGAGGAATACATTAAGGCATTGGATCGTTCTAAAGGGGAATTATATTACAATCACAGTCTTGGTACGCGGTATAGTAAGGTATGGCATTTAGGTAATTTATGAACTATACTTATATCAACAATTTTGCCTACATTTTTTAGTTTGTAAAAAATATTATTTTTTCCAAATTCTTTATCACTCTAAATTTGTCATCTACAGAATTCATGTTCAATTGAATGAGCTGCTGTTGTTGTAATGAGTTAGGGGAATATGAATCAGGGCAACGCTTGCTTCGGTATTCCAAACATAATGTTATATCTATCCCTCAAACTTTCCATCTTTCAATTTTTTCATTGTACCAAACAAAACATAAGATCTAAGTCCACATGCACCTTTGTTTGAGTGCATGCTCTACATAGTTTTACATGGATGTGGATGTGGATTGAAGTTTGGATGTGCCTGATATGCATGTTATTCTGTGATACATTACACCAGCACAACTCCTATTGATAGACGTATTGACTATCGATTCATATATACTTGAAAAGTTATTGTGATATTTAGTTTTGGAAGTTGGTAACATGAAACTCTTTCATCTTGGGCTGAACAGTTAAGTTTTTATGTATATTTTCCTTGAATATAAACTTCAAATCCACTTTGTATTGGGTCAACTTGATTTTGATTACCTATACAGGGATCCAGATAATATTTCAAAAAATAGTGGCCTTTCTTAACCCTGGAGACCTTTTCTGAAGTCTGGTCTGCAAATTGTTTTTTAATCTCACAATTCAAGTTAATGTACTTAAATTAATATCTTGTGGATGATGTTTCAAATTAACACTTTCAGGGAGGCCATGCCATGAGGAGATGGTTGATGTCATATTGCTGATCTTGTGTTGTTTTTACTTTTCAGATCACTGAGCAAATATATGTGGGATCATGTATACAAACGGAAGCTGATGTAGGGACTTTGGCAAATGTTGCAGTTAGTGGTGCTACCTTTCATTTAGAAGGCTCTTCATTTTTAAATTCTTGCTATTAGAAACCTATTAATCTTATTTCCACTCAGTTACCTATCTTCCAGTCCATAAACTTCTGGTTCTATTTATTACCATGCATGCTGTAAAAGATTTCTTGGGAATTTATTTTGCATTATAGTGCATTGCATAAGGAGTATAAGGTGACTGTATTGTAACAATCAGTGGGATTTTTTAATTTTACGAGTTCTTACTAACAACAACTTAACTCTCTCCCAGCCCTGGCAAAAGAAATTTCCTTTCTATTTTCTTACCTAGTGGAAAGACAGGATGTGAACAAGTAAGATGTTTATTGAGTTGCATCAAGCTTCTTATGACACAAGGGTCCTGTATAATGCAGATACATGATGTGTCATGCTTGGTAGTCTATACTCGGACACAGTGCACAAGAATTTCTTGTTCAAACTGTAGTCTCTCTTTCTATGCTTTTGTGATTGCCAGTCTGCTCAAATAAACTTTATTCTGTGGGTTGCCATGCAAAAGTGTGCTTTGCTGGAGCCTGTGTAGGGAATAGACATGATGTCAATTTGTCTGTGGATAACTATCCACCCCGGGACGTAAATTATGTGATCATAATATTCATAAAGAACCTTGGGTTTATCTGTTTGGTGGCAGAAAATGTTGCATAATCTGATTTGAATTGGCAGATTTTGTTTGAGGAGGGTTATTGTGGGACATGATCTTTACATCAATAAACAGTAAAAATGTTGTCATCTATTTCACAGCTGTATGAATATTGTTCCTTGAGTATGCCATTACTGAGGATTCGGATATGTTGCCCTATCTATTAAGGACTATGCATGTGTATTTCCCATTGACATGTTCTCATGGATTTAGTTGTTTCTTGTTCAATTGTTCACTTACAAGAGTCACGGAATGTCTGCATCAGGGAGTCACTGCTGTCCTGAACTTCCAGAGTGGAATTGAAGCAGAAAATTGGGGAATTAATTCAAAATCAATCAATGAGTCATGCCAACGGTTTAATATCCTTATGATCAACTATCCTATAAGGTAATTCAAAATTATTATGTTCCAAGAAATATTTGCAATGATTTATTACATATTATCCAGGAGATAAAGTATAAGAGAGACTTTTAGATACGACATTTGTAGGGTGTTAAGAGTATTAGGGTAGTATGTGTAAATTGTTAATAGTAAGAGGGTGTATGTGTAATTCTTATTATTGTGAGTTAACTATAAATACAAGTTTGTATGAGAGTTAGGTTAAGTTTTTAACCTCTCTTTTTCTCTCTCATATTGTCTCTAATATTGCGTTATGTTAATTCTTTTCACTTAACATGGTATCAGAGCAAAACAATTTTAAATCCAAATATTAACTCAAGTCATCGCCGTTGTGCCTACTATCGAAATTCCTTGTCTAGTGGTGGTGGTAGTCGGTGGTTGGGTGTGACGGTGTTGTCGACGTTGCTGTCGACGTTGGTGATTTCTTGTTCAATCGCAGTTGTGTGGTGTCTGGTAGTGGTGGTAGTCGCTGGTTGGTGTTGGGTGTGAGGCGCTGTCGACTGGTGTGGTGGTGTGGCGTTGTCGACTGCTGCGTGGTGGTGTGGCTGACGTTTGTGGTTGCTGGTCATCGACATCGGTGACTTTGTCTGGTGGTGGTGGTGGTAGTTGCTGGACATCGGCACCGTCGACGTTGGTGGCTTCGTTGGCGCCGTCGACAGAGAAGGTAAAATTTAGGGTTTGTTGGTGAAGAAGACGACCCACTCCAGCTGGGTTGGTTTCGGGTTTGGGTGACAGATCCAAATCCAGATCCAAGCCCAGATTTAATAGCCTGCAAACCAGACCGGCTCAAGTCCGGTTCAACTCCGGTTCAGTAGGGTTTACACCGGTTCAGTCCCGGTTCAGTAGGGTTTACATCGGTTCAGACCGGTTCAGTCTCGGTTCAGTAAGGGTTACACCGGTTCAGACCGGTTTCATCTGTTTTTTCTTCGGTTCAGCGGTCCAGTGGCCATCCCTTGTCCGGTTCAGCAGTCCAGTGGCCATCTCTTGTCCGGTTCAGCGGTCCAGTGGCCATTCCTTGTCCAGTTCAGCGGTCTAGTGGCCATTCCTTGTCCAGTTCAGCGGTCCAGTGTACCTCCCTTGTCCGGTTCAGCGGTTCAGTGGACTTCTCCTGTCCGGTTCAGCGGTCCAGCGGACTTTTCTTTTCTGGTTCAGCGGGCCAGTGAACTCTCACAGTTCGGTTCAACAGTCCAGTGCACTCCTCTTGCTTAGTTCAGTCAGTGAACTCTACTATGTTTGCTTCTCCTGTAGTGATGGCTCCATCAATGGTTTCTATTAGTCATCCAGCAACCCAACCAACCAGTCCCATGACTTCTATACCTCGGTCAGCTCCACCAGACATTGGGTTGGTTACTATTACACGAGAGGAGTATGCCCAGTTCCCACCAACAGGCTGTTCCATCTTCCTCCACTGCTACTTTTGCCCAGTCAGGTACTGCTTCCACTTGTTTATTGTCCTCCACTCGTAGTCCCTGGATCATAGACTTTGGCGCTTCTGACCACATGACTGGTGTGTCTAGTGTTTTTTTCTACTTATCAGCCTACTACTTCCACACGTAGTGTTACTCTTGCAATGTTATCAGAACCGGATCGGTCATCAAATCGGCAGAGGGATCGGGTCAATGGTTCACTGGTTCAACCGTTGAGTCAACTGGTCGGACCGGTTATATAATAAAAAAATAAAAATTATAAAATATAAGAATTTAATTAAAAATATAAAATATATCTACAATAAATTATATATAATTTGCTATAAAATTAACACCATAAACAAATAATCCCATAAAAAAAAAAAAAAAACTAAAACTTTTCATAATGATGATACCAGGCCTGCCTTTTTGCCTTGAATCCTATAAAAAAAAAAAAGTAACTAAAGCTTTTCATAATGATGATACCAGCCCTGCCTTTTTGCCTTCTCAAGGCAATGGCTTTTTCGAGGCAATACATTCTTTAAATTTAAAATCAATGACAGAAATGAGAAAATAAATAACAAATGAACCGGGGTGTGTGTTCAGTTATGTCATTTGTGTCATGTATGAGAGAGAGAGAGAGAGAGAGAGAGAGATGAGAAGAGAAGACTTGCAGGGAGAAGGGAGAAGGGAGAGTAGTTGCTCGATTGCCTGAGTTGAGTCTTCTGCTGCTGCCTGCTGTGGTGTTGTTGTTGTGCATTCGGAGAAGAGAAGACAGAAAAGGAAGGGCTCGATTTGGGGCAAAATTACCCTAAAAAAATGATTTTAATTTTTTTTTAGTCCCTTAAAATTTGAACCGCCCGGTTCAAAAAACCCACCCGGTTCTCTGGTTTTTTCATAAAACCGTCCGGTTTAAAGGTTCAAAGCCGGTTTGATTCCTTATACGGTCTAACTCAAGAATCGGACCGGCTTAGGTTCCGGTTCACGGTTCAACTGGTCTGTCCGGTCCGGTTTTAATAACATTGTACTCTTGTTAATGGTACTTGTTCTAAAGTTTCAGGTTTGGGGACTATTCACTTGAGTCCTGATATGTCCTTATCCTCCGTGTTATTTGTTCCTCAGTTTTCTTTTAGTTTACTTTCCATTAGCAAGATTACCCGTTCTCTCAATTGTTCCGTAACTTTTTATCCATCTTATTGTGTATTTCAGGATCTCAAGACGAAGAGGAAGATTGGTACGGGGCATGAAGCTGGTGGCCTATATTATTTTGATTTGGAGTCACCTACTTGGGCTCTACAGACCTCGTTGTCTCATTTTCATTGGCATTGTCGTCTTGGATATCCCTCTCTCCAGAATCTGAAGCGTCAAGTTCCCGGTCTTAGTTATGTGTCGTTTTTGTCTTGTGAAGCTTGTCAACTTAGTAAGCATCACCATGTGTCCTTTCAGTCTAGAGTGAATAATTGTGTGTCTAGTCCATTTGAGTTGGTACATTTTGATGTATGGGGTCCAATAAAGAATATTTCATCTAATAAATATCCTTATTTTGTGTCATTTGTGGATGATTATTTTCGTGTGACCTGGTTGTTTCTGATGAAATCTCGTTCTGAATTATTCTCTATATTTGAGACCTTTCGCAAGGAAATAAAAACTCAATATGGTTGTCGTATACGTATTTTACGTTTTGATAATGCTCGAGAATATGAATCTGATCATTTTTCAGCTTATCTTAGTAAAACTGGTATTATTCATCAGACTTCATGTGCTTACATCTCTCCACAGAATGGTGTTGCTGAACGCAAAAACCGTCATTTGTTGGAAGTCACCCGCTCCCTTGTTATTCCAGATGAATATTCTCCGATATTTTTGGAGTGATGCTTTCCTTACTGCTTGTCATCTTATTAATCGTATGTCATCCTCTGTGTTAAATGGGCAAAGTCCATATTCTGTTCTTTTTTCTGGTAAGCCCTTATTTTCTCTAACTTCTAAGGTTTTTGGATGTGTCTGTTATGTTCACAATCTGGGTCCTGAGTTTGATAAACTTGATCCTCGAGCAACCAAATGTGTATTTCTTGGATTCTCCCGCACACAGAAGTGGTATCGTAGCTATAGTCCTTCTCTGCGACAATACTTTACTAGTGCCGATGTCACATTTGAGGAATCTGTTACATATTTTTCAGCACCTTCTCAACCTTTGGATCTGGATTTTGGGTTATCTCTTGTCCCACCATCTCTTCCCTCATCTTCAGATATTCTGCTGCCCACTGTGTTACCATTTACTTTACCTCTTCGTGCATACTCTCGTCGTCCTCGACCATCGACTGAGGTGCCCGTACCGTCTTCCTTGCCGCCTTCTGATCCTGGTCCATCAGGTAATTTAGACTCTTTACCTATTGCTCTTCGCAAAGGTACTCGTTTGTGTGTTACTAATCATCCCATTGCTCATTTTGTTTCATATGATGCCTTGTCTCCTGTCTTTTCTTGTTTTACCTCTCAATTATCTACTATATCTATTCCTAAGCGTTTACAGGATGCATTATCTGATCCGGGTTGGAGGAAAGCTATGGAGGATGAGATGGATGTCTTACATCAAAATGGGGCTTGAGATCTCGTTCCTTTACCTCCTAGTAAATGAACTGTTGGTTGTCGTTGGGTGTATACTGTTAAATTTCATCCTGATGGTTCTGTGGAGCATCTCAAAGCCCGGCTTGTTGAAAAGGGCTTTACTCAGACCTATGGTGTTGACTATGAGGAGACTTTCTCTCCTGTTGCCAAAATTTTCTCTGTTCGTATCTTGATTTCTTTGACTGCTAATTTTGATTGGCCCTTGTTTCAGTTAGACGTCAAGAATGTCTTCCACCATGGTGACTTGGTTGAAGAGGTATACATGGAGCAGCCACCTGGGTTTACTGCTCAGGGAGAGTATGGTAAGAGTGTATGTCGGTTAAAGAAATCTTTGTATGGTTTGAAGCAGTCACCGAGGGCATGGTTTGGTAAGTTTTCAGATGCAGTTTTAGAGTTTGGTCTTCTTCGATGTCAGACAAACCATTCTGTGTTTCATAGACAGACGGATGCTGGATATGTTTTATTGGTAGTCTATGTAGATGATATTGTGATCAATGAAATTGATTCTGAGGAGATTGCCAAGTTAAAAATCTTCTTGCAAGATCGATTTCATACTAAGGATTAGGGAAAACTTAGGTATTTCTTGGGAATTGAAGTGGCTCGATCTAAACAGGGTATTTGTTTATCACAGAGGAAATATGTACTTGACATGCTAGAGGAAGCAGGTTTGCTGGGTGTCAGACCGATTGATGTTCTTATGGATCCGAATCAGAAACTATTGATGGATGATGGTGCACTGTTTGAGAATCCGGGTCGGTATCTCAGATTTGTTGGGAAGCTCAATTATCTCACTATTACTCGACTAGATATTTCCTATGCAGTCAGTATAGTAAGTCAGTTCACGGGGTGTCCTAGAGTACCACATTGGGAGGCAGTTATTCGTATTCTGCGATATCTCAAACGAGCTCCTGGACTTGGACTGTTATATCGAGCTAATGGACATCTTAGAGTGAAAGGTTTTTCAGATGCTGATTGGGCTGACTCTCCTTCTGATCGGAGATCAACCACTGGTTATTGTACTTTCTTAGGAGGTAACGTTGTCTCATGGAAAAGTAAGAAACAATCCGTGGTAGCAAGATCCAGTGCTGAGGCTAAGTATAGGGCAATGACACATATGACGAGTGAGTTGACTTGACTACTACACTTCCTCCAGGAAATTGGGTTTTCAGTTCAACCTCTTTTACAGTTGTTCTGTGACAACCAGACAGCTATCCATATCGCTGCTAATCCGGTGTTTCACGAGAGAACCAAACATATTGAAGTTGATTGTCACTTTATTCGGGACAAGATAGTAGCTGGGAAACTTACAACTCCATTTGTGAAATCTGAAGATCAGCTTGCAGATATGTTTACCAAAGTATTGAGTCGTACACGTCTTACAGCGATTTGTTCCAAGCTTGGATTATATGATATATATAGTCCAGCTTGAGGGAGAGTGTTAAGAGTATTAGGGTAGTATGTGTAAATTGTTAATACCTAATAGTAAGAGGGTGTATGTGTAATTCTTATTATTGTGAGTTAACTATAAATACAAGTTTGTATGAGAGTTAGGTTAAGTTTTTAACCTCTCTCTTTCTCTCTCATGTTGTCTCTAATATTGTGTTATGTTAATTCTTTGCACTTAACATAGGGAAATTTGGCTCTACTCTTTTTCAAGAGTTATATTTTGAAAACTAATTATTTATGTACAAATTATGGCGGAAGGGAGTTTTGAACCTATGTTATTATATCTTCTTCATTAGTTAGCAATATACTAGCTGGCTTTCAGATCATGATGGAATAGTAATTTGCATTTTATTTTCTTTTGCAGGGACGTAGATTCATTTGATATGAGGAAGAAACTACCATTTTGTGTTGGTCTGCTTTTACGATTATTGAAAAAGAACCATCGCGTTTATATCACTTGCACCACTGGTTTTGATCGATCCCCTGCTTGTGTGATTGCATACTTGCACTGGATGACTGACACTTCTCTTCATGCTGCCTACAATTTTGTCACTGGGTTGCATTTATGCAAGCCTGACAGGTGCTTATCATTAACTAAACCCTCCATTCAGGCTATATGCATTTGAAAGCCACATACCCTGCTAAATCAACATCTCGTATACTTTCATGCTTTCTAAACATTATCTCTATTGATGGGTGTTTGTTTATGATTTTGGCATTTCCTCTGTATTTGGAGATACAAATAGATGCCAAGACCGGTCTACATTTTATCATGATTGACTAGCACAGTAGCATCTGAAGACGTGGTGTTGTCTACTACATTTATGCATTTGTTCAACGTCATTAGCTGTATTTTGTGATTCTCGTTGAAGGACAAACCATAATATCTTCCCACCAAACTTGCACAATTGGATCATTTTTTAAAATAACAGAAAATAAATACGTCTGTTATCTTTAATTCATGTTGTAATTAGGAAATTTGTTCAATACCATACATAGTTTATTTAGAAAAGAAGCTGAAAAGGCTTGTGTTAATATTTGAATTCAGACCAGCAATTGCCTGGGCGACATGGGATCTTATAGCTATGGTGGAGAATGGCAGACATGATGGACCTGCAACCCATGCTGTGACCTTTGTGTGGAACGGGCAAGAGGTAATTAGTGACCCTTTTTTCACTTATAGCTTTTGAAATTTGTTTCCTTACAAATGTAAACAATATTCAAAGTTTTCTTAATATTTCTCTTAAAATTTTCTGTTGCTATGAACTGGTCCTTGAAAGGAGTTTATAGCATATAGACTTCACACCATTTTCTTTATACATATTCTAGATTCATCCAGTTTGATAGTGCTGTTGCTACCAATTTGTCATTCCAATACAGGGGGAGGACGTTTACTTGGTTGGTGATTTTACTGGAAACTGGAAAGAACCAGTTAAGGTTGTGCAGAAGGATGGTCCAAGATATGAAGTTGAAGTTAGACTTTCACATGGGAAGTAAGTTTCTTGCATTCTGCTTCTGAAGCCCTAATTTTCTTGTATGGACATACCCTCAACTCAGCAACTTATTAATCCTGACTAGTTAGAGAGCATAGGATTTTCAGAGTAGACATCCGGACTTAAGGACGGCCACAGAGATTGTCTAACAGATTTATTTTTGAAAAAAAATTGGTTTTAATTTGACTTTATTTATTGAAATATTTTGGATGTTTTGAAAGCTTTAGCGAGAGATTCCAAGCCCACATTGATTCTACAGATCTACCTTGATTTTCTTATAAGCTGTTGGTTGGGCACTTATGTGTTTAGTCCTCGTTCAACCCAATACATCATCAATTTTAGTCTCAACTCTTAACCGCAATAATATAAAAAAAAATTGCCAAATTTTAAGCACGGCCTGGGCATTACATATTCCATTATAGACACTGTTGGTACAAATTCTTGCACAACATAGTGATTCTGGCTGACCTGGACCGGATCCAGTAGCCTTTAACCTCTCAGTACCCGGAGGAGTGCAACATGGGGGCTTACAGCCGTCCCACATCGACTGAGAGTCGTCCTCCCCACCTCCATATAAGCCCTTAGCCTAATGAAGGTGGTACCCATCCCAGCAGATCTGCTTGGATGGGTACCACCTCATATGGGCCAGAGGCTTATATGGGGGTGGGGAGCACCACTCTCAGTCGATGTGGGACGGATGCGTTCGCCCATGTTGCACTCCTCCGGGTACTGAGAGGTAAAGGCTACTGGATCCGGTCCAGGTCAAGCCGAAATCTCTAGGACAAGGTGTGTTAACCCTCTGTCTCCAAAAGGGCGCTTTCTGTTGGTACAAATTCTTGCACAACATAGTGATTCTGGCTGACCTGGACCGGATCCAGTAGCCTTTAACCTCTCAGTATCCGGAGGAGTGCAACATGGGGGCTTACAGCCGTCCCACATCGACTGAGAGTCGTCCTCCCCACCTCCATATAAGCCCTTAGCCTAATGAAGGTGGTACCCATCCCAGCAGATCTGCTTGGATGGGTACCACCTTCATTAGGCTAAGGGCTTATATGGAGGTGGGGAGGACGACTCTCAGTCGATGTGGGACGGCTGTAAGCCCCCATGTTGCACTCCTCCGGGTACTGAGAGGTTAAAGGCTACTGGATCCGGTCCAGGTCAGCCAGAATCACTATGTTGTGCAAGAATTTGTACCAACAGACACATTACTTCCTATCTTCGGTGAAAATGTCACTTGGCATTATATTTATGGAGGTAATGTTTCTGTTAACATGATCTTTGGGGATCATGGTGGATTTCAGGTTTTTTTTTGCCTTTTTCTTCCTATTGGTTTGGATGCCCCTTCTCCTTTTTTCTTTTCTTTGTGTGTGTGTGTGTTTTGATGGTTTGGGAGGGGGGAATAAGCTAACAGAAGAAGAGCTCTATGATAAAGGTTTGAGCTCGTGACAAGCACAACAGTCATTTTTTTCTTAGATTCATCTATATGCAGGTTTGGATCTGGCAGAACAGTATGCATATATTCCCTGTTAATATGCATTTTACATACTAGAATCAATGTTTAGCCTCAAATTGCTGTCTAAATATTATTATTGTTTATATTTTTCAGGTACTACTATAAATTTATTACTAGTGGGCAATGGAGGCATTCGACATCATCACCAACAGAAAGGGATGAACGAGGGAATCTTAATAATGTGATCGTGGTTGGTGACACTGCCAGTGTGAGGCCTTCTGTTGAGCAACAAAAGAAGGTACATGGGTTCAATTTTGCAAACTTTCGTTTGCGTCTAAGAAAATGTCGGATGATTATTCTTGATCCTTTAAGAGAATGTATATGTCAATGTTAATCTCCAAATTGATACCAGAATGAACGTGAAGATTGGTTTTATTTGCAAATTTTTCATTGTATTTAACAACTGATGGTGTCCTTGGTATCCTTTACTGTCACATATGCTGACGATTGCTGATGATTGCTTTAAATCTTCCACATTTTAGGATGTGAATATTGTTAAAGTGATTGAGAGGCCATTGACCGAAAATGAGCGATTTATGCTGGCAAAAGCAGCCCGATGTGTTGCATTCTCTGTCTGTCCAATCAGGCTAGCTCCTAAGTAGGTGTCGTCCTCTTCCAGCACAGAATAATCATTGGATTACGAGCTACACCAGTTATGCATCTTCAAGGAACCCATGTTGACACACCACGTAGGGGGATCACTCTTCTATAAACGCAACTCCAACATGACAGAATCGTTGCACTGCAGTTTTGGGTCTCCAGGTTCCCTTGTCAAGGCTCAGAATCATCAAGTCTATTGATTCACGTAGCATTGCAGATCAGAAGCTACTTCAATGGGCATAAAATTTGTCGGACTTTTGAGGCTGCTTTGCTGCACTGTTCTTGTGCCAAGCTGATCCAGGTCAATGGAATATCTGCTGCTGTCTCATTTTAAGAGTAAACGAGTGCATACTATCGCCAATCGCAATGTATGAAGTGGATATTTGTATTACTAAAGTAAGTTAAACAATTTGCATGGATAGACTAATGGTGTGGAATTAATGGTTCGTAAATCATATACTTTGATGTCCTCAGTTCGATTCTCGTTGGTAACTTCCAAGTTTAACTAATACATATTATCATTAATGTATGATTGAAAGTATCCCATGTTTCTTATGGGTGGATCCAAACAGATCATGAGGAAAAAATAATGACATAGAGAGACATTTACTATAGTCTGAATACAAGAAAATGTCGACATTGGAGTTTATTTGTATGGCTTCCTCGATAGAGGAAAAACACTAGTATATCCCTAATAATCAAGTTTAAACATGAAGAGGGCCTTCAAAAACTATCACAAAATCATCTAAACGCTTGATTGTATCAGCTGGTAAGTTTATTCCCAACCGAACTTATACCCAAAATCAAACATATCGTAGAAATGGGACAAAACAATGTTGAGATGGTAATGGCTTATCGAGGCTAAGTGGTCATGTTTGTAAGATGTTGTCATTTTAATATACCTTACCACTTGATATGCACTAGCGAATAACGACATCATGGCAAAATGATGTTGTCATATGTAAATTCCTTTACAATTTCACATATAAAACACCAAGCCTTCAAGCGATCAAGACCTACGTGTCAGAAAGAATGAAAGACGATGAATCAGATAAACGAAACTTAGGACGATTTCTGTCCAGAACTCTCGAAGAATAGAGGCAAAAAAGCGCATGAACTTAAGCTATCTCAAAAATTTTACAATGCTTTTGTTCAGCTACTTCGTTTTCTCTCTCTCTCTCTCTCCCCCCCCCCCCCCCCCCTCTCTCTCTCTCTCTTTCTGTTTCACCCACCAAACCACCTTGTTTCAGTTTTCATGAGAGAGAATTCCTGGAAAGTGGAAAGCATCCTTGGAATAGCTGGATAATGTGGGCGCCGCCGAGTATGATGCATAAACATGGGTTTTGGGCTGTTTATGGGTTGGGTCCGCGAGTGGTGGTCCTATCCCGGACTTACCCGCCCATGACAGTAGACAGGGGTCCATGGGCCAACGTACAGCCCGTCTTCACCACAAACTGGCATGTCCAAGTAGGGCCGAAATTATTTGAATGGGCTTGACTAAGTTTGGCCGGGCTCGCTCAGAAATTGTTGCTGGTCCGTGGAATTCAATATGGGTTTGTATTATCAATCTTTCCTACTACCATTAGGTCCATTACTTGTGCTATGTATTGCTTTTGTGAAGACATTTTTTTTCTTCCTGTTCAATGGTTAGAAGTGGCCGAGCCAATCTGATTAAAAGTCGACCATCTACTCTGGGACTAGGGTATTCATGAGGGATAAATATCTCATAATCTGGCCTGAAAGGGTTGCCAAGATTCGAACTCAAAACGTCTGAATTTATAACTTATATTTATTATCACTTGAACTACTCATTGAAGTTTATACGACAATATTTATGTACTTTCCTATTTAGCCCATATTAATGGGCCATTAGAGTAAATCATACATGGTGACACTAGTTACCCACATAATTTACTAGTCTAATAGACAATACTCATTCCATTAACAATAAATTCCAATATTAAATAGGATTCTTTGTCAATTCAACAACTGTAATAAATTATGTCGCAATTCCGATCAATAAATGACATTACTCATATCAAATGCAACAATAATTATCCATCAACCACTAGTATAGCATAATTTTGAGCCCTGCATTCATTCTGATGTGTCAAGATCCGCCAAAGTTGGATGTGAAGTCTCTCAAGATTGTTGTGGATGTCAGGTTTACAGGATAGAGTGATCCCAAGTATGATCCAATCAGAATTGATAGAAAACCAGAACCAAGTTCTAGAGATAGGACCTTATCTCTATCATCTATCACCCATCATCTGTTTATCTTCTCCGCCATTCGAATCCTGTCCAAATTCTCCAGCAACAACGTCTCATGATCACTCTTACACACCACAGACCTTCACCCCCCAAAAAAAAAAAAAAATTTAAAAATTCCTTCACTTCCATCCTCACACCGTTTAATCTATTTATTTATATAAAATAAGTCATAAATAAATTATTTTAATTTTTTTGGTCTCAATAACATTACTCTTAGTTAAAATATTAGTGCCTCGATCTAACTACCTTATTCGATGCATCTCTCTCTATCTATAATTGATGATACGTAGGTCTTACAACGTGATTTAGATGAATAATAGGTGGACGTGGCAAACGGACATCGCATGCATGTATCTACTTTACAATCGGCATGCATATAGACGATGATAAAGTCCAGGTGGTGGTAGTGAGGGGGAAAAAAAAATGAATCTCCAACGTCCAAACCTAATCCACAACGGTAGAAGCTCTGGTTTGCTGAGCTTTCGTTTTCCTTATCCGATGTCCATGAACGAAGACCCACTAATACTAGTAGTATAAAGCTACTCGATCCTATTGCTTCGTGTGCAATGTCGACCGGTTCGATCAACACCTGGTGCCTCAGCTCTCTCTCTCCTACCCAATCTGCTCTCAAGAGAACTACATTACGTCCTTCTGTCTTTGCAAAGCTTAATTCCTCTGCTTCTTCTCCTCCTCCTCCTCCTAGTCTCATCAGAAACGAGCCTGTTTTTGCTGCCCCTGCTCCTATCATCCACCCCATCTTGGTACACACACACACACTCTCTCTCTCTCACACACACACACACACACACACACAGAGGTTAGAATAGCGTGGGTCCTTCATTGTGGTAATTAACATAGTGAGTAAATCTCGAGTCTCTAATGAATAAATATAGAAGTAGTTGTTTTGTCATTTTTTTGGTCAATCTAACATTATTTTTATTTGATATTCTACTTACAATGGTGGGTCCATGGTGCTAAGAAATAAAATTACTCGAAGTTAAGTTGGAGATTTAATTTAAAATTTTTAATTTATTATGATCATTAGATTACTTGTAATTTCAATGTTAGATGAAATTTATATATTTTATTTAATAAAAAATAATGGATTAAATTTTCAAATCAAGCTCCCAAAAAGTTTTGGCCACGAAGTATGGCTAGATAGTCTTGTGACTTGCACCAGGCCACACTGCCATTTTAGCTGCTTTTTTTTTTCCCTTTTTTTTTTCATTCATTAGACTATATCTAAGTATATCTTGTATCACCCGACTAGAAGAGGTGAAAGAATGTGAGTGACCACCTTTTCCTCCCAAAAAAAAAAAAAAAACTAATGGGTAATTAATGAACAACCACGTGTGAGGTTCACCATTTTGATCTCATTTACTAGCACCTCATAAAATGAGGTAGATTTGTATGGCCCTCATTTAATCATTTTCCTAAACAAACTGAAGATCTAGAAACTAATGATTTATGAATTTGTTTGTTTGTTTATTAGTTATTTTTTCTGATAAATTGGTGAATTTTTTCAGCGAGAAGATATGGCAAATGTTTCGTACGAGAAAGCTATTGAAGGACTCAAGAAACTTCTCAAGTAAGAATCAGAGGCGATCCGACTCGAATTATGGGGGGAAAATATTAGATGAGGTCCCATTACAATATAATATAGTAATATATATACATCAAAATAAATATTAATATTATTGATTAATTTTTTTTTTTTATTTTCGAGATGTAAAAATATAAATTCAGCTTTTGCATTCAAGTTTTTAGTATATAATTTCATTAATTGAAGTTGAATTTGTATACAAAAATATAGTAAAATTGCTATTAGTTAAAAATATAGAGAAAAATAATTAAAATTTAATAATATAGCAGTATAATTTCCAAATTATGAATATTAGTAAGATTTTGAATAGTAAGTTATTCCAACCCACTTTGCTTCATTGTTGATCGTTCATTTTAGATTTCGGTTTTTAGAATTAAATTACAGTCCAAGGCAAAAAGGGGAGGAACTAAAACACAATACTTGCTGATTTTGATATTTTTTTTTTACAGTGAGAAGGGAGAGCTTGGACCTGTTGCAGCCGCAAAAATTGATCAAATTACAGCAGAGTTGCAAACAGTTGACAGCAAAACGTTTAACCCTGTTGAGAGGCTGAAAAACGGCTTCATTCATTTTAAAAAAGAGAAATACGAGTGAGTCAATTTTGTTCGTAAATTTAGTAGCAGCTTTTGTGTCGAATCTTTGGCGGATTGCTCCATCCGGCCATTGCTAACATGATGAGTTATTTGTGATTTCAGAACGAATCCGAGCTTATACGGTGAACTTGCCAAAGGCCAGAGCCCTAAGGTATTCATTCAGTCTTCTTCATAATCAATATGATCTGAATATAACTCCAATTTGGAATAGTTTAAGTGATAACAAGAATGAAATGTAAATTCAAATGTCTTGAGTTTAAATCTTGACAATCTCTTGAGACCAGACCTCATGAATATCATAGTCCCGACATGAATGATCTATCTTTGACCAGATCAGGGAGGAGATTAATCGAGGTACAGGTGCGCTGATTTGGACCGTTAAACTAAAAAAAAATGATTTGAATATGTGATGGCACAAATGTTTCCAGCTAATCTGGTTATGTAGCTCAGGCAGTTTTTTTTTTTTGTTGAAATATTGGGGTTGCTAATAATGAGTCATTATTCATGTGTGTGGCAGTTCATGGTTTTTGCGTGCTCCGACTCCCGGGTCTGTCCGTCACATGTGCTGGATTTCCAACCAGGGGAGGCATTTGTGGTCCGAAACGTTGCCAACATGGTCCCACAATATGATCAGGTTAACCAAACTAATCAATCTTGTTAGACACTTATGGAAAAAAAATTACAGTTTGGTTCCCTCAATTACACTTCCTATCTCACATTGCGCTTTATATATTTGTTATGTTTCTTATATCCCATCTCTTACTATGGTTCTTATTGACTTTATATCGTTCTAATTGCATACGTCTATTATAAATTGGGCGGAAAGTTGTGTCCGATTGCACTCTAACCAATGTGATTTTATTTAGTTTTGCCCCAAATCTAATGACACATCGATGTTTGGCTTCCAAAATATAACAAAAGTTTTTTTTTGGGGGTAATGTGAAATTAATGCAAATAATTGAGAGGATAAAGGAAGAAACTCAATAGTAGATGTGATAAAATTAGAATATCACACAAACACGACACGAAACTAGAGGGTTTAGGTCTTTCCTTAAACCACCTGTTTAGTAAACGAGTGAACCCAACTCGACCTGACACGACACAACACGATTAATAAACGAATTGGATATGGTTGAAATCAATCAGAAGAAATACACAATATAATTCGTTTATGTAACAATTGATTCATATACGACGTGAACTCAATATGACACGATTCATTAGACATGAATTAATAAATGAATTAAGTATGAGTGAATTTTTTTTAACACGAACCCGTTAAAACTCGAAACGAACCTATCACACCTAATACGATTGACCGGCCTAAATAAAATGGGATCAAAACAATAGTTCAAAGGATCCAAAGTGTAATTTGTCCCAATTACAAACTTGGATCTGATTGTTTTTGCTGCAACAGGTTAAATACGCTGGAGTTGGGGCTGCCGTCGAATATGCTGTTCTGCATCTCAAGGTGAACATAATCCTTCTCTTATATTGTGACTAATAATCACAACCATTGATATGGTAATCAGTGATTCGTATGCAGTTAGATTTGTGTCGTACTTTAAGATTTTACTTGTACATACTCATTTATAGTCATATAATTGGATCCGCATCATATATTTTTGTAATGTATCCACCCATTTATTAAATGAGTTTGACCAATCAAACCCGATTATAATCCGAACTCATTAATAATAAAATCATACTCGTCTGATTCCATATCGAGTTGATAGGTCGTGTTAAGAATAATGAGTGACCCGGTAGAGATGGATATGACCTGGACATCATTTGAGCAGACTCTTTAAGTATTATGTGATTTGTCAATGGAGTCGTCAACATGGGACTGATATTAACAGTTTCAATCTTTCTCAGGTGGAGAACATTGTGGTAATCGGGCATAGCTGCTGTGGTGGTATAAAGGGTCTCATGACTTTCCCGTTTGATGGTCCCAACGCCACGTAAGACCCTTAGCCTCCTTATAGGTTTGGTTATACATTTATGAGTAACGGTAGATCAAAAAATAAATCATAAACCATTGTATAGATGAAACTAAAGAATAAAAACTATTGTAATTTGGGAAAAAAAAGTCAATTAATATGCACCTTGTTAACTTCAATTTCGTTATCTGTGCAACTGACTTCGCTCAAATACTTGTTTGTACCTGACAGAAAAAAGAGAAAAATTCAGGCATGTATCAATGACTCCCATGTTTTAAACAAAACCAATCTTTTTTTGTTTTTGGAAGCATAAAAAGCCAATTTGAAACTGTCATCGAGGCTTTTCACTTACTACTTAGAAATCGAGCTGAAACAAAACCAATCTTTTGTTTTGGAAGCAAACAAAGCCAATTTGAAACTGTCATCGAGGCTTTTCACTTTCTAAGATTTTGTTCCACGGACAATCGTGGGTCTGACTCTCTACTTAAAATCGAGAATCAGTTACAGAACCTCAACTACTTAGAAATCGAGGTTTCAATTCTTGCCCTCTCTATATTGTTCTCTACAGAGAGAGCAATTGGCAACTCCAACGGCAATGTCAATCACAGTTACCCTAGGCCTGATTCTGTTGCCTAAAATACAAGTTCTTGCTGATTAGGCAGTTAATTGCATGGCACAAGGACTAAAAGGTGGATGATGTCTTGGTTACTCTTAATTTCTTCTTCCTTTGATTGAATTATGCAGTGACTTTATAGAAGACTGGGTCAAAATCGGTTTACCTGCCAAGAATAAGGTGAAAGCAGAGCATGGTAGTGCACCTTTTCCAGACCAGTGTACAACCTGTGAGAAGGTAAGCTGCACCTCCCTCAGCTCCTTGCCATCATTCTATCTTGCCCCTGTTAAATGATAATTCGCATCTAATTTCCAGAAAGTTTCCAAAGCAACTAGAAAATTAAAAAAAAAAAGTGACCAGTTACAGAAAATACATAGTTTTCCATATGCGACACAAGTTATATAGTAAAATAACCACAAATGATTTGTCACTTACTAGTTTATGATTTATAATAATGTTTGAAATGGAATGCAGGAAGCTGTGAATGTATCACTTGGAAACCTGTTAACTTATCCATTTGTGAGAGATGGGTTGGTGAAGAAAACTCTAGCATTGAAGGGCGGCTATTATGATTTTGTCAAAGGAAGTTTTGAGCTCTGGGGACTTGAGTTCGGCCTGTCTCCCTCTCTCTCCGTATGAACATCAACCATTATCAGTGACCAAATCTTTGTTCCCTAACTTTATATGCTTCCCAGAATGTATATTGTATTTGCTTAAAAGAACAGTGGTATAAATAAAATGACGGACCTCACCAGTGGCTCCTTTGGTTGTGACACATTATGAAGTCTCTTTTCTTCAAGAAGAAACCATTTGTATCCTAATCAACTTTTTTCACCACTGCATTTTCCTTTTTCTTTTGTTTGCTAGGTTAAAGATGTCGCCACGATACTGCACTGGAAGCTCTAGGAACATGCTTAGACGTCATCCCTGCCAAGATGAGGCTATCTCGATAGTATTATGATAACTTGAACTTGATCATGTACATAAGAACTTTTTACAAGAAGTTGGGAGTGCTCAGTCAATTAAGTGTTTATTCTTCGGCCCAAGTACATTGCTCATTCAATTTTCCACTAGATAATTCCTACAAGGAGCACAATAAATAACATTGTAATCTATAGTAACTTAACTGCAAAGCTTGCAACCAAGAATTCAAACAGTTCTAATAGTCTATTTTGGCACGATACAAAACATTTCTTTTGTCAAAGGACATCCTCAGTTCTCAGAGGCATTTAAAACATCACAGTAAATGATTTTTAGTTTATTATAAAGTTATTGGTGCTGTAACTGATCATCTTGCTATCGACAGAATTTCTATAACCAGTTCATGTTTGGGCAGTTCGTTGACATTTTAACAAGTTGGATCAGTAGGAAATACCATTCCGACACAATAAGAGGCAGGGTGGGCATCGGATTAGCAGGTATATAATTGTCATCCATATATGAAGCTTCTCATCCATATATAATCTGAATAACAGGGCAGACACCTTGTGATGGGAATCCAATTATCTTCTGTTACAGTATGTCTTAAAGGTAGATTTTGATGAGATTTTGGATAATGTATATTTGAGCATTAGCTTGAGATCTATTTCAATTTCCCAATTTCTTTCTTCTCCTATCATCTCTATTTCTTCTCTGCGTATCCCAATTTCTTCTCACAATCTACATCACCTTGGGGATTAAAAGACGCTACTTGGCAGCCATTAAATTGCACAACAGATGGATTATACAAATGATTTTTATGTCAAAATTTGCGCCCGCAGAGTTACAATATTAGTGAATCTGCTTAACAGTGATCCAAAGGTTCTTTTTTTTTTTTGGTTCTTGTTATTTCCTCTCCCAAATCTGCTATAAGTCTTATGTATTTTTGTAATTTCTCAGCTAATGTACAATTTGATAACGGTTTCTAGGTTTAAGTAAAAAAAAATAAATTCATAAAAAAGAAAATAAAAATATGTTTAATTAATAGCTTACCTGCTTGGATGAATGAAACAGATCTAAATAAGAAAACCAGGAGAAAATCAAACAAAAGCAATGGTACCTGAAACTGTATGCTCCATAGGCCCGAGCTCGACTAAGAAGGTAATGCATTACCTCAAATCAATCCTCAATCAGAGGAGCTTAATTCTTCAAGGCATGAGACTGGATTTGAAGTTGAACACCATGGCGCCATTTGAGGGGCGGTCAAAAACAACATTATACTGGTGGAAACATTACTAAGATGTAACTACCACAAGCTTATAGTGAAGCCCCACCATACTTCCCCACAACAGACTAATACCTTCACGGAATTGAATACACACAGACTTGCCGGAGAAGGTGAGACGTGATGGCCGGAGAGAGAGAGATAGGGTTACTGCCCTGACTATCGGGCGTTGGTGACGGTTAAATGGTTGGGGTTTCGGACCATGTCGGTGTCCGGGTCCTGTGTGGTATGGAATGTGAGGTGTGTGGGTTTTTAATATTTGGGTAAATTTTATAAATGTCTCCCAAAATTATGATATTTTTTTTAAGTTATTTTTTAAATTTTTAATTATCGCAATATGCTTCCTGAATAATATGATTTATCTTAATCAACATTTTTTGTTAAAATTAATCGTTAAAGACAGATTTTGATAAGATTAACTCATTTAACGTTTAATCGTATCAGAAAGTGTCGATTGGAATAAATTATATAATTCAAAAAGTAAATTAGAATAATTGAAATTTACTCTTAATGTCCATTTTTTTAGTAGGATAATAGTAAAAAATACAAGAAAGATAAATTTTTTAAAATTTTCACATACTTGGTCAGCATGAAATGAAAAATAATTTTTTTTCACTTAGACTTTTTCACAACTAACCAATTTTTTTTTTCTTGTAAAAAACACAAGAAAGTTTAGTGAGGGAGTGTGGTGGTGGGAGTCGATGGGTTTCTGCTGAAAGTGTGAATTGAACAATGAACGGACTATTGGCTTGGGTCGGGTTTCAAATCGGCCAGACAGCGGGAGGTCAGACAGACTTCAGAATTTGATTTCAATTCAATTGTTTGCTGGTGTGCGACTTCAACCCGTGGAGGATTGATCTTTTTTTTTTGAATTTTGATGGCAAATGAGTCAACAGATTTACTAACAATAGAGTACCTTCAGAATATAGAACCGAAATGAAAGCAAATAGAACGCAATTTCCAAAAATCTTGAAAGTACCGAGGACGAGCTGTAAATTAAGACATCTTGAATTTAAATTTTGATAATCTTTTGGAGTCAGGTCATGAAAAATTTATCCCAAATGAATATCATATTCCAGGGAGAAGATTAGTTGAGGTACACGTAAACTAATCCGTACACCCCTGACCGTTGAAAAAAAAAAACCCTTCAAAGTATGTTTGAAATTGTTAGGGATCATAGAGGGTCTCAAAGTAATTTCCCTAAATCGATTGAACAATCAAGGACCACCATTTTCAGTGGTTAACAAATCCAGAACATTAAATTCGGTGGAGCAAGAAGCCAAGCACTCACTTGATCGATAATCCTTGACAACAAATTCCACAATGCCTCCCTCTGTGTGCTCCCTACTCCCAAAAAAAACAATCACCCCAAAGAACAGAATGCAGTTCTACATATCCTTGGAACCATTGACTTTATGTATCAATGAACATTTCTCTCTCCCAAATTTTTAGCGAGACATATCAAGAGTAACACATTTCAGAATATTTACAAAGGTTTGAGCTTCAAAATTGCCTTCATTTGAGTTTTGATTTGATGCATTAGATGTTAGAACCCGACTAATGTTCAACCTGTTCTCCCTCAACACCCCCCCCCCCCCCCCCCAAAAAAAAAAAAACCCACCCCACCCCTTTTCCTGAAATACAATCATCCCCAATACATTTTCTCTATTTTCCTTCTTGTTGAATCCTGGTAAGAATTCAAGTGAAACCTGTCGTATATAAAATAGAATCTCCCTCATTAACGGTGGATGAACTACCAAGAAGGAAATAGAAAAAAAAAAAAAATTTTGGATGATATTTTCTGGGGAAGGAAAGAATAAGTCACATTTTAACAACAATTTTGACTCAAATATGAGCTCAGTGAAAATTTTCAAAAATAATTTTCTTGGATCAGTTTTTTGGGTAATTGTTTTTCTTCTCACAGTTACAAGCAGCAGGCCAAAATCTACGGAATATCTATGTGAAGTCCACCTAGATAATACAAGAACAAAACACAAAGGAAATGGTCTACAAGACTAGCAGAAGAAAGCAGGGGTCTAAAGTTGCTGTGGCAAATGCTTTTCACAAGTTTAGAGGTATGTTAGCTCATTGGCATAATAACCTGTTGACATCAAGATAGTACACATATCTAGACTATGTACAAGACCCTTCATCTGTAAACACTTAATAAGGGCCACTCCTCAAGAATGCAAATGTATGATATTTCACAAGCTGACCTCAATCGAGGCATTAGGATTCATCCGGCTTTGGTTCAAGGATCACAGGGATTTTCTCTTTCTGATCACCCCGCAGCACCTCCACAGTGACCTAAACATCAAGACGAAAATATTAAAAGATTTTCATTAACTAGATTCCTTCAATTGATAGGACTTGTAATTCCTTTTCACTTGGCTGGTTCAGTAAAATTTTCACACTCATGTCCAAAATGGTGTATGATTGGGTCACATATAAGAAGGCAAGTACAGAATAAGAAGTGCAGATTGAGCTTGATTTTCCAGGAATTTCAGGAAAATTAGAGTCTTTGTGCATTTGACAAAAATCAATTTGAGGCATGCTGACTGCTTCCATTCGGAATTTAGTGAGTGGCTACACGGCATAGTTCGAATGGGCAATTCCCAAGTGTTTCCATTCTATGACAACTACGACAAATTGAAGAGATGATTTCTATCCTCCAAAAAAAAACATATGTTCCAGGAGGTCTGGTAGGTTGGCACAGAAAAATGCTCAAATCATTTTAGTATTTTCATTTGAAAAACCATGAATTTCATTATGCTTTTTTGAAAGTGTTATGGCTATATGACCCTTGAAGGCAAAAGCATCCTAAGGTAAAATGTCTAGGCTAATATTTATTGCAAATGACTAGCAGTTAAGGAAATAAAATTAGCAATACCTTTTCACCAACTTTACATTGGTCAAGAATTCTGTACAAATCACTTCCGTTTGTGACCTTTTTTCCATTGACTGATGTTATTATATCACCCAATATAAGTCTGCCATATGCATCACGTTTAGTCGGTAGCAGACCCTGCAGAATAGAGATTAATCGGCTTACTAGAATGCAGGTCACATTAATTTCAACATTCTCAGGTTTCAACCACAAGGGAAAAAGTTTAAGCCAGTGCATCCAGTAACATACAAGGAGTTACTTTTAAAGTTTCATTATATAAATGGAACATTGTCAAGAGCAAACAAACATACTGCTTTGCCAGCTGGACCATTTGCAGGAGCATCTAAGACAAGCACGCCACTCACTCCTAGTTGTTCCACAGACTGATCAGGTGCAAACTTGATTCCTAAAATCGGCCTTGTGACTTTCCCAAACTTCACCAGCTGGTCAACAATGCCACCAACCTGGAAATCATTGAATGGATGAGCACAATGCCCAACCAAAATTTCTTTTCTCATAAAACTGAAAGAACAAGGTCAGAGTGATAACCCACAGTGTCAACTGGAATTGAAAATCCAACACCAGAGGATGCACCAGAGGGAGAGTATATAGCCGTATTTATACCAATAAGGTTTCCTGAACTATCAAGAAGTGGCCCTCCACTGTTACCAGGGTTGATGGCAGCATCTGTCTGGATAACATCCTGGATTGGACGCCCGGTGGCTGCAGAACTGATTTCTCTACGAAGACCACTGCAGAGAATACAAAGAATACATTATTAAAATTTGATCTTTATGGAGTATGCATCCATATAAGCAGAGAACTGTAATGCATTGTGCTGGCTCAATTCTGATTTTTTTTTTGTTTTATATAAACCGTGAATGGTTAAAATATATATGCCTATTTCTTTTCTCTAGTCATCTACTTTTTCTAATATTTCTTCCTGGTGAGCAGTTCACTGCAGGTACAATCAATTCACTGCTTACCAATACTTGTACTTTACCACATAGGTCTACTTGTAAATGGCTCTGTAATGAGTAGAACAACAGAACAAGGTCAAACAACAGAGGCTTCTAAGAGAACTTCTTTTTTTTCCTGAATAAACAATTTGAGGCTACTAATTCATTCTGGGGGGATAGGGATATTAATTTTGTCAATTTATGCTTGTATGTAAGGCTTTTATATATTCTGATCAGAAAGGAAAAAAGATTGACTAAAAGATCCTCTAAAGAGCTCAGTAGTTTTCCTCCTGTTCCTGATTTTTTTCCAAACTCAAAATTCTTTAGCTTGGGAGTTTACAATTATGCAGTAACAATATTCTCTAACGGGCATAATTTTTTCCTCTCACAAACACCAAATTCAGAGTCGCTCACTGAGAATCCAAACTTATGCATATATTCAATGTACCGGGCATAATTCACACCTGATGACGCCAGTTGTAAGTGTATGGTCGAGTCCAAACTGCAAAAACATACACATTTCAGACAAAGAAACCATGATGTCAACTGAAAAATCAGGCATTTTGGTCATAAGTCAAGAATAAACAATCTTCTCCTCTAATTCCATGAGCTATCATTTCCACCCCATTGCTTACTAAACACATGCTGTTTGAGAACAAGAAAATATGCAACAGAGGACCAAGAAAGGAATTAACAACACCAAGTATTACAGGATAAGAAAAAAGGAATACGCATTGTAACGCTCAAAAAGTAGTATTCTATACTCACAGGGTTTCCAATGGCAAACACTTTCTGACCAACGAGCAAGTCTGCAGAGATGCCAATGGGAATGGGTCTTAGTTTGTCTGTGGGAGCATCAATATGCAACACTGCAACATCTTTATCTTGGTCAAATCCAACCACCTTTGCATCATAAGTGCTCTGATCAGCAAGAGTAACCCTGAACACAACTAACAAATGCTTAATTCCAGAAAACAAAGATGTATTCAGAACATGTAGATGGTTCCGAGGAACATGTCAAGATCAAAATCTGTCATACCATACCTGATACCACTAGCGCAACAAATTTGATTGTAAGGATTGTATCCATTCCAACATATCAAATTTAAAGGAACTAAGGAGCAAAGGGCAACAAAGAGGAGAAGAGTCGAAGAAAGTGAACTTGACAACAAAAATGGGGTTGTAAAACACATTAAAAGTCCTTGATGTCAGCACCAGCTCAGCTCAATCTAACCAATGCCTAAATCCAGGAGTTCGGCTAGATAACTTGCCTTTCAACCTTCATCCCTATCTAGGGTACTGCAAATCATGAGCTGTTGTTCACAATGTCTTATATCATTCTTCATGTTCTTGTAGTACCTTCACCTTTAACCAAATCACTCCTATTTATTCTCAGGACTTACACATGACAAAATTATCTAAATATCTTAGATGCAGTTCCCATATCTACTCCTCATTTAGTGGCATCTTTTGCTTCTCATGATACAGTTTTCTTATTCCAACTCTCTTAACACTAATAGTCCTACATCTTAATCTCCTAATTTCAACTACACTCATACTTCAAAAAAATTAATCTCTTGACCTCAATATAAAGTGCAACATCGTGTGATGCTTTAACTAAAAATGTAGGAGGATTCAATGCACAAAAAGAAAGAACATAGAAGCATATACATTGAAAGAATAACCAACCTGAGATCAGATGCACCACGAATCACATGATAATTTGTAACTACGTTACCCTGCTTATCCCACACGAAGCCTGACCCAGACCCTTGAGGCACCTCAAACACATCCAACGTAAATGCGTCCTGCCTAAAAGCACAGAAATCGCATCATAATCCCCATCACGCAAACTCAACACCTCTAATTAACACAGAGTTACGCCTCACAATCGAACGTATAATGCAGATATTCCCTAAGAAGTGATTATAGATCTTCAGTGTAAACAGATAAAATTAGGCGACACTAAACAATAATCAAATCCAAAATCTTCTAAAAAATCGTGGAAATTAGAGAAAATACTTACTTGGCAGCGAGATTGGTGATATAGACAACAGAAGGCGTGTTCTCTTGGAAGAGGCGGACCGTAGCTAGCTCATCTGTCTGTAATTTCCTAGGCGTAGCCAGTACAAAGGCCGACGCCGGATCAACATCGGTGACGAAGAGAGAGAAAGACAAGGCGACGGAGGTGCAGAGGACGAGGAAAGAATCGAAAAGCTTGTGGAAGCCGGAGTGGTCGTCATCGGAGAAAGATGAAAGAGAGTCGGAGGTAGACGAATCGCGAAGGGCAGAGACTATAGGAGCAAGGCGAGTAGCGTAGTGATACTTGCGGAGAGGGAGAGGGAGAGGTTTGGAGAGAGAGTATCTGGATCTTCTAGAGAGAGAAACAGTTGGAAAGGGAGTTGCAGAGAAGAATGTGGAAATGAGTGAAGATGCAGCCATTCGTGCTGGGACTGCTGCTGCTGCTGCGAAGCTATTGACTTGCTACTTACAGGTTTATGATATTAATGTGTGATGCAGCATCGTGGTTAGTAAGTTATATTACTCTAAAATATTACCAATTTTTTTAATCAAAAATTTATAGAGTAAGTTACTATTTGGTAATATGTTTTAAATAATTTTTAAAAAAATGTAAAAATATATGTAGCTACTATTTTACAAAATTAAAAAATACATTTAACTTATATTTTACAAAAGTAATTTCGATGCATTTAAATACATAAATTATAATATTTATATGCATGTTCTATGATCTATCCATCTATGTGTGTGTGTTTATGCTTAGATGAAGAAAGCAAATCCAAGGAAAAAAAAAAAACAAAAATACAAACACCACATAAAAAATCTTAAAAAATAAAAAAATATTTTTAAAAAATGATACCAAATGATATGATACATTCAACCACCAAGTTCGATGGTTTATATAGCGCTCTGTAAGTGTCATTCTGTTAATGATCACCTACGTAGTACATTATTGACTTGCTTCTAGTGACTTAGTGGGACCGAGGGTCAAGCTATGATTATTCTAATTGTCCTTAGAGGGCACTTGTGAAACTCACCGTCTACACCCCTCTGGAAGACTACCAGGACTTGTGAATCTCACTGTCTGAACCCATCTGGATGACTACCTCAACAAGTTCGAACTGCTATGCTCACGTGCAATAGGATTTTCACACTGATCGCGTCCCCACAACCCTCTTCTGCTAGGGAGAAAAAAAAAAAACATCCGCGTACTAATTATGTATTAACATCCTCCCCTTGACTGTTTGGTGTAAATATTACTACACCATTTAGTTCACAAGATCAAGGCCTACCACAGCATTAGCCAGCATGGGCCGTACAAAAACTTGAGGTTGGGCCTGAGATTTCTGATACAAAGGATGGGTGGGCCTTACGAATGGGCCTCCGGTCCACTTGAGATCTCATACTTCACCAGAATCATCCTTGGGAGTTGGGGCCTTACTGATGGGCTTCCGGTCCCCACGAGATCCAGGACTTCACCAGAATCCAACCATAAATCAGTTCTCAATGGCATCTTAATCCGAGCATATGCATTGACGTACACAGAATTATTATTACTACATTCGCAAGTCCAATGACCCTGCTTATCAGAAAACCAAAAACAAAACCAAAAAAAACAAAATCCCAGACTGCAAAGATTTGTAAGCAGCAACATTCGAACTCATGAAATTACAATACTCGAATTGACTAAAATAGTGAAAATGTTGCACGGCTTATTTCACAAATGAAAATAAATTTAAAAATTAAAATAAAATAAAATTTACAATTACAAAATTGTACCCAAGGGTCTCAATTCCCTGGGTAACCCATCAAAATTCCCAGAATTTACATCTGACTGTAGCATTGGTCTTGTCCCAACTTTCCAGTGGATGCCCTCAGCTAGATGCTCTTTGTTTGGTGTCAACATTACAAAATTTGGATCAGCCCTCTGATAACTGCATTTTCAGAAAGAAGGGGGGGAGGTTCAAAGTTATATTGATGCATCAACAAAGATCACCGATTAACTTGAAAGATAAGGAGGAGAAACTTTGGCAACAAAATAGCCTCTTACCTTTCGAAAAAAAGAAAAAACAAACAAAATAGCCAGGAACCCATCTGACTATACTTAAAAACACACAATTGCATAGTAGATTTGCATGAGTAATGGAGACATTAAACAAACCTTGCTTCTCTAAGATTGTCAACGCGGATGCCAAATCCGAAGGCTGTCTTTCCAACTGTACGATCACGAGTAGCTGTGAACCAATTAAGATTTGTTCAGATTATACTTTTTTACATCCATCATCATCTAAATTATATATTTTCATGTTCATGCATAATTTTAAATCAAGGCTTGCAACAAGAAAAATCAAACCAGCTTTTGGATCAATGGGTGTGATGTTTGATCATGTTTTTTTATAAGCATATCAACAATGATTTCATAGTATGGGATTCTGTTGGTTGTCCACAAATATAGAATTTATATAGGCTTACAGAATCATGGAAAATGGGGTGTAATGAATCCATTTAAGGAAACTTAATGACTTTTCTGGTGGTTCACTGGCGGAACTGCACACTTTCGTGTTCAGCGCATTGTCTGAGTGAGCATAACACCCTTATAATCTGAATAGGCTCGTAGAGCATTTCACATATAATCACTTATCCAACCCCTCTAGATTAGTGCTTCATGTAGAGCATAATAAATACAACTTATGTGACCTCCTCATCCATCCATGTGGTTTTCAGTAAGCCTAGTTGATAAAATTCTAGACTCTAGCAAACATATTGAACTAACTTTTAACCATAGTTCGGAAAAAATATATATTATGGTGGCATGAAAAGAGAAATTGAGGAATAATCTCAGCAAGACTGCAATCTCACGTTAAATATATATACTATTTAACAATACTGCTGCATCATTAAGATTCTTGAATCCCAAAGAAAGGAAATCCATTAAAACTGCACGAGACAATCTACTAACTAGAAATACCTGAGATGCTGAAAGTGAAAGAAGGTTTCCACCATGACTTGAATGCCAAAGCTACAGACGAGCTGAGAGGCCCTACTTTCCCCTGCAAAGATAACATTCAAATAGTTAGTTAAAAATTTCACGTAGTTCTTCAATAAACACTGAGAACTGTATGAAAGGCATTACCTTCAGCAAGAAGTTTTTGTTGGCTTGCCAAGATGCAGCAATTTGAAATGTAGAATCTTGCACATTATCTGATGTTTTACAATCTTCGACCCTTCCACCCAAAATCATACTAAGTCAGATCCAATTCTGAACGTGAATGGATTATTCCAAAGTAATCACTTAAAAATACCTTGTCTGTAACTGAAAACCAAAGTCTATATAATTTGTAATTCCAACTACTTCATTTTCTTCAAGTGGGTTCTTCACCTATGTAATTGGAGTAGTAAACAGCTTAAGTAAGTTTTAACTCCGAGTATACTTGCAGCAACATAATCAAGAACTGTAAACTATAGTGTATTTTTTTTTTCTGAATCTTGACGCCGTATGATGTAACCCAAATAGAAATGGAAGTACAGAAATATAGGATTTGCATCCAAGTACAATTTAAGGATATTTCAAGGATGCATGATTTCAATTAAACATGGAAGTTCCTAACAAAGGAAGGATTCCAATTAAGCAGTTTATCAATTTGAAGGCAACATTCTTGTACGCTTCTGCACAATAAGTTCATCAATGAACTAACCTTAAAAGTACTATGTATAAAAACCTATCAACATCTTATGATACATTATGCAATATATTGATTATAGCAAGTAAACAATTTGTATCGGCCAAATATGTGACACCTTAGGGTTGTTAACTATGAAGCACAGATACGGATACGATAAAAAAATAGGATACGGGAATGGCTAGGATACGTCCATAAAATATATTTTTTTTAAAATTTATTATTATATTTAATGTAATAATTATGATTTATAAAGTGAATCACACATCTATTAAAGATATATAATAATAACTAACCATTCTATCATTTAGAAATCATACATTTATAAATTTTTTTTTTTTTTTGCAAATAAGGACCCAAATATATTTGCTCTGGTGCCCCTATTCTTTTTAAAAAATTCAAGTAATACCCCACCGTATCCCCTGCGTATCCCGGCGTATCTGAAATTTAAATTTATTTTTTTTAATTCTAGGATACTTCCCAATCGTATCGGATACGTATCCGATCCTGATACTTTGACCCTTTTGAAGTATCCGTACTTCATAGGTTGTTAATAATACACAACATGCATTGTACCAAACAAGTGCAAATTATACAGTAGTGCTTAAATATTCTCAGCTCGTTCAAAATTTCACTTTCAATTTTCGAAAATTCAATTCATTATGTTTTGAGGACACTTCCTTCTTTATTTGAGAGAAAGAGGAAGGTGCATACCCGTCTTTGTACCACCACATGTTGATAGAACGAGGCAATGAACTGCAGTCCAAAATTTGCAAACGAGATCATTACGTGCTTCAATAATGAGAAAAGGGTACTTGAGAGCAAAATCAGAGGGACGCCAATGCATATATGCACTTCAAACTAGATTGACAAGTATTCTCGTAGTATTTGTATCCTAGGAAGTAGGATGATCATCCGCATACACACCAATCTCAATGAGCTAGTAACTAGCATGGTATTTGTTCTTAAAGCTTTAACCCATTATAGTTAGTCACCATTAACCTCCCATATTACATCGAAACTGAAGAAGTAGACAGTAATAGAATTATTAAACAGATCCAATCAGAAAGGGGTTATGTATGTAAAACCACATATTCATGAATCAGAGGGAAAATAAAATTTGGTGTCCCAGACCCTATATATCCCGTCACATATTCTGGTAATGTGTTATTTTTTATTGTATCTATCGTACAGCTAATGGCGCAACCAAATCACAAATCTAATGGAACCTCAAAAATATATCTCCATAGCAGAAATTGAGGGCTACCAGTCTCAAAACAAAGTATTGTCCATTTGTTTCAGAAGCCTAGCGCTCACCTATGCCTCCAATCAGTCAGTCAATGCTTCATGCAGCTCCTGATATTGCATATCTAAAGTTCTAGTTACACATCTATTTTCAAGTGCATATAAAAAGGAGCAGATAACAGCTAAGTGCAGTAAACTACAAAATGCAACAAACCTGAGAATTTTTGGCAAGTTCAAGACCAAAATTGAAAGAGGGGCTCAAAGGACTGCCTGATCCTAGTCCATAGCCAATTGCACAACTCCAATTCGCTAAATTTTTATATTTTGCTCCATCTTTGCTTCCAACTATGTAAAGCATCATTAACAAAGAGAACATACAAATATATCTTTATCAAGCCTTCAGAGGATAGATTAGCAGTATATTATATGAAGCATGCCCTATACAACTTGAATATTGAAATGATATCTGTTGGCCAAAAGTGAACTGTATGTGAAAAGAAGTCACTCAAAGAATCAAAACGGATGTAGGAATATGCACCCACCAAATGCCCAAGCCTACTTATCCACAAGGGTTAAAAAGGCCTGACACGTGCATTAGTAGAAGGTGACCCTATAATAGCCAATAATCTTTGGCAACAAAATAATTGTAGGAAGAAAACTCATTCTTAACAAACAACATATAGCTTTGAAACCATTAACCAGTATATTTCCACCTCTCTCTCTCTCTCTCTCTCCCCCCCCCCCCCCCCCCCCTCCCTCCTTCCTCCTGTCCTCCTCCTCCTTGTCCTCCTCTAATCTCCCCCTGTAGAGATTATGTTTAATGAACCCAGAATAACTTGTGAAATAGTAGTTATCAGAACAGAATTTTAAGTATAAACTTACACCTATAAATAAAAGAAGGGAAAATTTCAACCACACCCCCTCTAGTTTACCATATCTTCAAAGACACCCCCTCTAATTTCTAAATCTTCAGTGACACCCCCTGTCAGATTAAAAATATTAATTATAATGCAATTTTACTAAATTGCCCATGATATATTTGAGGACAAACTTCATTCACACCCCCTCTAGATAAGTATATCTTCAATGAGACCCCCTCTAGATAAACATATCTTCAATGAGATCCCCTCTGTTTTCTAATTTTTTTTACGTATTAAAATTCAAGTGAATTAAAATTCGATTCAAGCTAATTAAAATTTATTTTTTTACATATTAAAATTTGAGCCAAAAAAAAATTATATTTTTTACGTATTAAAATTTGGGCTAATTAAAATTCTATTTGAGCCAATTAAAAATTATTTTTAATCGACTCAAATCAAATTTTAATCAACTCATATTGAATTTTAATCAACCCAAATTTTAATACATAAAAAATATAAATTTTAATTGACTTCAATTTTAATAAATCAAATTTAATTGACACGAATTTTAATAAGTAAAAAAATATAAATTTTGATCAACTCGAAAGCAAATTTTAATCGGCGCTAACAACTCGGGTAGAGTTCAAATCGACTCAAATTTTAATATGTAAGAAATAAATTTTAATAGGCTCGAATTTTAATAAGTTAAAAAAAATAAAATTTATTCAATTTCAATCGAATTTTAATTGGTTCAAATTTTAATATGTAGAAAAATAAATTTTAATCGGCTCGAATTTTAATAAAATTTTATGTAGAAAAATTACTTGAGGTTTATGTAGGGGCATTTTTGGTATTTTAGATTATTTTTTTTTGTTAGAAATGATAGTTTAATGGTAGGGGGTGTTAGTGATGTTTAAATATAAACTAGAAGGGGTGTCACTGAAGATTTAAAAACTAGAGGGGGTGTCCTTGAAGATATGGTAAACTAGAGGGGGTGTGGTTGAAATTTTCCCATAAAAGAAATAGATAAAAGGTTTTTATTCAATATTCCAATAAACATGGTTAACCAAATATGGTTGCTAATGGTTTAGAAGTGTCTGAAACTTGTTTATCAAATTCTTCAGAGATAGGCATCAAGTCCTTGGTAGTTACATTAACCGCTTTTACTTGCATTGGCAGGATCCCAAATTAATATTAATGACAAATCAAGGGAAAAAAACAAACATATACCAAAAAACCACCAACTCTTTTACCATGCATAGGGAAAAGTTCTGTAAAAGGAAATATTTTGCCATATATAGTAACAAATAAGGCATGGAACACTTAACTGATTGAGATCTGGAGAAGGAGAAAAAACTTACATTGTGGCTCATATTGCACCCCAGCAGTTAACCTTCCCATCTTGCTTACCAACCACGTACTTTTTGGGAATTCATCACCCACTACAAGGAGAGAATTAATAATAGAAATATACTTTCAGCCCACACTTTGTATTCCAATATTGTGGATTATCAAACTATATGTCCAAGCTCTAAAATTGTAATATGATTCACTATTATATTTTCAAAGCAGTCAGCTATAATCCAGAAGATCAAGAAAACAGCAATTTGACAAGTTGAGACTTGGGTTAGTTAATTGATGAGAAACTTTTTCTTTTTTCATTTGATAGGAAGTTACCTGATGAGAAAAATAAAACCCACTCGTTACTACATTCCAAATGAATGAAAACAACAATTAACTAAGTGGACATTTTAAAGTGGAAATGTAATAAACATTCACTAGCCAACTCTAAAACAACGGTTTCAGGAAAACCTTAACTTGTATGGAACTGGATTAAAACAAATTACTTGTACTGCAGGTCACTTACAAGAGAAAGGCATTAGTGTGGCTCCTATCGACAAATTCGATGAGCCATATCTCAGACCCATGACACCATAATCTTCAGCACATACTCTGCATGATCAGTAACCATGTAAACCTAACACTAATTATTTAAGTTTACACCTAATTGTTTAACGGATAAGAAGAAACCTATTTCGCAGAAGTAGTGGGAATATCCCAAATGCTCCAAATCCACATTTAGGGTAGTAAGCGCATGACCTCATCTGTAAAACCCTAAAGTGACAGAGTACAAACAAACAGTCAGAGAATTCTCATCCTTAAAATGGTTGCAGAACACAAAATTTCGGGTCAGGACAGTGCTCCTTACGGTTCAGAGTTCGATACAAAAAGGTCCATGAATGTATGAGGATCATTGACATCACTGGAGGAAAACATTAGATATTCTTTTAAAAAAATTGGCTATTATTAATGAAAAATAAAATCTATTAATGAACAATACGAAACTAACTCCGCAATACCTTTGCCAGCGAAATAGGGCATTCCCTACAATTTTCTCCTCAGGCTTGCGATCAAGTGGACCTGAAACCTGAACAGGCAAATTGAAACAATATATCTCCGCAGATAGCCAAACACCCTTGATTCAATATCCAAAATATCACTTGATACACAAAATCATACTCTTATTATGCTCAAGTATGGCAAGAGAAAATCGAATATATTAACAGACAGCAATCATTATCCAGATGGGATGGATCAAATCAACAGAACTAAAAAAGAAACCACTATGTCTTTTGCTTGTGAAGATGATCTATTTAACGGAATGCTTGATCAATACAGCGAATCAGGCATAAAATCATCTTCTAAAAGAATCAAGGGTTTCCATTAAAAAAGGAGGCAGGAGGAAGTAGAAAACCCACAGAATTAAGCAGGAATGAAATCTTGTTTCATGGAAAACAGAAAAAAGAAAAAAAGAAAAAAAAAATGCAACTGGTAACTACATATTTCCCCCACACAACATCAAAATCTGAAATTAAAACACAGTCCATTATGTTATAATCTGAAGTAATCAACTTGTTCTCCTCAATATTTGACAATATATTGGGCAAACATCTATTTAATAAACACAAGAAACTTGTAAAACTGGGAGAGGAAAATAAAGTATGAGTTAGGCAGATACAGTTGCAATCAAATCCACATGAGGATCATCAATTGGCTTAAGCATGATTCTTGTGCTGAAATGCCTAGCTTCTTCAAAGTAATCCTCAAAAAGGCATCTCAAAGCAAGCTTTCCAAACAACAAGTTATATGATGACTCCAACATCCTGCATCATACCACAGGAGTGTCAATTAAATTCAAGTCTTCAGCAGTTCCCACCATTAGAAAAGACTTGTGACAGAGTTAGATAAGCAAACAACTCGAGAATCAATAAAATCCGATGTACAATATGGGGCGAAAAATCAACCATAACACCAAAGATCCCATTATCGTGACACATTTTTACTAATATGCCACCAATACCATTTTGATCAGCTTTCATTTGATAAACAAGGTTGCTACTGAAAAGGGATGAATTTGAAATGTGTGAAGGGATTTATGCTCATTTGAGATCTGACAAGTTTTACACAGATAGTCAGCTTCCTTAACGCAACCCTCCTTCTTTACCCGGGCTGCTTAGCATTAGCTGTGTGACAAAATAGGAATTAAACACGGCTCATGACACAGGTAAAGTTTAGGATCATCAAATGTTCGATGTTGGACGGAATGGGGTTCAAACAATCCATGACAAGTTCGGTGTTCCGAACTAATCGAGTAAAAACAAAGTTAAGGTCTCCATGCACCACCGCACCACCCACAAGGATGATAGGCTTTAAAAGCTGAATAAATTGGCGTGGTCATAGGAAAATACATCAGTTAACCAAAAACACAAAACATAAACCAAACCAAACCTTATGTCCCAATCATTTGGGATCGACTATATGAGTCTGGCTTCACCATTAATTTCGATCATGCGCTATATGCTCATTGAATTTAAATTATTTTCATATTTTTTCTTATTATTTAGTTCAATGTTAATTTAGGTGTACCCTTACTTCTAGTACTATTAAAATAAATTTTATCACTTTTTCGAACCGGTGTCTCTATCGGCCTACGTTAACCTTGCCCAAACCATCTTAATCTATTCTCTATTAACTTATCTTCAATTGAAACTACTCCTACAATTTCTCTAATATAGTCATTTTGTATTCTATGATTTCTAGTTTTTCACACATCCACCTTACCATTCTCATTTTCGCTGCCCCCATTTTGTCACTATATTCCTAATTGCATAACATTGCGTCCATATAACATTACTGTCCTTATAGCAATTTGGAAAAACAAAAGGCATAAACCACATAAATAAGAAACTTAGAAGCAACGAGGCGAAGAACAAGAATATATACGCAGAGATTTTAGTGTAAAAAACTATAATTAACTGATAATGAGCTAAATCAGTACTTCTTGAAGGCCATGTAGGATCACATATGACAATGCGACTGACAGAAACATGGAACTGTTAATTAAAACTCCTACGACAACATATATCTGCGTATACGTAATGGAAAAACAGGGAAAAAAATATGTGAACCTGGTACGGGCAGCGAGAGGAGGGAAATCGAAAAGCGGTGGAACCAACACCATTGGCGGTGGAGGTTCTTTCTTGGTCGACCACCAATTCCACATCTCTCCGGCTAGGGTCTGTTCTTGATTTCCAGTCTAGGTTTTCTGTAAAATTGTTTTCGTGATCGATCTCTTAAAATTAGACAAGTTGAAGAGAGAGAGAGAGAGAGAGAGGATGATGTTATTTGGAAACCGAAAGTTCTGAACCTTCCCCGCGCGACTCTCTTCGCCTCGACGACTGTTTCCAACTTCCAAATTTACAAACCAGCGACGTGGATAACCTATGTAATGGCCCTCTACCTCACGGGCCTGTTTGTTTACGGGGTTTGGGTGGGCTTGAAAGGGATTTTAGAAAAATAGTTTATTAGACTACTTAATTTTATATTTGGTTAGAATTTTTCAATTTGAAATTTATAACTTAGACTTGTTTTCGGCCTCTAATAAATAGTGCATTAAAAGTCAAATATGAGATTGATGAAACTCATGGCGAAAGTGGATTTCAAAAGTGAAATATTAGATTTGAAGATAAAAAGATTATTTTTCCAAAAATTTATTCATTTATTCACCTGATAATTGACATTTTAGTAAATTGAATAATATAATTTGACATGAATTCATAGACCCCACATATATTTATGTCACCTACTAAACATGAGATTAGATTGAATTTATGATTGAATCTCATAAAAATCTCTGGAGTTGAGTTTGAAGAGTTTCCCAAAACCAATCTAATCCTTCCTCTGTGGATTATCTAAACATGTCCCACATGTTTTCGTTTATTTTAACGATTAAACTTAATGGATATATTAATAATTAAGAGGTAAATTAATAATTAAATATTTTTAAATAAAAAAATATAATTATGATATTTATCTTTAAAAAAATTATCTTTTAAGACTTAGAAATAACATTAAAAATCGGCGCTGCTATAAATATGCTTAATGCTCCATTTGGTATGAAGGATGGAAAGTAAGTGGAATACATTTTCTATCCTTCAAGGAAGAAAAGTAGGAATGATACACGTTCCTTCATTTTTGCGTTTGGTTGGATAGATGAAAAATAAAAATGACTAATTTTTTTTTTTTTTTGTGTTGGCAAAGATTAGGGGTGACAATCGAGTCGTGTCGTGTCGTGTCAGATTTGTGTTTATTTTTAAATAAATAGGTTGATGGTGTCAATTTTGAGTTTGACTAATTGAACTGAATATGAGACTTTTATATTTCTTGTTCACATGTCAAGTTATTTTCAAGTTCGTGTCGAGTTATAATCAAGTTCGTGTCAAGTTTGAGTCATGTCATCGTGTTGAGTCGAAAATTTTCACCCCTAGTTAAGATGGGAAAAATATTTTTTTTAATTTAAATTTATTTTGGAAATTTTTTAATATATATATAAATATATATTTTATCGTTGTATTTTTATATGAAATTAATGTATACATAATATATAAGATATATAGACAAATAAGGTACATCTCAACACAAATAATTAACTTTTTATCCACTTTCCTTCCGATTTTAGAGGGATTGATTTTGGTGAGTTTGAAGGAAAGTTAATACATCCACTTTTTCATCCTTCCTATTTTTCTTCCTTACCAAACATGATGTTTTATTTATCCCTCCAACTTTTCATCCTTCCAACTTTTCAACCTTCTATTTTTCCATCATACCAAACGGAACATAAGGGAATCAAGGGGATAACAATATGAGTAATGCTATTGAGACATAATTTAATAATATAATTTGGAGACTTAATAATTATGGACTTAATGATTGTAGCCACTAGATTATCCATAAATTCTAGCATTAAATTATTAATTGGTCTCAATACTATCAATCCAATAATCACGATGTATTAAATCTTAAAATTATATTCCAATAACATTAATGTAACAATATATTGATTGATTTTGTGATCGAGTCAAATCACTCTTTTGATGGAGTACTTTGTTTTTTTATTTTTTTCTTGGGTACATTGGTAACCAATGCCATTCTTGTCCATGTAGTATGAGGGTAGATATGCTCTAATCACTTTAAGCTGCACTATGGATTCTGCAATCCAACGTGTCAACCAGAAGGGAGTACACATGTTGAGATTTTATAAGCTATTACAGAGTTGATTTGATTTTTATTGTAAATAGTGAGTGCCTATTAGTATTTTTGATAAAAAAAAAAAAGAACCTTAATTTTATTAAAGGCTCAAACTTTGGGTATTATGTAAGGGTTTGAAGGTAAATGTGCAAATTTAGACCTCAAAATTGGGCTAAATTTCATAAGTTAAAATGAATGTTGGTTGAACACAACTAGTTATGATTCAACCACATCATTGTGCATCGTTTATATACATGACAAAATCTTAGTGCACAACTTGAATCTTACGCATAGAGACATTGGGTGGGTGGGTGGGTGGGTGGGTGGGTTGGGGGGGGGGGGGGGGGGGGTTAAACAAGACTGAGATTCCTACAAACCAAGGAGTAGGGTTCGAAGGGAGTCAGAGGCGTGATCAACTATTTCTTTTGATGTTAAAATCAATCGACGTTTTTAAGAGAATATAATATGCACTGTGCTAGTTTAGTAGCAATGCATACTTGTGACTCAATCATTTAGACTATTTTTATACCTTCCGATGAAATTTTAGGAGTCCCATCAAACCGGTAAATAGTACCCCTCTAAGGACGAATAATCAATGGCAATTGTGTTTCTCGAGCCGTGCAAATATTAGACTTGGGGGAGGTTGGCGTCTGCTTGGGATTAAATTTCGTAATGAGCGCCTTGCTCAGGGGTCAAGTATTTCAACGCATGCAACCTCCATATTTAGAGTTGCACCGAGCACCCATGAGGCTTACGTTGATCATTAAATACAATCCCTCAAGTGATCCACATCAATAAGGGTCATACATTTATCAAAATTTTTTGAAATACGACGTGTGATTTAATGTGATGTACATATGTAAATAATCATTCTCTGTCACATGTCGCATCGTAGAGTCCCACATGTCTATTTAGTATTGATTACTTGAGTCTCGGGACCATTTGCCTTCCCACGGATCTACTGGCCTCAAAGGGATATTCGTATCCTTTGGGGCTTGCTTGGGACCTCACACCTCCTTAGCGCAAAACTGTTCATGTTCACATGTCATGTCATGATAAGAGTGTCGCTTCGTGTCATGTCACTTAGTTATGATATAGATTATGCAATCTAGTTCTATAGTGCAAATCTTATCGTACAATTATGCTATGTCAAATTTAAATGAGTAAATATTTAATATAATAGTTATACTACGTCAATAATATCACATGACACTATTGTCCAATAAAAAAAAATCTAAAAATTTGATAACATGAACCCCATTTTTTACCCGAGTTAGTTATTGTCTTATATGGATGGATGGATGATTATTGACACAATGTAATGGTTACATTTAATATTTCCTCTAAATTTAAGTATTAGACCGATTTTCAATTATATTGAACCAAACTTAAAGAGGATATAGACACTTATGTATGCATAGGTACATTGTCCAGCCCAACGCGGATTCCTTCGTACATGGTAGGGACCACTCATTACTTTTGACAAAATGTAAGAGTTGGACTGCACTTTCTCTTCCTTGTTGAAACGTTACTAACAAAGGGTAAGCAAATCTGACTTCGTAGTCTTACTCTTGGAGAAGAAAGTTTCAGATACATTTCAAAATTGTTAGTCATAAATCCTGAATTCTGGATGATTTTTGGGTCAAATTTCTCTCTAATATATTTTCTTTGAATTTTCGTTGTTTACAATGACAGCGTGATTGCGATAATTGTCACATGAATTTCTTATAGGACTCTAAATGAACTGTGATGTACCGTGCCATAATTTTAGACTGCACCAATTGTGTCACAGTAAAATCTATTCAATTCATATCCAACTCATTTATTTTATAGTCAAGACTGTGTCGTGTATTTAGTCAAATTCGTGTGGTGTTTTTTGAATTCATATTAATCATTTATTTGACGTATCTAACGATTAGGGGTATTAATCAAGCCGAGTTTTACAAACTTGAGCTTAAGCCTCCCGAGCTAAAAATTTGTTCTAAACGAGCCTAAAAATTATTCAAACTCAGCTTATTTATAACCCAAACTCGAGTCCAAGTCGTGTTTTACGAGCTCGAGTTTAGTCTTTAATGAGTCTAAAATTTTATTCAAATTCAATTCATTTAAAACACGAATCGAGTTTGAATCGAGCACAAATAATTCACCTCGATTAAGACTCCTCTCCGTATTTGCTATCCATATAAAGTAAGGTCAAACTTCAAGTTGTTAATTTAGTATTGTCCTTTGTTGGGTGGGAAAAGACAGAAGGGTGGGCGTGGGAGTGGGCGTGGGGGTGGGGGAGTGGGGGTGGTGAAAGCGGCCTCTGTTGGCTAAATCTCCTCCAATCCAATTTGCGTTCATCAAAAGTGTGCCTTTGCAGTTGAGGGTGGCTAGTGGCTGCCATTCTTCATGGGCTACCTTAACAGAATTCTGTCCTTTTGTTTCCCAATAAGAACGGTCCATTGCATAGGATAGGATGGCACGCCTGCCTTTCTCATTTTATGTCAAAGGTTGTTGAAGCAATCGTTATTATTAATAATTATTAAAAATCGAAAAGGGTCTCATAAATCTAAAGGTCTACATAAACCAATAAAAAAAATAATCACTTAATTTCTTAAATGATCACAAAATTGAAAAGAAATTCTCCAAAGTTAAAACCCCTTTGATTTCGAATCTAGTATTATTGTATATATTTTTAGTAATATATTTATTATCATTAATTGAAAGAATACCTCCTTATACGTAATGGGTTCGTTTGTTTGTTGTATAATAGGGTGTATTAAAGAGTCATATTGGATTAAAATACTTTAATACGGGTTTATATTGCATTTGGATATAAAAAAAACACTTCGTATTACATATGAGATTAACTAGATAAGTATCACATACAGATAATTATAACACAATATATCCGTACTATTAAGTTATTTTCATACCACTAGGAGATGTGGTATTATAATACAATCTAGGTGTATTATATCGTTATTTTACAATTTTATTCTCAATCTAAGAAAAAATTATATGATCATTATTTCTTATTTATTTTAATAAAAATTACATAGACAACGACATTAATAATAAACAAATGCATTTTTACACAATTAAAACATGTTTGTTTAATTCTAATATTATTTAAAAATATTCATAATAAGTACTTATTTACATATTTTTTGATTTTATTGATATATAGTCCTACGAAATATTAGATCACTATAATGGATCAAATTGGAGATAATTGAGCGCATTTTAGTCCACTCATTTAATACCATTGAATAAATTACCTAACCAAATATTATATTGAATTTGATATTTATTATCCAACTCTTAATATTGTACTTAACAAATACTTAACTAAAACTGATATTATTTTTATCCCTTATTTAATCTTAGATTTTATCCATCTATCAAGGACTGTATTCTTTAGTACAATCTCTTTTTTTTTTAATACGGCATCCAAATGACCCTAGTGGGTTTTAACTAAATTTAAGATAAATTATTTATTGATAAAAAATTAGAAAAAATATATCATAGTAGATCAAAACCTACTTTCACTCGAAATTTATCTTCTTCTTTTTTTTTTTTTTTGTTTGGTATGTGTTCATGGCATCAATTATATATATATTTTTAGTTCAGTGATCAAGGATATTCGGGTTAACTTACACCCCGATTTGGTTAAAGACATCTCATACACGTCATGACTAGAGTATTTATGAGAGAAAAAATTCTCGTAACCTAATCCTAAAAAATTAATAATATTTAAACTCATGATATCTAAGTTTATTATTCGTCTTTATTATCACTTGAATTATCCTTCAACTCATAACTTCAATTATTCTTGATAAATAAAGGCTCCAGTGGGACCATCAATGTGGTCAAATACAAATCGAAATTGCTATAGGGAAGGTTGGTGACCCATCTTTCACCCCTTTTTGACCAAATTTTTTTTTTTGTCAGCCTTTTTGACCAAGTTGGATTATGTGGAAAGACATAGATTTGTCCTGCACTAACAATATTCAATTGTTATTTAGAGTTTTGATTGATTTGGCCTCCAGGTAATAATTAGTATCAAAATCCCTTAAAGTTAGTGGAATTTGAATTAATTAAAGCCTGCATTTGACTCTCTTTGACGTAGAATGTAATGGATGGTTTCAACAAATCATCTTAATTAAAAAAATCATACTAAATAATTATAAATATTTAGATCAACGAGTTCTATTTACATTTTTACATGATAATTGATTATGAATAACTTTGTGTCTGAAGATATTCTATATATATCCAAAAATTGCGTATTAATTATGTAATATTTATATTTGAAATAATAATTTATTTATTTTAATTTCATAATTTAAAATTAAAATGGACAAAGACAAAATAAGAGGCATATGAGAGAGAAGAGAGAGGAAGGTGGTATTGAAGAGTGCATTAGTTGAGTTCTTTGACACTACAAGTTGTGAAGAGAAAATAATACTTTTGGATGAAAAAAACTTTTTTTAGAATAAATTTTGTACTATTTAGATAAAAATAAATAAAAATTAGATTAAGCTTAATTATTATAGTTTTATAAATATGCAATTTAAATTTCTAAATTTATATTAGATATATAGTCTCATCCCACGAGTAAGAAAAAATATTAATCGCAACGGTGATACCACGTCAACATTGTTACGTCGTATCACCAATTGATAATGTATACACAAATAAAAAAATAAATCCCGCACAAATTAATAACTACATGTCCATGTAAGTCAATAATTATTCACTCTTATTTAGAGTTTTTTTATTGGTTGATGATATTATATCACCAATATTGATATGATATAACTGTTATATTGAATATTTTCTCCCACAAGCAAACTTGTTGGTACTAATAATAGGAAGGATAGGGGGGAGAGAAGGAGTAAATATTAGGTGTAATGGCTATAATGTCTTAGTATTGTTACGTGGTGTAATTACCTAATGATAATTCAATAATTGAACAAAATAGAACTCACTTCTTTGAATAATCATCTCAGTATAGAAGATAGTAATTATTATATATAAAAAAAGTATGATTTACTTGTCCATTTATTTATTATTAAATAATTATATCACGTAGCAATTCTGAGGGTGTAACAATTGCACCTAATATTTACTCGGAGATAGAAGAGACAGAGAGGAAAAAAAATGAGCGGCGTTCGTAGGGATTAAGAAGGAGGGGTTGGCGCGAACTTCAACGATGCTTCTGGAGCAAAAGTCAGCTGTGGCCCCTCGGGAATGTAGGACTTTGATCTTCTCTCCTCTCTTTTTCTCTTCCGATTTCTCTATACTTTCTCGTGTATGCAATTCCATATTTTCTACAAAGACAAATCATAGTTTTCTTCCAATCTCTATGCTTCCCCAAAGGTTCATTCTTCGAATACTCTGTATATTAAGGCGACCCATATATTAAGGCGAGCGTTTCGACTTTCTATTACACTAAACGGGTCGCATCTAGACCAGAAGAGATCCTTTGTAAGTCTTGGATTCGGAGAATTATACCCAATTGCACACACAGGTTGTTGCGTATAAACAATGGATATCAGAGTGTTTGCTTTAGTGTCTCAGCCAATCTTTTTGGATTTTGATTTGTTTATGATGCTTTTTTTTTTGTCCGTTTGATTTCTTTAATGAATATCATTATGTGGTCTGATTTGGTATCATGGTGTTTTTTTATTTCTTTAATGAAGCCTTTGTTTTATTCAAGATTCGTCTTTTTCGATAATGGGTAGTCACTTGTTTGATGTCCGATGAATCTTTAATGATGCTTTTGTCCTGGTTGAGATTGCTTTGTTTGCTGATGGATAGTTGGTTGTTTGTTGCCTAGAATTTCTGGCTTTCTTGGTTTCTTCTGTTTTTGCTTCTATAATTTAGCTGGCCTTCTGTTTTGTTTTGGAGTCTTTTTCCAACTTTCTTTTGCTCTGAAGTGTGAATTTAAGTCTTTTGGTTCTAGATCTGTTTGTTTGCCAAAGAATAAAGGTAGGAGAAGAAAAGAAACTGAAAATTTAAGCTTCATATTTTCATAACATCCTCTGATCCAAGCTTATTTCAACCATAATATTTGATTGAGAGATTTCTAGTTTTTAAAGCAGAATCTCCAAAATGTGGGACTAAAGATAATTTCCTTTTTCGGGAGTGTACAACTAACAGGCAGTTCATATTAAGCGAAAATGAAATTCATTTTGGTCCCATGAGAGCTTAAAGTTTGGTAAATTAAGATATGGTTGTCGTTTCCAAGATGCCCTGCTTTTATTATAAACAATTTTTTTTGGAAGTGTTGATTGATATTTGTTTTGGAACTCTTTTTGTCTAGCAGAAACATTGCAATGACGACTAGTATAGCCTCTGGAACTGGCAAATTACAATTTGGGGAGACGGTCGGCAGGGGACAAGGTTGCAGACAAGCTTCTCTTGTTTCTGGAATAGCCTTCCAGAGAAGTCTGCCAAAGAAGCTTTCTTGGTAAGTGGCAAGGACCACGATCCTATTCTTTATTTGGTGTGCTAGTATGAAATTTCATCCATGTCTGTGCTTGTTTGGTGCAATCAAGTTCTTGTCTGGTGCAATTAACTTCTGAACTGAGTTCATTTGTGATACAAATGTACTTGTTGTGGCCAATTGCGGGATTTTGAAAATATGTTCGCATTGTTCCTTTTGGGTTAATTTTTCTGATTTGATGCTACTGAGGATCTTAATATTGAATTGAAGAAAACTAATTGCAAATTTTGTTTTGTGCGCAAGATTGTGATTATATTATTCTTAAAACCTTTGTAATACTGGTCATTTCGAAGTTTGGCTGCATTGATGTAAAATTAAGCTGGTCAGACACATCTCGTGGTTTTCTTATAATGAACAATTCCAGTCTTATAGCATATCCTTTTGTGTTTTTGCAAATCTAGGCCAACAGTGATATCATATAAATACCTCATAGTAGTAGTTCTGCTCATTTTCCTGACCAAAATAATTTGTCAAAGCAGCTGAGGTTTTGATTATCTAGTTAATATATGTACTTCCTTCTCACAAAATCCTCTTAATAAATCTTCCAGGCCATATGGGGTGTCCAAGTTCTTGGGGATCCAGAGATGCAACTATTCCTATTTTCAAATTTCTGAGAATCGGAAGCCCCTTAGAACAATCATTACAGCATGCCTGAAAGATGATTCTACAAAGTATTTTGATTTTTCTGTTATCGGTAGCGGAGTTGCTGGTCTCCGTTATGCCCTTGAAGTTGCAAAATATGGAACTGTTGCCGTGATAACCAAGGCTGAGCCTCATGAAAGCAACACAAACTATGCTCAGGGTGGTGTTAGTGCCGTGTTGGGTCCTTCTGATTCAGTGGAGTCTCACATGCGGGATACAATGATAGCAGGGGCTTATCTATGCGACGAAGAGACTGTCAGAGTAGGTTTCCAGAAGAATAATTTTTAGTTGTCTCTGGTCGTTGGAGTTTAGAGATGTTATTATCTTGTGGCTTTAGATTGTTTAGCATTTTATTATGAATATTCTTAGGGGTTGTAGAGGGCCCAAAAAAGCTTTATGTTCTTTACTGGTTCACATGTTGGATTTTTTTGTTCTCATCAATTTCTGTGTGGGAATTTGCATGCATGTGTTCCTCTGGTTGTGCTGCATTTGTGTATGTGTTGTTTTGTTTACAGCCGGTTTGCTGGCAGCTGGGAGAATAGATGTAGCCATTGTAATTTGTTTTAGAGCTTCAGTTTGCAGATGTCTACCTTGTGAGAAATGCAGAGATATATTATTTGGAACTGCGTGTGTTTGTGTGTATACAAATGCTCACTTGCTTAACCGTTTGAGCTTTATCTAATGTTGAGGTATATAACCAGGTCGTGTGTACAGAAGGACCTGAGAGAATTAGAGAATTGATTGCTATGGGTGCGTCATTTGATCATGGGGAGGATGGAAACTTACATTTGGCAAGGGAAGGAGGTCACTCTCATCGCAGAATTGTGCATGCTGCTGATATGACAGGAAGAGAAATTGAGAGGGCACTGTTGGAGGCAGTAGTAAAGGATCCTAATATCTTTGTGTTTGAACACCATTTTGCAATAGACTTGCTGACTGCACAGGTTCATTTTCTGACTTGCTCTTGTTTTACACAATATTATCTTGAAACTGCATTGTGAATGCTCCCAATTTGGGTTGGCATGAGATGAATGCACCCAACGAAGTAGTGATAGTAAGAGACCACAATACCATGGGCGTGACAGTTGGATGTTGTGAAGGTCCTTGTGAAATTTTCAACTATTAAGTTGACATTGTTCAGTTGGACCCTGAAAGACTCCAATACTTAATTATCTCAAATGAGTCTGTGTTGCTGCACTTGCAGGAATGTTCTGAGACGGTTTGTCTCGGTGTCGACACTTTAAATACTGAAACCCAAGAGGTGAGGACCGTGGTGCTTATTCATACCTAGTTTTTGCTAATTCTTTTGGAAATAGATTTTGACCATTTGTCCGAACAGGCTTTGTATGTAATCATGCTTTTTTACCCCTTTCCAACTTGTAGGTGGTTCGATTTATTTCAAAGGTGACTTTGCTCGCATCAGGTGGGGCTGGACATATCTATCCCACAACTACAAATCCTCCAGTATGGTTTCAATTTTTCTTTCACTGTGAATCATTGTATCATTAATTTTTGGTGGTATTTTTTATTTGTCATTTCTAAAGATGAGGGCTTCTAATCGCCTTTGATATTCATTAGCTTAACATCTAGAATCTAGTGACACGCAGTTACAATCATCTGATAAATTGCAAGTGTTAAACATGAAAAGTGTTGGAGAAACCTTTTTTTTGGCCTACGTTGGAGAAACTTACTTCACTTGTGTCCTGTAGAACATGAGGCATCTTCAATTTCCTGGATGGAGTTATTTCAAAGCAAAAACAGATTTATTTTCAGAACTTGGAGTCCTCAAAAAAAAAAAAAAGACCTAGGCGATGTAATCCTGGCAATGATTCTGCTATCTAAGCATTATCTCAATTTATAATAAAGGAAAAAAAACAAAACATGCCATTCACAAACATGACACTGTTGATTTTCATTTTCATGTTCTTTGGTCGCTTGAGAGCACCTTTCAAAATAGATGGTAGTTTTCAGATCAGTCGTCATCTATCCAATAGTGGAAACTAATTATCAACATTTTTACTACCCATCAAATGTTATTGACTGTAGTTTTTTATATTGAATTCTCTTCAAATGAAAGTTCTACAAGCTTAGAACTTGAGATGGTGTAGCCTCCTCCAAGCTTTGAAAGGTCAAACATGTGAGGAGATTATGATTCCCTTTTTATGGTAGTATTCCATTTTTAAATTTATTTTTCTCAGAATTTAGTTGAGTATGGCCAGCTCTACTTAGAAACCATAAATGTGTTGGTTAGTCTTGGGAATAAAACTGGATTGTCTCTTCTTGCAATCAAAGATTTTTTGCACTTTATTTCCTTAATCACGCAATCAAAGATTTCAGGATAAGTGCACTTCAATTTTGTTTATTTGTAATCATACAGGTAGCCACTGGAGATGGAATGGCTATGGCCCATCGAGCTCAAACTGTAATTTCGAACATGGAGTAAGTAATCGTTGATTTCTTCTCAGAATGGAACTCCCTTCTTAATAAAATTACTAGGTCATAGTCTCCGTATATGCACCAACTATACTATATAACCACGAGGTATATAATAATTTCGTTTTTAGGTTCTAGTTTCTTTCTGAAATCCTCAAAATTATTATTATTCAGAATTTAAGACACTTCTGAGAACAGATATGTCATTTGACTGTTAAGTGAAAGGAGTGCTATCCTTTTTATGAAGCATAAAGCCATGAACTCACCATTGGATGAGCATTGGGCCTCTCAATTAAAAGATATCCAGGGTAGCAGTCAACCACTAATGATTTCAACATGAAACTTCTTTCTGTTCATCTCCTGGATTGTGATTGCGTCTTTGTTTGTGATAGCACAGATTAAACAATTCAAAAAGTCTTCTAGCTCAAGTGATACAGCTATGCCACTAGATAATGGCTAAGCTATAAGACTATTTGAATTGATTAATCTGTGCGATTAGTTTGCAGGTTACTTGAACGATTTCTGCTAGAAGGTTGCCTTAGTAACTGTGTTTTGTGCACTGTTTTGTTGCCAGATTTGTGCAATTCCACCCCACTGCCTTAGCTGATGAAGGCCTTCCAGTCACACCAATCAAGGCCCGAGAAAATGCCTTCTTAATCACTGAAGCTGTCAGGGGTGATGGAGGCATTCTCTACAATTTAGGCATGGAGAGGTTCATGCCCTTGTACGACGAGAGGGCAGAGCTTGCTCCTAGGGATGTGGTTGCAAGAAGTATAGATGATCAGCTCAAGAAGCGAAATGAGAAGTACGTATTACTTGACATAAGTCACAAACCGAGAGAAAAAATTCTTTCTCACTTTCCCAACATAGCTGCTGAGTGCCTGCAATATGGCCTAGATATAACCCGCCAACCAATTCCGGTGGTTCCTGCTGCTCATTATATGTGCGGAGGAGTTCGTGCTGGGCTCCAAGGGGAGACAAATGTGCGAGGTCTTTATGTGGCAGGTGAGGTTGCGTGCACAGGTTTGCACGGAGCAAACCGCCTTGCTAGCAACTCGTTGCTTGAGGCACTAGTATTTGCAAGAAGAGCTGTGCAGCCTTCAATAGATCAGATGAAGAGCTCTCACATTGGACATGGTGCTTCTGATTGGTGGGCTCGACCAGTTGTGCCCAGGTCACTCGGGATCAATAAATTGGGCAAAATCAATACTAGGACAAGGGAAGTGAGAAAACAACTGCAATCCATAATGTGGAAGTATGTTGGAATCGTTCGGTCAACAACGAGGCTAGAAACTGCTGAGCTGAGGATCGGGGAGTTGGAATTGGAATGGGAGACCGACTTATTTCAGCAAGGGTGGGAACCAACAACGGTGGGGATCGAGGTTTGTGAAATGAGAAACCTCTTCTGCTGTGCCAAGCTGGTGGTAAGCAGTGCCCTTGCAAGGCACGAAAGCCGTGGGCTGCACTACACCATTGATTTCCCTCATTTGGAGGAAAGCAAGAGGCTGCCAACAATAATCTTCCCTTGTTCACCTGTGAATAGCACTTGGAGTTCGCGGCAACTACATAATCAGCAAACTTGTTAGAACTCTACAGGGCTTATTTAACAGCTCACCCTGCCAAAACATATATGCACTGGGTTCCATTTATTGTCATTTTTACTTTAGATTAGCATTCAAGAAACCTTCCACAAGATTGATTTTGTAATCTTTGCATTGTTGGTGCATTCCAAAGGTTGTTTTTCTTTTTCTTTTCTCTTCTTGGACTAAACAGACTCGTGATATAACATGGATTCTTCTTAATCTACGTAATCACTCAGGAACCACACGTCAGTTAGAAAAATTAAGATTCTCGTCACTATAGAGTCCAAATTGAAACCTCTGTATAGTAATTGTAGAAAATCTTTTATATTATCAAGCTATCTAAACATGGTCCTCAATGTCCTCGGAAAAGGTTAAGGGAGTGATGACACAGTGGGCCTAGACCGTTGCACGTGATTACTCCTTTCACATAAAGGTTTTTGTCTCCATATACGTAGCCAATCAGTCGCAATCTTAATCTTATATAGTAACCTAGTAGTCATTTGTATGTTTCTTCATTGTCTGAACTTTCACAAAGGTGCTTTTAAGCAAAACCATGGAGTCTGGGAAGGCAATTTGTGTCTTTGGGATACTCTTTTTCGTATTGGCTGGTATAGAAGCCAGTCAACTTGGTGGTGGTTTAAGGAAGTGTGGCTTCCCGGCGGTATACAACTTCGGCGACTCAAATTCCGACACCGGAGGACGATCAGCTGCTCTGGGTGAGGTGCCTCCACCTAATGGTGAAACTTTCTTTGGCATGCCTTCTGGGAGGTTCTGTGATGGTCGTCTCATCATAGATTTGATAGGTAAGAGGATGAATTTTTTCTTATTTTCTCCGAAAAAAAGTATGGTTAATGATTTTAAGTGATATGTATGGTGAATATTAATCCGAGTGATACATTTTGGATTTGATTCAGCAATCAACCTCGTTAAAACTAACAATTAGAGTTTGATAGAATCGTTATAAATCCGAATATTGTACACTAGGGACGATTTAAAGCATAATAAGTATAATCTTAGTAGTAGCACAGTTGCATCCACAAGCAGGGGGCGGTGACCACAGTACACCTGCTTTATAACTCGTCTCTATTACTACTTGAATTGCACCTTGGGTTTGAACTAGCACTTTCACATGATCGCATTTTTGAGTTCTCCAACAAATTTTCTTATGCTATGCAGTTGAGAACTTGGGGTTGCCATACCTGAGTGCGTATCTGGACTCAATCGGAACCAATTTCAGGCATGGTGCTAATTTTGCGATCGGAGGCTCGTCGATCCTACCCGGTGGCTACAGCCCCTTCCACCTAGACCTCCAGATTTCTCAGTTCATACAGTTCAAGTCTCGCACCACTGCTCTTTATAAGCAACTCGGTGACCACAGTAATCTGCCGAGGCCTCGGGACTTCTCAACGGCTCTATACACATTTGACATTGGACAGAATGATCTTAACTATGGTTTCCAGCATACAAATGAGGCTCAAACCCGAGCTTCCATTCCTACTATCCTAGATGAGTTTGCTCGAGCAGTACAGGTAACAAACTCCTGTTGTCGGTAATTTGAGTTTAATTTAAACGGAGTTGGTTTATAAACGGGTTGAACCTCCAAATCCGTTTAATAAGTGAGTTAACATAAATCTGTATCCAAACCCAATACGTAATTATGGATGAGTTATCTGTTAAGCATTCAATACATTAAACACATAGTGTGCGTGTATCCTAAAAATTGCAAATGTATATATAAAAATAATAAAGAACACAAATAATTTGTTGACACGAAAATCCTCATCAGGAAAAACCGCAGAAAACCACTTGGAGTTCATCAAAACCTAATTCACTATTCATAAAGTCAATTTACAAGTACTCGAGTCTTATACTTCAACCACATGACCCAAGCAGTTGTCTTGAGGCAGGATGTATGGTATAGGCCTCCCTATTTTCTCTCTTTTAGAGTCTTTTATGGATTTTGAGTCTGGAATAGAATAGTGCCTTATTCGGCGCTATACAGACACGAATCCGACTATACATAGTTACAGACGAATCGCATATGAATTAAATAAATTTTTACACGTCCTGTATGAATTAAATAAATTTTGACACGTCATAACTTGCAAACACGATACAACAAAACTCATTGACAATAATTAGTTCAATATTCCGTGCCATCTAAGGCTGATCGAATTGGAACTAAAATCCCATTGTGATCCATATTCCAACAACTATACAATGAAGGGGTTGATTTTTCTGGGTACATAACACTGATTAGATATGTATTGAACAAATTGACCCGACACGATTTACAGAACTTAAAAGATAGGACCCATATTGTGGTTCATGTTTCAGCAACTATACAAAGAAGGGGCAAGAGTTTTCTGGGTGCACAACACTGGTCCAATAGGGTGCCTACCATACAGTGAGATATACTACCAGCCGAAGCCTGGCAATTTGGACAGCAATGGGTGCGTGGAGCCACAGAATGAGGTGGCTCAGGAGTTCAATAGGCAGCTAAAGGACAGGGTGTCACAGCTAAGGGCACAGCTCCCACATGCAGCATTCACATATGTTGATGTGTATTCAGCTAAATACACACTAATAAGCAATGCAAAGAATCAAGGTAAGCTTCTGTTACACTTATCAAGTGTACATTATTGAGTATATATGTTGCGATAAGGATGCAATTTGGACAGGTTAATCCGATTCACCACAAATTATTTAGTCTTTGGATAGAGATTTCAACACTCAGGTTGGGCTTGGTAAATCCTTTAGGGGTGGTCTAGTGTTTAAGTCTTTTCTCTTGTAAATAAGATTTCTTAGGTTCGATACTCCTTACACCTCTTAAGGGTCAGTTACTCTTGTTCCTCGGGGACATATCTTTAAACTAAATCGAGTTACGATGGCCGACTCAGAGCTCGAGAGAGTAATCGGCGAAAGTCTAAACACCCTATAACAAAAAAAAAAGTAGGGCTTGAGTCAAAAATCTTCAAATCATTTTAAATTTTGGCAATATTTTGGTTGAGGTCGTGAGTTTTCAAGATTCAATTTTAACCCTCCACGAACTATTGAATTTGTGTTCGGTCCAAATTAAACATGAATTTAACTTGGTCTAAATTAAGTAATCATATAATCAAACCTGATATCAATCCAACTTAAACCCCATTTTTTAACCCAAGAACTAGACTCAAATTAAAATTTAAACTCGGATTACATTATTCAGATTAAGAGTCTTATAATTTGAATTATGTTCGAGTTAGACTTCTCAACCCACCCAACCATTGCACCCCTATTTTGCATATTTTTCCTTTGAGGAACTTGCCCTGGGTGCATATCTAACTGTTCTTGCACTGTAATTATGTGGTGGCAGGTTTTGAAAATCCATTGGAATTCTGTTGTGGCAGTTATTACGGTTATCACATCGATTGTGGTAAAAAAGCAATAGTGAATGGTACCATCTATGGGGCACCATGTCATAACCCATCAAGATATATAAGCTGGGATGGCATACACTACTCTCAGGCGGCCAACCTATTGATTGCAGAAGTCATTCTCAATGGCTCATTGTCTGATCCCCCAATTTCAATCAGAGAGGCTTGTCAAAATCCTAAGAATGCTTAGTTACAATGCAAAATCAGTCAAAAGTTATCATCCATTTGCCTATGGATTTGCCAATTTTACCATAAATTGATGACTTTGTGTAGTGATTAATTATATTTTGAATTGTTCGTTTAACCGGAAAAAAGTCATTATAATGATGGACATCTCACCAATTAATGACCTGTGTCACATACATTTCGACACACACAATTAATTTTCCATCCACTTTTCCTCCCAATTTTGAAGGGATTGATTTGGGTGAATTCGAAGGAAAACTAATTCATCCACTTTTTCATTCTTCCTATTTTCATTTCTTACCAAACATAATGTTTTATCAATCCCTCTAATTTTCCATTCTTCCATTTTTCAATCGTACCACACAAAGCATAAATCTTTGGAGGATTACCCATCAAGCTGGCCCCAACGAGCTTTAGTAACTTTTCATTTGATTAAAAATCGATCAAGTAAGATATTATTTTTTCCGATATTAATTTATCAGATTTTTCATTTGTTTGGATACATGGTATGTCAACCAACATCAAAATAATTTAGTATTGAAGTAGATCATGATCTAGTATGAAGTAACTTGAGTTGCATTAATTTAAAATCGATATAAGAATATTATGCATTTGCCTCATAATTTTATCCCAATATTATGTATCTAGCAACAGAAACAGATCTTCCTCAATCTCAACAAACTCTTATTACTGTCAGCCAAGACATATTAATCAAGTAGTTTAAACGTAAGAACTCACAACTGAAGTTTTCTTCAAGACATGTCTGGTGTGACAACAAAGGAAAAAGAAATTCCACCATTACTTTATTAAACCAGAAGATAAACAAAGAACATATTGACAGAGGAAGTTCATCAACACAAACAATGACAGATGTGCCATTTGCTTCTCAAATCCCCCAAAATAGTTGACCATCAGAACCGGTATCCTCCTCTCTTTCTGACATCATTGCGGAGTCTGGGGAGAGTCTTATGTACGTAGCCTTACCCCTCTTTCTGATCAGAATTATTATTTATTTTTCTCCTTAAATTTGCAAAAACAGAATCTAAGCAAGCAACCCACCACCTAAACATTTGTGTAATGAAAACTTTTACTATTTATGGAAGAAAATCATCAATGGCATCAAAGTACCTTAATATCACCCTTTCTGATGGTACGAGAATTGTTGTCAAGGAGGGTTTCTAGTGATCTGGATTGTCTCTTCCTGGCCCTGCCTGCTTCTTTTAATAACTCTGCCAATCTCCTCCTCTCATCATCCACATCAGGATTTGCTGTTCCAAGCTTCTCCTCTCTCATCCCGACGACATATTCCAAAATTTCGACTGCATCATTAGTCCTGCATAAAATGTAAATCGCGAGGCTCGAGAGATTATAAACAAATGTAAAACTAAAAGCAAAAGAAACTATAATGAGTAGATAAATTCACATATGCTCTTTAGACTTCTATTCAAGTTTAGGCTCAAACACTGACAAACAAGGTTATATATCTAATACTTGAAAGAAGGCAAGAGAGAGAACATTAATTCTTTATGCTATTGTAATGAAATAAGAGAACGAAAATACCTGCCCAAAGCATCATAAGTGCCAGCAAGATTGCTGTAAACCCCTAGTGTGTCAGGGTGGTAAGGTCCACATTCAGTCTCCAAAATAGTCCTTGCTTCTTCAAAGAGATCTGCAGCTTCGTTTATTGCGTAAAGTTGCACACAGACAAGTCCCATTTGGTTCAGAGCAATACCAAAGAGTGCAGATTTCTTCTCTCCAATTGCCCGAAACTTTGAAATTGCACTTGTGAAAGAGTTATAAGAATCAGAGTAACTTCCCAGCATATAGTACAAGACCCCCATCTGAGACTCAATTCCTGCAATTGTGCTTTGTTGACCAGGTGCATTGCCATATACCTTTAAGGCCCTCTGAAGCAATTTAAGTGCCTGATCAGGTTCGTTCAAAGATTCATAGATAGCAGAAATGTCAATTAGACCACTAGCAATCTCTTCAGGGGAGCTCCCGGGGAGGGGCTTCAAATAAATACGAAATGCATTTTCACAGTAAGATTTCGATTCCCTGAATTTTCCAATCTTGTTGTACAAATCTGCCAATCGAACAAACACTGACGCGACGGATGAATGATTCTCTCCCTTGGTTGACTTGAACGCAGTTAGTGCTTTTTGATAAGCAAAAACAGCCTCATCATATCGAGCCAACGATAAATATGCATCGCCAATGTTGCAATCAATGAAAGCAACGTCGGCTTCCTGGCCATTGGCAGCCATGGCCATGCTTGCTAAAACATAATGTTCAAGAGCACCTTCATAATCTCCTTTGGAGTCACAAATCAGTCCCATAAGTCTCCTATCTGCTGCTTCTTCAGGAGAAGCAGGGGAGCCATTCTCTCTGTGAATGTCAAGAGCCATCTGACAAAGCTTCTGGGCATCATCAAATTGCAAGGCCTGCACATGGGCTTCAGCCACATACCTACACGTCTCACCCAATCTCGGGTCATTTTCACCCAGGATTTGTCTTTGAATCTCCAACCCTGCAGTGTAGAGCAGTATCGAATTTTCAATCTGTCCCAGCATTGCATAAGTATCTCCTAACTGCATACACCCTGCAAATTTAGCAAGTGCATGTTTTTGGCCTTCATCCATCACAGGAATTTCAATCGAGCGCTCAAGAACAGGAATTGCCTCGCTGTACTGGCCTAATCTGCAATATAATGTTGCTACTACATGCAGACACAAAACAAATTCTAAATTCGGCTTGTCAGTTGCACAATCCTCGAATGATTTTACTGCTCGAAGAGCCAATTCAAGAGCTTTCTGAGGATTATCACCCGATGAAACCAAGTCCCTTGTTTGTTTAAGTAAATATGGTCCAAGGTCCTCAGTCCCATTCTGCAACTTCACCCCTCCTGAAGGAGAATTCTTCTCATTCTTCATGGTGGAAATTGAATTTAGTTTTCTTGGAGTCTTAACGTTTCGCTTACCAGTAGGAGGTCTCTCATGGAAAGGTTTGCTTCTTGGACTTGGTTTTGGGGATGATTCAGAGTCCAATTGCAAGTGAGAAAGCCTCTTTGCTTGTACAGGAGAAATAGACTTAACACTTGCAGAGTGGGTCTTAATTATCTTTCCAAACTTTTCATTCAAAGACCCAATTTCTTTATCAAAAAGACTATCTCCTGCTTCTGCGTTCTCCATGGCTATCTCCTTTGTCATCTCTACCTCCCCATAATCTCCTCCCACAAGAAACCGTAGTTCAGAATCAATTCTCGACTCCTCTCCATACGACAAGAAACTACGCCTCGATGGAGAATGATCAGAGCTCTGCATCTCACAGACATTGTGATACAGTTGCTCAATAGAGTTGTCAACAATCCCATCCATAGCCAGATCAATTGAGTCGCTCTCGGGACTATGAGTACTCAATGGACTTCTGGGAGAACTCTCCTTGAAAATTTCCTTATAGGGCACGTAGTGTCCACTTGGTATATTGGCAATGATGTCTCCATTTGATCCTTCCATGAAAAACTCAGGCATCTATACACTGAGAATATGAATCAATGAAGACCCTGGAAGTGTTTCTACAATAGGAAGAAAACCCATTTACAAATTACTAAAAAAAAAGAAAAAAAAATCTCATAGAATCAACAAATTATCATAATGCACAATCTAAAAATTTCAATAATGTAAGTGCAAAACTAATTCACACCCCCCAACACACACACACACGATACGGAAACAGCATTCATACTACAAAAGTTGCATAAAAGGTGATTCAAAATTCAAAGTATTTAACATGATTGCAACAATAGTTGATAATGAAGAAAAAGAAACAATCTGATATCCCAAAAAAAAAAAAAGACAGTGATAAGAGAATGGAACCTTAAAGGACAAACCATGTTGAGGCCATACCTTAATAATCCTATTGACAAAAGACAAAAGAAAGAGAAGGTGAAGGGGTAATGGTGTCTGGGTTTATAGGCTTTATGCATAAATGGCTGGAGAGATATAAGGGTACGTCTCTCCTGGTTTCTAATATATATAGAAGTTCATGTGTCGAAGAAGAAGAAGAAGAGAAAAAGGGTGGTTGAAGCGTAGAGGAAGATGGCAAAATGGGGAATCAAATAATTGAAATATTGATATAATTTGGGGTAGATATGAAGATATATACACACTGTAAATGAATTTGGATGTAGGGTTGGAGAGAGATTGGGATGTTGAAGCGAAACGAGGGCGACTTGTCTCCCACCACCGCCACCACCAACAACGCCGCCGGCCTGGAACCGCCAAATTATGCTATTTAGGCTCTTGTCTATATATATATATTTTTTGGACTTTTTCCACGTTGCATTCTCAATGATTTGAAGCTTTTCGTTTTGTACAAGCTTAAATTTTTCATATTACAGTTTTAATATATTAAAAATATTATAATGTGATTTTTTTGTTATTTTTTATTATTTTTTTAATAAAAAATCACAAAAAAACTAACAGAAATTTCATATTATCATATATAAAAATTTAATCTTTAAAAATATTAAATTAAAAAATTTAAAATTTTTTTGGGATACAAAATACAATTCCCTCCTTTAAAAAAATTATTTTTCGCTGTGACTTTGTCATACATGCTTGGCGCTATTAACGGCTTTTTAAACGCCAAGTGATCTAGTGACACTTCTGTTACTGAAAGAGAGTACGAAGGTCCAGTTATGATACACCACGTGGCAAGAGAGTAATGTGTTTGATACGTGACCTTCTGTTACTGGGTGATTATTGAGTTGAGTTAAATGGGACATCATGTTATGTGATCATCACCTCTCGAGGCAGATCGACTTTTAGAAATTTTGGAACTGGGTGTGATAATGATTTGGGACTTTGCAGTTGAGGGCTCCACATTTAGAAAAATTAGTTTTTATGCCAGTTTTTACATTTGTAGAGAGAGAGAGCCATTATGACTTTGGTCGTATGGACAATTCTTGAGTTGTTCTTTTTCGATATTATCCGCTCCACCCCAAGTTGGGCTCATAATTTCCAATCCAACCCCACTGTCCTCGAGGGGAGCTTGATGCCTCAACCTAGGGTTTTTGTAATGTTCATGTTGTGTTAGATATTTAAGGTGCTGGGGTTGATCTCCAGCAACCAATGAAGTAGAGACACCTGAGAAATGGTTGTAGGTCCTAGAACACCAAGAACGGGTTAAGAAGATTATTGGAAGTTCATTTTATATATTCCCTTCGATGTTTAAGTTAGTTTGAATTGAGAAAGAGGAAATACAAATTGTGTTGTAGTGGGTGTTGTACACGGTCACATTGACGGAGTTAGTGACGCTGATCATGGTCAACTACCGTATGATGGCACCGATCGCGATTAGCTTCCAAATGATGAAGTTGTTCGGGGACTGTGACCAAATTATGATATCCTTCATGGTGTTTTCAGATTGTTTAGAGGCATTCTTTGTCAGTAATCTGATCAACGAATTTGACTGGTGTCATAGATCAAACAAGAGAAGGGAAAAACTTGTGTAATGATGGGCCCCAATTTGGTTCAGGTGTTTGTCGGTAATTTGTGCAATAAATAAACGTCTTATCACTTATAAAATATGTTTGTTTTATCCACCAGACTATGATTTGAATTTACAGTCGCCCATAATCAACACATTCTCATGTTGAAGTGGCGGATTGCGTTGAAAAAATAAGTTTTTTTGTATTTGAGTCCTATCTTGTGAGAATTGATTCAAGTCATACTCAACTCACATATCAATTGAACTTGCTAAGTCAACCATAATAATAATTGGAATCCATTAAAGCTAAAATCATAATTGGTACCCTTTTATCAATTCTTTGTTGGGTTGACGAATCAATGTAAAAACTTGATGGTTCTATGAAGCACATCAAGTGGTATCCCTAGGCTTGCCAAATGGTGGCATGGCTAAGTCGGAAGAAAGTGTTCTCTCTCTCTCTCACGCACGTGTTTTACATTTACTCGAGGACCCAGCCAAAACAAACTATACGTGAGAGTTTCTATTCATACGATTCGAATCATTCTCAGATGCCAGAACGCCTATGCCAACCATTTAGAGGCATATTTGAGCCGAGATTAATTGAATGTCAAATGAGACATAGTCAACTTATGAAGCTTGAACTTGCCTTGTGTAATATTGAGGATGAATACAGTGTATTCATTTGAAACTTGGCACCTTTTTTCAGGTACAAGCAACTAAGTTCGTTTGCATCCCAAGTAAGGGTACAGAAGCTAAACTAATGCAAAAGATAAGAAAACATTAAAAAAAGTGCAAGTTGGGAACCTTTTTATTTCCTTATAAACATTGAGAAAATACAGATGTGATACCACCCAAAAAATAAAGAAATACAGATGTGACACATAAAAAAATTGAATGAATCATATACCCTGGTGAGAAAAATATTAAGTAAAGATATGAAAATATTTAACTTAAATGATCGTATAACATATGATCGAAATGAATGGCGAAGACAGACTCATATACCCGACTCCAAATAATTGGGACACAAGATTTTATTTAGTTGGTTCTAGTTTTCTCCGTGCATTTTTTCCATTCCAATCAACAACCATTTATTCTAGAGAATCCATTGTTTATTGAAGTAGCTATGACTTAATATCGGACATTCTATAATGGGGGGACTCTTATGGTGATTACGCTCAAAAAGTTACTACCTATTGATCGTCTTCTTCCTTTTTTTTAAATAATCAAAATAAAAAGTACTATTAACTTTTTAGGGTTTAACGCTTTGCAATTTGAATTGCAACAATGTATTTTTGAACTACTTATTTGACTACAACTGTGCAATACATAGAGGTATGATGGATTTCTTAGTAGGTCTTTTTGTTAGTCGAGCACAATTACAGAGAGGCGACGAAGTTCGAATTCGTAATCTTAAGATTCAACTACAGAGACGGTGGTCATTAGGCCAACCGTTAACCTCTTTTTAATAGATGTAATCTATACGTAAATGATCGAAAATCTTGAAAGTTCTACACACTAATAAAAACACATATGTTATTTGATTAATTCTAGTGAATTGAAATAAAAAATCGATACGATACTAAAAAGTTTTATTTTTTAAGGTCAATTAAGTTATGCTTTTTAAAGATAAAATTACAACTATTTGAAGTAATTCATGACCGATCATAAATATCTCATACTCAATTATAACTTAACCTTTAAAAAATATAACTTAACTTTAAAAAGTTGTAACTTTTATATCGATCATGTTTTTCTATAAATAGTTGTAATTTTTTCCTCAAAAATTATAATTTCACTTTAAAAAATTATAAATTTTAGTAGGTAAGTCAATAACGTAGTCTTCCCATCTTATATAAGTGAGAAAAAGTCTTTCAAATTTGTTATTGAAGTTGGAGATTCTATGTAGGGCCAGCTACATAGGATTGAACAAAGATCAAATAATTTATATTGTTTTTTTTTTTTTTTTGAGAATAATAATTTATATTGTTGGATGCATCAACTTTGTCAATCTGTACGTTGAAACATCTCCTGCCCGAGAGTTGATTATTGGTATTAATAAAATTGTCACAACCACAGCATATTCTGATGGTGCAAACCCCTGCCTGGTGGTTAGGACCACCCTATGTTCTTTCACCAAAAACATTTAAAATTAATTTATTTTATCAAAGGAATTAATATATTTTTTTTTTTTGCTTTACAGCGAATCGCAACATTACAATATATCTAGACGTCTTGAGTTCAAATCTTAGTAACTCATTAGGGTCAGACCACGAGAGATTTAGCTCTCATAAATATCTTTATCTCAGCGTGGATATCTTACTTTTGACTAGAATGGGAAAGAGATTAGTTGAGATATTGCGTAAGCTGACTCGAACACCTCTTATCGTTAAAAAACTAAAAAAAACCACAATATATCTTCACATTATGGATAAAGATGTGATGATATTAAGGACTAATATTATTTGGACTTAATTCATTACAAAGTTTAATTAGCAGCAAGTCGATGCTGAATAAGATATATTATCAATCCAACAGTTGTAATGAATTACGTCATCAAATTAGATATAAATAGCATTACTCCTTAATGAACTATCGTAAAGAGAAAAAGAAGTCTATTAACGGTGGGAGTAAGGATCCGTAACGGGCCAAGTCGGGCTATTCTGTGGGTTTGGGTAACTCAGTCTGGGCAAAGAAAAGGTGGCCTACACCTTTTCCATTAGGCCGATCCTAATGAACCAATTTTTTTTTTAGTTTTTATAAATTTAATATACTTTTGTTATTTTTTTTAAAAAAAATTTGGTAAGTCAATGGGTGGGGTACTGGGCCTTCTACATGGGGGCCGGCTGGGCCATAGCTTGATCAGTAATGGGCCACCCCACGGGTGTGGTTTTATTTGCGGACCCTTAAAAGGTAGTTAAATACATATTTATGAAATGAAAATGAAGTTATTCAAAACTATATGAAGGTGACATATAATTTGTTAGGATGGTAAGTTGGTAACCATTAATTTTCATGGTGTAGTTGATGAAAGTAACTTGAAAATAATGTTAAAACTTCTTTGATTCTAATATTAACGAATGCTTGGTCTGAATTACTCAATCCAGTTTTGGGCCTACGCAACAGCTGGGCCCCCATCCCACCGATCAAGGGAGGGTCCGATTTAGATGGGAAGTCAAACAGCTCTATGAAAAGGAATCCACAGTTAATTTTATGGGCACACTAGTAAGTAGTAATGAAATGATTCACCAATCAGAAATGAAAGCTTTCCATTTTCATATTGCCATCCCATTCCCATATGAGTAGACAGAGGTCTCAAATTCAATCCTTTCTCGCACCTCCCTGTAGGCTAATCACTCTTATTCCTTTGAGGACATGCTCTAGACTAGTTCAAACTAAGGTGTCTAACCGCTAAACTCGAAAGAGTAGTTGATGTAAGTTTGGACACCCTACTATAACAAAAAAAAAACGACAGCAACAACAATGACAACGACAAGGTTGACTCTGATCCGTGCTTCTAAACAAAGTGAGCGACATCTTGCAAGCCCTCTAAACCAATCCGACTAGGCTTTTTGATATTGAAAGGCCCAAAGTTATCACAAAATTTCCGTGGGCTTAGAGAAGATTAAACTTAAAAAAAAAATTTATTTTCGTGACTCGAACTTCACGTTCCTAATGGATGAAACTATGCTGAACAACATGGCAATGGCATCATTGCATAGCGCAACCACTGTCACCATACTCAAGTATGTTTGATAAATATCAAGCCATGATCATTAATATGACCTCAACCATGTCTGAACCAAAAATGTTACCCAGCCCAAATTAACATCCTGGGCTAGCCCGGACAGGCCCGGACCGGCCCGGCCCGGCCTGGCATTGAATTATTATTCTACATGAACATGTTTTTACCAATCTTTTACTTAAACTGTTTCTGCTGCAAGATTAAGATCCTCCCAGTCCCAACCATGAACATACAGAACAACATTCACATAGCATCAACAGTTGCCGACATGAAATAGCCCGACTCCTGTTATTCTCAAAGTGTAGATCATAACAATGGGTCGTTTGGAGCTGACTTTTTTGGATACGAAATGGAATTTGAAAAGTGAAATAAAAAAATCAGAGTTGAAAAAGTTCTTGGAATTATTTTGAGTGTTTTCGAAAAAGCCGACTTTTTCTTAAAAGCTCTTGGAAAAACCCCATTTTTCAGTTTTTTTCTTGGTGTTAATAAAAACTATTGTTGTTCAAAAAGCTTATGAAAAAATGGCCCAATAAATCTAAGTCTAAATGAACTAAACTTCTTTTCCCCTGAAATTAAAAAAAAAACTAAGCTTCTAAGCCCTCCCCCCAAACAGGCCCAATATAAAACCTCAAAAGAATCATTTGGGGAGTGTTCTATAAAGAAAGGATAAAAAGATAGTGTCACATCGAAAATTGTATGCTCAACACAACACTAACTCATGAATAAACTCGAGGGCCCTTGCTACTGAAGTGGTCTCATATAATTACCGAAGAATCTTCATTACCAGCTACTGTTATGATTAAGAGCATCATTGATGGTGAAAATTGGAATTGGTCTGACCATACCTCATCAGATTTGCATGAAATATATAGCACAATGCCTAACTATACCCCCAAATGTCCTCCATTCTAATCAAGTCAAATGGTTGTCTAGTGCTAATGGAATTTACACAGTTCAATCAACTTGGACTTGGATTGTGCCACAATTTCCCAAGGTACACTAGTATAGGCTTGTCTGGTATGGACAAGCTATCCCCATGATGAGCTTTATCATGTGGTTAGCTATTCTTGAAAGATTAAATACTAAGGATCGGGCGAAAGCTTATATGCAACATGTGGAGTGTATCTGCTTGTTCTGTAGAAGTGAGGAAAAAAAACAAGAAGCATTTGTTTTTTGACTGCCCTGTTACATTTGGGATATGGAGAACAGTGCTGCAAAGGAGTGAAGAGCCTTGACAGCCTAAATCTGGGCAGTCTCTCATTCTTAATGCTTCTAAAGAGTGGAAAGGGAAGACTTTGAAAATGAAAATTCTGAAACTGAGCCTTGCAGCTACTGTTTGTACCCTTTAGAGGAAGAGAAATGCAAGGATTTTTAAAAATGTGGCCAAGGATTTTGCAAATATTCTTAAGGGGATCATTAATGTGGAAAGGAGTAGATTGATTACTCTTAAGTTTAAGGAGTCTGCCCAAAATTATATCATACTTTGAATGTGGTATTTTCCTCTCCTAGCTGAGTTGTCGATGTTTGGAAGTTAACTTTCTTTTACATTGTATGAGCTCAATCTATAGTAGCACTAGCCAAGCAATCAGTGCTCCTTCTAGATTGACTCTTTCGCTGTTTTTTTTTTTTTTTTTTTGAGCACCCTGCTTGGTGCTGTAATTTTTGTAACAGCCTTTGGCTTGTAAATTTGCATAGCATATCAATTCAATGTTTACTTGCCCCAAAAAAAAAAAAAACTCATATATAAACTATATAGAACCCCCAAATATATATATCCACACAAAAATTATGCAATTTGTATAACATTACATTTCCTTTCATACAAATTCATACATGACTGGTTAACACCAGAGTAAATAGAACCCGAAAATGGTTTTATATCATGTGGATTTGAATATGTAAAGGGAATATCCTGAGACGAGAGAGCTGAAGGCTAAGGCCACAAATGCCACGAAGGACAGTGCAACAGATGCGGTCACCATTTCTGGAAACTTGTCTTTGCCCCAGTTGGACTCCCAGTCTTCAACTCTAGTGGCAGCTGATGATGATGCCGATATCAGAAGATAGGCCAGCAGCTGCCATTACAAAAAAGAAAACCACAGAAGTCACCTTTGTATACCAGCACAAAAAAAAAAGAGGAAAATCGAGTCCTTGGGATGAGGCCCATCCCCATGTCCCAACTCCAAAGTAGGGGTGCAACTCGGACAAGTTGAGAGGTTAATCCTACGTTCATAATCCTCAACTCGAACCCGACCTAAACTCAAGGTATTCAACCTGAGTATAGCCCAAGTTGAATTCAGGCAGGCTTGGGTTGAATTCAGGTTTCTTAATTCAGACTAATTTCAGGTTAAAACTCGGGTTGAATTCGAGTTACAAATTACACAAAAACACAACACAAAGAAATTATCAAATTATAACCAAAAGGTCCAAGACACCATAGCCATAGCCACCGCCACCACAGTCACTGCCCACTGCCACCACACCACAGCCACTTCACACTGCCACCACAACCACAACCACAACCACTTCACACTGCCACCACCTGGTCAGTGATATTCTTCGCTAAGACGCGCAGAGCTGAGAAAGGTCCTCTGAGTCATGATCTTCGACATTGTGGTCTTCGCAGATAGTGAGAGAGAGGCTGAGAGGGAGTGAGAGGGAGGCTAAGAGACGGAGAGAGGCAGAGAACGAGAGATGACATCTGATTGGGAACTCTAGTGGCTACTGGCTAGTTCTTTATATATCTATTTAATTTGTCGGGTTCGGGTTGAACTCGATAATCCGAGGCCTCAACCTGAGTGTTGCCCGAATTCAATTCGGGTTAGAGTTTTTAAACACTTGGCTAACCCAAAATTTTAAAACCTCAACCAAAGCCTTATTTTTTTCAGGTTGAACTAGCTTTGGCCCGCCCAAGTTACACTCCTACACACCATGTACACTGAAGGAGATGGTTTTATTACATTAGTCAGGCTTGAGTCATCTGCTAAGTTCTAGTCTATTAATGCAACTTTCAGATCTGATTGAAATCCATGACTAATGATAAAGGAAGTGCAATGGCACCATAGATTGTGATTTTTCCTCTTACTAGCCTTCATATTATCTTTTCCTCCTTTTTTTGACAAACACAAATTAGGAAACAAACCTATCAGAAAAGCAACATCTCACTTCAACCCTCTCATTCAAAAAATTGTCACATAACTCTTCAGGATTTGTAAACCAAATCAGATGAGGGGGTTATGTTACTAAACTAGACAACCTGCAGCCAGCTTGTGTTTGTTAGCAGACGAAAAACTAACAATCATTCCAGCAACATAGATGGGTTATAATGATGTATTGTACAAATAAGAACCGAGAAACAGTTGAGTTTCAAAGATTATTTGTAAGAATAGTGTCTTAAATATCAGCCCTCTACGTAAATCTGTTTTAGTTCAAGGTTGTGAAACATATTTGAGTACAAAATTTCGGACAACCCAACTATTTTGCTGTCACTCCAAATTCTTTGCTTTAGAAACAGGTAGTTTCTTCTCCATTGAAAACCCAAAAGCAAAATAGAACAACCAGAGAAGTGGATGGTCCATCATGATAAGGTTCAATAACATAAACTATCACCTCCATCCAATTCCCTCTTTAATACAAAACTAACGAAAAAAGCCTATATACGAATGTCACGTGTTCCCCACCCAAAGGACTTTTCTATCAGTTTTACCTAGTGAATTGGACGGAAATGATTAATTCTATGATTATGGAAGTTTCAAGTTAAAATTAAAACAAAATAAAAAAAGGGCGGAGAAATAAAAATAAAAAGGTAAAAGTTGAAGGGTATTTCTGTTATTCACCTTTTCATAATGGAATGGACCATCAGCATAAATTTTGTATGCGTGGTCCCCATGATAGTACTCTCAGATGACCCCAGAACATGGAAAAGTAATAAGACCCAGAAACACAATGCGTAAAGTGTAATCCATCAATGGCCTAGTTAGGTCGTGGCATAAAAAAAAATCTTCAAATTCATAAATAATTGGATAAGCCTCCCGAATCCCTATAATGATCGGACATCAAAAAATTTCCATCACAAAAACCAATCCAATTATTTGAATTGGAACTCAATTATTTTTGAATTGGCACTCAACCTTACACATATCTCGACTAATCACCTTTCTAATTCAATTAAATTCGGTCTTATCAAAGATAAATCATATGTTAAAACTAGGATATTTATAAAAAATAAATTCTTCGTGACCTGCTTCAAAAGATTTGAACTTAGAAAATGTTCGTCTCTATTACCGCTAGAACTACGTCTTACAGTTACCAAAAAAAGTATCACCACCTATTGAAGATTATCTCCAAATAATGAAGCAACAGCAACTAATTAAACTTTTTTTTGTGTTTTTGGAAGGAAATTAAGTAATTAATGTTAGTCTAATACGAAGAATGACCTACCTGATCAATGGCGAAATCAAAGTAATATCGGAATTGGTGCCGGACAAATGATTTTCCGGTGGCTAAATTGACGGCCAGATCGAATGCTTGAGCTCCTGAATACGCAAACCCTATCACGTTCACCGACATACAGTACCTGCCCATCCCCCAAAATCAAACCCTCAGTTTCAACATGCTTTTACATACTTCTGATTCTGATATATATACGGATATTGAATTGTGTGTGTGTGTGTGTGTGTGTGTGTGTGTGAGAGAGAGAGAGAGAGAGAAACCTGAACTCCTTGTAGCGGTCGAAAGAATCAACAGCCCAACCCTGATTCTTGTCAGCGACCATTACGGAGAACGAAATCAAACAGAACAAAAATCCACAAACCCTAAACCCTAAAGCAGTAGTTTTCAACATACTCTCTCTCTTCGTTCTCCTTAAAGTCGACAGCGGCGGCCTCAATTTCCTCCCACTCCAACCACCACCACCACCAGCTTCCACTGCTACGGCACCAAGATCCGCCTTCGTCACCACCGCCGGCTCTTCCCGAACATACCTATTCACCATAGCCACCGGCGATGGAGACCTCTCCAGCACCTGTCCAGGCGGATTCTCAGGCGGATACGCCTGGAACTTCTCTTCAATCGGGGATAATCCATGACTAAGAGATGATTGATCGGAAGAAACGGATGATCGAGCCGGTGAATACTCCGGAGACTTTTCCGGTAGTGACGACAGTTTCCGGTCTAGAGGATTATTGGAGCCGGAGTGGGTCGCCGAAGCTTGTGTTGGGGCATCTGAGATAGTCTTCTTGTCGTCGTTTTCCATTTTCCTTGCGGGTCTCCGCACTACAAACGATCATAGAGTTTGCTTGAAGATGAAGCGATCCCAGTGGAAATTTGGAGGTGAGACGGTTGTAAATGATTGCTGAGAATTGATATCGACAGGGATGGTTTTTCTTAGATCAAATTACGTTTAGATCCCCCGTAACTATACTTCGTATTTCACATTGCCCTCTAAGCTATTCAATTTCTCATTTTTCATGGTAAATCAAGGTAAAAATGAAAATTTTTTTCACCAAGGAGAAAAATGCCACATCTACTAACATTGTAAGATTCTATTTTTGTTCTGATTTATGTTATAATATAATTTTAAAAAGGGAATAATTTATAGGGCAATTTGAAATGAAAGATATTGATGGCCTCGACCCAGACCTGACCTAGAATTACAGATCAGACTCAACTCAGAAATACAAGTGAACACGGACTAAGTCTATCACCTTGAAAAACTCAGTCTAAGTTCCCGTGATAGCGCCTCCATCAAAACCTGTTCTGGAACACTATAAAAATTATATCTATATAATAAAGTAGATTACAATTCAAATCTCAAAAGATAAACAAAATGACTTTTACTTTAAAGTTAATCTAACGGCTAATATTAACACCCTAAATTTAATAGGAAAAATGGGCCCCTAAATGTGTGTTTGGAGTGATTTTTTAAAAGTACTTTTAGAAATTATTTTTCATAAATACTTTAAAAAAAATAGTGTTTGAAACCGCCTCGCCACTACCTCTACCACCGCCGCCGCCACCACCACAACCACCACCGCCGCCGCCACCCCCATCGCCTCCACCATCACCACCGCCGCCACGACCACCACCACTATCGCCGCCACTGCCTCCACCGCCACCACTACCACCACCACCGCCCTCACCACCACCACCGCCGTCGCCATCACCACCGCCGCCACCATCACCACTATCGCCGCCACCGCCACCGCCGCCACCACCATCGCCGCCGCTCTCGCCGCCACCACGGTCATTGCCACCTACCACAACCATCACCGTCTCCTACCACCACCACTGCCGCCCACCACCTCTCACCCCCACTACAAACCGATGCTTAAATTCTTTTATCTCTTCTCTATGTTTGTGATTTAATTTTGGATATGAATACAAATATGTTTATTGTTTACCATTTTTTATTACTCTGTGCATTCAGGCACAGACAATAACTAGTTCTCTTATAAATCGAAAATCTCACTTGTACATCGTAACCATTCTAAGTGGAATGTGTTTACTTATGTTGAATTCTCGGCACTTCACTCTTAATTGATTTTTACATAAACACTTTTGTATATAATAATTCAAGAGATATAAGTATAATTTACCTTTTTTTAAACAGTGGAGATTCTTTCTAAGATCCAGGAACGCGTCAAGGGCCGACTTCGGAGACTAGGTTTGACAAGCGTAGAGCTAGGAATGACTTCTACTCGCTCACTCAGTGGAGGAGGTGCATGCACGGGTGTCTTCCAGCAACCCAAAAAAAAAAACGCCAGCCTGGCCTACTGTTGCTCGGCGTCCTTGCCTAATTATTGTAATGGACTTGCAAAATATTAATCGTACCTTTGATAATTAGTTAATTTTAAGTAGCAATTACCTAAAAAAACCATGGCCTAAAATACCACCTCATTGAGGTGAACAAAATAAGCAATAAAAACTAACAAAAAAATTACATTATAATATTTTAATACATTCAGAATGTAATATAAAAAATATAAATTTTAAAGGTGCAAAATAAGAATTTTTAAATCTTTTGGGGTGCAAAGTAAAATTCCCCCCAAATATTATCCCAAAAAATAATAACCTTCTCCCAAGAAAATGTGTTCACCTTGAAAATTGAAAAACTCTTACCTCAAAAGCAGTATAAATAATCAAACAAGTGATAAGTGGTACACTAGCAGTAGTCAAACCCTATAATTCCAACCACCACTAAAGGAAAATTGGTCAAATAATAAAGTTTGAAAGTAACAAAATACTAACTACATGGTGCAAGATATATGTCATGTTCCAGTGCTAACTTCCGCATGAACTTGCGGTATGGGAAATATGCCTATGATCTTGAGAAGAATTCGTGTGCTTCGTAGTAACGCGATAAGACAATGTTATAGAGCGGATGGACAGGTTCCAACAGATTGGAATAGGGCCCCATTACTGCCCAGGACAACGGTGGAGAATCGACATCTTCTGACCAGCTATACTGACTAACTGATAGGCCACTTAGACAATAACAGGTGTGATAGTGGTCTTTGTTCTTCCCAGGTTTGTCTCTGAACCCTCCCTTCACCTGCATCCACAACAGCATATCAGAATCTGAACCTGGTGAGAAAGAAGACGACACAGCACCAGAGGAGGCCTCAACCTATGTGGAAATTTCACCCTATAAGACAGTGGTGTACAAGTCGAATGTTGGTATTACTGAATTGCAAGCACTTTGCCTACTGGAAAAGCAAACTTGAAAAGGAAAGGGAAAGCTGACGATTTTATACTACACCCCATCTTCAGGTTTTGGGATCAAATACATTCTTCGAAGAAAAGGGGGAGGATGTGAGTCGGTCAATTACAGATTTTATGAAGGAAAGTTTTGGAGGGTATATATTAATTCCAAGCAATAATTCAACAAAGGATTCTAATAAATGCAATACCAACTCGATTTTAACAATCCTCCCAATCCAAACATCAAAAATTATACTTCCTAAAAACGCATTTCCTTTCAAATCTTCTTGTCATATTCTTTCACTTAAAATGAAATACCCCTCAACTTAATGCTCAATGAGGTTGAGCCTATCCATTGGGTCCAGTCAAACGGAAAAGAGATTTAGTTCAAAAACAGAAATCAGGTGTCAAAGACTAGCTTCATTTACTCACCCACATCCCAGACCACACAACCTACATTGCCTGGCACACATGGGTCATTAAAGTGACAAAAATGGGGGATCAAATAAATTATCCAACAAGACCAATGCTTCTTTTTTCGTCAGGCAGATATTGATAATCCTGTCCCACCCTCGGGCAGACATCAGGAATACCATACAAAGACAACTAATATTAGATCAAGTGACTGAAATATATTGAATCTAAGAGTACCTGAGAGCACAGAAGGAGATATTGCTGCAAGTTCATGCTGTGAAATAGAGGTTTCATATATGCACGCCCTCTGATAAAATTATAACCATTACTTGATGAATTTCTCAGATCATTCTGTTGCCCTGAAGGAGAGTAGTAGGAACAGAAAACAAAACATGTGATGTTAACATCATGAGGAATGAAAATTGAAGCCTCAAAGAAAAGAAATGAAAATAATAAATAAAAGCAGATAGCAACAAAATAACAAGAGTAATAAGATAGATCAAACTTGAGGACACAAACATAAAAGCATCCCAACTTTTCTAAGTTGGTATACCTTCTGGGCAATGATGACTAGTGTCATCAACATGAGATGACGGGCCTTCCGGACACTGTTCCCCATCAGATAAACCAGATGTTTCATAACTATTGGTGCTATCTGAACAGCAGTCTCCTCCACCATCTGATAACCCCAGTTGTTCATCAACAATCGAATGTAGTCTTTGTATCAATACAGCCACTCCTCCCTGGTCACTTGTTCATCTATTATCCATTAAAAACTGAAAAGAAAATCAATGAGATGCAGCAAATAGATTGGTAAAATCACCTGCCAAAAGGAGTAGCAGCCATCAACCAATTTATTTGTTCTACCTTGAAACCCACCCTCCCCTCCTTGTCTGAGTACTACCCAGTCCTGACATGATGAAAAAAACCATTAAATACCATTGAATCTCAGAGATATTAACAAAGGAAATTTTAATTACAACAAATTACACCCAACACAAGCTGTTGCTATTCTATTGATAACCTCCTTAAAGGGAGTATCTAACTCAAGTGTTGAATTGTGTACGTAACTCAAAAAGAAGAGCTAACTTTTAATAGAAGCCAATGCAACTTGGACCCTGAGGTGAGGTCAGAAACAGGTAGGAGGTGATTAGTATATCTAGTACTCCATGAATTACTTCACATTCTACTTCTCAAAAACAAAATTATGTATTACTTCCATTCTTTCATTTATTAAAAGGTAGTTTATCCCCTTATTATAATCTTTAGACAGTAATATCACTCGAAAGATAGAATGGACGATGGCAACTACCAAAAGGCTTGTTCAACCAATCTAAGTCCACACTATATCAAACCCCACCGATGCTCAAAACAATTTATAATATCTTAAAATACTAATACAATAGATTACTTGTTCTCCATGTAAGCTTCATTTCTAAGTTCTAAAGCTTGAAAGAGTTCTGCCAACAACAACAAATGGGTCAACATGGTCATCAAACATAGTGTGCCGCTTCTTACCAAAATTTCGTGGTAGATACTGTTTCTAAAATCCCAGCCATTGATTTTCAGTCTTTCCTAACTTAGTTTATTATATATGGTGAAACTTTGGTGTGTTATGCATGACAAGGCAGGGCTAAGTGAGAACCACCACTTTGTTTAAAGGAAAACAAAATCGAAAGAAAAAATTCAGGGTAGGTAATTGTCATGGTGGAGTTACAAGCCACAGCTGATAAAGAACCTCATCCAGAATTCCCATTTAAAAGAATCACGATTGACTTACAATTAAACTAGGCAAGTCCAAACGATTAACCTCATTGATAAGAATCATTGTGGCCATCCCACAAAAGGTGTACCTGCCAAAGAAATAATCAGATTCTGGGGGACAATGCCGATAAAACCCACACACTACAATATGATCATTCATGCATACATGCATAGTTGTTAGTATCGTACAATATGTGACAAAAACGATATGTATCACTTAAGTGTATCGATTTTGCACTGTATCGGACGAAACACGATACGATACACCCAATATGAGACAATAGTTACGAATTGTCCGATACAGCAAAACAAATCTTTTTTTTTTTTGGATTTTAACCAAAAAACGACGCGTTTTCACATGTAATTAATTTTTTGAAACACTAGGTAATGAAATGACGTCGTTTCACTATCTAGGGTTTTGAAAAATAAAAATCTTCTTTTGTTATTCGTTTCATTGCAAGAGCAAATAGCTTAATTGTTAAAAATGCCGTCTTCTGGCTCCTTTAGATGTTAGAACTAGAACTCTCTAAATTTTGATAGTGATGAATCATGTTAGAAACTTGAATACTTAGATTGTTAATTTTTTGTTTTGGACCTTGTAGTCTCTTTAAATTGTTTTATGTGAAAAATTTGTGGTGCAAGAAATGTTATTATGACCTTTTTTCATAGGTATATGTATTTTTTAATTTTTTTTTATAAGATTGCATGTACCTTATGATACAAGATATGTTATAATATGCAATACACTATTTTTGAAAAACGATACACCTACCGATACACGTTTTGACATCCTTGCATAAATGCGTGTCACAGATTGAACAGAATATTAAACGAAAGCGCCTTACCTGATAATTTACTGTAAAAACGAAAAACAACAACTGAAAACTCCCTAAGGAACAATAACAATCGTATGGCATGAAACCTACCCCCCATGAGCTTCAGAACCTGGTTCGCCAGCAATGCCACCTTCATAGGTCTGACAACTGCAGGTGAGTTTACAACAATAAAAGCTTGAGTTACTTAACTTGAGCGGTAGAAAGCAAAAAGGGAGGGAAAAAATAAAAGCAAAAGGTGTCTAAATAAACAATTATAGACCATAATAATCCTCCCTCCCCCTAGAGAGAGAGCACTTGACAGCATTCTGAGACAATTTAGTGAAATGATTTTCTTGGTCTTCTATCTTTGGGGATTTAGCTACAAAAATTGACCTTGTAAGAAAAGAATTTCATTTTTCAATAATGCCCGGAAGCTAGGTATGCTCCCAGTCCACCCCTCTCAATACCCTTAGTCAACTGGGAACAAAATAAGCCTTCTCAATTTGGCTTTTGAACGGAAAATACAACAGACACGAAGAAAAATGAAAGTAGAAAAAAGAAAATCCACTTATTATTTTGTAGAACCACTCCAAGAAGTAGAAATGATGAGCGAAAATTGCCTAAACCTTTAATTGTGAGGAATAACTGCATCAAATGAACAATGTAATGTAGCACTGAAGAATATGTTAAAAATACAATATGCATACAAAAATGTAGACAAAAATAATCCATTTCAAATATTATGCCTATATGTTACAAGGAATCTGACAAACAAATTGACCAAGCATAAATGAAAGCCATCAGAAGCATTATACATGTGTTGTACTATACCACTAAAATGATGTTCCAAACATTTATAAACATCTTGTGATTCATCCGTGAAACTAACTATTAACGACTAATAGGCAGGTAAGATTCGTCCTACAAAAAGGAAATTTGGCACGAATAAACCAATGGCAGACATAATTAACATAAAACAGAATGCTCAGCTGGGGCCAACAGCAAAATGGGAAGAAATAGCTGCTTGAGACCAACCTTAAGATGTAATTTCCAACATTTTGAACCAGCTCATCATCCAAAATGTTCAGAACACTTGCAACCTGGTTGGACAAAGAAGATGGGAGACATCAGGAAATGCAGATTATTCCATTCATCTATGCTGTGTGATTTCTGGCTTGTATTAGATGTGAAAAGTTATTTAATTCAATAGAGAAACTAATTGAACAGCATAACCATTGGAAGTGTCCTGAAAGCATGTACCAGTAATGCAAAAAGGTCAATGCAAAAATAATTATGAATGCTGTTTTGTTTCCCCGTGGAACTCTTTGGTTACAAGTAAGAAGTGGAGGGCACTTTCCACACGAGTGCAGTTGTTCAATCTAGAGGAACTTTACAGGCTTTTTAAAAAGGATGCATGAGTGTCGCTGGTTTTCAAATTTTGGAATAAAGCATTTCTTTCACTGAAAGTTTAGAAACCCCTCGTATTCAAATTCTCTCCTCATTAAATGACGATTACATCAGGAGCAAAAGGAAATAAAGACACCAGATATTATAACTTATGTCTTCCATAAACTGTCCAAGTAGTTTAGGAAATTTTCAACCTCTGATGGTTCGAGAACAATAACTCGATAACTGAGGGATTTTTAAAGTCATTTTCCCTATCCCTGAGTAGTTTCTTAGAATTGTTGTTACACCATTTTTGTCAAGTTCCAAGTGTATATAAAGGCCAATTTCTACCATCCTGGAAAAGCAAGTCTTTTTACATATGTTTTGACAGGGCCCTTATCATGAGTTTATTCCTAACCTCCCCACCCCCTATAATGGGAAAAAAATAAAAAATCAACCTTATAGTCAAAATATTCTATCCACGGCCTCTATCTATCTTCAAAGCTCACGATAAACACACATAAGTAAAATGAAGAAAAGGTGATCCCATTTCCAAATCCCCTACTCACTTGATCCCATATTCTCACTATAGGTATCATTAAAACCACCCTCAACAAGATGACTGTTTTACCCTGATAGGAGAAAAACAAAACTCTGCATGCAAGCTCACACACATGATACGAGTGTGAGTGTGTGTGTGTGTGTGTGTGTGTGTGTGAGAGAGAGAGAGTAAACATACAGAAATGGCAGTGTAACAAGCGCGGACATCCAATTCTCCACCGTCATGCATCCTGCAAGAAATTAAACTCATAAAAAAAGTGCTCAATCTCTTCTTGATATTTAACTAGTGCTCTTACCAAATTCAACTCTAGTCAACAGTCTTAGATTTCAAGTGCAGAATGACTACAAAATGCCAGGTAGTTTGTTGCTTCAAAAGTTATACCAGAAATCCGAATGAACTCCAACACGATTGAAAGACCAACCTAGAGTTTTAATACCTTCCGAAAAAGCTCAAGCAATTTTCGTTTGTAAAATTCTAAGCTAGCCATGCATCGAAATTTGTGTTTTTCTCTATAATTCTCCCACACAGAAAATCGATATGAGATACCTCCAACGGCATCCACGCGAACCTCTTCTAGGACCCTAGGTCATCTAACAGATTTCCTCCATCCTTTCACTTTCTCATTTGCAGCCCTACTTCCAATCTCACTATTTCCATAGTCATGCTTTGATTGAACAATGGTCAGTGCAATCCTTTGTATCTAATCACATTTGTAGATCATCATGTATCCTTTTATTATTTGTGTTCACCCAGAAAGGGGCCTTTCAGAGGAGACTACATGAAAAAGTAAGACTGAAAACTTGACCTTATTGAACTTAAAAACCCTTCAGCTGAATCAGCTCAGAAACTCCAGTAAAATTCTTCCAGTATCATTGCCCATCATGAAAGTCATAATCTCTGAATGAGGAAGCTTAGGCTTATAGAAGTCAACTAATTCGCATGGCAAAACTCATTAACATATCTTATACCAACCTCAGTAAAATAATGAGAACAAAAGCAAAATGGAGATAAAGCAAAACTCCATTATCTTTTTCACTAGATCGTATTGTTTGAGGCTATTACTGCTGGTTTAAATCCAATTTTCAAATCTAAACATTGCACCCAACACATGCTCAAATTGGTCTATCCAGCCTCACAGCCACGTGCATGACAGGTAAGGCCCATCTAAAACATAGACAATCTTAAAGATCCAAACCCCTCCTCCGCCAACCCAACACACCCACACACAAAAACCAAAAGAGAAAGAAAAACAATGAAGGAGAAAGAAAAACATATAACAACAAAAGAAAAAGATAAGATAAGAAAACAGAAAAGGCCGTGAGGGATACACCTATCTAATCAAAATCAAGGCACAATGATAATGTTAGCATTCCAACTATATGCATACACATACAAATAAGCTTAGAGATATAATCAACACACAAACACAGATCACACTTCAAGCCTCATATGATAATCAAGCAGATATACAGAGATGCTGAATCCATGAAATTTTCATGTGAAACACATTTTGATATTGTTTAAAGAGCAAATGTGTGTTGCCACACCTTAAGCCCCCACTTTTGTCTTTCATTCGCAGCAAAAAGGCGTATAATTTTACTCTGGAAAAAAGTTAACAAATCCAAGTCAGCTTGCTTGCAAGAGCGCAATCATGAACAACTTGAAACCAGTCATTAGTACAACATCTTATGAACTAATTACCGGTTAATTGATGATAAGGATTTATCACCACCCAACGTTAAAAGTGAGTTGACTGCAGCGTAGGTAGTTGCAAGATGAGGCATCTGAGGAAAAGCTGTCAAAAAGTTAGTCCCTTAAAAGAGAATCAATTTGGTATTATACAAGACCGATCTGCTACACATTAATTGTACAATGTTAACAGAATATGAAATCTCCATAATAGCAAGTGTAAGTGTCTTCTACAAGTAAAACAAAATTGATCTAATTTATGATTTGTGACATCTGAGAACACAAGAACAGTTATAGCACCAATGTCAGAAGCAATCTCAGGCACCACTAAAAGGATGGAAGCCAGAATTAATCCATGTCTCCATCCCATAGCACTATTACCACTTAGGTTCATCAGGATTGCAACAGTTCAAAACCAGGCTGTGTGACATCCAACTTTGTCCTTTTCTTAACAGAAGACTTCCAAAATGCTATAAATAATAGTTAATTTTTTAAAGTGAAAGAGAATAAGAAAGTCCTGCAGAAGGGGAAGAATACAAACAAGAAGTTCAAGTAATGAAACATTATTCTGCTCAGCTCTTCCAAACTGCTAGCTCACAAGATCAAACTGCTCGTATTATCCTAACTCACAAAATTAACTTGCCTGTCCAGGTCCGCCACCATATCCACCATTTGGATCCTGCAAATAAAAAATAAACAAATGTGAAATCAACGAATTCATATAAAGCCTTCCCACTGCCCAAAAGAGAACGATTAGCACCATATAAGTCAACTAAAGTAAGATAATAATTAAAGTTATACCTAACTCAACTTTCACATTGATCAAACTCTTTTCCACAAGCATTAGGGTTATCTTTGAACAAAAGAGTGTATGGCTAAGTAATGAAAAGCTAATTAGGGTCTCCTAATCACTAGCAAATATCATCTGGACCAATTGGAATAACTGGCCCTAAACGTTATAATTATTTCTACGTAGCCTTCATAGTTCTAAATTCAAATAAAGAGGACTCTTAATAATATACAATAGAATTTCAGTTTTGCCATTAGCAAAGAATAACAGGAAAAATAATCTAAAATTCTTCAGGCGTATAAATAATTCAAACAAAAACCAGAACGCGTATAGATAATCTAAAATTCTTCAGATTGCAAACCTGGCAACGATTTAGAAAGTCAATAGCATCGTTTTCCACTTCAGCTTCAACCGACTCTCCCAATAAAGCTATTGAGTGAATGATCCAGTAGCAAAGCCAAGGTCGGCTGAAATTAACCAACGTTCAGGACAAAATCAAGACAGAAAGGAGAGGGTATAGAGAGAGAGAGAGAGAGAGTACTTGGCATCCAAGACGGCAAACTTGCTACCGAGGTTGCGGAGACCTTTGGTGAGATACTCCATATGATTATCACGTTGAACCTCCAACCTTTAAACACATTAAATCATCAAAAGATCAATCAGGAATGAACAAAGAAACATGAAGGATTAAGATAACGGAAAAACTGATAGAATTGAACCGAAAGAATTAGTTATATATGATCGATACATGAAACCATAATTTTCAACGGATCTTGATATCGTACATGACGGATTGGCATTTGGGAGTTACGGAGTAGAACACTTGGAATGACTTAGAAACCTGAGCCTCCACCTGAGATTGCTCTTCCTGAGTCACCGTGGGTTTCGAAACCCTCGGCGACTCCATTTCAATCACCGATTCACTCATCAAGACGCCTTCCGATCTTGCGTTTCCACTAGCTCGCTCACTTTGCTTCTTTTTCAAGCGTAGTAGCCTACTACTAGTAGGGTTCAAAAAGGGTGGGGAAAGAGCGGCGCGAAATTCCTATCTTGTAACAGGGCTAAAAGCCAAACGACAAATACAAGGGCTCCGCCAGGTCCAACAATGGTCCGAATCAAATTGACCTCTTAATTCTTATGGCTCACAAATATAAGTTCGTTGAGTGTCAAAAAAATTTTTTTTGAAGGGGGGAAATTTCTTGGTCATCGTAATGACTAGATACGCGTTTATATCATTTAGACCCGTAAGTTTGAATTGAATCGTTATATCGCTTAGGCTTGTGAGTCATAGTAGAATCGAGAACAAATCATAGGTGTATGAATTTGTCCTTCAATTCAAACACCAGTTAAATTAAGAATTGCATTTTAGTGTAAAGTTGAACTCGCACTAAAGATTTGAATACGATTCGTCCAACCAACTTAGGTCCATCCTACCAACCAACCGCGTTTTTATCGTCCAAGAAACTTGAACACTTAACCTCAACAAAATAAAATTTTCACAAGACAAATGGTACCATGAAACCAAAGACTCATTAGTTGGAATTAAGTGTCAATTTTATCCATGAACGTGAATTCGGCACAATACAAAACTCACAAATAAAACAACTAATTGGTATAAATCTATACTACTAATAAAATTACCTTAGCAAAAAAAAAAAATTTTTTGATTCACTATTTTGCCCTTATAAAAAACTAACATATACTTTTATATTTAAATATACAAATTATCATTATATCCCTATTTATTTAAATAACAAACTAATCTTTAATAAATCATATAAATTTTTCTATCTTTGTAAAAATTTTGAATGGTCATGTTATGCTTAATATGATATAAAAAATATATATTTTTTCAAAACCCCAATATTAATACACTTCGAGTCGTCGACAACTCCATTGATATATTTTTTTTTTTATCAGAACAAACAGGATAATCATATCATTAAGTAGGAAAATTGAGATTATAATCAGTCAAAAGAAAAGTCGTAAGCTCGAGAGGGGGGGACCCTAACCAATTCGTCGGGAGGGAGACAACTCCATTGATACAATATCATCTACAATGCCCAAAAATAGATATATATATAGTTTTTCTCTTCATTCACAATCGAAATAATTCAGTAAAAAACTATTGAAGCACAAAGTAAAAACAAGAAAGATAAAAAAAAAATCGAGAAAAGAAAAATCTATGACCCTTACTACTTGGTAACTCAAATAAAAGAATCACAGAAAATGAGTCAATGAAATGATTATAGTTATGAATAAAATACAAACAATTTAAGTATGGTAAATATGATATAATATTTAATTTAGCTACATTATTAAAATTTTTTAATATATTTTATCAAATATTTCAACAAAAAAATTGATATGCAACGCACGTCATGCATCACTAATAATAGAGTCATCAAATTAACTTTAGACACAATAACATGACCGACTTGAGCTTACTTGTCCTGTTTAACTTGTTCATTCCAATTACTACTATTATTTTCCTAAATCCAACAATAATGTAAATTTTATATTATAAAAACTCATGGGTGTGTGTGTTTATATATGGGAGTTTGATCAGTGTTTAATAGATCTTATTTTTCTCTATGTTTGATAGAAGCTAAGTGTCACTCTGAGGATAAGTAAGATAATTAAGAATGGCTTTGAGTACTTCCACTCTATTAACTCATATTTTGTTATCACGACAAAACAATCATCAAATGAATTGTATATCTTCGGTATAACTTAAACATACCACATTAATTAGTTTTGATGATATCAAAAATTAGTCAAGGTTAAGTTTAGACTATCCAGCTCCGGCATCTAAGCTTGGACACACAGCTCATGACCACTAGCTTGAGGTGTACCGGTCGAGAATCTTCAGTAATGAGATCCTCGTGCACACAATGACAGCGACAATTGGGACCCTCCAGAAAGTCACGTCACGTCTAAGGAATGTAACCCGTAATGGCCAAATATTCTGGCACATAAGTTGTAACCGCCTCAAAAGGAATCACGTTGATCGCGCTTGGATGACATCGGTTATAGAAGGATCGCAAAGATCACGCAGGGCTACTGTACAATATAAATAGGGAATAAATCACTCGCATTATAATCAATCAATCATATGTGTATCTACTTTGTGTAATCTCTTTCCCCTGGTTAATCAAAAACTCCCTAAGAGCAAAAGATTCCATTAGAGTGGACTAGCCAAATTTTCGAATTGGTGAACCATTATAAACTTTCTGTCCATTTATTTTTTGTCTGATTGAATCGACAACCTAAACTTCAAGAGCCTAAAAGTTATGACTGGATACTCTAGTAATCCTCAAACAGCTCGCTTGAGCTTTGTTGTGCTTTACACACTATCAAGTTTGATTCCAACTTTTTGCTCGGATTTCTTACAATCTTATTATCTCTACTGCTATAAAAATACCTTAAACAAAAAAAAAAAAAAAATTATCTTTTTACCCTTGACTAATGTTTAATAACCATTTTCTCTTTCATCAAATAACTACTATAATTCAATTGCACATAAATATATTGGTTAATTATTTAAGACTTCTCATATTCATGTTACTTTCATAGACAGTTATACACAAAACCGATAACCTACTTACTCATTTAAGTTTAATGTCCATTATATTTTTTTTGTCTTTTGATCTCCTCTAACATAAAATTAATTATATTTACATATACCAATCATGAAAACTTTTGTTTTTCTTGTTTACTCCTAATTATTATTCAATATTAGTTCTGTCATTTATTAAGACTAGCAATGCACCACGTGCTTTGCACGTGAATAATTTTTCTTAAAAAAAATTAATAAATAAATATTTGGTATATAGGTACTTGAATTAAATATTATCTCAAATTTACCAAATTTATTTTTTCATCTCTCATGCTCCACTATAAATTTTTTGAAAATTTTGTATATTTTCAAGAGTTATTGTTCTAACTTAAAAAAAATAATAATAAAAAAAAAGAAAATAAATAATTAAAGTTCTATTTTGTTTCTATAATTTTGTAATTGAAATTGATTTTTTAGTGATGTTTGAAAATTAAATTTTTTAAAATTAATTTGATTAAGATTCCACTTATAAATCATTGAATAAAATAAAAATAATTATCAATATACCAATCGTATTGGAACTTACTGTATTTAGGATTAGTTAGGTCAATTGAGATAAAATTTAATATACAACGTCATAATATATATTATAAAGCATATTAAAATTTTAAAAAAATTCAAGTTTTCACATAAAATGTTAATACAGTTTAAAAAATTTACTGCGACTAAAAAACCATGTAAAACTATATATACATTATTTTTTATTTTAAAAATAAATTGGTTAAACATTTTGATGAAAAATAAAATATACATATGTAGTCATAATATTATTTTTATAAGTGAGATGAGTATTATTATATTGATGGAGTTTTTGAAGATTTTTTTGAAAATTTGGTTAAAATATAAAATAATGCATATATTTTTTAAGAATAATATAATCAATCAAAAAGTTTTATAAAAATTGACATTTATAAATGGAGAATAGATAATTAGAAAATTAATTTGATTAAAATTCTACTTATAAATCATTGAATAAAATAAAAATAATTATCAATATACCAATCATATTACAATCTTACTGTATTTAGGATTATCTAGGTTAATTGGAATCAAATTTAATATACAATGCTATAATATATATTATAAAACATATTAAATTTTTTTAAAAAAAAAAATCGAGTTTTCTCATAAAATCTTAACAAAGTCTGAAAAGTTTACTGCGACTAAAAAATCATGTAAAATTATTATACATTATTTTTTATCTTAAAAATGAAAAGGTTAAACATTTTGATGAAAAATAAAATATAAATATGTAGTCATAATATTATCTTTATAAATAAGGTGAGTAATATTATATGACGGAATTTTTGAAGGCTTTTTTTAATATTTGTTAAAACTTATAATGACGCATATATTTTTTAAGAGTAATATAATCAATTAAAAAGTTTCATAAAAATTGACATTTATATATAGGGAATATATAACTAAAAGTGATCTTAGATGTAATTTAGAGATTTAAATGCATAAGGATATGATAGTAATTTAGATATTAAGTGTGGAATGATAGAATGACCTTTTTAATTATTTATGAGGGTAAAATAGTGAATTAAAAGTTTTTCATGTTAAGGTACTTAAAAGTGATTTTAGATGTAATTTAGAGATTTAAATGCACAAGGATATGATGGTAATTTAGATATTAAGTGTGGAATGATAGAATGACCTTTTTAATTCTTTATAAGGGTAAAATAGTGAATCAAAATATTTTCATGTTAAGGTACTTTTATTAGTAGTATAAATAACTACTGTATTTAGTCTGCACTACATATACCCATTAACCATTTCAAGTTTTTCATATTCTTGTACTTTTACAAATAGCTGATAGGTAAAGCCAAAAATTCACATTCTGAACTAACATCTAAACTGTCCAAATTCTAATAATAAATATTTGTCTAATGCTCTATGAGCAAATTCTGCTCCCTTTTTTGACGATTGTCAGTCTTTGATTTGTCAAACAGCTGAAGTCATAGACCTCTTTCTTTTCTCGTTATCATGTATACAAATCATTCTTAAGCTCTATAACATATTTGATTTGTTTCATCGGCCAGTCTATCGGTCAGTTTTCTCTGAATAGAAGCTCTTATTGTGATGACATGTGTTGTATTTAAATCTTGAAAAGTAAAGTTTTTAGAGGCGTTATTTGTTTTTTTCCTAAGAAAACGGTTTTTAAAAGATGTTTTAAATATATATGTTTTGGTATTTTCTATACAACAATATATATTTGTAATAGAAAGCCAAATGAAAAACTATGAAAATCTTGTTGGGCAATCAACAGAAAATGAAGAATCCCTCAAGTTTTTACTATTTTAGAAATTTTAATAAACAACCTTGGAAGGATCCAACATTTAAGTTCCTATTTCTAATTTTTTGACTGTATATATATCATTAATTATTTCATTTATTGGTATAATTTTTGCATTCCTTCTTACATGTAACGTGGATCATTTTGGAAGTTTGTTATGTGCAAATTGCTTGTAGCATCTTAGACTAAAGATTTCATTATGCAATCAATTTTTGTAGGTACTAGTGTTGTGGTTGATATTATTTCATAATATTTACAACACTAACATGTAATATTTAATATTCAAAATGATCCACGTGCAACACACGCAGTCATCGACTAGTAGTTTTAAAGAAGCATATGCATTATCAAAATTATTTAAGAAAACATAATTTTCTTACAGATTTTTGGTCGGATTTCTTACAATCTTATTATAGTTTTAAAGAAGCATATGCATTATCAAAATTATTTAAGAAAACATAATTTTGTCTCATTTCATTGTTACCTTAAAACTTCATTATTGTAGATAATTAGTTATTGAATTATTAATATACTAGTTATTGTCTGTGCCTGAAGGCACAGAATAATAAAAAAAAGTCAATAATAAATATATTTATATTCACATCTAAAATCAAATCACAAATATAGAGGAGATAGAGAAAGAAAAAAAATATTTAAGCATCGGTTATAGTGAGATTGAGCGATGGTAGTGGTGGTGGGTGGTAGTGGCGGTGGTGGGGTGGCGATGTTGGTGATGGTGGTAGTGGTGATGGTCGTGAGGGGTGGTGGTGAGGCGATAGGGGTAGTGATAGTAGAGGTGATGGTTGGACAGTGGCGGTGGTGAGGTGGAGGTGACGGTTGTGGTGGTGATGGGGGGTAGTGGGGATGGTGGTGGTAGGGGTGGTGGTGGTGGTGGGGTGGCGACAATAGTAATGACGACGGTGGTGATAGTAAGGGGCAGTGGTGGTAGTAGTGGTTGTTGTGGCAAAGGTGGTGGCAACGGATATGGTAGGACAATGGCGGCGGTGGTAGGGTGGTGGTGGGGTGGAGGTGATAGTGGTAGTGGAGGTGATAGTGGTGGTGGTGGATGTAATGGGGATGGTGGTGGTCAGGGCGGTGGTGGTGGTGGGTTGGTAACGGTGGTGATGGTAAGGGGTGGTGTGGTGACGACCATGATGGTGGTGGTAAGGGGCGGGGGGGTAGTGGTAGTGGTGGTGGGGGATGTGACATTGGCGGTGGTGGTGGGGTGGCGACAGTGGAGGTGGTAGTGGTAGTGGTGATGATGGTGGAGGGGGGTAGTTTGGTGGTGGGGTGGGTGTGGGGTGGTGGTAATGGTAATGGTGGTAGGGGGTGGTGGTGGGGCGATGAGGGTGATGGTGGTAGTGGTTGTGGTGGAATGGTTCTAAACACTACTTTTTTTTTTTAAAGTATTTATGAGAAATTATACGTATTAAAAGCACTTTTAAAAAATCACCCCCAAACACACCCTTAGGGGCCTATTTTCCCTATTAAATTTAGAGTGTTAATATTAACCGTCGGATTAATTTTAAAGTAAAATTGAAAGAGATCTCAACCGCGAATAGCAAAAGTCATTTTGTTTATCTTTTGAAATTTGAATTGTATTGTACTTTAGTATATAGACTAGTTATTCCCCGTACCTGAAGGCACGGAATAATAAAAAAAAATGGTCAACATATTTGTATTCACACTCAAAATCAAATCACAAATATAGAGGAGAGATAAATAAATTTAAACACCGATTATAGTAGGGGTGATCAGTGGTAATGGGGGTGAGCGACAGTGGTGATGGTTGTGGTGGGTAAGACGACGACTGTGGTGGTGGTAGCAGCTGTGGGTGGCAACGGTGATGTTGGTGGTGAGTTTTGAGTGACAATGATGGTAGTGACAGTCGTGGGTGACAACGATGGGGGTGATGGGTTGCAGTGGTGGTAGTGATTATGGTGGTGGTGGGGCAATGGAAGTAGTGATGGTGGTGGTAAGGTGGTAGCAGCGGCGGTGGTGGTGGAGGTGGGTATGGTAGGGTGGCGATAGTGATGGTGGCAGTGGAGGTGGCGGCGGTGGTGATAGTAGTGGTGGTGGTGGTGATGGGGTGGAGCGGTGGAAGTGGTGGTGGTAGAGGTAGTGATGAGGCAGTTCCAAACACTATTTTTTTTTTAAAAGTATTTATGAGAAATAATTCCTAGAAGTACTTTTAAAAAATCACTCCAAACACACCCTTAGAGACTTATTTTTTCTATTAAATTTGAGGTGTTAATATTATCCGTTAGATTAGCTTTAAAGTAAAATTTAAAGCGATTTCAACCGCGAATAATAAAAATCATTTTGTTTATTTTTGAGATTTGAATTGCATTATACTTTATTATATAGATTATAGATATTATGACAAAAAAAACCTTTTTGATACTAATATGTCGAACTAATGATGTTGTTTCGTTGTAAACGTTGATTCGTTCTTCCGAGTTCTGAAAGTTGCAACTGTGAGAGTGAGTGAGGGAGAGAGAGAGAGAGAGAGAGATATATATATGGCAATGCAGGTGAGCTCCTTCATCATCCCTTCGTTTAAGCACATGATTATCTAGGTAGACAATCATAAGAGTTAATCGAAATCAATTTGAGTGATTGTTTTCACTAATTTAACGTTCTTTGATTAAATTTAACTTTGTATTCGGATATCGCATTCACAAATTTGCAAATCTTCCTCCTCGTCGGAACCATGCGAGTTCGTGATAATCGGATTATGTAAATCTGCATCTTCGGATTTTTAACAATGGCGGGTTGCAAATTTAATTTTGCAATGCGTAATATTAGTTTAGTTGTTGGTGATATACACCAAGCGAAGAGCTGGAGTGACTTCGTTCGCACAATACATGACAAAAAGTGAGATTTGTCATACAAGAACGTAGCAATTCATCACTTATTTGGTGTTTTTCATAGGTTTGTCTTGTATTATTCGGTGGTTTTGTAGCCTTCAATTGGACATCTTGGAACTCAACCCCGTAATATCACCCCAATTTTTTTGAATTTTTGCGAGTTAATTTCAACCCTCACCCCCCATTTTTGAATTTTTGCGAGTTAATTTCAACCCTCTGTTAGTGCTATTTTGTTTTTTTTTGTTGGATGGTCAGGAATGTTCGGACTAATTTATGAGTCAAAAACAAACTATCCACGACGGAATTAGGTATTCACCAGAGGGATTGTCAAGATTCAAATTTAAGATGGACTTTACAACTCCTCTATCCGTATGATTTTTTTACTATTCAAGGGGCTATTATATATATCTGAACTGCCTAGAAATTTTTTGTTTTTGCCAAAGAAAGTTGTGCACGGATCGCCCTGATCAGGACTGTGGTAGTGTTTTGCTTCTCTCATGGAGACACAAGCTTCTATTGGAAGGAAAAAGATTGTTGGTGTCTTATACAAGGGAAACGAGTATGCTGCAATGAACCCCAATTTCGTGGGTTGTGTGGAGAATGCCTTAGGCATACGCAAGTGGTTGGAATCGCTTGGCCACCAATACATAGTCACTGACGACAAAGACAGACCAAATTGTGGTAAGTACATAGACAACCCGAAAGTTTAGATTGTATAATTTAGACATACTTCAACCAATTATAGTTAAGATTGTCTATTGAGCCTGTCCAAGTTGAAATGGGGAATGATGGTTTCACAAACATTTAATTACGTACATTTTCTCCCATACCCACTATGTTTGATTCACAAATAAACACGTGGTGGATTCAGGATTTTATCGCTCCGGGTGTTGTTGATCTGGAATTTGCTAGTAGTAGTGTCTCAGGATGTTTTATTATAGTCAGTGTCTGTATTAAAACAATCATAATGTCCATTGTTGAAGCTGAGATTAGTCGAAGATATTACCAATTTTCTAATTTTGTGATTCCTCATTTGTAGAACTTGAGAAACATATCCTGGATCTCCATGTCTTGATAACGACCCCTTTTCATCTTGCCTATGTCACGGCTGAACGGATCAAAAGAGCGAAAAATATGGAATTGTTGCTCACAGCAGGAGTAGGCTCAGATCATATTGATCTAAAGGCTGCGGCTGCTGCTGGAATAATAGTCGCAGAGGTCATTGGAAGTAACGTAGTTTTAGTTGTAGAAGACGAACTCATGAGGATCCTCATTCTTGTTCGAAATTTCTTGTCTGGGTACCATCAGATTATCAATGGGGAATGGAATATTGGAGCTATTGCTTACAGAGCTTATGATCTTGAAGGCAAGACAGTTGGAACTGTTGGAGCTGGGCGAATTGGCAAGCTTTTACTCCAAAGGTTGAAGCCTATCAATTGTAATCTGCTTTACCATGATCGTGTCATGATGGACTCTGAATTAGAGAATCAAACAGGGGCTAAGTTTGAGGAGGATCTTGATGCAATTCTTCCCAAATGTGACATAATTGCCATCAACATGCCTCTTACAGAAAAAACAAAGTAAGAACTACTTGGATATCGTTGTAGGGGCTTCATATCTGTCATACTGTTTGAATTTATCTTGAAAAATTATGATCTTTGTTGTCGTTGTTTTATGCTTTAGTCAATATGTTACTGTTGAAGATATGAGATCTCATGAATCGTATTTGATCCCGTAATTCACGGGATCTTACCATATCTTCAACAGTTACTATTGCAAGCCACCTTATCAGAATTGTTATTTTTTTTATCCAAAGGGATGTTTGATAGAGATAGGATTACTAAGTGTAAGAAAGGGATATTAATTGTTAACAATGCAAGATCAGCCATCATGGATACACAGGCAGTTGTTGATGCTTGTTCCAGTGGACAAATAGCAGGTAGCTTTGAACATTTGAAATTCATGTATTTGAATTTTAGATAAAAGATCAGCTTGTAGACAATTTGTCAGGTGACATAAAACAATAATACTTTGTTTTTTGTTTGGGTAATTGGTTTTTGTAGGCCACCTAAACTAGTTTTTGGTCCCTTTTTCTGGAATCTCAAAAGCAACAAAACTAAGTATCTTTTGAAAAACAAAAAGAGGAACTCTATTGAGTTAAGCTATTCAAGGACAAATGGTCCAAAAGAATGGTTTTGTTCATTCTCCAACTTTTAAAACCATTGCTCTTGTTGACACCCTGAACTTAGGTTATGGTGGGGATGTTTGGGATCCACAACCAGTTCCAAATGATCATCCATGGCAGTACATGCCAAACCACGCTATGACACCTCATGTTTCCGGCACTATCATTGATGCACAGGTATTGAATCACTTAGAATTCTCCATTTTCTTTCATTTTTTTTTCTTCTTCTTCCTTCGTTCCAATTCCTTACTGCATCTCTTACAATTGAAAATGGTCTAGTTGCGGTATGCAGCTGGAGTTAATGACATGCTGGAAAGGTACATCAAGGGAGAAGAATTTCCTAGAGAAAATTACATTGTCAATGAAGGGAAACTAGCAGACCAATATCTTTGAATCTGTGGTGCTGCTAGCTGAGTTCAGTAAAAGTAAATAGCATTTAGCCTTATGCCTATAGAAATAGTAGTGTTTCTAGTTTTCATATCTTTTCTGAAGTAGTTGTAATGCCTAAGGATGAACTTATGTTGGTAACTTGGTTGGTTGTAACGTCGTTACAACTTTATGACACATGTATGTATATAAGTTTAGTATGGTATGGTTTAGTGTGGTTGGTATATAAGTTTAGTATGGTTAGTAACTAGGATTAACAATTTGTCTTTTTCCTCCTTAGTAACTCCCTAGAGGCTGAAGAGCCTTGACCATCATTTTTTTTGGGAGAGCTTGATAGCTCTTAGAGGCCGTGGAGCATTCTACGTGGTTTTGGTAAATTATTTTGTAGTGTTTGATATGAAACGCTGATGACATAAGGCAGTCCACGTTTCATTAACGATAGTTTTCAGTGTTTTTCTTAGGTGCCGGCAAACAACAATTTTCTTGTAGTGACAGAAAGATAATTTCTGCAAAAAAAGTGCATTAAAAATCAAATGAAAAAAGTAAATCCAGGTGGATCTCAACAGTTACCATAGCTGTATTAAACAAAAACACTTTGATTTCTTGGGTGTCTTTTTGCATGCAACTCATCAATGAGCTTAATGGTGTAATTTGTGTAGTTGGGTGGTTGAGTTCGAGGCTTAAAGAGAGGGAAATGAAATTGGAGATTTGTAAGGAATGTTAATGGAGTACACTGGAATATCCAGTGAGAGCTACTAGAATTTTGATGGCAATCAGTCAAACACAAACAATAACAGGGGATGGAAACTGACAGACAGAGGATTTATAGTGGTTCACCAACTTAGAAGTTTGGCTAATTCACTCTAATAAAGTCTCTTATTCTTGGGGAGTTTTTCTATTGCTTGAGGAAGACGACAATGCTCTTGAGAGTTGATTTTCATATATTAGATCATTTACAATGTGAGGGGTTGATCCCTATTTACAGTGAGTAGGTGCATAGCCCTTGCATAAAAAATGTGACTCCCTTAGAGTCGTTGTGATCCATGTGATGAAATATTTGGTTGTTGGAGGCTACATTCTCTGAGCATGACGTAGCCTTTTAGAAGGTGCAACCTGTCGCTGTCGCAGTATGCACGAGGCCCATGTTGGTGCTAACTCCCAACCTGCGTTTCCCGAACTGGGGTTACGAACTGGGCAAAAATTAGGAGCTCAACTTGTTCATCTCGAACTGGAACTTAAATTCTGACGTCATCATGTGGGTCCCTATTAAGGGCATATCTCCGAGTTGTTTCTAGTCCGAGTTTAACTTTGGATAATTTTTGGTATCATCAAAGATAATTTATCGTATTCCACGACAACCCACCTTCTTCTACAGCTTTAATGGCCGCCTCACTTATTTCCTTCACCTCTTTCCCCATCTCTACCTCCATTAATTCTCTCACCATCTTCTCCAAACCCTCCCACTTCACAAACCCTTTCACAAATTCATTGGATATCTCTACCCTTAGACCAATCTTGATCCCCTCCACCACCATCCGAGCATTGAGTGGTTACTCCTTCATCATCTGAACCTTTGCACATATGTTCTCTATCACTGGTTTGATGCCCAAGAACCACCCTCTGATCAACCCAATCTCTCACTAGAATTCCTCTTTTTTTTTTTGCTCTCTCTCTCTCTCTCTTCAGACCCATCATCAAGTTCCGATTCATTTCTTCTCACAACACAACCCACAAAAAATTAACTTACGATTTTTCCTATCCGATTTTGATCTCTCGGAAATGGTCAGTTGAAATTTATGCATGAGAATGAGACCCAAATAATACGTAAAGAACTGATTTTCCATCAGCTACCTTTTGGTCTAGCCATTGCATTTGCATGTATGGTGGTTTCTGATAGTTTTAGGATTCAAATTCAAATTTAATACTTGGTGGCTCAGCCAGACAAAAAGATCCAAGTCCAACACGCCATGTTTTGGATTCACAGTGGCAATTCTAGTAATCAAAGTATCGCGGCTCAATCTCATAGAAGTTGTTCATGACAAGGCCATAGCTTTTCAAGTTGTTATGAGTGACTCTTGATGGTGTGTGTGTAGCACGGTTGGGGATTTAAAGATCACTGGATGACTCAGTTTGAGCTCTTGAGATTTGAACAAAAGGAAAATGGTTAACACAGAGAATTTATAGTAGTTCACCAGCTCAGGAGTTTGCCTAATCCACTAGCAAGGGAGTCTCTTGCTCTTGGAATTTATATTCATAAGAGGATAAATTACATAGAGTATTTGTAAAACCATAGTAAATTTGAACTTTTTCCGAAAAATGGCAAAATAGTAATTTGTCACTATAATGCGGATTTAAAACACGTAATTATCTAGAGCTCGGATGATACAACGGACTTCACCGTTGGATTCGTATCACGAAATCTAATTGCCCTGTCAATTTTCGTCGAATTCTGAGATAGTCGGATTTTACACGCTTTACGAGACAACTAGGTGTCGGGTGACCTCACGAACGTCTCCACAAATAAAATTTATAAAATTTCCTTAAAATTGAAGGAAAGTTCAAATAAAAATAATTTGAACTTAAACCGGGACGAAATTAATTGTTTCGGGGCGAAAATGGACCCGAAAGTAGGAAACGTGTGGCGCGATGTGGACCGCGCAATTAAAGGGTATAAATAGGGGAGAATATCTAATTTCTCTCCATTGTTTCTGCTGGGTTCACGTGAAAGAGGAGAAGAGAGGGAAGAGAGGAGAAAAATGAGAAATCCAAGACTTCTCCCTTCGATTCACGGAGTTCCATCACTCGGATCGACTCGGACCAAGAGTTAAAGTCGATCAACTCGACGAGGGCTACACAACCACACCAAGAACAAGAGATTTCACCGAAGATCTAAGAAGAGGCTTTGGAAAAATCAAGAGTTTTGGGGCTTGAGAGGTGTTCTTGAGATTCTCAACACTTCATCTCACGCTCCAAGAGGTAGGGTTCCCTCCTACTCTGGTTTATTCCTAACTTATGATGTCCCTAGGAAATGGTTAGGTTATGGAACTTGTCATTTGTTATGGGAATGGGGAAATGGGTATAGATATGGCTTATTTCAAGTTCTATCTTGAATTTGATGTGTGGACATTCCTTGTGAAATCTCTTGGAATTTGGTATTACATGGGTATGCTATGTGTTTATATGTATACTTTTGTGGATGAAATGAGTTTTTGGACATGAATTGTATGATAACATGTTTGTTATTGTTGTTTATATATGTCATGTGATATATTGACGGTATGATGAATTTTTGTGATTATATGCATATGATATAAATTGTCATGATACATGTTGATGAGTGGAAGTTGCTCATTTATTATGCATTGTAATTTGGGCATAAGATTGATATCACATTCATGAGCATGAGTCATGAGTGTGCGTGTGCGTGTGTGCATGGTTGATCAAACACCATACTTGGTGATTTGGTATGTGGTCTCGGAAAGGTTGGATCGAAAATCTCCTTGAGTCGCATGGAAAACTTGTGTCGAGTAGAGCAAGAAGGGCTAGATTCTCCCTCGGGTGCAAGACCCGGCTACATGGTTCATACACTTACCGGCGGTGAAATTCCAGAAAAGTGTAACGGTGTACGGAACCGGCGGTGAGACTCCGAGAATCCGATACCCAACAAAGACACATGGTTTTGTTTTATAAAATACTCATTCAATGAGTGTCATCCAACAATGATTTGATTTGTTAACAAATGAGTTTTAATTAAAACAATCGTTGGATGGATTTTTGTCAAAAGACGATTTTACTTCACAAGTGCATTGCATTGTGTTGTGGGAGTCGGTGAGGACTCGGGTTAAAGTGGCATGAGTGAGTTCATCTCATTTCATAGCATGACATGAAGATTCCTCTCATGGGATTACATATTCTTGTTTGGAATGTATGTTGGTTGTGAAATTGCATGTGCATCTAGGTTGGGGAATAGCCTCTGTAGGAGATACTCTATTAAGCATTGCTCACCCTATACGAGAAAACATTTCAGGTGCGAGATACACACCGGTGGATGACACAAACTTGGGACCCCAAGGATGAAGAGAGGCCGGGATGTGGCCTTACCTTGAGTTTTTGTAATATAATTATGAAAACTGAGTTTTTGATATGTAAATATATGCAAAAGATTGTAATATAACTTATACGTATCATGTTTTATGTGAGAAACTTCATTAAACATGTGTTGGATGTTTGTGGAAGGGTTTGAAATGGATTGGAAATGAAAAACAGGTGAAACAGGCAAATCTGGGCAGGGCGTACCGGTACAGCGTACCGGTACAACTTGGTCCAGTAGGCACAGCGTACCGGTACGGCATACCGGTACAGCGTGGTCCAGTAGGCAAACCGTACCGGTACCCCGTACCGGTACACTTTCCAAAAATCAGAAATTTTAAAACTGTTTTGCCAAACTTTTGGGCTATGTATTTCCTTCTTTCAGATGTTATAAATGGACAATAATAGAGTACTAATGATAGTATATTGGACCTCGGATGGGTCAATCAATCAAAAACATATAAACTTGGTATTTTTAAAATTCCGGTAAAGGGGATGTGGTGCCGCGGTGTCGGATTAACCGGCATCCACGGGTATTTTTGCCGGTTGATGGGTGATCAACGGACTTATAAACGGACACCCGAATTTTGGGGCGTCACAGTATCTGTTTAGGCTACAATTGCTTATGTTCTGTTGTGAGGGGATATGCCTTGTATTTATAGTCTTCAGAGGCTTTGCATGATTCTGGACGTGATCCTAGCCTTCTTTTTGTAACGGTCGCGCTTGTTATGAGATTGCTAAGGATATTGTTGAGAAGGTTACAACTTCTTTGCCCAAATGCAAGACCGTTACATTATGGTTGGTGCTTACGTGGAAGCCAGTTGTACTATACTTGTGGAGGTGCAATTGATGGAGAAGAGGTGCTGACCTCAAGCTCCCTAGTCATCAAGGGTGAACTGAGTGCCTGGGTTGGGGAGGTCTGAGCTGATCACCCTAGCTCAACCTTAGACATATTTTGGGAATCATCAACTCTAATACAATCTCGAAATAAGGGAGGACCCTTTGGTTTACGGTGTGTGAATGGTGGTTCGAAGTCATTTCTTGTGACCTTGATCCATGTATTAAGCAAAATTTGTTTCAAATTGGCATCTTTAAATTTGGATAGTGACAACAAAATTCACTATCTTTGTTATTGTTACTATAATTGTATTGTAATCGTGTGGTTGTCTAGTTCACATTACTGTCTACTTTTGTAACCGTGACTAACACACGTGACAGTCCACCTCATTTTCTCATAAGCCACATACATTTGATTAAATTAAGGGTTAATAATATTTTTGATCCCTAAAGTATGTATTTTTTGTCAATTTAATCATCAATATATCAATTTTGTCAATTTAATCCCTAAAATATTCAATTCGTGTCATTTTGGTTCTCACATAAACGAACCGTTAAATTTTTAACAGAATGATCACGTATTGGGCACGTGATACTGTTTAAAAAAATGACACGTGACCACTTCTGTCAAAAGACTTAACGGTTCGTCTATGCGGAGACCAAAATGACACGAATTAAATATTTTAAGGACTAAATTGATAAAATTGATACACTGAGAACTAAACTGACAAAAAATATTTGAGTAATATTTTAACCTTAATTAAGGATGTGATCAAACTTAAATCTCTTGTCAGACTTACCACATCAAATTGGTGTGTGATTGTAATCAATTGAACTTGAAATCTTTATCAGCAAACTTGAATAAGTCATTTCAATCTTCAAGATCCCTTGATTTAGCGTTAAACTGACCTGACTCACCTGACTTATAAAAATTTGTCAATTACAAATATAGTCCTCATAGTTTTTAAATTCAAATTTGATTTAATTTTTTTTATCCAAATTTAATCTCATTATTCAATACATTTCCTATTTATTTTTCAAATCCAAATAGATTAATTTTAACAAATCTACATTTAGATATCAATTTAATCTTATTAAATTACCATTCAATACTAATATGCACATATATAATTTTAAAATTACGCTAATTATCTAGTTTGAATTCGTAAAAAAATAAATTTTACATACATAGATCATCGACTAAACATAATAATCAATATCAGATAATCAAATTCAAATTGGATTCCAATTGAAATGCCATCCATTACTCACTAAGTTTAGTATATCACAATAGTGAGGTGCCTATATCATGAGCAATCCGCCATGCCAACGTGCTTTGTGCTCTCGAGAAAATATTCATTGCAATATTTTAGGAGACAAGGTAAAAAAGTCATAATTAAGGGGGTCAATGTGTAATTTACCCCATAAACATCACGCCTACTGATGTTGAAGAGTGTAGGGTTCAGATGCGTTGAGAAAATGTTGAAGATCAACGGCCATAAATGGAGAAGCTTTCGTTTATAAATCGATTTAGACGGTCGCCTCCAAAACACAACTCACAAACGCAGTAGAAAAAGCAGATCCATTTCTGAAACTCGTCAATTCTCTCTCTTCCACTCCCAAGTTCAACTTCGGATTAGGTAACAAATCGAATCTCAGGTTCTATTTATTTATTATAATCGCAACATTGGTGTAATTATCTTCTGTCATTATATTTTACTTCATTCTGAAGATTAGGGTTTTTGCGTCATTGTTGTCTTCGATTCTGCAAATTTCTTCCGTTCATTGTACGAAGATTTATTTGGGTTTTGGACTGATATGGATGTCGATCGTCTAATTCAATGTTTGAATCGGATGTATTTTTTATTCGTGATCTGAGTTTTTTTTCTTTGCTTCAATTTATTCTTCATGTTACCATCTTCATATCACTCGTACCATCTTTGGGGTCTGCTATGCTAGTTGCCGTTGCTGTTGCAAAAGCATATTTGTCGAATAAGCAAGCAAATTAGTTCATAAAATTCTATTGTGACCATATTTTCCATAACCATTTAAGATGAATTCTTTGGTTTCTGTTGACTGTGCCCAGATGCGTTGTTATGTTATCAAAATTTAAATTCTGTGAATTCAAAGTGTCTTTTTTTGTTTTTGAAGTTTGTTGTTTCGCAAAAATGACTAGTTTTCGTTTTTGTTGTTGTTGTTGTTGTGAACCCTTTCATCGATTTTTTATTCATAGAGAAGAAATAATATGGTCTGTTTATTTTGATGGTTTTGAGTTTGGTAATAGATGGCTGAAACAAAATCAACAATGAGGAAACCAGTTTTCACCAAGATTGATCAACTAAGGCCCGGCACCAATGGACACAATATAGTAGTGAAGGTTGTCACTTCAGATATGGTATTGCAGAAGGGCCGCCCAGATGGCCCTCAAGTGCGTCAAATGAAGATCGCTGAATGTGTGGTTGGAGATGACAGTGGGACTATTGTATTTACTGCACGGAATAACCAAGGTATTCTTTTTTGGTTGGGGGGGGGGATATGATTCCCGGTTGAGGTAGTGATGGTTTCACAAATTGATTTTTGGTTACTTCATTCTCTGTTGGGAATAATTAGTAGCATTATGGTCTTTGTGTGCTGTCTATTGTTCTCCACCCACTGTGTGCAATCTTTATGTTTTGATTTTTGATGCTTGATGTGATAAGATGGATATAAGAGGATCGAAATTTGAGACTTGAGAGAGTCGAGACCTTTTTTGAGCACTGTTAGAAATTAAAAGGAATTGATTTGTTGTCTGTCCTTGGCTTTTTTCCCCTATATTATTCTATTCTTTGTCTGAGCTTTTGTTTTTTATGGTATTCTTTCCCTTTTTCTCGTTTATTTCTGCTTTTTTTGTGGGGTGGGGAACTAAGGCTTTGTAGATCTTAAATGTGCTAATGGTGTTGTGTTTGCTACTTTATGTAAGACCAATACCATATCAGCAACACATTGCAAAGGAACCCAATTGTAACATGGTTTCATGTATCTTTTGCCTCCACTTAAGGCATATTTTTCCCACTCACTATCAGACCATGCCAATTAGTGAAATCTTCTTTTAAGTTGGGCTCCGCATCATGATATTCATCTATATGTTCCATTTTTTCTGGTTTTGCCACATACCCATTGGCCATTGATAATGGAGGCCATATGAGGCTGGTGGGGCCAAGAGATTTCACCGGAGTGGAACTTATATTATATTGATTAATGTTTCTGAATATGCCGTAGAACATGGAGTTTATTTATTTCATAAAGTTGACATTTATTTTGCTATATATTCTAGAAGATACATTTCATGTGTTAGTAGTTGACTACCCACTAGAAATTCCACTTCTGCCTTTCCACCCATCACAACGAATGATATGCTTCTGCATCGTGCAGAATTCATATTTTAATAGCGCATTGGATTTATATCCATTGTTTCAGTATGTTGTGTCATGCACTTAGTTGGGTTTTATACACACTAGAAATTCCATTTCATCCATTGTTTGCTAGCAACTTAGTTGGGTTTTGGAAACAATATCTGTAGAGGGCTTGAAGTAGTGAAGACAAAGCTTTGTTGAATGTAGTGGAAATAAATTGAGTATACTTATCTTTGTAATGAATATCAGTCTGCTATTGCTGCCAACCACAAGATTGTTGTAGGAATACAGCCTCGACCTCTAGGTATCAGTTGGTATAGTGCAACCATACATGTGTAGACTGATCATGGGTTGTTTGGTCCCGTTGAAAAAATATTAAGTTCTATTGAAATTTTATGAGGATGAGCCCTACTTTTTAGACACAATTTCATAGAAGTCCTAATTTTATTATCATTATTTTATTGCTCTTTTTATGTGACCAAAATGCCATTGAAAAATTCAACAATTTTGTTTTCCTCACGTGTTACGAGTCTTATATTTTGGCTGAAGGTCAGTTGAATTGAGCCTTGTTTGTGTTTGTCACTATCATGTGCAGTGGACTTGATGGAGCCTGGTACTACAGTAATTCTGCGCAATGCAAAAATAGACATGTTTAAGGGGTCAATGAGGCTTGCAGTGGACAAGTGGGGTCGTGTTGAAGTTACTGAACCAGCAAGCTTTACTGTTAAAGAAGATAATAACCTGTCACTGGTTGAGTATGAACTGGTCAATGTCGTGGAGGAGTGACTCCTGGAAGGTTGTCAACTCCGCTATTCTGGGGCCAAAGCATTTGAATCAGGCAACATGTGGATTTTGTGGTTTTTGAGATTGGAAAAAGTGTTAATTATGTTGTTTTCCAGGTCATCTTGTTCGCATGATGCACAGGAAAATTCCCGTTTAGGAAGAAAGAATATTGGAGTTATTACAGCGAGAGGAAGTATGATTGCACCTTGCTTGCTATCAAAGAAGCTGCTGGAAAAAAGTAGGATCCAAGCACTACTGGTGAACACAATCAGATGTGAAAAAGGAACTTGCTATGGTTGTTTATTTTCGTTAAGATGTTAAGACTCTTGTTATGGTATATTAAATAAAATGAATATTATGCAAATACTGTTCACTGTTTTTAGGTAAGTTTTCGCTTCTGAGATCTGGCTTCATGCTAAGTGGATACAGATTGAGAAAGATGCTGCAAAAATGCATCTGGGTGCCATTCTGGCACTTGTAGGTGGATGTTTGTGAAATGTACTTCGACAATGGTTACGAAAAATCAGGTTCTTGATTCAACTTCGGCTTCAACCTGTTTGTTGTTGAATTATAGGGATTTATGGTCTTCTTCTTGCAGAACTTGAATCCAAACTCTGTTAGTTGTCTGTGTCCACCATATCTGTTCTTTGGCTAGTCTAAGTGGTGATTGGTGAAGTTTCCAAGTACTTGTATCAAACATTTGGGTTAATCTTGCGTTCACAACTTTAAGTAAGGCGTAGTTTAAGTGGTAAGAGAGACGACTTATAAATTCAGGTGTGTTGAGTTCAAATTCTAACAATCCATCAGATCAAGAGAATTTTATACTTCATGAATATCTTAATCTTGATGTGGATGTCTTGTTTTTGACTGAATCGAAAAAAGATTTAGTCAAGGTGCGTGTAAGCTGATTCGAACATCTTTGACGATGAACTAAAAAAAAATAAAAAAAATCTTGCCTTCACCTTGGTGGAACAAAAGTTGGATATAGGAAAATGAGAAGAGTCTATAGCTACACGTATCAAATTTTTGGGCTCAAGTCTCTCATTCATCATAGTGGAAACCTTTGCTTCCATAGCCCGAAATACCAGTTACTTGGATTGCTAACGTTTGATTGTGAATAAGCCAAATAATTATAGACATAATTCACAAAATCGACACAATGGGTGAACTGTGAATGTAACTAAACACAGATTCAATATCCGACATAACACAACCATGACTATGAAAGTATAAATTGATTGATTATGCATCTAATAAATTTTAACACGATATAACTTATGCGATTTAAAATTATAACACGACACCATCAATTCATTGCCCTAGCTGTGCGCCATATGCATCGAGATGTAGAAATGTTTTATAATCCAACATTGAACTAGAAGGATGAAGGAATGCGATGAAAAATTATCGGTAGGTGTACTTTGAAGAACTTATTTGACTTTAAGATTAAATACATAGCTCATACTTTTCGGTTATGTTATGTCCGGTGGTACTAAACATCGGCCTAGCCCAGTAGCTAGTAGACAGGATCACTATTAGACAGGCCCATTGGTGTGTAGTTGCTGCCTTTTTCCAATCATCTGTCGTCACCATCATAAACTAGGGTTTAAGCTATCTGGCTTGTGAGAGGTTTTGGTCACAGAAGAAAATGGCATCCAATTCTGCAAGAAATTTTCTTCAAAGATCCACAACATCGGCCAAATCATTTCTCTTTGACTGCCGAAAAACCCAATCTCCACTTTCCTTTGTTTCGTCTCGATCCCAGCTTGGTGGGCTCCCACCCACGAACCCCACTCCTTCTTCTCGCCTTTGTCGGTCCCACCATTCCTTCTTCTCATCCAGGTCTGTCGATACGTATATGCATATATATACGCAAATTTTTATGGGTTTGTTTCGAAAGTTTTTGTTTTGGGCATTATTGTTTATTGAGTTCTAAATGGGTTTTGCAAATGGGTGACTTGTAGGCTACCAGTGGAGTTGGTGTGTGCTCAATCTTTGATGCCTCTGCACTCTGTAACTGCTTCTGCTTTGCTCAAGTCCTTGCTTTCTTCAGAAGTTGGCCAATGGAGTTGTCTTTCTGAAGGTACTTTCCTTAAAGCTTCCCGTCTTTTTTTTTTTTTCCCTTTTAGTCTCATTTTTCCCGAAGAACTCTGAAAGTGCTTCTATATTGACTAATTTATAAACCTTGGGTTTAAAATTGTTCCATGGATTGATCATACTTTGCTTGAATATTGTTGTCGTTGTGTTATTTTGCAATCTATTTTTTTACCTTTATAATTTGATTTTGTTGGTAGACTTTCTGCTCTTTTCATCATAATTGACTTCTCCATCTCAAATTGATGGAAGTTGAAAAGGTGTTGATTTGCATTGGCTTTAATGTCGATTTTGTGTTATGTTTTTTTTGGTTTGGGTTGGGTTGGCACAAATCTAGACAAAGTGTTTAGCACAAATCTATTCATATTGCCTTGCACACTTTTATCCTTGAAAAACGAAAAGCCCTTCTTTAGCCTCTAGGTTCAGCGTTGTTTCAACATACTGAACTTGAAGCCATTGTACAATTGAAAATGCTGTTGCTAGCTGTTGTGCTTGGGTTATTGAAAATGGAAGTCCCACCTGAGCTTGCATCGTATTGATGCCATACTGGGTCAAGAAGATAGTTGTTGTGTATGAGCGGTATGTTTAAGAGGATTCAAGACATGGGATTTCTACGCCTTTCGTAACTCTGAAAAGAGATTATAAGTTTGAGCAACTGCATATAACAAATGACATCCATCAATACAAAACTGTTGGATTTGATCCTGCATTCCAAAGGAAAAAATGACTATCTATATCAGCGGACTGGAATTCTGGAACAAATTACTTGAAAAATGAATGCGCATAAGTGGTGCCCTACTGCTTTGTGGATACGGATCAGTCTCCAAATTCAGCTAGACAATTTAGAGAGTATCATGGTGACCTGCATTTTGGTTCTATTCCCTATACATGTTGGCCATTTAGTGTTTTCGCCGTTTTTCTGCGCCATTTTGTTGTATTCTTCTTCTGAGCTTATCTTCTTTTACCTGGGAAGCTACTAATCAATGGGACTTTTCCGCTATCAACTTCAGAAAATGACCATTTGAAAAGGCGACATGATTTGAGCTTTTCTCCAACCACTAATCATCTTCTTGCTTTGACGTCTTATACCTAACCATTCATATTCCCATTCGGGTGCATCTTGTGATTGTTTCATATCTGAAATGCATGTCTATAAGGACTACTACAACAGTCATGGAGATTGCACATCTAGTTTGAATCTGGATTCTTTGAGATTGTACCCAAGACGAGATTTGTTTTATTTTTATCTTTTTCTTAGTGTATGTGTTAGAACTTAGAAGCTACAAACATTCTGGCCTTGTTTTGCAGGTAGGAGGAAAAAAGGTTTGGGGGGTGGGGGTGGGGGTGGGGGTGGATAAAAATGCTACTGAAAGCTACAGTTGAGCAAGATATGAGAGCATGGGTTTGAAGTGATTTCAGATAAAAAATGTTCTTACCAGTGTGTGGAGTATTTCGTTTGAGAGAGCTCTTATGCCTTTAACAAGATTCCTGCTGAAGACCATGATTGTATTCATTAATTTCTCCACAGGAGTTGCCCCGTTGGCATTATAGCATTAATAGGGCACTGTCACACCTGTGCTCAGTTTGCTACGTGAGATGCTTCAGACCAGGGACGCGTTCATATTCTTGCTGTATTGCCTTTAGGTGCAGACTTGATGCTGCCGCTGCATATCTCATTTACCAGAGGCTGAAAATATATTAGACAAATTGAGACACAAAAATAAAGGGCAAGAATGAACATGTATCCATAGGATAAGTTGTTTAATGGTGATGTGTTGGTTTAGCATCTAAAGTTAGATGGTTGGTGGTTAGAGACACGGTTACTTTGATCGTGGATCGATTTAGTACGTGGTACGGGTACATGGTATGGTAAGGGTAGGTTTAGTTGGTATGCTATTTTTGGATCGTGGTTCGTTTTGTAACTTCTATATAAAATAATATATGCGTATACACGTAGTCAGTAAATATTTATTTTATATTTTTGATAAATATTGGCATAATATAAGTTTAAAGAATACCAAAATAAAGAAATAACAAGTTAGAGTTATGATTTGGGGTTGAGGTTTTGATATGAGATTACTTAGATCATAAATCAATTTACGGTTTGAGTTATAATTTGGGGTCGGGACTTTGAGCGATGTAAATCATGAACCTACCCCTATTTCGGGTCATGTGACCCCCGGTTTGTAGGACGCTAGGGGTATTTACGATCCCGGTATCTATGGGTTAGAGTATTGGTAGAGAATGTTTAAAGCAACATGATGAAGTTTCCTTTTGCCTTTGACAGGATTTGCAACGCCACTATAACAGGGCCTTTCAAGTTCTTTGGCATACTCAGAGATGCTGGGAAGACAACCTCTGGATGTTTCTTATTCTGTTCTTTTATCTGAGAACAATTTCTTGGAACTCCAAAAGGATCATACATTATTAGTTTTGTTAAGGCAGTGTTTGCATCATTGCATGCCCATTACATCTTGAGATAGTCCACCAGATATGTATCTTTCTTGAAGGAGAATCAGATTGAATAATTTTGTTTCGTTGTTCGTTTGATTGATCCCATTGACAGTAGTTATATTTCAGTTGTTGGTTGGTTATATTTTGTGTAGTCCAAAGTTGAGAATATTCTCTTGTAGGTAGATTGTTCATTGAGCATATTGGCATTTTCATAGGTGGATTTGTTTGTGACGATGTTCAGTCAGCTGAGTGGAAACACACCCTAGAAAGGGAACCAGTTTATTGGGGAAGAAACCCCGTGAACGACATGGTAGTGTTATGGCTATGCCTATCCTACATCTGAAATTCCTTTTTAGGTATGTTTGGTTTAGGTATTAAGGGGGTCGATTTGATTAATTTAATTTGATCACAATATAATACTAAGTTTGTATGAGGTTATAGTGATTCGGTATTAATTTTAATTAATCTCGATCTGGTTCACTATTGTCATTTAACGCCCAATATTAGGTAGTAATGAATAGCATGTAGTAGATGATATTATTTTTAATGAGTTAAGTATTAAAAATGTAATGATTTTATTATCCTTGCAAATTTAAAGTCACACTTTTATATAAAAGTTACATATTATGCAAATTCTTACCCTCAATATTTGTTTTGTCATTTTTAATTTAATACCATACACTATTACTTAATCCAAACATAAATTTGGTATTATAATTATAAATTTATATGTACATTCTAACCTTGATTCAATCTTGTTATAAAAGGATAAGATTAAATAGTACTCTTGTTAATACCATTTTATAAATTCGATGAGAACTAATTACTCAATCTCATCTTTTATTTGTACTTGAACCAAACATGTCCTCTAGGTTTTCTTTTCAATCTTGTGATGCCATTTTTTTTCCTTGTGTGTTGAACTGGTTGTGATGCCATACATGGAACAAATGAATTTTTAGCAAGACTACAACATAGTGGAATAGCTCATTATAAAGATGGAAATTTTGGCCTGCTTGACATTAATCACCTATTTAATCCTCTCACAAAATATCAATCTGGTTTATGGTTTAGGGTTTAAGGTTTTGGTACAGGCCCCGCTGTTTTGAATAAAGTCTCAATCAAAATGTTATGCTGTCTAACGACTAGTTTCCTAAATTGACTATGTAGAACCATAGCCATTGCAAGAAAACCTATTTTCCATGGCATTATGAAACTAAGAGTCATAACAAATGAAACAGCTTGCTAAGTCTCAGTTTTTTGTTTGAGAAATTCGAGGTCCTTCATTTGCAGCTGTACAGCTTCTTTTGATAAGGGCTTTGGCTCTGGATATTTGTCTTCTTCACCCTCCTCAGCCACTTTCTTTGCCTTGTCTTTGACAATCCTATTTATCTCTGGTTGCCCGACCGAGGGGAAAACAGCATTAAGAATGATGCATAGTAATCTCTCATCTTCATCTTCAATAGTGTCCCTCCCAAAGCAACAGACATAAATAGCTTCAAGAGCTTTCTCTGCTCGAATCTCCATTGGAACAGAGGGAGTAGGAGCATTCAGTTTCGCCCGCTTCTGCAGGTGAACACAGGGAACAAATCTTGTGAGTGTATGACGAGTTAAAAATTTCCATTATTCAAAAAACTGTTGCTGAGACATAAAAAAGAATTTTTGACAATCGTCTTCAGTCTCCTTTATATGTTGTTATTTGATAAGCTATTGATGAGCTACATAATCTTATGATATTCTGCTTGACAAACTGTTGATGATGAACTGCAGCTCAATAAGGTGTATCTGAGGGAGCCATCAATCACTTTTCACTAAAATGAGGTTCTTGTTTCTCAACAGAAACACAACTAGAGGGAAGAAGGAACTCTATGGTTGGATGCACCAACTTGATTCTATGCTAATTTCACATTTTACTACGTTTGATAACAATTTTCCTTAATGCGAAATTGATATAGTTAAAACATCATGTGGGGAAGTAGAGATCAGGCAGGAGACAACACAAAGGTCCCAGCCCAGGCCCTGTATAACAGTATAGCATGATAACAATACAGGTCTTAATACCAGTTTAATATCAAAATGTAGCATAATAAAAGTTGGTAGCCGGTACGTATAGGGTTCTGTATGAAGCTAGTAACAAATATAACGATAAAACTCATCAGGATAGCTTGGATAGAAAGGCTACAAGGGCTAGTATCTGTTCGAGTCTCGCAAGAAAATTAGGGGTGTCAAAATATGACAAGACTCGTTAACACGACACGAAATTATAAGGTTTGAGTCCTCCTCAAGCCACCTGTTTCATAAATAAGTGTTCAACACGACACGATTAATAAACGAATTGCATATGAGTGAAGCCAATCATACACAACACGAACCTGATATCATACAATTCATTAGACATGAATTGAATATGAGTGAAAGTGCATTATCACACGAACCCGGCACAAACCCATTTCAGTCGATACGATTGACGAGCCTAAAGAAAATCATGTCGTACCCAATTTGCAGGTACTTTTGCAACCCATATTGGAACAAAATCAAATCTGTGAAACCATCTGATGAAGTTCCAACAACTTAATAAACTGAATATGATCAAAGCTAGTCACCTCTACTCTTGACAAAATATCTATCCAATCCCATTCAAGACATGAGCTAAAATGAATGTTTCCAATATGAAATGAAATTTAACTAATCAACCAACCTCTATTGCTTCATTCATCATTGCAATGAAATTCTGCTCTTCAAATTCGATATCATTCGAAAGCCGAAGCCTTGCTACCCCCTCCAATATTTCTTCAGATTTGAGCAGACCAGCACCAACTGCCGCTAACCAACAGCATAGCAGTACATACAGAGGATCCCCTGACTACCCATCACAAGAATCAATTCCAAAACTGTCTCCAAATTGTAGCAATCAAAAATTAAAAAAGTTAACTATCTATTTGCCCTGAACTATACTATTTGTATGAATTAAATAATTCCTGAATTATGTTTTGTGTCAATTTAACCAAATTTTGTGTCAATATAGCCCTTTCATCCAAATTTGTAGTTAAGTTTGACGGAATTTCTCACGTGACCTCAAAGTTAATTGCGAATTTAGATGAAAGGGCCATATTGACACAAATAGCATAGTTCAGAGACTACTAAATTGACACAAAACATAGTCGAGGGATTTGATTGACAAGTATAATTCAAGGCCAAATAGATAATTAACTCAATTAAAAACCATGGACACAACAAGTATCAGGCAGAAACCCACAAAAAAAAAAAAAAAAAACCCCAAAAAAATGTTACCCAAATCACATTCTAATTAAAATTGCAATATAATCTGAAGAGACGAAATGGAATATGAAATCAAAAATACCCGGGCTCGACGATCTCGAAATTCATAGAAAGCTCTCGAATCATTCACAGAACACTTCTTTCCTACCCTCCTTCGAAACTCGGCAAAATCGATGATATCACTGCCGACACCGCCTTCATCGTTGAAAATTCTAGCGAAAAGGCCAATAACAGGGAGTGCACCGATGATTTTATTGGCGAAATTGGAAACAGAGTTGGTCTCGTCCATGTAAGCCTTAACGAGCAAGACCCCATTGTGATTTGATGCTTTGGATCTCGTGGGTTTTCTACAGAGTTGGCGTAAGTAGAGCAGAGATGGCGATATGGGCTTACAAGTGATGGTGTAAAAATGGCGTGGGGTTGCAGAAGAGGAGTGGAGGTTGGTTTGGAGAGAGGAGGATAAAGAAGTGGTGAATGTCACAACCACCATGGTTGTGTGTGGTGGACGTTAGTCTTGCCCCCTCCTTTTTATATGTGATGAGTTGAGTTAGGAAAGTGTATCTGAGCTTGGTTTTAACTTTTTTGTTTTTATTTTTCTTTTTTGCTAAATGTGTTGAGGCTTGAATTAACTATTTTTTCGCGTAATAGTACTGTAGTTTGAGATGGATTAGAGCAATGTCCTTAAAAAAATAAGAGTAACTAACTTTTAAAGGGTGTAAATGTAAAATATATGGTCCCAATCAATATGCTCGGTGATGATGTTGTCATCCTCGATTCACAAACTGCTTAAATTTATTTTTAGTATTTTCAGAGACTAAGGGCCCGTTTGGTAACTTGGTGTTTTCGTTTTTTTTTGTTTTTGTTTTCATTTTATGGCCCAAAAAAAAATAAAAACATGTTTGGTGAATGTTTTTATTTTTTTTTTAATTGCTCTGTTTCAAAAACAAGGTTCAAATATAGAAACATTCAAAATGATGTTTTTGAAAACATCAAAAAAACAAACACGTGCGAGTCGTTTAATGAGGTCTGGGCTTCGATCCTCATTAGCAACAAAAGATGATTTTTTTGCTTGAGTATAAAAGACCATCTATTTCTTTCAGCCCTCTATCACCTCTCTGTCGTCTCTCTCTCTCTCAATGCCAAAAGACGAAGACGAAGCCGAGGTTCCAGACGCCATCGCCATCGCCATCGCCATCGAAGGAGCCAGACACCTTCTCCCCCCTCTCTCTTTGTCGCTCTCGCTCTCTCTCTCTCTCTCTCTCTCTGAACCTTCTCTATTGTGGTGGATGTGATGGATTTTGGTGGGGTTGGTTGGCGGTGGTGGGTTTTGGTGGTGGTGGGTTTCGGGGATGGGGATGGTGATGGGGGTGGTGGTGGGTTTCGGGGTTGGGGGTGGGTTGGGTGGCTGTGGATTTGTGGGTTTCAGCCGATTGGGGTGGGTTTCAGCCGATTGGTGCTGGGGCTGGGGGGTGGTGGTGGGTTTCAGGGGGTGGTGCTGGTGGGGGTGGGTTTCGGTGGTGGTGAGTTTCGGGGTGGGGGGGGGGGGTGGTGAATTTCAGGGGTTGCTGGTATTGGAAATGGGTTGTGGGGGTGGTTTTCGGTGGTGGTGGGTGTTTGGTGGTGGAGGGTGGTAAATTTTTGATATAATACCAAACATATTTTTTATTTTTGTTTTTATAATTTTTTAAATATAAATGACTACCAAGCATGTTTTATATTTTTAATTTTTATCACAAGAAAAACAAAAATTTGTTTTATTTTTTTCAATAAAAAAAACATAAAAACAAAAACGTTACCAAACGCACCCTAAGAGTTTCAATTCTAATCTTCAAATCCGTCATAAAATTTGACGATTTAGTCTGTATGAATGCAAAATTGACCCAATTAAATATTATGAATTGAAGCGTAAATCCTTATATAAATTTCAAGAAAAAAATCATAATAAAACGTGATTTAGTTGACAAAGTCTATTATTGTCATTAGTTTAGATTAACAATACATTGTGATGTATTGTTAATTTAACGAAAATAATAAACTAAATTAACAAATTAGTTCAGATGATTAGATCCAAATTTAAAACCTACTCCACGGCCCGAAATAAACAGTGACCATAAGCACTTATTCTTGGGTTTCATGAAACCCGCCCACTTGATATCAATTTAAGCACAAATCTAAGGCCCGAAATACACAAGAATACACTAGTAGCCTAGCATGGGGATGGATAGATTTCCATCCTTATCCAACAGAGGTTAAGTTCAATTGGCTGGAGAAAGCACATCCAGGCCAAATGTCTAATCTTCCATCATGTTGAAAGTCCAAACGTGCATTGTTTACTATTGGATTGCTTGGCCAGCGAGGACCAAACCTTACAATTTTCCTAGTAATTAATTCTATTCGGACCTAAAAATTTGACCTTATTGATTGATTTGATGATGTGATTTCATTGAAATTATTATATGAAGAGCAAGTTGCAATGTTTGATGGGACTTATAATCCATTAAGAACAATATTATGTAACCTAAATTTGCATCCCAAATTAATAAGGACCATTTGATCAGTGGTTCTAATTTTAAAAAGTTGATGAAATCCACTCATTCAATGATCCCCGTTCATTTGGGATACAAATTTAAGTTACATAGTATTTCCCATCAATTAAAAAGTCATAATAAATCAAGTCAATAAATGAGGTCAAATTTTTAAGTCAAAATAACATTAGTTTTTGCTTATTGCTGTCTAATTGGAAGCACACAAGTATTAAATGGTGTTTTAATTACAAAATCCAAAATTTAGAAGACCTCTTAAATGGTAAACCTCCAACAATAGGCAATCAAAATCATAATCTAATGAAAGCAAATGGAAACAAACAGATTGAATTAATAGGGGAGTAATCAAGCAGCCACTCTAACTGGTGCATTTTGGAGCTGCACCTCAGATGGCTTCTCATCATCTTTCTTTGGAGTGCTCTTGTAGTAGCATGCATATAGTATGAGCTGGCTAAGACCAAAAAGACCTCCCACACCATTTCCAATCTGCACGAAACCATATAGAAAACCCGCATCAATTCCAACTAAACTAAATACAACACGAAGCCAGCTAGATACAATGCATTGACTGTGTGACCCTGATACGACACAAACTCGACTATATGCAGTTATAACCAAAGCAAATAGAATGTTGATCCAACTTATACATAACCAACTTATATGGAACCCGCAATAATCAGAACATATAGTTAAAAAAAGACTTGCCGTGATGTAGAGGTCAAATTTAATGAGAGCATAGGCCAGCCAGATGGACCCATTGCAGAAGCTAGCTACTGAAAGCCAAAATGGCATATATTCCACACTCTTTGTTCTAATCACGTCCCACTGTTTGATATAAGGGGAGAAAGCAAACAAACAATTAGACACATTAATTGGATGAGAAAAAAATCACTCGTTTAAAAAATGAAAAGCTTAGCAAAAAAAAGGAACATGGATGTTGTCGAGTTGTTGTGAAAGCATGGAGTTAGAAGAGACATACCATCTTGGTAAGAGGGGAGGCGTACATTATGATTCCAAAGATAACACAGAATAGTCCCACAAACATGTTTCTTCGATGATGGATGTGAAAGCCGAACAGCGTGGCAAGAACAATGGCGGTAAAGAATACCACCTCGGTCGTTAGGCAGATAATAATTCGGCGCTGAAATAAATGAATAAGGATAAACTAAAATTAATTTGCACAATAATCCTTTTCAACACTGTTACGGGAAGGAACGCCAGGGTTATCTCTGAGCTGTATAACCCTCCACCAGACTCTGACTAATACCCATACATGAAAGTTGTCCATTTAGAAACACTCACGCCCTTCAAGATATGCATTTTTCCTCCGCATATCAATTTAATGATACAACACTTTGATGCCGTACTAAAATTAATTTTTTAAGATTAAATTACACATTTTAAAGATAAAGTTACAATTGCTTAAGTATGTATGATCGATCACATAACATTTCATGATCAACTATAGAGTTACTTTAAGCCGTTGTAACTTCACTTTTAAAAGGTGTAACTTGATCTCAAAAAATAATAATTTTACCTTTAAAAATTATTATTTCTATGACTAATCATGAAATTTGATGATTGGTTATGACTTTTTCAATTGTAATTTTTACCTCAAAAAAATAAAATTTGACCTCAAAAAATTATAATTTTGGTACGACAGTCTTCCTCTAGATTTTATTTCAAATACCATAAGAGAGAGAGAGGGAGAGAAAAGAGATCATGAAAGATTGATTAACCAAAAAAAAAAAAAAAAGAGCTTACCCGCCTCTTACTATCAGTGTAGATGAAGAATACAGTGAGATAGATCAACTCCAATGCGAGCCCAATGGAATTAATGACCACCACAAGAGCTTGATCTGGAGTTACGAATGGAAGACCGTAGAAGATCCATAGCAAACAGTTCAGCACGGTTGCACAATAAGGGTCTGGAAGGAACTCTTCCGAAGATTTGTTCTTATAAATTCTAAAAATAGTTGGCCTGTAAAGACGTCATTAAATTATTAACCGAAGAAATATCAACCAATTACAGTAATTCAAGGAACAATAATCAGTATTAGAATCAAGGGTTTGCACATCATACAAATATTGTCGTACGATTTATAATATTCCCTCAAAAAAATGCATGAAATCAATAAATCATGATTTGTTAATATTATGCTTTTATGAGACTTATTGCAACACAATGCAATCTGTTAATTTTAATGGTATATGATTAAACATAAATAAAATCCTATAGTAATCCATGGAAAATTGCGTTCGTTCATGTCATTGATTAATTGAGCTCCAATTCAACTCCATTGGTGTAATAGGTAGTTGTTTTGTGAAGTAAATCCCCTCAATCAGAAAGGAAATTAAAAGGTCGTATTTGGTAGTCCAATGTCAATGCGGGTCAAGTGATGAGTCCACTCCTTTAGACTAAATAGATATACATGTAATACATTCTCATATATATGAAAAATAAATAAAGAAATTAATCTTACAAAAATGCATACAATGATACGAGAGAGAGAGAGAGAAAGAGAAAGCATACGATGGAGAGGCAAACAAGAAGAAAGAGATAACGTCACCTGTGAAAGAGGAAATCGAAACAATGGTTAGAGCATTGAATGTTGATAAATGCAGAAACGATTTAACGTAAATAAGAGAATTTAACATGCACACAAATCTCTACGCACGCATACATCATATAAATCAACATGAATAATTCTGCAGAATATATATCCGTCTCGATTGATCGATCAAAACAGTTGGGGAAGCAAATGTGATCAATTCGTTTCATAATCATAATAAATTAGCAAATTCCTATCCAGTAATCCAAAAATCTGAAAGAAAAAGTAGAGAGTAAGAACTATATAAGGTGATTTAATAATGAGAGAAACTCTCCAAAAACACGAACTCAATGTTCAACTCTGGTGAATAACAATCCAAACCCTTGGAAACACAGTAACGGCGATCTTCAATCAGCATTGAACAAGTAGAAACGAATACATTTTGTTAGAGAAAGAGTAATAAAGAGGTATTTGAAGATCATACCGATGACGCCGACGATAAACCGAGAAGTCTCCGCGTTCATCATCCTTGCAACGAGAGAGAGAGAGAGATGAAAAGTGTGAGGTTGTTGGGTGAAAGAGAGGTTATATAGGTGAAGAGGAGTTTGAGTTGCAGTAAATGACTGTGAATGTATATCTATATATATATCTGATTATCTTCGAAAGAGATTGAATTTTATCCAATCAAATCAAACAGGAAAAAAAAAAGGATTTAGATATAGATAAAATTTTGTAATTCAATGAACCTATCACCTACTTAATCGGAATATCAAATTTAATTCTCCGGCGCTAAAACTGTTCTCTCTCTCTCTGTTACGCACCGAAGAAGTGTGCGTGTGCATGCGTTGAGGAGAGAGAGAGAGAGAGAGACGCGGCAATCCGACGGTTCAGTTAGTTGGAGGGGTTACGGAATTGGTATCCTTTTTCGAGAGTAATTACAATCACTGCCCTCGTGGTTGCGAATATTGGGCTAACAACACGGAGACATTCCGTACGCCATGTGAAGTTGTGAAAACACAAACAAACCCAATCTAATTAGAAGTAATAATTGTAACATAACTTGAGGATAAGGCTACTGGGATACTTTATTCGCTGTGTTTGGATGATTGGATTGGAATGGATTGGAGATGTAAATTTTCTTTTTTCCAACTTAAATTTATTTATTATTGGACTGGTTATGATTTAATGATTGATAACATATAAGTACTTTTGTAAGACTCATAAAAAAGCTTGATAGAATATGATATAAAATTGACTGTTTTGCCCCTAACCTATCCATTCCAACGATATGTTTGGTTTATTAATTCAAAGTCTCATTAATTAGTTATTTTATTATTAATTATTAATTAATGTTAGTCCAAATAAGATATTCCTTTATTATAGTTTTAAATTAGTTGTCTTGTTGGAGAAGACGTCTTGGTCTTCTTGAGGTATGTCAGCAGAGCCTTTTGTTGAAAAAAACAATTAGATCTATGAAAAAATAGGAGGAGGAGAGGATGTAGAAGAGAGAGAGAGAGAGAGAGAACATGACAATTTGGTCATTTGCATTAGTTATCCTATCTGACAAAAGAAATCCCAGCCCCCCCCCCCCCCCCATAACCACTTAGGGCTCGTTTGGTTGCCATATTAGAAATGGATAGATTAGATATAATAATCCAGTCTAATACAATATGGAAGGATAAAAGACAAGATTAAATAGGGTATTAGAATAATACGTAATTTTATCAAGTGTTTGGTAATACACAATATAAGCGTTGGATAGTAGTTATTTAATTCAATCGGTTGTTTGGTTAGAGAATTATTTCATCGTATTAATGTTGAATTAACAAAAATATCCTCAATCAGTGTTTGTTACATTGATAACAACTTGATTTTATCAGTTAGGAGGTTATAATAGTAAATGTGTAGAATAATACGTTTGAGTTAGATTATAATACCACCTCTCTTGATGGTATTAAAAAACCTCTATAATACAGAGCTATCGTATAAAAAATATACGATAAATATACGTTTTTTAAATTAATACGGTATCAAATTTACTTACCAAACAAAGTATTAGCCCCGATTAAATAAAAAATAGTACAATCCAATATTTAATCCCCTCATAATACGTCTACCCTACTGGAATAAAATTCGAATGGAATTTCTGATGTATTTTTTATTTACCAAACGCGAGATATATAAACCCCACATTTTTTTTATTCTATCCTACTGGAGTTATCTTTTTTAACCCGTGATCCAAAGATACCCATTATATTCTATCACAATTTTAGGGTAGTTTGGTGATTGTTTTTATTTTTTATTTTTTTAATTAAAAATGATAATGAGTTTCGTAATATTTCAATTAACAAACTCATACCGTTTAAATTAACAAACAATTTCAACAATCTTTAGAGAGAGTAGTGACATGTATGGATGCATATATTACACTGATTATGATGTTTTTATCCTCTGTAATATGGCAGACATTTAGTATTAGTCATCTCTTTTAAGTTGGGGTACTAACTTAACCAAATTGAACTTTCTATCTTTGATCGATCTTAATTTCGTGTTCCAATGTCACATTCATAAATATAATATATATTTTGTATAAGGTTTTCAGGCACCTTACCTAAAGAGTGTGCTTATCACTTATCAGAAGTGTCTTGGACTCATACTGCGTCAGGGAGAGTTTGTGAGGAATGATATATGCTGTCTTTGTTAGAAGATTATCATGTTTCCTGTGTGATTCACGGGTTGTCTACATTTTTGGTGAGCTAGTTATCTATCAATTTCGTCCATCCAACTCATCTTAAAAGAGTAGCAAATAATCTCATACATTGCACATATCTAATAGAAGCAAAGCCAATCCAAATGGTCACCGCCTTGTTAGAGCAACTCCGAAGGGAGTTGCCATTTTGGGGTACCAAATCACCCATTTGTAACATTGAACAGTGTTTTGGCATCCCTGAATTATAAATCTGCTCCAATGACAGGTGCCAAAATGGGATGTTATTTTCATATTTTCATTCATCAATTTATATGAATCGTTGGATTTATATTCATCGTTGGATCATTCAACAATTTGATGGATATATATTCATCAAGCAATTTGTGACCTCTCCCTTTCTCTCTCCAAAGTTGCCAAAATTGTCACTCCAAGAGCATTGTTGCCATTTTTCAATTCTTGATGCCACCCCCTTGGAGTGAAAAATTTTGAATTTGGGGTGGCATTTTAGCGGTTATGGGGTTACCACCTCTGATGCCACTCCCTCTCGGAGTTACTCTTAGACTTTAAAATCACGAGTGAGAAAGTCATCATCTCTCTTTCTTATAATCATGCTAGACCCAAAAAAATAATAAAAGCAAAGCGAATCCTAATTCCATATTTGTGGTTGACTTGGATCACTACAGCCTTGCAGAGGGCTCGGCCCACTAAAATTATGTGCCTGAGCCCAACATCATGTCACAGACTAGTATTTTGAAAGATATTGTATTGCCCGACCCAATTCTTGCTATGATCCCTAACAACATTTCTCCTATGGCACTGGGAGTTGGGGTTGGGGTTGGGGTTGAAGCAGTTGGATGGTGTCGTACCTTAATGAATATTGTGTATCTGCATAGATTAGTATTCGGAGCATCCAAGTCACCTGTATTCAACCTTAGGACATCAATTGAGTCATGTCGAATCATGTTTCAATGATAAGGTTAGACCTAAATCAAGATCAACATTTCTCGCCTAGCCCTCAAGTTAAAATATGGAGGAATTAACCCACTTACTATGAGATTTGATGAGGATTCACTTCCATAAAATAAGTACGAAAGAGCTCGTCTCTTATAGGAGGTTGGACTGACCCTCGGCTCGGTGACAGAGGAAGCGAAGTGACTGCACTAATAAGGTCATTTTACATTGATAATTTTCAATATCTTAACTTGACTCATTTAATTAATTAAGTCAGATCTTTTGACACCAATCAAGCCCGACAATTAATAATGTTGTGTTCAAATCAATATTTAATTCGAGAATCAAAAATTCAAAGTTAAAAACAAGAAAAACAAAAACTACCTAATCCATTTTTATTCATGTTAGGAAGTTTTTTTTTCTTTATAGGAAATAGTGTGTGGGTGTGGGAGTCTGTGTGTGTGGGAGTCTGTGTGTGTGGTGACAAAAGGATGGGAATTAGTGAATATGAAACAGGGGGGGCATGTCACTGTATTAGTCCCACTACTTAAAAGGAAAAAAAGCAGCACTAGCTCATGTTCCCACGTTTAGATCAAGATCTTTATCAGCCACACACATACCTATACACACACTTGCACCCCAAACATATCCCAAAAGCATTGTTCCTCCTCAGGTGCCCTTCTCCTTTACATACCCCCTTTTCATTCCCCCCACCCACCTCCCCATTAGAGGCTCTTCTAAGAGTTTAACCTGCTACATCATCCCCCACCTTTCTCTAAAGCTAAGCCCCATGACCATACAAAAGTGAAAAAAAATCTCCAATCAATTCTCAGTCAAAAGATGCCTCCATTTGAGTGGTATCTTACCTTAGCAGAGAAGGAATTGAATAGCAAAAGCAACCCTATCTCTAGTGCCATGTGATTTCATTTTGGGCCATATTGAGTCGTATCGCGTTTAATCAATTTCGTACTACTCATTCTTTTGACAAGTCTTACAAATCAAATTTTTTAGAACTAAATACATACCTGTTAATTTGGTGTCAAGTTCTTGAACCATATTAAGAACTACATTTTTTTTTTTGTTCAACAGTCAAGAGTGTCCAGGTCAGTTTACGAACACTTTGACTAATCCGCTTTCCGGTCCAGTCAAAGGCACGTCATCCACGCCAGAACTAGGATATTCATTAGGGATAAATCCCTCATGGCCTGACGTCAAAGGGTTGTTAAAATTCAAAATTAGAACGTCTGAATTTACAGCGCCGTTATTATCACTTGAACTACTATTCTCTCCCTCTTGTGCGCAGGCACAAAGGTACAAAACTTACCTCTTAATCTTCAAATGTCAGCTTCAAAGAAAGGTTCCTCCACTTTATATATGCATTTTTCTTCAATAATATTTCCTTATATTAATCAGCACTCCTCTTCCCTACGTCACAGGCAACCTACTAAGTTTGACACTCACAGACAAAGGGGGCATAACTCCACCCTTTGAAATTAGTAGGAGACTAGGAGCAACTCGTGCTTGAAGGCACGATACAATATAAATAGTTTTGATTGGGATATTGGTGACCGTTGAATGAGTCTATTTGAGACCGTCGAATTGACTTATTAAAATCTGTCCTATTTTATATTATAATTATATGGGTTGTGTCGTATTAATATTAACTTGATATAAGTTATTTATAATTATGTGCAGTCGAATTCATATCATATTTTCATGTCATGTACATGTATATAGTTAGATTCATGCATTTCATAGTTGAATTTGTGATGATATACTTTATTAAACAAGATTATGATTCAAATTTATTGAGGATAAACTCATGCCCAATGAAATTGATTTCGTATCGGATATTAGATATTGATTTGATATTGAATTGATGCATCTATTTTTAGTGGTGAAAGTTAAACAACTATTTGACTATCATAATTTGGTAATTTTGTTTCAAAATTATCGTAGATTTAATAAATAATTGGAAGTTAAATGGATTGATAAACAGAAAGAAAAGATGGGTTGTTTTCTCTTGAATCCATGGGAAATACTACGGTATTAAAAAAAAAAATCGATTATAAAAAGTAAAAAATGTCTCAAAAAGTAGTAAGTTTTATCTTTAAAATTGATAATTTTTATTTAAAAAAAGTGGTAGATAAACCCAAAAAATAGTAAGTAAATTCAAAAGATGTGTTCACCAAAAAAGTTAGTATAAGCTTCACCTAAAAGAAGGTAAAAACTTTCAAAAAAATGAATTGTAGTTTGATAATTTTGTTTCAAAACTGATGCAAATTTGATAAATACTTGAAAGTTAAATGGATTGGTAAACATAATGAAAAAGATGGGTTGTTTTCTCTTGAATCCATGGGAAACACTATGGTATAGAAAAAAAAAATCGATTCCGAAAAGTAAATGTCTCAAATAGTAGTAAGTTTTATCTTTAAAATTAATAATTTTTATTTAAAAAAATGGTAAAGAAACCCAAAAAATAGTAAGTAAATTCGAAGTGTGTGTTCACCAAAAAATTAGTATAAGCTTCACCTAAAAAAGATTATAAATTTTAATAATGTTATACTTATCAAGTGATATAATATAATTTTTATTATTAAATATTAATAGGACTCACTTATTATATTTCTTACCAAGTGATTGATGTATAAATTTTGCAGTAAATCTGTAAATGTATAAAAATGTTACCCAAAAAGGATTCCTCTTGTATGCTATCTTTTGGGAAGTAATGAAAACCCATTCCCCTTGCTAGAGTGGAGTGGACTTTCTTTGTTTTATTTTTCAGTTTTCTATTTTATTTTTCATTTATTAATAAAATTATTCCTACATTGTAACCCATTTGCACCCAACTGGCCAACACATGGAAAGTGGCTATATAATTAAATAACATTTTCTCTCTCCAATCCACTTTTAATTAAAAATGTTCTGAATTGATATTTAAATTCTTAATTAACCCCACCAGGAATCAACCCATGTGCAATGGAGATGCTGATACATACAACATATCTCCGTGAGGGGGTATCAAAATATAATATGATCTGTTAACATGATACGAATACGACACGACATGACATAATACGAAATTAGAAGGTTTAGATCTTCTTTAAGTACCCGTTTTCGTAAACAGGTGTACTCAATACGACACGATTAAACGAATCGGGTATGGATAAAATCAATGAAAAAAAATACACAACACGTGTCATGGATATACCAGATATACACGATTTATACATGATGTGAACCCGATATGACACGATTCGTTAGACACAAAGTAATAAACGAATCGGATATGAATAAAATATTTTTTGACACAAACCCGTTAAGACTTGATACGAACCCGCTTCACCCAATACGGTTAATCCTTTAAAAGCTAGGTATTTTTATTCATAGAAGGTTCGCAAAATTCTAGACATTTGATTAATAAATGACATTTGATAATAATACTGAATTAATAGAACATAAAGTAGGTAAAGAAATTGTCTACTTAGTAAGGAAAGCATTTGCATATGAAATTTTGATGGGAGTTGTGGAAAGTTCAATTCAATATTTCTATCCGAATTATTTAAATTTTTATTTTTTAAGTAGCACTTTTTTTTTTTTTTTTCCCGTATGTTGACTTTTTTTCCAATTTTTAGTCGACTATGCTATATTTCTTTAAGCTTAGTTGTATGTATATCTTCTATAATATAAAACAGGGTAAGCTTCAATAAGTTTATTTGACGGTCTCAAATAGACTCATCCAACGGTTATCAACATTCCTCTCAAAATCATTCACATTGAATTTTCTCCCACCCAAAAATCTATTATTTCTCACTTATGTTGCACCTTACCTTTAGGTACGAATTACCCTAATTATTATATATACAGACAAATGATATTTAGCATTATTTATATATTAAGATGCATACAGATCAATTACTTTTTAAAAATATTAATTTTTATTTAGAGATGAAAGCACTGTATGAAACAATATATTTGTGTTTTGGGGTAAAATTTGGAGTTATGAAACAATTCATATATATAATTATTGAGACATGTCATTAATTTTCAGATGCATTACCATATTAAGTTTCAACGTACGATAAATTTGAAACAAAATTACTAAGTTATAGAATTTTTGAATTTATTTATTAAATTATGACACTTTTTTTTTTTAATCAAAACGGTAGAAATTCTATTAAGAAGATAAGTCTGAGAGAAGAGATGGGATCAAAAAATCTAGTGGCATCTCTTCTCAAACATCAATAATTCCACCCAACCTAGCCTTGCGAACCAATTGGTGAACTACACAATTTCCTGAACGCCTAACAATGGACAAAGAAGACAAAATAAACAAACAAAGAAGCCACTGGACATCTGCAACAATAGCGCATCAAAGAGAAAAATCTTCGGAGTTATCGTTGATCTTCTTCATAACCACATATGAATTCCCTTCTACCACAATCTCGTCAGACCAAATTTGCCCAACAAAAAGCACAACTTACCTTGCAAACATAGTCTTTGTGATATGCGCTTCTCCCAAACTAATTACGACACTTTTTTAAAAACGAGATTATTTATTTTTTTTTTGTTAAAAAAATAGAGTTAATAACCCCACTTTTAATCTTTAGTCAGAACAAAACTAGTCAGTGTTTTAGTCAGATGCAAAAGGACGGTGTTAAACCCAATGAATTTATTCTTACGTTCTTTAAAAATTATCATAATTCAATAAATAAGTTGAAAAATTTAATAATTTTATTTCAAAATTACCGTAGATTTGGTAATTAATTCATACGGTCGGGTGGGTGAAACAGAAACATAAGAGTAACAGTAATTTGCAAAGAGTAATGCTATGTATCCCAAATCTCCAACTCAAATTTTCAGCTCAAATCAAGGGAGACCATTGGATTAGTGGGTCCCATTTAAAAAAGTTGATAGGACCCACTGATCCAATGATCTTCTTTCATTTGGGATAAAGATTTGAGTTAAAGATTTGTGATACATAGTATTCTCCATTCGCAAAGAATCAAAAGTCCGACAACCACCCGACCGAAGAGCATGGCGGCTATTTATTGGCTTTATCTCTCTCTTGATCTGGCTGGCACAAACTATATATACTATTCCCAATAGCTCCAATTTCAACGGCCCAGATCCAATCGAACACCCGATAACCTCCGGCGCAATATAGTGGATCCCCCACCCTCTATCATCTAAAGTCCACTACCAACCAAGTCCAAATTACCAAAAAAGTCCTAAATTCATGATTATAGTAAAAGTCACAGTCAAGAGGGTATTTACGTAAACTTACGGCCACAAGCAACAAATATAAAGCGCCATGGTCTCACCTCTATCAACTTTAGCTGCAAAAAACATCTACAACCCAACGAGAGAGAGAGAGAGTTTGAGAGAAACAAACATCCGGTCGTCGCCGGAATCTGACCCAACGGTGCCGGTTTCACTGGCCGGACGTTCCGATACTAACCCTCTATTGCAATCCACTCTTTTGAATTTGTTCACTTACTTTATATCTCCTTAATTTTGTTGTTGTTTTCCTTAATCGGAAATCTGACACGCCCGCCGGAAGAGGTTGACGGAGCTGGGTAAGGTGGTTCGCATGATGGGATGTTGTATCTGTCCTTTGGAGACTCCGGCGAGGTTACTGTGGAGTACTAGCTTCTTTCGCCACAAGCTCATGCTCTTCTGAAATTCAACATAATACTTCGTATCAATCAGACGTATAATATATATAACTACAAGTTCTCCAACTCTAATCTATTTAGAGTTTTCAGTTCTCCAGAAAGTATATATATATACATATATATTATACGTGTGTATATATATAGACGTTGACCACAATCGCCGGAGATCTGAGAAGTATGGATTCCGGTCGTATTTTCTTCGATCCCTCGTGGCAAGGCAACATGTTGTTCCTCAGAGATGGTGATCATAACGTTTTTCGAGGTGATCTTTTAATCCTTCTTATGTTTCCCATTTATTACATAACAGTAGTCACACAAACCCATACTACTTCATTTGCCCCAACAACCCAACAAATCCTTATCATCGTCATCTTCATCATCCTGTAGATCTGAAATATATAATGGTTAGATCAAGATTGATCTTGTTTTTTCAAGTTCCAAAGCAGATAATAATGGTGGCCGTCTAAGAATTAGTGAGCCATGATTATTGTTTTTTTTTTTTTGTTTGTTTTTTTGAAATTTGTATGTAAAAATTGTGGGTAATATATATAGGAGCAAGATCAATGATGAACGTAGAGGAGACATCAAAGAGGCGACCTTTTTTCACCTCGCCGGATGAACTGTTCGACGAAGAATATTACGACGAACAGTCGTCGGAAAAGAAGCGTCGTCTCAATCCTGAACAGGTCAGTAGTGTGGTGGACTACTTACCCACCAGCTTGATTCGATATGCATCTAAGTATCATATCACACCTTTCCTTTAAATTATCCCTATAGAAAAACATATCTTCCAATATTCATATTCATATTAAAACTTTTTATCCAAGAATATTTCAGCATCATATTCCCTTCTCTCTCTCTCTCTCTCTCTCTCTCTCTACCGCATACTAATATGATACTAGAAAAAGATTAACCCATATTTAGAAAAATTAATGTAAAGATCTTGATCTAAAGTTATAAACATTTCATCATGTGTTGATCATATGGCATATATAAGAAAGTACTTAATGGTGCTAATTGGTTTGCACATATGCATATATAAGGTGCACTTGCTGGAGAAGAGCTTTGAGACAGAGAACAAACTGGAGCCGGAGCGAAAGACACAGCTGGCAAAGAAGCTTGGTCTGCAACCAAGACAGGTGGCTGTGTGGTTTCAGAACCGCCGTGCACGGTGGAAGACCAAACAGCTTGAAAGGGACTATGATCAACTTAAGTCCTCCTATGACTCCCTTTTATCAGACTACGACTCCATTCTCAAGGACAACCAGAAGCTCAAAACTGAGGTATACTTTTAATTTAAATTTACCTGCTCTCAACAATCGGAAATTAATGTATTTCCCAATAGTCTCAACTTTAATTTCCCTTTCACTCGGTTTAGATTACTTATCACAAATTCAAGTAAGACCCAATATTTATAAACGGTCTTTTACCTATATATAATGGATGATCTATTATTAAATACAATTTAACAATAATATATTGCAGAGGATCGAGATCCTCTATCGGGATATAATACTATGTATATATTATGTTATGGTTCCGTCTCCTATGCTTGTAGACGATGGATCAAATATGTTTTGAAATTCATGCAAACTACTCGTACGAATCATGTTTGTGGGACTATATGAGTTTTTTTTATAGTGATGAGAAATTTTTCATGAAATTCAATGGAAATTTTAATGTTTTAATCAGAGGGTAGATAATGCCTTTTGTTATAAAAAAAAATGGTAATTAATTTTTATTGGATCGGACAATTCAATCATAATCTCATGGACACCTGACCAGGCATCTGTATGATTGGGACCTCTCTGTACTGGGTCCTGACTGCCCATAAGATTCTACCTTAGCTACAGAGTGTATACTATTTGTGAAGCTCAGCAGATTCATTTTTTAGAATTGTGGCAAAGAAAATAGCATCTGTTCCAAACCCCACCTTGATAAAAAAAAAAAAAAATGGATTTCAATTCCTTAAAGGCGAATATACCTATTTGATTCCACGAAAATATGCCAAAAAATACTTTCTAGATGAGAAATAGTGATTTTATTTTAGTAATATTTTTAAATGTTTATTATTCTATTCCAATACTTTGTATAGAAATATTGGGTTAGATACCAAGTCTCCCTTATGAGTTTATGACAACTACCCCACTAGCTAGGTGGTAGAGTAGCAAAGAACCAGATTATTTGAGTATTTGGCTCTCGTAGTTTTAAATATCTTGTTCAAGCTGGATTCGTTAATTTGTTCTTACACATGAAAATGATATTTTTTTAAGCTCAGTTTGTTATTGAAATGAGCTCTAAAATTAGATTCGAGTTTGATTCGCTCTTTAAATGAACAAACAAGATCGAAGACTAATAACTTCAAGGAGTAGTTTAAGTAGTAATAGGTACGAACTGTAAACTTAGACGTCCTGAGATCGAATCTTGACAATTCTTTGGGTTAGGTTATGAGATATTTGTCCCCCATGAATACCCTAGTTTCAACGTAGATGGTCTACCTTTGATTGAATCGAGGAGGAGATTAGTCAAAATACACGTAAGCTGGCATGAACATCCTTTATTGTTGAAAAAAAAAAAAGAATGAGAACTAATACGATTTGATCTTGAACTTTTTATTAGGATTAATAACATTTTTTGTCCTTAACACGTGATTATTCTGTCAAAAAAATAATGATCTATATATGTAGGGATTAAAATTACACGAATTGAATATTTTAGGGACAAAATTAATATAATGAGAATTAAATTGACAAAATACCAAAAATACTATTAACTCTTTTCGTTAACGACTCATTCAGTTGAAACCCTACTAGTTGGGCTTTTCTAGCACTTTTAATTAAACTATTTAGTGGTTGTATGTTGCATGTGTTAATTCTTAGACCGGCGCAGGTTGTTTCCTTGACTGAGAAGTTGGAAAGGAAAGATCAGGCGGCTGGAGAACCAAACTCAGGTGATCAGAAACCAGACCCACTTCCGGTGAATGAAGCCCATGTTCCAGCCACCCTTCTGGTGAACATGAAGGTGGAGGACCGCCTCAGTACCGGCAGCGGTGGAAGCGCAGTGGTGGATGAGGACGGTCCTCAGCTTGTGGACAGTGGTGATTCATACTTTCCCACGGCCAATGACTACCATGGATGTGTTGCACCAGTTGAAGGGGTCCAATCAGAAGAGGACGATGGTAGCGATGATGGCCGGATTTACTTCTCCGATGTGTTTGTTGTGGCGGAGCAGCAACACCATGAGGAGGGAGAGCCACAGGGCTGGTGGGTCTGGCCGTAAATTAGTAATTCTGAAGTATTTACGTACAAAATATGGTAGTAATTAAAGTGTGATGTGTAATTTCTCTTTGTAATATCGTATCCTATAATTGCTTTAGACAAAAAACAAGAAAAGGACTTGGTACTTGTCTTGGTAATAAACAATAATATTGGGGGTTGTATCTGTTTTATGGGCTATGCTTATGAATAAAATATATAAAAAAAACACTGTTTTTCTTGGTGTGTTTCACTTGCCATTATAAGTGAGTTTTGGGGTAATAAGGTAATTACCCAATTCATTTTTTTAGTTTCTTTTCATTTCTTTGATTAATTGAATGTTCATTAGAAAAATAAAATAAAAAAGAATTTCCTCTTTCTAAAAGGGGAATTTAGAGTTTGTGTATAGTTGTAGAATTTTGGTAACTATTTGTGTCAATGTTCTAATATTTATCCCCTCTCCCCTCTTCCCAAAAAATGAAAAAGAAAAAGAGGATTACATGTACCGACAAATAGGAATGTTAATCGAGCTGAGTTTTACGAGTTTGAATTCGAATTTGTCGAGTTTATTTTTCTAAACGAGTCTAAAAAATTGTTCAAACTCGACTTATTTTCTAAATAAGTCGAGTCCGAACTTGGGCCGAGCCCGAATAACTTGACTATTTTGTATATAAATGAGCTGAACTTTGTGAATTCGAGCAGAGCAAAAAATTGTTCAAACTCAGCTTGTTTAAAATACGAATCGAGCTCGAGCCGAATCCTATCTGAGTCAAGCCCGAACCAAGTCCGAGTAGCTCATCTTGATTAACATTCTACCGATAAGTCAGTTTAATAATATTTACCTTTGATCCATTTCAAATTAAACTAGCAAAACTTCCAATTTGATCGCTGGATTAATCTTGTGTGATGTTAAGCACATTGGGTACACCTAACCGATAAATTATTTAACCAAATCAAACTCTGATATATATCAAGTTTGTTAAGGAGTATCAATTTTGACTCAATATTATCCAAAATCCGCAAAATTGCCTAATAATGATGATTATTTAGAGAAAATTATTAAAAAAATAAAAAATAAAAAAAAAATACAACATTTTTTATCATAATTTTTTTTGGTGGGGGGGGGGGGGGGGGGGGGGGGGGGTCCCATATGGTAATGGGTCTTCATATCAGGCTAATTGAGTGCTATTCTCAGGATGCTGACATTAACAAAAAAAAAAAAAACCCTTAATTTATTGGATCTACTTCAATCCAAGTTGGACCAGAGAACAGCATCTTTCCAGTAACATCAACATTAACATCCACAGTTCCATGTTAAAAAACATGCCAATGGATGGCTCGCCTTTGATCGAATTAGGGAGAAAATTATTCGAAATATGTGTAAATTAACTCGGACATTCTTGACTATTGAACCCAAAATAAAAAAAAAAAGGAGCCTATGACTTAAAGAGCTCACATCAATAACAGCTTGCTACAACACAACGCACTTCATTATGGTTGAACTGTTTTGAAGTAGGAAGGATGTGATTTCATTTTGGGTGTGCAAATTGGGGTCAAGATCAATAGGCATTGCCACCACTGACATTTTTTGATGTATCCACCCTTAATCACGATCCGAAAATTAGTCTCACCGGTCATATAACAATTCTGTGGAAGAGCTTTAGGACATGTTTGGAAGAAATGCACCAAGTCTGGTAGTTAATTGAGTAGTTGTAGAAGTGGATGTAGAGGCTCGTAATGAAAAACATGATCTGGCTTTTGAGGAGATAACAAAACTATCTCCACTCCATTTGAAGCTACTCCAAGCCAACGTCACCATACCACTTCCAATTTGCACTACCAACATTAGAAACTACTCTCTCTCTCTCTCTCTCTCTCTCTCTCTCTCTCTCTCTCTCTCTCTCTCTCTCGGATTAGGAGTGTTAATCAAGCCAAGTTTTGTCTACTTGAATCCGAATTTGCCAAGCTCATTTTTCTAAACAAGTCTAAAAATTATTCAACCTCAACTTGTTTAAAACTCAAGCCGAACCCGAACCTAGGCCAAACCCGAGCTAAACTTGAGTAACTCGACTATTTTACATATAAACGAAGCCAAACTTTACAAACTTGAATCAAGCTTTGCGAGCTTGAGCCGTGCCTTTAAGACTCATTTTCCTAAATAAGCCTAAAAAAATCGTTTAGAACACGAGTCAAGTCTTATCCAAGTCAAGTTCGAATAACTTGTCTCGATTAACACCCCTACTCTCTCTCTTTCCTCATAATTTTCCCTAACAAGCTTACACCTCAAGGAAGGATCAAAATTTCAAAAGTCAATACAACTAAAATATTCCACATATCTAAGGAGATCAAAATTAATTAATGATTGAATTAAAATTTTAATATTTCAAGATATTTATAGATATTTTCACTAATATTTTTTGAACTAGATCAAGATATTTCAAAATGTTTCCAATATATTTTAACTTATATTTTAAATATTTTTAAAATAAATTCCAAACTTTTTCATTTCTTATGTGACTGAAACAATGCACCGTAACAATATATTTATCCTTGAACTCAACTAAATAAAGAATAAGCTCAACTACTTGATATCGGTTATACGACCCTTATTATTTTATTGTGCTTTATCAATAATCATATATGTTGTTAAATCACAAACTATCATATCTTTTCACCAAAAACAAATCTAAGCAACACAATTCATTAGCCATCAATTTTGATGACACATATCACACTAACAAGTAACTATAGTCTACTTTTGATGCCATTCAAGTTATCCACTATGAACTTCCACCAAAGCACCTTCTGATGTCAGGCAATATCAAATTATCAATTTCCAGAAATTTTGCAGCATCTATATTCAAACTGCAATTACATAGAAACATCAAATGATGGCAGAAAATCACTGCCCACCATTCAACTTATTCAATCACCTGTACAACTCCAAATTTCTGGTTGTTAATAGTCAAGAACTCCAACATGAAGATTGTTGAGTTATCAACAAGCATTCAATCCCTAGATCAAACAGTAAAGAAAAGGGAAAGCGAGTGCACCTGGTTAACCAAATTTTTTTTTTTTTGGGGTGGGTGTTTGTTGTTGTTGGGGTGGAGGGGGGGGGTGGGGGGGGAAGAGAGAGAGAGAGAGAGTAGAAGCATAAAACATGGCCTACCTAATCAATTTCGATCTTTTCCTTCATTTCATTTTCTTTTCATTTTTTTACATTTCTTCCATTTGAATGTGTATGTTGATCTCCCTATGTTTGTGACAAAATTTCCGATCAAAATCTTCTCTCTTTCCATGCAACAAATCCAAAAGCCACAGCAAGTATCAGGGCTAAAATTGAAAGCACTTCATGCAACTTCTCGTCTCGGTGTTTCCTACCCTAAAAAAACATCTATTAAATTATACCTTCTAGATTAGCAACATGCAGGTTACCTTGTCAACCTTGATCTCTACATGAGGAGATGGATGCAGCAGCCTTCTTCTTAAGCCCAATACCTCCTCCTTAATGCCCCTTTGATATACAATCCTTGACAGCATAAATGGTCCATTTACAACCCACCTGCAGATGTGTCTCAAATTTTTTCTTTTTCTTTTTTCTTTTTGATTGCTACCGACTCTAACATCAGCAGGAGCGATTTCATTTTAGATATCACTGGTCCCCTCATTTTGAGAATCGCACCTTTCAAAATCACTCCTCTGGTTCCTTCCTTTTCTTGCTCAGTTTCCTGCCTAGCTTACATTTATCTGTTGGATGCGAACTAGGATCCTGCTTCTGGTCAGGTTTGCAGTTGGGCTCAAGTGGATTCAAATCAGAAGAAATCTTCTCGTAATTGATGGCAGCATCCAGAGAGTATATACGCAGAGCAAGTGAGGACAAGGTAGATATCTTGGCAGCTGCAGAGAGTGATGACCAGTACCACCACAAATTCCTCAAGTATTCTGACTTGATCATGTCTTCAAATATGATTGTTGCTTGAACCATCTGAAAGAAAAAGAACTTTCACTCGGGAACCTCATCATACAACTTGACGCAAAGAAAACATACAACTAGACTTCCACTCAAGTCAAATTAGATTTTATTATCGTTGCACATGTTTATCTCCAGTACGTGAAGTTAAATATTGAAGAAAGAAACAGTAGTCCAAGAAATACGGGTACTTCAGAGACGTGATTATGGTTTAACTTTCATTAAACTCATTGTGGGAATAAGACCAGAGTATATATGCAGACAAACTTTTTCCATGTAACTGCTGCTGCAGAGATGGAAAACTACTACTCATATTTTAAAGTAATCATAATCTCATTATCAGCAGGCTCTTGCCCATCTTTGGGGCAATGTTTCTCACATCACTGTTGCATTTTATAACTAGGAAATTGCCAGGTAAGAGGCTCATCAGGGGAAAAAACCAAGATCAACAATTTAGTGTTGGGGCGACATGCGTATCGTTCCTAGAGACATAAATACAAGCTTCTAGGCACCAAAGGTATGTGGCAAAGGTTCCCCACGAAGGCTAGGAGGATGGACAGCAAGGAAGTTGTACATATCCACTTGGACTGACAAAAAATATACATGAACCTCTTATGGCTAGAAAATACTGAATAGTTGTCTAAAAGGGGAAAATCATTTTTTAGATAAAAGGGGGGCATTGAATTGGATGGTTGGTGTGGCAGCCTTGTTTACCAGGCTGGAATTATATAACTCAAAAGTTTGCAGCCTTCGTGGAAGCAAAACGAGTCTTGAAATGTTACCTTAAGCAAGAAAATTAGTAGTAGACAGAAAGCTGAATAACCTCAGGGATCTGAAGCAAGCACTCTTCTAAGAAGAGTTCCTCTGTCGCGCAAAAGGACTCAAAATGACAATTACTGATGATTTACAAGAAAAGATCACGAGCTATTGCTAGATATAAGGATATTTTAAAACCTCAGTATAAACATTGATAAATAACTACCAAAAAAATAATTGCATGCATAAGACCAACCTCATATATTGTCTGTGCACATTTGACAAATGCACGCCAGGCCCATCTCCTTTCCAAGTGTGTCTTTGATGCCCTCAGAGCTTCTTCAGGCAGCAAAGCATCCATGTCCAGCAAATTAATCTTGAGTCGCCTTAAGATGTGGGAAGCTTTGCCTACTAATGGCTTCAATGAAGACTTGGGAACAATGCAGCAGTTACCATCCTCTGTAAGCGGAACATGACCATGTGATGATGCTTTTTTCCCTTTCTGCACCAAGCATTCAAACTCTGGTCGATCAACTTCCAATGGTTCACTAGGTTCACCTGCCACACATCTTCCAGAAGAATTCCCATCAGTAATACTATCGTTGCCAGCAACGGTTCTCGTCTTGCCCTCTTGCGATGAGGCAAGCAGTTCATCAGCGTTGGGCTTGTCAACTTGAACACATACATCTTCTTGAGGGGGGACTAGCATTAAGGTAGACTCACTGATATAGGGAGATACAGAAGAAACAAATGATGGAATCCCATTTGATCCGATGAGACCTATTTCCTGCACCAATTCCTTGTTAGAATTTTTTATTACAAACTTCGAGCAGATATCCTCAAAGTCAAATGGGCATACTAATCCGTCATTACTATATCTAATCAAACTCGAACTAAGCTCAGAACCTCCACTTTTTGATGCATGATCAATGTCTGGTCCACCTGCACATTGCTCCCATGCAGTCTCACATTGGCCCTTCCCCTTCAAAGTACTACCACTCTCCTTACTCTTCTCAGAGGCTAGTGGAACTGAATTGCACTTACCATCATTATGCCTCCGAAGTTCCATATCAGTGAAGAAGGTTCTGTGGCAAGAAAAACAATGATGTCTAGATGGCCAAACAGGCTCTAAGCACTCACACCGGTACATTTTTGGTCCAGTAGTTATGGCCTTTCTGCTTTGCTTCTTCAAGAACTCGGTGGTTTCTGGCTCAAGACAAGGACCGTACTTTGTCTCTAGCAAGCTGGTTGCCTTGGTGGAAAGGCAATCAGTAAATACAGTATCTTCACTATTTGTGGATTGTGACAAAGCAATTTGAGGTCCCTCCTGATCTTGGTGTACACTTTTTTTATATACTTGGAACCTTAATTTTTGCCATTGCAAAATAGACTCTTTTAGTTCTCTCTCTTTTAGATCATGATCTTTCAAACAATCCACAAGCTCTTTAATCTCTGCATCAGATTGGTAAGAAACCCATGGAGAGCAAATGGGATAAGGATCATTAAGCTCATGACCAAACGAACATGAAGCTCTGAAACACCTCAGAGTCCCACAATCGTCCATGGCACAAGGAGCAGAGTTTCTCAAAACCGAAAAGTGCTTCCCCAGAGAACCATGACACACCATTTTTGGATCTACAGCCAAGTTTGTTAAGACCCAGTACAATCTTCCAGCTGAGTCAATACCCAAAAACTCTCTCCGTGCAGACAGCTTCTGAATCTGCATTTCTACGCAGGTTATAGAGTTCTGCAGAAGTGAAATCTCATTCCTGACAGCGCTTAAAACAAGGCTGTCAAGTGGTGTACTTTGGTTATCAGGAGGCAGATTAGAAACACCACTGCTTACATACTTCTCCGTGTCGCCACAGAAAATATTTTCTCGAGCCAAGTTATCGACATCATGTTGAGGATGATTCAATGAAGGCAATCCCTTTTGTCGGAAAGATTCATCATTTTTCAGGGAAGCTACATGGTCGGCAGTATTCCCAGGAAATAGGACACCATTCACAGCAGCCTGGCCATCTACAGATTGACCTTCAGCATCCATAGGTTCCATGATTTGGCTGTTACGGAGAGAGGTTTTTTCTGAATTGTGGGGTGATGGGTGTTTATTGAACGTTTTAGGACAATTACGCTTTTGATCACTGTCAACTTGTAGGAGATAATCAGAGAAAGCACCAGAACAGTTATGTTTATCACTCAAAGTATGCAGCCATTGACTAGATCGTGCAACAGTAGGGGTTTCTTCTGTACCATTATCTCCAACTGCATTCAGCGAGCTCATGTTACCCCTGGGAGATTTTGCAGCCAGAATTTCTTCTTTACACTTCAAATTTTTCCACTCCACAAAGAGAGAACGCAATTTCTGCTGCAAGTTAGCAGACTCTCCCCCACATTGTTCAAGATGTTGGCGAATAAGAGCTGAGTTCAACAACTCATCACAGAGAAACTTAAGCAGGAACGTTCTCTGTATCCAGAAGGAAACTAACTTGGTTAACCAAACATAATGAAGGAAACAGAATATTCATAAATAACACAACTAAGAACAATCTGGAAACAAAAATTAGTGGTACACAATATGGCACCATGCACATGGGGATTAAAGATTAACAAAGGATGATATGGAAATCTTATTAGAAAAAGAAACATGGAAAAAAAAGTGCAATTTTGCACTGAAAGTTCAAGTTGAAGATCAAAGTTAGCCATATAAGATTATTTCAATTTGAAACCCAACTAGTGCAAGAATGCAACAGCCATAATAGTTCGTGCAACTGTAAAAGTGGAGCTCGAGCAATTCAACCCCTTTCCTTCTATTCCAACCATGAATGTTGTTTCTAGAAATATACACATACAAACAACAGATCTAATAGACAGTATATACTGCTTTTGGTTTTTAAAGCTAGTACTTTTTAGGCATTATGCACTCAGAAACATGGAAACATATATACTATCTGTGGAAATTGACACTAGTTACACATTTGCACAAATCGGGGCATCCAACCCGCACTTAATAGTTCCTCTCTGACTGCTCATGATTGCTTGGCCCATTTCTGAATGGTAAAATTTGTCATTAGCATCAACCACGTGGCCATTCAATGTGTTTTCAACCATTTATTTTTAGAATGATTTATTTTGAACCTTGAGGTTGAATTGTGCCTTTTCGGCCTCATAGTATGAGTAAGGTTCTAGAGAATCAAGACAGTGTTAGTGTCAACATCAAATTCAGTGTTTGTTAAAGATTTGAAGGGATTGGGAAGATCTGATAAAGGTGTTGCTCTTTGGAATTGTCCTATAATGGCTACATTTTGGGTTATTTAGAAAGAACGGAATGCTAGAATTTTTGAAGACCGGTGTGAATGTGTAGAAGGGATGTGGAACCGTATTCATTTCTTAGCATCTTTTTGGCTTCGGTTTCAAAGGAGTTCAATGGAATTCTGCTATTTGCTATTCTATTGGAATGGAGAGCTTCATGTGATCTATAAGCTTTTTTAATTCACTTGTTTCAATTGTTTGCTTTTAGTTGGATATCTTATCCAATTTTTTCTTATGTAATTTACATCTTCTTCATTAATAAAACTGATTTGTTTCCTATCAAAAAAAAAAAAAAAGTGTTGGTGTCAATCTAGTCACTTAGAGCCATTGGAAAACTAAGTCAGCCCAGCTTCTGTTTCTGAATCAAATACATTTCCCAACGTGAAGCCTATAAAGACTTGGAAAAAATTAGAGTTCATAAGAGAATGTTAGTAACTCGTATTTTTACAAGAGGTATGGTTTTTTGGCCTTGCACTGGATACATGAGCACAAGAACATTGATATGACGTTTCTTGTGGTATGATTTGCTAAATAAAAATGCGAACAAATACTGCAAAACCTTCATAAGATGAATTGGCATACATAATACTCAAAATAAATCAATAGATATTAAGCATCAATTCTCCATCTCGTGCTGCTTTCATGTATCAATTTGACAAATATATTGTACTCTGAAAGACTGACGACAATTTATTAGTGTGCATTGATTGACGAATCTACTCCTGCCTAGACCCTCTAGTGACGGGAGTCTCATGCACTGGACTGCCTTAATAACTAATCTATCATTTCAAAACACAGTGAAAATACAACTGTACATGAGTCCTTGTACTGAAAATTCTGTCTTACTCCAAGGTCAAGTACAACAATGACAGCCAGTTCTTGTAGTTTCCACTTTGTCTTCGTATTCATTGATTAAATGAAAGCTGAGAGGGTAGTATATGGATGTAGTCTAAATAAAAACACGAGTAGCAAATTCATGGACATGATGCATTCATATTGATCAACTTTTCAAAGATGTGAATGCAATCAGGTATCAATGAATATCAATCAGAAGACAGAAAGAAATTACAAGAAGATAAGATATATAAATAAGGGGCAGAACAGACCAACCTCTTCAACACTGAACTCCCAATACTCCCTCTCGTACATTACAGATGCTAAATGCATGAGTGCATCCAAGTATTCACGGATGACTTCTACTTGACACTTTTTTGGGCGTAGGCAATCCACCCAAGTACCTTCTGATGCATTTTGGACCACACGCTTACCAACCACACAAGAAGGACAATACCAGTTTCCTTCAGGAATTCTTGCAAGTGGAGGATTCAAGCAGTAGGTATGATACTCTGCATCACAAGTATCACACAATAGCACACTGTCATCATCTCTATCAATGCCACATACTTTGCAGACACCCTCTTCCCAAGGGGCAATTGGAACTTCATTCACGGAAACAAGAAAGTCATCTATCTCCTTCTTTTCCTCAGCACTTAGGCATTCTGATTTAGTATACTCCACCAATTTCTGAAATAGGGCAACAACCTGCATCCAGAAGTATAAAATAACCCCTCAAATATGAGCAAGATGAATGCAGAATAAGGTAATTAATCTTAGAAAAAGGGGAAGGAGGTGTGAGTATATTCTTTCCGTGGATTTCCATTTGAACTTGAAGTGCATTAGAAACCATATTTTCTAATTTTTTCACCTGTCGATTTGCAAATTGCATACTAACTCTACAAACAAGATTGAGTTTTGAAGGGTGAAGATTAGAACTTTAATCATAGGTCTAAACCCTCCAGCTTAAAACTCTCTGGTTAAAGGTAGAATTGACAAAAGTATCTTCCAATGGTTTCGTCCTTTATAGAAGTTAGAAACTTCATATTTGTCCAAGATACAGCATTTACACAAGTCACAGACCCAGCGTAACTAAAATTAGAGATTTCACAAGCTATACCTTCATTCATTGTCATACTTCCCCAAACTACTTGGATCTTTTTAAGTGTTAGCCTAAAAGAGATGGAAAGGTTGACTGTACAAAAGCAAATGAAACGTAATTTTTGTTATAGGACCACTTCTTCATGTCAGTTTTTATTCTGAATTTATCAAGAATTCAATGAACCACTAACAGCTTTATTGTGATAGTGGATGTCACGTCATTCACAAGATTATGAAGCTTATTCATATTCCCACATATCTGCCACCAAGGGGTGGTGCGCCTTAGCGAAGGTTGCTCCATTGCAACCCGGATGAAGCTTATTCATATTCCCACATATCTGCCAACAAAAGGTGGTGCGCCTTAGCAAAGTGGTAAGGTTGCTCCATTGCGACCCGGACATCAAGAGTTCGAGCTGTGGAAGTAGCCTCTCCGCATGCGAGTGTAAGACTACATACATCTTGACCCTCTCAAGACCCCGCTATGGCGGGAGCCTCATGAATCATCGGATGTCCAACACTAATGACTCAAAGCAAAAAGCCTAAATCTCACATTACAAATGAAACATCAAATATCTGATTTCCTAGAAGATTTAGTCGTAAGGATATACCAGTCTGGAAAAAGAACATATGTCCATATATAACAATCGCATATTAGTCAAACTGTTGGACAGTTTCAAATTCATTTAGAGAGTAGGAATCTATGGAATGCAGTTCTCAATAAGTAAGATGCTGAAGTATATCAATCCCCAAAGCTGAAATACATTTCCATCAATTATAGAACTGCAGGTCTGTCCCTACACCTATGCATTAAAACACCTTTTTGTCAATTACAAGTAAAAATGTATGCACCAAATAGTCCCATTGTAAACAGTGAAAGTGGCATTTGTTTTTTTTTTTTTTTTTTTTTTGGGGGGGGGGGGGGGGGGGGGGGGTTTAGAGAGAGAGTGTACAGACCTCTTTTTCGTACAACAGTTCAAAATTATGAGACAATTTCTCGGCTAATTGAACGAAGTTAGGCTGATCCCTGAAAGCAATGCGCACATTGGTCCATAGCTGTGGGTGGGGAAAAAAAATTAAAGATACTTTAAATGTCAGTTGGCTATAAAATATAAAACACTAGTAGTATATTAAAGGTCCGTAGAAAAACACAGAGTACAGGGCAATTTGGACAAGACATAAAGTAAGCATGCAGCAGTAAGCATCAACTGTCAGTATAAAACAACAGAGAGAGGAAAAAGAGAATGGCTGAATTCTTAACATACTCAAAAAAAATCGCAGTACATTGGATAAACAAACAAGAAAGCTTGGTGCAAGACTCTCAGCAAGCATCAGAAAAGCAAAGCAGTATAAATCAAAAAATTTGCAAGGAATCCTATAACTTTTATATCATAAGTCCGAAGCTATGCAGCAGTAACCTGGCAATGTCACACTAATGAAAAAACTAGAGCCTCAATCCGATGTCAAACAATACCACAGGTTCATTGTACGTGCCACTGGCCACCTTTTGGACCAGGACTAAAGTCAAGGACATATGTTACAGATAGCAGAAAAAAAAAAAAATTAAAAGATGAAATTCTGGAGAATAATGTGGTCCGTCCAGATAGTTAGGTTATAGGTCTTTAAACCCTCAACCTCTAACCCATGATAATCTTCTATAGAATAAACTTCCTAATCAGTGGAAGCAGAAGCCAAAATAACCATAATGACGAGAAATCCGACATTTTGATTTCTCATCTAACAGATGAAATGAGCTGCCTCAGCATAGATGGTCAGTCAAATCAAAAAGCCTGTGCTTCGGTCAACAACCTGAACATAATTTATCACCTTTATATTGCAAAACCACATAACAAAAGAGTACACGGGAGATAGTGTATTAGTGTCCATGCTCGGTAGAACATTAAGTTACTGGAAATCAAGCAGTAACCTTGTAGAAAAATCCATGCTAAGTTAAAAAGAATAAGTACTTCAAATGAGAAAAGTTTTCCAATCAAATCAAACGGTAAAAGGAAACAGACCTCCCGAACATCCTCAAGAAATGCCTCATGTGAGCCACCATAGGCCCCAGCTGCCAATCTCAAATCAATGGTCCTGAAATCCAAAGGACGTGATACCATAGCTGGAGATCCAAGAATTCCCTCATCATCATTATCACAATAATGTATCAGTTTCCTTCCTAACAAGTTGCAGAAAATTTTCCCATCATCAACAGCAGCTGCGCGACGTAATACAATACGACATTGTTTCATGATAATGTCAGAAATAGATATGAACATTTTTCGCTTTCTTCCCCTATCAGGTTTCTGTCGCAAACCTTCACCAAATATGTCTGCTAGCACTGAAAGAACTGCTCTCTGTTTCCAAAACAAAAACAGTAATTATAAAATAGTAAGAATTAGGCTAAAAGGAAAATTTCAACTCCAAAAAAGTACCCACATCACAACCTTTAAAGCCACTTCTGCAAATGAGAAGAGAAGAGAACTTCCTCCCATCTAATACATTCCCCCAAGTTGTTTGCTCGTTTTTTTTTTCAGGAGGAAAAAGGAAGGAAGAAAAAGAGGAAGATGATAAGGCTCCATTTCATTTTATGTTTAACCTCTAAGCAGCTCTATGTAAAGAGTTAAAAATAATGCACAAGTAATTTCAAACAAACAATGCAGAAGCAATTAGAAAACCAGCTTCTCCCTAGTTATGTAATGCACCACAAGAAAACGCATCTCTACAATTAACAAGCCTAACAAATCTCAAGTTTCATTATATTAATACAAACACCAGATAGAAGATCCATGCTACATAGAGGAATCTGCTGAATTCTAAAATATCTTCCATTAATTGCAAAGAAAATATATTCTCAAGAAGAGAAAAGTCAACAGACAAAAATACGACGAAATGAAACATTGGACAAGATTTCATGCATTTGCAAATATTTTTTTGATTTTGGCAGAAATACGAAATGAACACAAACATTGATGGCACCTTAAAGATGGAAACTTGGAATAACAAGCAAAATATAGGAAAATCTAGCTAATTTGACTTAATGCAACCATAAATAACATAATCATAACATCAAAACGGGAATGAGGAGGGGGAGTGAAAAAACACAATCACAAAATAACAATGTATGAACAAGTCTGAGCAGTCTCAGGTGTACAAGTTCCATATTATAGAAGACATGTAAGTGGGCATTTTGCACACCATCCCAGGTACCCTCGGGTTGTGTTTCCTTTCGGACATAAAAGGGGGAATTAGATTTCGAAAAGCAGAAGCATAAAGATCTGTAGCAATCACAGAAAGTTGTAATTGTAATAACACAGGCATTAAAAAATGAACCATTCTTTGTCTCTCTTTGCTAACATAAAGCAAATGCATTCTACAATGGAGGCAATAATATAATTTGTACTTCTCTTTTTCCTGTAACATGGATAATTTGATATAATTGCCTGGAATTGACAATGTGGCATCACATTCATGTTAACTAGTCCTGATCCAGCCTGACAAGTTCAAATTGACAGAAGTGAGTGAAAAACAAAGTCCAAGAACACATCAAGCAAATCCAGAGCATAATAAATCAGTCAGCATAAGTGCAGAAGAAAGAATCCATGTCCTATAATATAAAGGATGAACTTCAAGGTTTCAATCAAAAGAAGCATAAACTTCATGGTTTCAAAGCCAGAAAGTTAGGGAGCAATCTCACCTTTGTAGGCCCAGATGCATTGCCCTTATAAACTTCTTTACTAATTGAGTGCTCCAAGATTTTTTTCGCCCATTCTGGTGGTCCTTTATCCAAAGCATCATAGATACACTTCCTAATTCTGGCCCCCACATTTGTGGGCAGCTTTCTAACAGGTTCCAGTGACAGAGCCCACTCCGGGACAGTACCATCATTGACCGAGTCTGTTTTATAAGAACCAGTTCCGTCAGCTCCATCATCATCTATAATAAGAGCATCTTTTTCTCTGTTGAAAGAACCAAAAATTCTTTTTGAGGCCTCTGCAAGTAACTGAATGAGAAACAAGTCAGTTCCTTAGCATGCACTACCTCTTTTTTATTTCGTTAATATATCAGGCAAAACCAGGAAAAAGTTATAACTACAACTACAACAAGTGAAATCAAACCAGATTAAATAGAGATCATAATGTCATTTAAACTAGACAAAGTAAAAATCCTATATAGAAAGGATTGACAGGAAGCCAGATAGCTGCGACAGAAACAGAAGTTTACCACAACTAAATACCTACATTAGCCATAAAAGAGAACATGACGAAGCTAGTGGGAAACGAAAATGACATAGTGGGTTTCAACGAACAGGAACACAATAACCATGACAGTTTTAAAATTTAACCATAGTCTAAAGAACAAGATACTGATCTCAAAATTTGAGCAATACGAAAGTACAAATTAAAACTGATCAAAAAATTGTAAAAATGATACAAGATTAAAGAAGACACAACTCACTAAATCTCAATTCCAATAGCTTTAAATTGGCTAGATAAGTCTTTCTTCACAAGTTGGCTCTTTGCAAAGCCATGACCTTGGTTTCAAAATGGCAAAAAAATAACAAATCAACCAAAAGTCTAAAATATATGTTTCATTATTAGAATTCATTACAGGTAGAATATGGTCATGGTCAGGTTAGCAGCTTCTACTCTACACGAACAGCCCTAAACAAAATGATAGGTCCGATTACTCAATTACAATTGTTGAGCATGACACAGAAAACTTGTAAGCTTAGCTCACCAATAAATCTAATAGTAAATGATAATACTCAGTAGTAAGATCAATATTTTAAACCATGAACAAGTAACCACCACTTATCTTTCTTTCCCTGCAACTTATTTCAGCTCATACCTTCAGATCACAAAATCTGGAATTCCCAAGGTAATTGTTGAGTGACAAGCAATGGTAGGGGTGGGGCAAATAAATTCTAAGAAAGCAATCATTCAAAACACAAAATTTAGCAAACTTTTTTTTTCAAACTGGTCAAGATATCTCACCAATGCATCTGCTTCTATTCCCGCAACTCCAGTGAGTGAGCCACAGAGCAGCCCTCCATCACCTTGTAAACAGCGGAACACTTTTCCACTTTCGCGGATACTTATCTCTGTAGAGTCAAGGTTACCAGCCATGGATAAAAAAGCCAAGATATATCTCCTCGCCAATTCTGGCCAAGTCAGTTCATTGAAAGGAAGCAAATTGAGCTTGCTTCTTTTTGCAGCAATCGAGCAGTCTTCTGTATCTTTCTTTCTGCCCCGTTTTGATTTTGACTCACCAACATCAAAATGTGGATCCACTAGGGTAGCCACTTTGGACAGTAACTCACCTATTAGCACTTTTAAAAGCGAATTGTGAGCCTTAGTCAAAGCAAAACCCATGCACCTGCTAAAGGTGACAGATGCCACTCTAGTTTGGGCAGCTTCCTTCATTGCTTCTGTTTCCAGAGGTACGAAAGCATGTGGATTTTCCATGGAAACTGCTCGATCAGATTCAATGCTTGAATACATAATATGGTCGCTTTTACCATCAGATCTATGCAACAATATGTCTTGACTTCCTTGGATCTTAGTTCCAGATTGCACTGGAGGACTTAAGCCATCATACCATGGATTAATAAATTCCTCTTCAAGTTCTTCAAATGAGAAAGGCTCTTTCAGGCCCAGAACTTCGTAAAAACGCCCTAGGAACTCCCATACCTGAGTTGAACCAAGGGGTAGGGTGGGGAGGTAGGGTGGGGAGGGGGAGGAGGGTTAGACCTCATCCACAATTATTCAAAATTCCTTTTTTTTTAAAAGGATATTCAAAATCCAATCAGTCATTAGTATATATTATTTCACTTAAGCAGTACAATATTCGTAACTAGTATACAAATACCTGAAGAACATCACCGACAAGCTGAGGTGGAAGCCTTGAGCTAATAGGCTTCCCAGGAGGTAGACAATCATCATTCATCACAGGGTCTTCAACCATCTGAATCCGGGATCTTTCACAATTCTTGGATAAACCATCTAATTCTTCGTTATCTGTAGCTTGAACTCCACAGTTTGTTTTAATCTCTAGGAGCCCATTTCCAACCGTTACAGATGAAGAATAATCAATTCTTTCACTTAAAAATACATAGCGTGGACAAGTTTGGACACCAGGAAGCTGTTCTAAAATTTCCTGCACAAATTCCACATCTAGTCCAAATCTATCCTGGTCCAGCCATTTCAGCAATTCTTCAGACAAAGCCTCAAACACCCCGTCATCCCGAGTAACAAATGGGATGTTGACAGAGTTTGATAAACCACGGAATTTGTCCAACTGAATAATCTTTTCTTTATTGTTTATCTTCTTCATATCCCAGTACGATGGGAGTGTTTCATTTGTAACATGCTTGCAGAAGAACTTAACAGTGCCTGCCCGCTTATAGATTTCATGGCAACCATCCATAAGTTTCTTAGACACAATACTCCATGCTAAAGATGGCGAAGACTCTTCAACTGACAACTCGCCTAGTTCATCCCCCAAAGATGAAGTATCTCCGGATCCATCACAAAGTGGTGTAGCTTCAAATTGCAAGCTATTTGATGTCTGCACACCAAAAGATACACAAGGACTATTGCCAAGACATGATAAAATGTCATGTTCCAAAGGTGGTGAAGGGTCTGAGAGATACATCAGAAGATTTAGATCCTCATCACAACTCACATGAGTTGAAGTCATACCATCAATTCCTTCTTTATTTGGCTGATCCGATTTGTCAAAATCTGGACTACAAAGGACAGTAGAACCATTAGGAATAGGCAGAGCAGAGCAAGACCATCTTCTGATTATAAAAGCAGGCCCAGAGTCACCACCATCTGACACGTCGCACATAAAAAGTGACCCAGTAACTTTATCATGCCAACAGGATCGATAGCCTACAGGCCAGATCTGTTTCTCATCGTGATAAGATGGTCTTACATCAATTTTCCCCACTGAAAGAATAAAGAAATCTTCATACTGGACCGGAAGTACATCCTGAAATGTAAATAAGGAAATAAGCATGCACCAGTGATAATACCTCAAACTGAAAAATCAAATGTAGCAGAAAAAGAGAACATGTTCACTTACATTAAATTGCTGAGAGTCACTTCCACTATTCTTTTCGGCCCCAGCACTTGCAGCACTTACACTATGCCCATACTTATCAACATAACCCACAGTTCCAATGTTTGATGTTTTTCCCTTACACAAACCACTCACCAGAGCATTTCCACTGACACCGTCTGCCATTGAAAGTCTTGCAGACTTTCTTGTTTTGGGTGGATGCAACTGTCTCTGTGGTGAAGCAGAGGTATTTCTTATTTCAGCTTCTCTAGACATGCTATTAGACGACAACCCAAGATAACAAGCAACTTCTGACATTGACTCAAATGCCTTTCCGTCCGGAGAACAGTATACTGGGCATACTTCACCACCGCTCGCAGGTTCTTGTTCTTTGAATTCAACATGCCAACCTTCCCCTAGCACACCTTGCCTTTCGAGAATATACTCTCTAAGAGCCTGCAGATACATCTCGCTCAGATTCTGAGGTCGAATTCCAATAGTTGTATTATTGCTATGTCTAACCCTTTTGTAGAGAGGCTGCAAATCTACCTCCTCCAATCTTCTATGCACAGTATGCGTATAATTAGAGATATCTTCAAACCCCAATTTGATGGATTGTATCACAACACCAGATGCTTTATGAAATCCATTTCCCGCATGCAACAAGTTTGAATTTGTCACTGGGACACCAAATGGATTGCCACCAAAAGAATTACCATCTGGAATGTGTTTTCTAAAAACACAATAAATGTAGCCAGTAACCATCTAAAAATTCTCACATGTCAACAACTTACTAAATAAGTCAGAAGAAGCAGAAGACAACATAAACTAACTACAGTATTCAAACATGGGAAATCCAAGAGAGCAGCTGTTTAACTAGAGCATAAAGTTGATTGTAAGACATTGGAAGAAACTGCTAATCTATATTATCTATTAAGGCATAGTGGGGTATCATCAGCAATGAACACTGATGATAATGATAGCTACTTAAGCACTTATGATACCACAACTAAAAAATTTTAAGAAGAACAATAAGCAACTGATAAGAAGCATCACTTATTTATAGATAGCAAGTAGCACCAAACTTCAAATCAACTATATGAATGAAGTTCTTCTCCTTTATGATATGACAGCCCAGAGAAGCATTGGATAGCCAATAATATATCAACCATTTAGCAATCCAAATCAATGCCCATCACTTAGCACTACCTCATAGAAATTTCTGTGCATATACACACTCCTGCAATTGCATGCGACTTTTTTCCCACATACAATCACTAAAACAGTCAACCAGTGTGAGAATCAGAGACTCGTGATTGATTAATGGACACGATGTGGCCTAATTGCCAGGCTGACAGACTAAGGGCTGTAAGCACTAAGCAGTCAGAATAACAAGCATATGTCAAAAAACACCTAAGGGGTTAATTTGGTTGCAGTATTAAAGGGTGGATTACAGAAACATAACAGATTAAAACTCTTTAATCCAACCTTATAATGCATTTGATTGCCAAAACACACACACAGTCTTATTTCAAATGCTTATCCAAATAACACACTCTATCCATACTATTGGGCCGATTATAATACCACTTGGGAGATGGTATTATAGTACAATTCAAGCATATTCGTAATAAATTTACTATTTTACCCACAAAATAAACAAAAACATTAATAACTAGACAAGATTGATGGTTTTTTTTGTTAATACGTAATTAGTACTCTATTATCTCACTCCTAATTCAGTGTCTTATCTAACACTGAATTACAATGCGTAATATTTTTATCTCATATTTAATCTTGTATTTTATTCGTTTATGCGGAATTAGCCGGTATTACCTAATACAATCTATTATTTTACAATACGGTAACCAAAAGAGCCCTAAGAGTATCTCTCTCCTTTTTTGGCTAGCAACCTGAGGGGCAAGAAAATAAAGCAAGGGTCAAAGCCATACAAACATATATCTTCGGTGACCAGCCTCACGAACTTATAAAGCAAGCTGATTGGCATCTTCACATGAGCTAGACAATATGCGCCATCATGCATGTCTAAGGACATCAAATAGTGATGCTTTCATGCTTGCCTCGAGAAGGATTTTTAAAGCCTAAATCTCATGAAGCATATACAAGCCTAATCAAAACTTGCTTAAGTAAACGATATAGTATTCCTAACAAAAATGAGACTTTTCACACACGCAGTTTAGAAGCAAAGTTCCTTAACTAGTAAAACAACCTCACTCACGAGTTAGGACAACCAAACAAAAACTACTTTAAACCACACTACAAAAATATTAAATCTCTAAAGTCAATTATAGTCGGAAAATATTATTCAAGTTTATAATTCAAAGTAATTGAGCTAATTGTTACGTGATGACACGGAGAGAATATGAATGAAAATGGAATGAATCTAGAGGTAAGCCAATTGTTGCATGATGGCCGAGAAAGAATGCAAGAAAATGGAATGGATTCCTAGCCAATGGCTTACCTTTTCTCATGCATTTTTCAGAATTTTTTTGATGGAAATCAATATAGGAGTTTTCTTTGCACATTAGCCCTCCAATGAGAAGCATTAGGTTGTGGAACTTATAACCGAAAAAGATTCAAACCTATATATAAACAATCCAATGTATAGAATTGCACATAATAGGAATCTCAAAGTTCCGGATCTAGCGTGAAGTAGTTTAGCATCGCATCAAAATTTAATTCCAGAACTCAAATGAATACAACGGACAAATTACAAATTAAATGACTTAAAATGGAAAACTCCAAATGTCAAAGAAAATAATTAATTCCTAGATTCATTCCCAAAAAAATAAAGAAAAAACTGCTATGTAACTATGTAAGACTTTTAAGAACCTTGTTTCATAAAGTCCAGATTAATAGATGATGTTGAAATTATCCGATGCCCAAAAAAATACATCAAAACCTATACGTTTAATGATCCGAACATTGAACTACACATAAGAAATAAAGAATGTATCCTTATATGACTATTTCCCCCTATCAATTTGTCTTCCAATATAAGAAGTTACTACCTATCGTACACAATGTAAATCCAAGATTACCCCTTCAAATGAGACGAAATCTGTGGATAAGTTGCAAACAACTAAGACAAAATGTTTCTTTTGATTGAAGACGGGATACATACATTCATATGATAGATGCATGAATTAGATTCATACGATACATATATATATAAAAGAGAGAGAGAGAGAGAGAGAGTTAGTCAATTGATCAACCTGAATCTTCCCTTACTTCACTGGGGTTGTTTCCAAATGCATGAATTTAGGGTTTCGGACTTCATATTCATTCTGCCATGAAGATGAAATGAAATGACAGAAACAAATGGAAGAAAATGGGGATATCTTTTCTTCGATGAATAAGCTTTCTATAGATGAAGACTACAAGATCAAGAGAACTTCTTTGCTGCAGGGAGAGGGAGACTAAGATCTAACTAAGAAAACCCTTTAAATCATCTTGCATCCATAACGCTCCCCATATATTTTCCAGAGGCAAAGAAATTTCAAGTCAGATTCCCCTTGTTTTCCGTAACGCTCACTGCATTAATAGAAGAACATTAATGCCCCTTGTTTGAACGTGCAACAACTATTCACTGTGAAAGATGCCAAGCTAAAGCATGACAATTCTAGCACGGCTCGTCAAATAAACATTTCTAAAAATTAAATTTAAGTTCAACTCAATTACTTTGGTCCAACACACTACCATTTAATCAGAAACAACTTAATTAAGAGTGGAGATACACTCGAGAACAACTTGAATAAAGATGATAATAACTTTTTACTTGCCCCGGAAAGAGAAAAATGGAACAAGGCTAAAATTATTATTGATCCCCAGTTAAAAAGCATTGATACCTTTAATATGACACATAACCATTCATTCACGAACATAGATGTAACATCAGTACCCCAAACATGGGATATCAATACCCAAGGATCAAAATTTCATTTCGAAATGGTCGAAACGTCCAAAACGTTTCCGCTTCCAAGGAGATCGAAACGAATCAGTAATAGAATCGAAATTCTAATACTTTGAGGTGTTTCATAACGTTTCAAAATATTTTGTTATATTTCAATATATTTGCACAATTGTTTCGGAATGTTTCAAAGTATTTCAAGATATTTTGGTATATTTCAACTAATATTTTGAAAAAATAATTCTTAAATTTTTTTTTTCATTCTTTTTCCAAATCAGGTCGAAATGTTTCCAAAATATATCGAAACATTTTTGCTCCCTAGGTGACCGAAACAATGCACCGAAACAAAATTTTGATCCTTGTCGATTCTATCCCTCCATATAGCTTTACATCCACGTGAAAGAAAGGTTAGTTGGAAATTGTTTCTCACTTAGATGACCATCACCCACTCCCCCAAAAAAAGGGCAAGCAAATCAAATAAATTCTCCCTTATTTGGCCCCCTCCCAAACCAAAATAAATGACAAGAGTTGCACCAACCATCAAATCACACTTTCTTTTAAGAAATATTGAGTTTGGTTGAGTTGAGAATGTATACTTAGTGTGATAAATCCAGTGTTCAAGTCATTTAGAAAACTTAGGTAGAATGGGATTTTTCAACTGTATAGCTTTAATAATTCGTTGTGTATAAATCTTTATTTTATTTTCTAATGATGGGGGTTGTCAAGGTGATTGTCAGCTAAGCGAAAAGAATCTCCAACCAACCTCTCATTCCATATTAAAGTGAACCTATATACAAATTAAACTACTTACATCTCTACATGTTTGTGCATGAACATTTAGACATTCGAATAAGGAATAATAATTCTTTCCGAATCTTTAAGCCAGGGATGCATAAATTATTTTAGGCTCATTAATTTCATATCTTAAGAGCATAATCTCCTTTTTAACATTAAGCTTGTTTTTTTAATGTTCATTTAACAAGCCATGCTTGAATTGCTCATACATCAGTTTAGCATATTTCTATGCGAATGGTTGGTCCACGCTAGACCAAGCTATACGAAACTTTGCCTTCTGTGAACCCAACAAGAATAGGTAATTATTGCAACTTCCTTTACCTATTAAGGGAAGTTTAGCATTCCAAGACCATAAAATGACGTCATAATTTTCTTAACTAGATCTTGAATGTTTCTCAACCAAATAAATACATCGATTTGTAGATGGAAACCTTGTTCAATGTATATTCTTTAATTTCATCACGTTATTCTATGTTATTTACGAGATGAGATCTCTAAACTGAAGTCATAAATACATACCAATCCTTATTCTATCACATCAAAAGCAATCAAGATTCAAGTTAAAAAAGTTGTATACATAGAGAATGCATATGAGAGCTCCTGAAGGGGAAGGACCACTTCGTGTTTAAATTGAAAAGTTTGATTTTTTTTTTCCTTTTCTTAAAACGGGGGTCTTCCTCCTTAAATTGTTGGGAAATTTTCTTGAGGACATGTATTTATACCTCACAAGTACCAAGTTGACACCCCTTTTTTGGCACCATGTAGAGGAATTTATTCAAAAAAAAGATGCCTACGGAAGTATATGCCCACAATTATAATTATGAAATGTGTCCAAGAGATTAATTTCCTCTTTTCCATGTTTCCTATACTTCACAACCTTGTTGAGAACATTAACTCTCTGAAGACAAACTGATCTTCCGCTAGATATTTTAAAACTATGATCGAGTCATATTAAGGGCTTTCCACTCTACTACTCAAATACCACGACTAAAAAGCATCCAATAACATTAGAGCCAGTCATATTCTGATAGCTAAGCACATAAAAGTAATTACTCATTCAAATGAAAACCTAACCATAATTTAAGGGCGTATACTTCGTGCCAACATTCATCTGATCTTCTTCACCCGCTGATGCCTCGATAAATATAAGGTAAAACTTTCTAAACAAGAAACCTATCATGGTTACCTAACTGCGCCCATCACATTAATTGAACCAATGAGCCAAATAGTCCAACAATTATTCTGTTGCTGACTAGTATAGCAGTTCTTTCCCAAGCTACTTTAAGCAAAATTTGTTTTTGATGTCCTCTACTCCTTACGTTAGTGTATTAATCCTCGAAATTAAATTCACCAAACTCCATTGTTCACATTCCTATGCATGCACAGACAAAGGATTTCACTTTTAATAAAACGCTAACTAATACGACTAAAACTGCTGAAATTGAATTAAAGCGCGAAAAAATCGTACCTCGGACCGGGTGAGTCCTCATTCCCCTCAGCTTCACCGTCACTATAAGGCAAAGCATTGATATCCAATAAACGAACACGTCCAGACTTTCGCTTCGTTTTCCATCCCAATGGCCACCGATTACTCTGCACATTATTGCTCACACACTCCCTACACATCCACTCGTTGATAATCTCGGCCTGTTCACCCCGCATTCCAGCGCAAGCGAGGTGGAAACCCCGTTCGCAACCGTCGCAAACCACTACCTGTCCCGGAACCTCCTTAAAACGGCAAGAACTGCACGATGCACTGAACGAGATATCCGGTAGCTCCGCCGCAACTCCGGCCGGAGGAGTAAGTTCGCCGTGGAAGGTCCGCACGACGGAGATTGCATCACGAGACAAGGAGTCGAATGAGGACGAAGAAGGGACTTCATTGAGATCGATACCGAGAATGGATACAGTCGGTTCGGAGTTTCCCTGAGTCGAATCGGTGAGTTCCATCATCCGAGTCGAGCTCTCCAGACCTTTCGTGACATATTGCGGTTCAAAGATTCGATGTTCTCGGAATGTGGAGGCTATGGTGGATCGAGAGATTGAGATTTGAGAGATGAAAATAAGCTTTGGTTTTCGGTTTTGTTTCGAGAAACCGACTCTGAGAGAGAGAGGTGACGAAAGTAGGGTGTATGGAGACTCAAAGGACGCTGTGAACAGTGTATTATAAAAGGAGTGGATTAGGGCAACTCGCAGTGGAGAGGTTATGATAGTACTCGCGTTTTATGAGTTACACCTGTGCAATGTGGACCATGCACTCCAATACTGGAGTTTGGTTTGGGACCCATTTAATTGGGGATTTTTTCCTCCTATGAACCAATGCTTCCTTTCATGACTAGTTCTCTGATGCATCAGTAGTTTGCATCAGTAGTTCAGTACTAATGGTTTATATGTCTTTTATTTGCGAAAATTTTATTCACATATCTTCTAATTAATCAGATCTTTAACAACACCGTCTCTTTTAATCAAAATATCATTAACACTTTTTTAATTTATATGTAAATATCATTGACATCTCCTACCATTAAACTATCATTTCTAACAAAAACAAATTATCTAAAATACTAAAATTACCCCTACTTAAATCCCAAACAATTTTTCTACATAAAATTCTATTAAAATTCGAGCCGATTAAAATTCGATTCAAGTTGATAAACTTTATTTTTTTAAGTATTAAATTCGAGTCTATTAAAATTATTTCTTTACATATTAAAATTCGAACCGATTTGAGTTTTACCTGAGTTGTTAACGCCGATTAAAATTTGTTTCAAGTCGATTAAAATTTATATTTTTTCTTAATAAAATTCGATTCAAGTTGATTAAAATTCAATTTTTTACATATTAAAATTTAAGTCAATTAAAATTTATATTTTTTTATGCATCAAAATTCGGACCAATTAAAATTCAATGCGAGTTGATTAAAATTCGATTTGAATAGAATTTTAATCGACTTAAATTTTAACAAGTAAAAAATATAATTTTTAATCGACTCGAATTTTAATACTTACAAAATAAATTTTAATTAACTCGAATCGGGTTTTAATCGGCCTGAATTTTAATACGTAAAAAAATTTAAAAAATAGATGGGGTCTCATTGAAGATATGTCTATCTAGAGGGGGTGTGAATGAAATTTTTCGTAAAATATATCATGGATAATTTAGTAAAATTGTATTCTAGTTAACACTTTTAATCTGATAGGGGGTGTCAGTGAAAATTCAGAAAATAGAAGGGGTGTCATTGAATATATGATAAACTAGAAGCTGTGTGACTAAAAATTTTCCTAATTTTCTGTGTGACTAAAATTTTTCCTAATTTTTTTTATGGGGGAAAAGGCTATGGTACTGAATCGGAAATTATTAACTTTTTTTAGGAAGAAATGTTATAGGGATCTAATTTAAGGACTTAATGATGTAATTTTAATGAAACCATTAGACTAGTTGTTTGTTCTAATGTTAGATGGAGCTCACTACTGATCCAATGATTGTATTGAATTAAGTCTTCATATTAAGTTTTCAAATTAGGTCTAAATAAATTTTTTTTTTTTTTTATGTGTAAGTTACAATTTTAAAAGACATAATCGATCATTGAAGGTTGGAATTGATACCGAGATTTTCATGATCTGGTCTTCCCTTAAGCAGTTGTAACTTTTCATTTCAAAGTTATAATGTTATCCATAAAAAGTGGTAATTGAGGGTACAATACAGGAAAAATTAAAATGGGTAGCGTAGAATTTCCCTTTTTATGTGTATTTTTTTGTCCATACTATGACACTATCAATAATTCTACGTTTGGATCAAAAATAATAATAATAATTGTGTGTTTAAGGTTGTCTGGGATTGAGAAATTTTGTCTTATGGGCTTGTACCGAGAATGTGATGTTTTTGTGTAAAAAAAAAATTAATTGTAATGAATTTTGTAATGTTAAATGGAAGGAAAATTATACATAACTCAAATGGAACCCAAAAAATTGAAACTTAAATACATATCATTCATTGTATGAGTAGGTCTTACTGAAAAAATTGATGAAACTCACTCATATAATAGATAATATACATTTAAGTTTCAACTTTTTAGGTTCTATTTGAATTATATAATATTAGATAAAGATTGAATTAGTCGCAACTATTGTTTTCTTTTTACAAGCGTGTAATTCAAACTACTAGTTGTGATATTAGATAGATTTATAAGTAGATTTGTTATGATTTTTTTTACTATTTAAAAACTTTTGTATATATGCATTTTTCTTATTTTAGTGAATAATCCGAATAACAATCATGATCATCTACAAATACAACTATAAAAAGACAACCAATAATATCAAAGTACTAGCAATTGCCCGTGCCTGAAGGCACGGTGTTACTCGTAAACGACGAAAAAAATGTGTTCGCTAATATTTTTTTATAACATCGACATACATGCATAATATATATTTCCACATTAAATTGTTACGCCACAAAAATTATGTTATAACTACCGAAACATAATAATTCAAACATCTGAAAAAATATATCAGTTGACAATATTCAATGTTCTGTTTTTGATTCAAAATCCACAATTTATACATTCATAATCAATTTTATCTAAATAATAACAAAATTCATAATTAATAGAATGAAAATTAAAACAATACTCCCACAAATAAATGAAGTCTGCAGATATTGTCAAATAACCAAATATAACTATCAGAAATTCAACCGACTTCCAAAAGATACGGCCTGGAAAAAAAAAAAAAAAAAATTACAGTTAGGTGTTTATTCATTCTCTAAAAACATACATTTTTTACTTTTATCCACATTCAAATAATAAAAACATAGAGAAATAATGTTTACCAACAAATATTGTTTCATCTGTGTAGGTCTTGTTCATAGTTGGTTCAGCTGAGCCTCCACGTCTTCTAACGCTCGTGAACATAGTATGTCATCTTCGATATCTGCCAATGTCTCCTCCAATTCTATCATATCTATGAAGCCATTCTCAAACTTCTTATTGATTATGTCAATTGGCCATGTAGATGGAAGCGTGTTAACAATAGCATATAACATAATTGGATTATTCGGCATAAAACCTTCATGCTGCAATTTATAAAATAATTCTCCTTTCTTTTTTATATGATCTAGAACATTTGTCCCTGGACCTATTTTTTCCTGCTCAAATTGTATCAATAATGGATGGATATCGCGTTCCGCTTCCACCAATAATTGTACAAACCGTACTGCATTGGTTGGTTTGTTGTTTAGAAAAAAAAATTTCTGTTGCAGAATTCCAAGTTGTGGGAAGGGACTCTGTTATTTTATGCATAATATAATTATCACTTATATTTTTCCCTGCCATTTGTAACATACGACCTAATTCAACCTTTTCCATCCCAAACTTCGAGATTGGAGTTCCATCTTCAAACGATTCATTTTCAAATTTTTCTTGTATGTTTGATAGAGCCACACGCGTACTACGACGTACAAAGATTGGAGGTCGTTCCATTATATCTGTACATAATATAAAAGATAAAAATTATAATTATAATAATCACATTAGCAACGGAGTAATAAACATTACAACAAACAAAATATTTTTTTTCCACCCATGTGATTTTATTAAAATAATAACACACCAATATAAAAAATTGGAATAATGATCAGGAATGCGAAATTACAATAAAATCAAAACACCAACAAAATATACCAAACCATATATGAAATTCATAGAATAATTATTCAAATCACCATCATATCTTAATACTGTCACAACAGATATAACAGTAGTAATTGCAACCATGCAAGTAATTAAGTATCAGGTTTATATTAAAAATTCTAGAATCAAATATATGATCTATCTTCACGGAGATGTAGTTAATAGATCATTCTTCCAGTGGGTCTTTGAACTTTCTCTTTATCATTTGCCTGAATGTTCTTGTGTCAATACATATGCGAAACTGCAAGTTTGGAGAATGCACAACAACCTAGTTTTACAAAAAGAAAGAAAACCAAATTTTAGTGGTATATATTAGTTATAAAGGAATATAGCTCGTTGCAACAGTATAAAAATCGAATTACCTTATTACGATATCCCCATCGGTGAAGTCGCGTTGTATTTATTCTTTTCATTGCTTGAGCCAATTCACACCAATCCTACAAATATGAATTATAACGTAAAGTTAACATGATTATTTTAATTCAATATGTATTCGATAGGAGCAATTTGTAAATAGATGGTACCATTTGTTTGCTATCGAATAAGAAGTTCTATAACAGAACTTCAGGGTAAACGATGTTTGATGTGCTATTCGACCCATTTTCAGGAAGAAGAACACATATACGATCAGAAGATGTGCATCTGGATAGTGCCACATACAGATGTCCATGGCTAAACACTGGTGTGCGCAGATCAACCCCAACGAATTTTACAGACTGTCCTTGAGATTTATTGATTGTCATAGCATATGTTAATCGGACAGGAAATTGACGTCTTGTTATCTGAAAAGGCAATTCTGAAGATGTTGGTGACAGAGATATTCTTGGAATAAAGACCAAATTGCCAGATTTATCACAATTTAAAATTTGAGCTTCAATTACACGTGTGGCACATCTGACAACCATCAATCGCGTGCCATTACAAAGCCCATCCTTCGGCGCTATATTTCTCAGCAACATTATTGGGCTACCCACCTTCAAATCTATTTTAAACGGAGGTAACCCAGCAGGGTTTAGAGAGTTTAAATACTCATTAGGATATCGATTAGTGATCGATCGGTCAAGTTCATCACCCTCTGCCATTTTGTCAGCTGCTAAATACGTAATTGTCTGTCCTGGTGATATATTCAATGTTGTGGCATTTATAGAATTCACGTCGCCATTCCTTGCAGAAAGAATTGTGCGCTCAGTTAGGAAGTCCGGGGTAACTGAACCAACAATATCCAAATGTGGATAAATTCTAAATATTAATTCTCGAAGAGTATGACACTTGTGTATTGTTGATGGAAGTACTACGGTTTCTTGTGGGTTTGTTCCTACCTAAAAATTAGAAGTGAAATTAGAGAAAATAAATATATAATAATTACAAAAAATAATATTTTATATACTGAATGATCAATGAAATATTACCTCCATCAAGAATTTTGCAAATTCAGCATTTTCAGAATTTGTGTCAGTTAAGCGCATGTTTAACCCCAAAGTCAGAACTTGTACATCCCTCCACAATACAGATCGCCTCAATGATGCACCTATGATTTGCTCGCGGACTCCTTTCGGTATAACTGTCAATATTTGTCGAAAGTCTCCACCTAGAACAACAGTAATACCCCCGAATGGCTTTTGATTATCACAAACATCCTGAAGTGTACGATTTACTGCCTCAACACAATACCTATGTTGCATAGGTACTTCATCCCATATTATTAGTTTAGTCGATCTGAATAATTCTGCATGCATCGATTGTTTGGTAAACCCACAAATTGAATTTTCAAGCACAGCCAAGGGAATGCAAAACGTTGAATGTGCTGTGCGGCCTCCCATTAATAATAAAGATGCAATACCAGAGGAAGCCACAGTAACGACGATATATCCGGAGCTGCGTAATTTTTTAGCAACTATATTATACACAAACGTTTTTCCCGTGCCGGCACCTCCACTCAAGAAAAAAGTAGTTCCTTTATTTTCAATTACTGATGAAGTAATTGCAGTATAAGCAGCATGTTATGCATCATTGAGGCGATCGACATTATTTTGTGCATCCAACTGTTCAGATTCATGATGGAGTTGTTGATGTTCAAACAATAGTCTGTTACCAACTATTGGATTCCAATTCCCAATTGGTTGTGGCATGGGCGGACAGTCGACTAAACTTTTGCCTGACTCATGGAGCAGCTGGTCTAATAAATATACACCATAATCTTCAATTTGATCCTGAGAAGGATTAGAAATGCCAAACATTGTACGAATCTTGTGTTCTAGGTCATCACATATATGCATCGAAAATTGATTCCATAAATCAAGTGGATCCAACGGAGAGCATTCCGTGAGAATAATACTAAATAGTCTCCTCAATTGATGTCCAGTTTTCATAGATGAAGCTTCTTGCATACATTGTACCCATTCTCCATCATCTTCCAGAAGTCCCCTTGCAACACATGCTGATTTGAAAGTGTTGTACATAACACCATTTACCGTGCGTAAGTTATCAAATGATGTTGGTCCTTTTACAACAGTTAGTAACAAACGCAGATAAAATCGCTCACCTGAATTGGGGCTAGCAAAGTACATTCTACCAATTGCATACCCCTTTTGTCTAGGTGTCCATTTATGTGTTTTCTTATTCCAAACAAATTTTTGTGGAAACTCCTGGTAGGTCAATCCACGTGCAGATTCATTTGAATTACAACATGTAAAAAAACCAGTCAAGGTTGTATCTTATTGTGCACCTCTAGAAATGATTTCACCTATTGGTTCGACTGTATTAAAACCAACACGATGCATCCTAGGTAAATGAAGTTCTAAACGTACAACAGTTGGAATCTCTTCATGCAAATGATTACCAAATAATCGTCAAGCAGCTTCGGGCGGTGCAATATACCTTGCATCAAGATATTGTTGGATCTCATTTCCTCCTCCCAGCACCATCGTGGTACGATCATGACCCTTGTAAATATATTTGTGAATATACTTCACGCATCTTATTCCCGCACAAACTTCCACATTGATATGACAGTTGAACATTTTGGAAAGATACGGATTGTATGGCACAACATCCCTATTATCAACTTGTTGCCCCCCTCTCACTGTATACACGCGACCATTATTACGACGGCGATAGACAGGATATCCATCTTCATCCATACTTGTTGATTCTACAAATGTTCGAGGAAACCTCTTAGTGCACACGCCATTTTCCATACATGACGCGCGCGGATTGCGAGCACCACATGGTCCATGTACCATACAACTTTTGATTGTATAAAAAAGAATAGGGTTATCATCAGGATCAGGAAATTCAGCACATACCACATTGTCTACTTGAGCACAGGATTGAATTTTATCAGGGCCATGAAGAAACAGAAGTGCATGCATATGTGGTAGGCCCCGTTTTTGGAATTCGATTGTAAAAACATGTGCTACCTTTTTTCCGAACAATTGTTTTGATTCTATCTCCTTCATCAAAAATTTTCTCTTTAACTCAAAAACTCTCGCAACTAAATCAGGACGGTCATAAACTGTTTAATGTTGTAACAAAGCTGAAGAAATCTCAGGCCAGTTGGGATTTGCAGTCATGGTGAGAAATATATCAGGGTGTTGATTGTACCTTGTAATAGCCATTGAATCCTGAAATATTTCAAACATATGTCTTGCGCTACCAGTGAAGGAAGATGGCAAAATTATTCGCTGACCAATTTGTTCAGGACCCAGCTCATCAGCACAAACATCGGTAAGGCCTTTGTACAGTTCTACACGAAGTTTTGATTGATTAAGCTTATAGTATGTCAACCGATTTTGTTCAGTAGCAGCCCAAGCATCTACTAAATACTCCTGGAACAGTTTTCCCCCCCTCAAAATTGTTGAATATTCAGTTGGACGTTGAAACAAACGATAACTATGATATTGCAACTGAGTAAGTCGATTAGTTGAGGGTCTACCAAGTGAACTGTCCCACTCTCTCAACTCAGGTTCCCATCCAAGTTCGCCGCGGGGGAACAATAACACATAATGCAAGGGTAAATATGCGGGGTGACACTCATTAATCTGCATCAACTCATTATTTCCTTTCAAATGTAAAACGATATCTCTCATTCCACTTGACTCAGTGCCATCTCCGGGTAATATTACCGCAAGCTCGTCCGTGGTAGGGAGATTATATCTTCGTCGATCTAATGCTGGGTGATAATGAAGATAAGCTGGTAAATTTTGACCTGCCAAATTTGATTGACTTAAAATCTCATAGGCTTGCTGGAATTTATCCGGGAATGGATTTACATGCAACAAACAGTCTTGAATGATTTCTAAAACGTCCCTTTGCAACTGAGGATTTCTACGACTACGAACATCTAAGGCTGCAGTAGGATCATAAATGTATAGTTGACTGTATATTGGTTCCTGATTTGGTTGTGGTATGAGTGATCTTGTTTGATGTCGTAATTCTCCATGTATAGTGAATGATGTAGGACCATTTCTTGTCACTAATCTAGGATCTAGTGTAGCACCAAGACTTGTAAAAGCATTTGTTGCATTATACTCTCGTGTATGTTGTCGAAACGATTTGGATTTGTCATCATTTCCATCATACAATGATTTAAGTTCTGTCGGGGGTGTAATAAGTGGAGGTAGTTGAATCTTTCCTTGCAAGCAACACGTTCCAAACAAAGGACGCCCTGAACGGGAATTTGATAATTGTTCAGCCACCCAATGTAATGCTTGACAATGAGTACATGGTACATCCATACTCCCGAGTGAATGACGACCTTCTAATACGTGTGTTCGAGGATTGATTCCAACACTATATACATGAGATTTAAAAATATATAAGTTAAAAATTTAAAAAAAATGTAATGGTGATTTCTAAATATTCTAGTTTATAACAAACACCTGTAGGGTTGGTTAGCTTCTGTCGTGGTGTCTTCGTTCAAATTGGGCATTGATTGTAACATGGAAATCATGTGTGATGGCCCAACGTCATTTGCTGCCACAATTTGTTCTGCAGAAAGTTCAGAGATTTCTATAGGACATCTAGAATATGGTTCCAATTGCGTCGTGACGCCTTCCTCAACATTTTGTGGAGGCATTCCTCGAAGCATTGTGTTCACAGACGATGACTCTGGAAAATCTATTGGCACAATTTGTTCTATTACATGCACAGTCGGTTCTTTTAATTGACATCTCTCCCATTCTCGACGTGCACATTGTGCCAATTGACGTGTTGATAAAACATTGTTGTTGATTTCCTAAAGAATAAATTTAAAATTATATAGCGGATAAGGATATAAGAACTGTAGTACAAAAGTCTGCGACTGAACAATAATGGAATACATCATAAATATTTTTTTAAGAAAAACATATTTAAGCAAACATACCACTTGTGGATCTATATTCTATTTTCCTTTTCCTTTTCCTGAGCTAGATGTTGCCACTGCATTTGACTTTTGTTTTTCCTTTTAAAAAATAAAATGTATAAATTAAGAATCAGTACAGTAGAAAAGAGTTTATAATAATACTAAAACCAATTGACGTGTCACCTCTTCAGCTAAGCGAAGGCAGTTAAGATCACGTTTATCTCGGATTACAACTCCTACGTTTTTTTGACGGAGTAACTGGACCTAGAAATCAAAGAAGGATGATGCTAAATTGAGTGATAAGAAGTAAGAATTGAACACCTATAAGAATTAAGAAAATGAATGATAAGAAGATTAGCTTACTGTGTGTGCTAGGTCAGTATCCATCTGTAAAAATGGTTGAAAAAACTATAATGAGTATGGTATTACTTATAGGAGAGGGTTAGAAAGAAAGTTATCTATATATAACTTACATGGCCAAAAATAGTGATGTTGTACGGTGATTCCGAATGTGTCGAGGTTCCTTCACCAAAATTGGACCCATTGAGATTATGTGCAGGCATCTCCCGGAGCATTGTTGTCATAGACGTTGACACTGGGATATTTGTTGGCACAGTTTGTTTTGCTATAAGCGGAGGAAGGTTCTCAGTCACAGGCATCGATTGATTGCGAGGTCTCTTCATTGATGATTGTTGCATTTGAGGTTGATGGCGACGACTCAGCGTTAAGGAAGGAAAAAATCTAGGTTAACCGGATGGATGTTCCGATCTTTCCCGTTTGCGACGTGCACGTTGCGCCAATTGATATTTATTTAAAACATTATTATTGATTGCCTAAAAAGTAAATAAGAAACTTATATTATTGTGAATAATAAGTAACTTTTTTAAAAATTAATTAAGTCTTGAATGGGCAAATGACCAATCATACCACTTGGCCATCTGTATTTTCTTTTCCGTCGACAGAACAACTTGCTTTTTCTTTTCCTTTATAGCTAGCATTCACCATCGTGTTTGAATTTTTTTTTTTAACCTAAGCAAACAATTTGAATTAGTAATAAACATATATGTAACATTATGTGTGAATATTACAAACACATGAATGTTGGAGCTTTGTAAAAGGGAAAAAAATAACACAATCCAAAAGGAAAAATAATAACGCAATATGAATTTTGGTGTAAAGAGACATACATTATTTATGAATTGGTCCAACGAATTGTTGGAGCATAACCATTCATGTAGTGCTTTTCTTAAACTATTTTCTTAGTATATTTTCAGCAACTAAACGTTATTTAGTTGCTTCGTGTTGTTCACTAAATATTGAATTTTTATGATTCATGTTCATAGTATTGCTTATAATTTTGTATCATTTTTTTCAGGTATTTAAATTTGGATTATTTAGTATACTTTATTACATTGTGTTGTTCATTAAATATTGAATTCGTATAATTCGTGTTTGTATATGAATTTAATATTGTATATTTTAAATGTTAAACATATTTTCTTTAATATATCTCTTGATATCTGAATTTAATATTGTATATTTTACATGTTAAGCATATTTTCTATGTTAAATTAGTTTTTTTGCAAGTTATGCTTTAGATTTGTTTATTTAGACGTTACTTAGATTTGATTATTTAGTAATTATTGTTACTTTGTGTTGTTCACTAAATATTGAATTTGTATTATTCGTGTTTGTATAAACATATTTTCTTTAATATATTTCTTGATATTTGAGTTGCCCAATAACTTGAATTTAATCTTGTATATTTTAAATATTAAGCATATTTTCTTTGTTAAATTAGTGTTTTTGCAAGTTATTTTTTTTATTGTTTATGGAAAAAACAAAATTGAAACTTGAATTTACATGATTCGAGTTTATAGTAGTGCTTTTAATTTTATATCATTCTTCTCGATTATTTATATTCTTAGTTTATTTTCTTAAACTAAACATTATTTATTATGATTCATGTTTGTAGTATTGATTGAATGAAAATTACTTAAATAACAAATAATCTTTATAGTACAGGATTCATCGGGCATACATGGAAAACAATATAACCAATATCAAAATCAAAACTGGAGCATAAGTAAATGAACAATTAACAAATGCAAAAAAAACTTAACCAAATAATGCCAAATTCAAAACAAAACTCACCTTACACTTGAACAATATAAAATATTCAGCCAAACTCAATGAACAGTCCCAAGTCATAATGTCAAACCATATCACCAATGCCAAAAAATTAAAGGTTATATTAAAATATAAAATATTCAGCCAAACTCAATGAACAGTCCCAAGTCTTAATGTCAAACCATATCACCAATGCCAAAAAATTAAAGGTTATATTAAAATATAAAATATTCAGCCAAACTCAATGAACAATCCCAAGTCTTAATGTCAAACCATATCACCAATGCCAAAAAATTAAAGGTTATATTAAAATTCAATACAAAACGCACCTTGCACCTGAACAAAATAAATACAGTAGCAGCACCAAATCACCCCAATGCAGTGAATTTTCAGCAGCAAGAATCCAATTCGTCGAATTCTCGAACCCAAGAGCTACACTGCACTGAAGGCACTATGTAAAAAAAAATTCCTAGAACTTCTATAGATAAGTTAAATTTGGTACAATATTAATTGGGCAAGATTCAAAAAAAATGAAGTAAAGGACCCAAATTAAATCGTAAAGAGCTTAATTCAAACATGCCACAGCTAAGTTAACAAAAAAAATCGAGACCTTTTTCGTCCGAAGGCAAACAAACACTCATCATCAAACATCAAATGTTTTGTCAAAAAAAAAAAATCATCCAAACAGAAAAACATTCATCATCAAATAGGATATTCTAGTAAATCACCGCTAGCAATTGCCTGTATAACATCAACAGTCATCATTAATCACCTTGTTTGTGTTTGACGTTCGTAAAGAATACAATTGCAAACAAATTTTTGAGAAACGAATCCAATTTAAAAAATAAAGTAAAGGACCCAAATGAAATCGTAAAGAGCTGAAAAAAAATCAAATTTGGAGTTTTAAGTATGTACAGTACTCTAATTAAAATGAGTTCTAATTGAAGGCTAATGTTAGAATTTAGAGTTTTTTAGAAGTTGGTACACTTTTTATTATTTATTGGGCTTGAAGTCCAAATTCAAAAAACTTTTGGCTAAAAGGAAACTTCAGAGCAAACTAACCGAAGTACCTCTAACATCACATTTACTGTTGAAAAAACCAAAAAACCAAATAAACAAACCGATTAATCTAAAAACTAAAACACCTAAATTTAAGAGCTTTCTCATATTAGAATTTTTTTTCTTATATATAGATTTAGAGTAACAAAAATATTATTTTCAATTAAAAGACATACAAAATAAAAGAGCTCTAAGCTAAGTTAAATTTTTGAGAAACGAATCCAATTAAAAAATAAAGTAAAGGACCCAAATTAAATCGTAAAGAGCTGAAAAAAATCAAAAGATGTAACCACAACTTTTCTGAAACATGCTCACTGCCAAAGCTAAGTTAACAAAGTCATAAAGAATATATTAAAGGAAGCCACTGGAATTTAACAAATGTTTGGCAACTCATCGAACAGTTGATCATCAAAACAGAAGACAAAAAAATCAGATACAAACAAGCACCCAAGATTCCACTGGACAAAACATTTGGCTTGGCAACTCATCGAACAGTTGGTGTGCAGGGCAACATTTTGAGAACTTCATCATCAAAACAGAAAAAAAAATAGAACATGACATACCTGAGAGAAGGAATCACCAACGACTGAAGGGAGAGAGACCCAAGCAGGTAGGGAGGGAGAGCCTGCCAAGCAGAATAGGCAGGGAAATAGAGAGCAGCGGCTGAAGGGTTCTTGACTATGATTTTGGGAAGCCATTAGGGCATAAATTGGGTGAGATTTTTCAGAGATCTGCATCAAGTTTGGAAAGCTATTTTTAGGGGATATATGCAGCGGGTGAATGGTATCTGATTTTGGGGTTCAAAATTTCAGAGAGAGAGAGAGATTGGGTGGGTGGGGGGAGCAAAGATCTTGAAATCTAGGATAGACCCACCGCTTGAAACCTTCTGGGTTTACTCATAGACCGAAGATCTTGAAAAGTTGCCAATGAAATTTCGGCAACCTTCTGGGTTTACTCATAGCGGGGATTAATTTCGGCAATGAAATTTTTTGGGAGTTAATTTGGGCAATGAATTTGTTGGGCGAGGCAGGTGCGTGATTTTGGGAGAATTAAAGGTAGAATTTGTGATCAGTGGGATTTTTTTTTTTCATAAATGAATATCGTGCGTTAGATCAAGAATTTTGAGATGATCTGAGACGTCAATAGGTGAAGACAGTTTAGGATAACGTCGATCGTTGGATGATGTCTTTTTTGGTCATGAAACGATCTAGACCACTCTTTGTCTCAAAAATTCAAAATCGTTCTACTTTATTATATAGATAACGGCATCCGTTTGCTTATAATCTATAGACGAGGGAGAGAGAGAGAGATGGTGTTTGAATTTGGGTAGCGTGTAGGGGTTTTGGGTAGCGTGCAAAATTCAATACGATTTGGGCAGAATTGTTTTTTTATTGTGATGAATTATGTATTATTGGATGACATTGAAAGTAATTTGGACCATTTAAAAAAAAATTAGAAAACATCTGAACTGTTCTGATGTTTTTCTACTTTTAAAAATTCAAAATCAATTGTGTCCTATTAGTATAGATAACGACATCCATTTGCATATAATCTTACCCCTTTGATTGTTCCATTCAATGATTTTGTATAGTTGTAACTTAAACAAACTATTATTCACCGTAATTTTTTAATGTATTTTGATCTAAAATACGAAATGTCTAGGTTTTAAAAGTAGTTTTCATTTATAGTCAGACATAATCTCATGGTCATCTATAATTATTGTGTATAGTAAGACATAATCATAAGATAATCAGTAGTCACATACGATATTATAAGTATCGGAGTGTTGGTCCTTGTGTGATGAACCTAGTGTGCTCTGTAGGTTCAACATGGTTGTACTTTTATGCTTCGTTTTTCACATATGATGTCAATTGTACGAGATTTTTTTTTTAAACCTAATATTTATAGGTAATGTGGATTCTCTGTGCTCATTTTTTGTAAAGAAACAAACAAAGTACATCTCCTTTCTTTTCAGCAAAGCGAATAAATTGTCATGGACCGGGATTGACCGATTGAATACATTCTAATGCTTAAGTCAATGAGGGTCCTAAGATCAAGGAAAAAAATTATCGAAAAAGGAGTGCGTACCTTAAGACTCAAGCTTATTCGATTTTTATATGATTGCACCCTCGATCTAGTTGGACTTAGAATCCTAGTAAGAGTACGGTGACACACCATACCTATCTAGATTCATACCAGTCTAATTCCACTTTCATTCTTAATTGTTTGTTTTTATAGGTCACATGTTTTTAATGTGCATCTTATCAATGATAGAATCTTATCTATTCAACCGTCTCGAGTGTCTAGAGATAACCTAACTGTTTATTTTGTTCGAATAACTCTTATTGAAATTTTAGTGACACACATTTCTCTGTTTAGAAATACTTTTCACTAAACAAATCATTTTCAATTAATCTATTTTCTGGTCGAGCTTCTATTTAGTATGTTCGGCCTAAAAGCAAAATTTATTCGACTAAATTACAGTTTTGTTCGATTGAGTCTTTATCTACTCGATCATAGTAGAATCAATCTAAATGATTCTTTTAAGTATATGTCAGTTGCCACGTTCCCAAGTATAGTAATCAAATCATGATCAGGGATAGAGATTCTGAACTCCTTCACATTCCATCAAGGAATGAGCTACTCATATGATCAATTACGTATGGAAACTAAATCGATACACTTTTATTATCGTTAGGGCACAACTTAAATTCAATAAGGCGCCATGATGGGCCCAACCACACAAATCATCTATCTAATATTACAGTCAATAAATTAAATTTTTAACTTATAAAAGTATAATAACAATCAAGATTAATTTAATGTTCATCTATTTTAATCAAATGGTATAAAATTTATCTTAATTTTTTTTTTGCCCAAAAATATTAATTTCTCTACACGATCCCAATGTCTAACAACTCAATCAACACACTCTCCAATGTCAACACAATTTCATCAATACACATCTACCTCTCTCTTGATTTTAATTTTAAATTACGTAATTAAAAAAATTATTTAAAATACAAATATTGTAAGATAGTTCGATTTTTGATATTGTATACTATTTTGAGACACAGAGTTATTACTAGTATTATATAAGTATTAAAGACATCCAATTTAGTTGGTTTTTAGTTGTAAATACCCAATCAAATTTAAGAGTTGTTTTTTTTTTTTTTAATTACTAGTGATTTTACTAAGTAACAAATTGAAAATGGACATCTACCACATATAAGAAAGTATAGGACTGCAAATTAAAAAATTGGCTCGCCTGTCGTTGAGACACGATTTAAAATTTAAGCTCATTAATTATTTAAGGGTCTGTTTGGTTAAGAAGAAAAAAATGATAGAAAGTAAAAATGATAGAAAGTGAAGTGAAAGAAAAGAAAATGATAGAAAATATATTTTCGTACATGTATTTGGTTAGAATGAAAAATTTATCAGAAATTTTTTAAAAAAATTTCATCCTATTGTTTAAAAGAAAGAAAAGTTATAATAAATTTTTTATAATTGTCTAAATTACCCTTAATTATATTAAATCGGTCAAAATAAATATGTAATTATAATTGAAAGTTAAAAAATTTTAAAAAAATGGTTCGAAACTTAATTTTAAGATAATCACTAATACAAATGTTGTAACTTTTCATTCTTTTTTGGCTTGCTTGTCGTTGAGACACGATTTAAAATTTAAGCTCATTAATTATTTAAGTATTTCGATCGCCTAATCTCAAAAAAATGAAACCTGTATTTTAAGGCAATTTAATTTATCCACCAATTAAATTAATTAAGTAACAATTATCATCAAATGATGGAGCATCAATTCAAAATTGCTTTTCTTAAAGGTTGGAGCGTCAAATTTAAAACCTGCAAGTCTCAACTTTCAAACTTGAGTAAACAGTAGTGGCAGTTTGGATATTTTATTACTAAATCAGTGGCATTTTGGAAGTGGAAATCGCGAATTTATCTCTATGCACGGTGTCACATGTGAATTTCCCGATCCTGCCGGCCCAGGTCGGGTAACAAATAGCGTCGTCTCTTATGACTGCGCTTTTCGCCGGCTACAATCCTGTATTTCTCTAAGCTCTGTCTCTTTCTACTTTCTCTCTCTACAGTACACTCGTATATATCTACACATACATTAACACTCATAAATCTGCTTTTATATATAGAGAAGAGAAGCCTCGAAGCATTTCGCTTTGTCTTTTCTGGTAATCCCTCTCTCTCTCTCTCTCTGTTGTTATACACTTGACTTTTGAATACCAGTGTTGACTAATGTTGAACTGCGTATCTGTTAATAGAATGGTTGGAATCGATTTTAAGTTTTTATAGTTTGAATTCTGATGTTACGATCTGTCAATGCGCTGCAGAGCAAGATCTTGTACTTCAATCGGTTCACGTTTCATCTCTTTGGGCTTTTCTGCATATGTCATGTGCTGTCTATTAGTTGATGTTATTGTCACCTAACTATGGATCTTTAATTCAATATTTCCACTCAATTTCGTTGAATTTGTTTTGTTTCTATTAGCGATTAGCTGTAGCATTATGGTGTGATCTATAAGATACATTGGGTGCTCAATCATTGCTCATTTTCACTGTTGAAGTTGTTATGCGATTGGTGCTCAATCATTTCTCAGTTGCACTTCGATATTGTTGTTGTCGTTCATACAATGCAAGAAATTGCTATTGTTATCTGTTAGTGCATCTTCCTGGGAAGCAGGGTAGGGTTAGGGTTTGAATTTGGGGCAGAATGTGAAGGATTCAATAACTGGTGGTTGTGTTTTAAGTCTATTTGAGTTTGACCACTACAGGGAAATGAAAATGAACTCTTATTGGTCGGAACATAGAAATTAATTATCAGTTTGGTGAACCATTTAACATTTTGGATTGAAGTAGTTCAATTTATCTTTTGGCCTTAGAGGAAACAGTTTTGTTCAAATAGAAGTGTGAGTGATGTCAGGATTATAGTCCTAAAGCTTCTGCGCCAGGGCAAGTTCACTAACATTATACAGTTACGTAAACAGAACTTATTGGAGAATTTCGTTGAGTATCAACAATGTTAACGTATTTTGTCAACTGGGTCAATGGACATAATTACGCAAGATTGCTGGTGTTGAGATCTTCATGATATTCTCAATGTTTTTGCTGTTTTTATAGCTATTTTCCCTGTTCTAATACATGTTTCTATTTGGAATGCAACTTCAATAAACAAGTAATAGGAATGTGGGGATGAGTTAAAATTGATAGCTAGAATAGAAGTGTTTTTCTGGATAGGAAACGAAACACTTCTACTATATTGAAAATAGTAAATCAAAAGATAAAGTGGGATGGAGAAGATGCCCATATCTAGATAGAAATTATGTTAATGCTAAAGTTTACATTTTGGATTGTATGTATGAATGGAGAGTATGACACCATTAGTACCTAGAGTAGAGGATGTTAGCAATGGAAGTCGGTTTAGATTATCTTCAGTTTTTGGGAAGCCAATCAACATTCAGACTTAGGTACAAACTTTGATTTTTGTGGTCCTTGGAATGTCAGAAGTTTAAGAACTACATTCACATAATGTGGCTGTCAATGAGTATTTTAAGACAGGTAGATGGCGACACATGAAAATGTAAGTGTAAGGAATTGATGATGAGATTAGAGTTTTCTGAGAGGGCTTGATGATTTTAAATCAAGATCTATTAATGCACAAAGGAGTTAAATCATTTGATTGGAGAGTTACAAGTGCGAGTGAGAAGTCTAGGAGAATGAAGGTTAAGATGGCGGGAAAGAGTCACAGGATTTGGCAGTTCGTGATTCAGCTACTGATATGACTTCAAATAGAGCTGAATATTGAAGAATGTTCAAGACCACCCCTGAATGTTTTGGATTTAAGCCTTTTGTTGCATTGGGAGCTGAGTTTGAGGGAAATTTGCAAACAATTACAGTTGAGCTTTCCTTTGTGTTCTGGAAATCCAGCAGCCCATCTAAAGATGGAAAGCTTTTTTTGCTACATGTCTATCTGCTTTTGGTATCAGTAAGTGCATACATAATTTTGCTTTTATGTTAGTATCATCTCCTCTTCATTGTGATTCGTGCGAATGTGGAGTGTATCTTTTTCCATGAAGAGCTGCATTTTGGGAAGGTGGAGTTTGATGCTTTCTAATTTATGACATATTTGTAATGGTATAGCTTGTGTTTGAATATTTAAATTTGACCTGCATCCATCTCCTTGTAATTTAATCTTCTGTATATGTTTGTCAATATTAATAGATTTTTGAGATTGTATAGGTTGAATCATTCTCCTCTATGTTTAAGGCTTATAAACTCTATAGTAATGTCGGGTGAAGCTCTCAGAGATCTCAATATCCCACTTGGATCTGATGGGAAGAATGAAAGCTCCATTAATGGGAGCTATGGTAAGCTTCATGCGAAGCACACTAATGAAACTCTTGAAGAAAGGCAAAGAAACGAATCTTCCTGTCTGGTTGAAACTCCTGTCAATGGATGTGAAAAACCGAACTCTGGGGTTGAGGTGGGAAACTCAGAAGTGGAATACATTGAATCTGGGAATTTGAAGGATGTAGAAGATGTGGAACAGTCTCTCAAGGTAGACTATTTTTTTTAAATATCAACTCACGATATTCAGCTGTGCCGACTATGTTTGCTTAATTTTCAGATAAGTGAACAACATGTGTTTTTTTCTTTTTCAGGCACTCTTAGATGGACTAGACTCTAAGGACTGGGTTTTGGTATGTGAGGCACTCAATAACGTTCGACGATTGTCACTGTTTCACAAGGAAGCTATGGTCGACATGTTGTAAGTCCTAATTTCAAAAACAGTACTTGATAAATTTGTTCCCTGTCACATTCATTGTAACCATATTTTGATGTACAGGGAAAGTGTGATCCCCCTCATTGTGAAGTCCCTGAAGAATCCCAGAAGTGCTGTTTGTAAAACTGCAATTATGACCTCTGCAGACATTTTCAATGCATATAGTGATGACATAATCGATTCACTGGACCCGATGGTAGCTTATTTTTCCTTTTCCAACTGTTGCTTTTGGATTCATTTTTGCAATGGATGGCATTTTCATTCTTTAAAATAATTCTCATATTTTTTTCTTCCTTTCAATGTGATTAAATGTCCTTGGTTTAGCTGCTACAACTTCTACTCAAGTCTTCACAAGACAAAAGATTTGTGTGTGAGGCAGCTGAGAGAGCTTTAATAGCTATGACTACTTGGGCTTCCCCCATTTTGTTGTTACCGAAGTTGCAACCTTATCTTAAGAACAGAAATCCTCGAATTCGAGCAAAGGCTTCAATGTGCTTCTGTAGGAGTGTACCACGACTGGTAAGAAACTTACAGGAACTGCTATCATTTTCATTTTGATGATTGATAGGTGCATGTTTTTTTTTCCAATCTTTTTCTTTATTGAAGAACACAGAGAATGTCAGTCGGTCTATGGCATACTTTATCCTTCTTGTGGCTGATTTTCACAGTAAAATCTCATCTTCATGCCCTACTTAGCTCCCCGAAAGAGTGAGAGGAAAGACTAGTAAATGCATATGAAATGGCAGCCTCTTGAAGATATCCTCTCTTCCGTTCTTAGAACTTTTAAACAAGATACTAATACTCACCTAATTCGTGAGTAATGTGAACAATTCTTTTGAACTAAAACTAACCTAGTCTTTTACAAATCTTTTGAACTTTTGTACGAGTAATGTAAACCCTATTCTTGCTCAATTATGATCCCAACATGGCTTAATTGCTACAAGTTTGTCTTATTGTTTAGCCATCAACACTTGTGCAGTCATGTAGGAACCCTATGTTGCCTACTTTTTGAAAAATGGAGATTACATATCAGATGTCCTAATGATTGTCTTCTTTGTCTCTAATTTTGGGGTATGAAGATATTTGACACATCTTGTTTGATAACAGTTCTTATTGTGAAACTGAGTTCAGGATTTTGATTGAATTGGATCACTGTAACATTTGCATCAGTCATCAGTTCCTTCACAAATTATCCTATACTGAACCCTTAGAGACTCTTCTGCTCTTTTCTACATCGTAGAGTGCATTTCTTCTCAAATCAATTATTAAGGAATCAGATTCTCGTGGAATTGTAATCTTTAACCTTTTCTATTTGTACGCTAGAGTAGGATGCCTTGTCCTTTCTTTGGGTTTTTCCCCCCCTGCCCTTTTCTGGTAAATTTGCATTCCAGAAATCCCAAGTCCCAACTTAGCATGAATACTGCTGAAAGTAAGAGAGCAAGATTCTTAATGTATGTGTTCTTTTTCCAATCCTATTACTTATGCAATTCACATTTAAACTATCAAACTAGCAACTGTTGGGTATTCACCTTTTGTTGTGGGTGCCTTTAATGGGAAGACCTTCAGGAAGAAGATCACTGAAAAAAGAACTACTGCAGTACCCATACTTTAACTAAAGTAAAATAAATCTTGCAATAGGTATGATAGATGAGCGATATCTTTCCTAGTTTTAACTACAGCGTTTATGCATATTGTGTAATTTTTTGAGATGATAATGCCATTTGCACCGTCTATACAAACAGAATCTATGGGCTCCGTATGTTATTGTCTGTTGATGCCAATCATCAGTTTGGTTGAGTAATTCTTTGTCGTGTTGCTTGCTCTACAGGGAGTGGACGGAATCAAAGCATATGGGATTGACATGTTGATCCAAATAGCGGCAACCCAGCTTAGTGACCGGCTTCCTGAGTCCAGGGAGGCTGCTCGTATTCTCCTGTTGGAGCTGCAGGCTGTATATGAGAAATCAAATGTCTTCACACCAACTTCAGTACCTGAGGACCCAGAGAGGAGTACTTGGGAGCACTTTTGCCAATCAAAGCTCTCACCTTTAAATGCTCAGGCTGTCCTTCGTGTGACAAGTATTGCTCGGGAGAGTCTTGTTTTGGGTTCCTAGCATAAATATACGCAACATATATGGAGTTTTAGTGAGTAATATTTTCTTTTTCCTGTTCCTCTATTTTGTTTGGTTTCTGTCTTCTACTTGTAAATACAGTAAACCATTGAGATGTTTGGAAAGCGGTTGAAGCATGTAATTGAGCTAGAATCCTATGACAATTTCTATATGGTCTACAGATTATAGCTACTTGTAAATCACTTTGTGATGGATGCATGATGGTAATATACGCCTGTAAACATAATCCAATCAGAAGTCTGATCCAGAGCTTCATTTCCCAGTTGAGATAATTTTTTCGCATGTACTTGCCATCCTCTTCGATCCTTGAAATACTTAATGTGGTTCATCTGTTGCATCCATTGGGAAGATATATTATAGGTGAAAAAAAAGTACCCTTTTCCCATTTTTAGACTTCTAAGGATGATGCATTATGTAACGGAGAAAATTAATTCCAGAGATGCTCTTATTAGACAGGTTATGCTACTATTAGTTTGTGGAACGAGGAAAAGGAACATCGTTTGCTGCTTCAACTGAAATATGTTTTGTGGTTGATTTGAAATACCGTTGATAGTTGAAGGAAAACAGGAACTCTTTTTGCTTCTTGGTTCTCATTGTTCAGGTAGTATGTTGGGAGCATGCTCTGTCTTATATTTTGCTGCTTCAAAAATGCCATTTTCATATCATTTTGTATTGCAATTCTTGTTAAAACTTCTTGTTTATCGTTGCCAGGTTTGACGCAATGATAAGGTTATTTTATTGTGACCTGAAAGTCAAAAATTCGAGTCGCGAAAATAATTTCTTTCCCAAATTAGTAACAAAGTATAAAACAATGACCAATGACATTGCGAGCAGATACATCAGTTGTGATTATACATTCTCAAATGATTTTTCTTTCCACTAGTAAAAAAAAAAAAAGGATATTCTTTTTTTAGGGCAGGTTAATGAGCTTACGGTGATGATAAAGTAAGGGGCTTTTTATTGATTTTTAACTTTGCACCCTCAAAAATTAGATTTTTTATATTATGTACTCAATGTATTAAAAATGTTGTAATGCAATCCTTTCATTACTTATTTCTCAAAAATCACCCCATTCATGTTGACAGAATTAGTAATGAAAATTAACGGAAGGACGACACTGCAACACTTTTAATATATTGAGGGCACAATATAAGAAATTTAATCTTTGAGGGTATAAAATAATAATTCTTTAATTTTTTGGGTGTAAAGTACAATTCGCTCTTTATAATATACTTTAAGTCATTGGAAAATGAAAGCCCCTGCGTTATTAATTAAGCACAAGATGATGAATTCGCAGTGTTGGCCTGCCATTCTACAAAAATAACTAGGGACTGAAAAACAAAAATTACTGAAAAATAAAATAATAAATTAATTTTTTTACAATATACCTTCTAATTAAGTAATTATCTATACTACTAATAAAAGTGGCTTAAGTGAAAAATTTTTAATTTCTTTATTTATCCTTCAATAATTCTATAATGTCTACTTTATCTTTTTTTAAATGACTTAAGAGAAAAAAATTTGATTTTCTTATTTATCCTTCAAAAATTATATAATGTTTACTTTATCCTTTTTTGAGAAATTTTTTATTAGTTGCATTAATTCAACTAATAAATTCATTATTTGACTTTTAATTATCTTCTTTCCAAACAATATAAATTCGATCCAAATTAAAAAATGTGATTCGAATTTAATTCAATTGTCCAACGAATTTTATTTTTCACAGCACATATATGAATCCGTTAAAATAGACATCCGTTCTGATCTGAATAAGTTGATTAGAGCCAATTTTAACATTTAGCACATGAATTTCTTCTCAATTTTATTAAATAATCACCAAATTACATCATATGTTTGTAATTACGTAGTGCATATCCAAATTGGCTAAAAAATAAATATTTGAATATATCTAATAATCTATATACAAATTTTGAATGTCAATACTTGTCAAAAAAATTTAATTGATAATACTATCCTTAAAAATAAAAAAAATAATAATAACCTATTGTAAGAACTTCTTATTGGTCTAAGAAATCATTAGTCATTCAACAATTAATCACTTACTGAAGTTAAATATTACAGTTTTTAAGTGCAATGCAATTTAGTTTTTTTTTTTTTTTAACCTTATGCAATTTAGTTCATATACAACCTAAAATACGAGAAAAATCTTGAGCATAACAGTTATCCCACGTCAGCAGTGTCACTTCGTATAATCGTCCATTAACAAAGGACCAAGTGGACAAGTAAGCCTCATAAAATTCAATAACCATCATGTAATATATAACTATCTCCATATAAAAAAAATTTGTCCAATTTATCTATTTTTTTTAAAAAAAAAAGTCAAAATAGTTGGCGTGCAACGCACGCGTGCACCAATTAGTTAGTTTAAAAAAGACGTATAGTGTTAAAAAATAAATTTTTTTCAGGTCATAGTTTGACCCTATGGATTGAGATTTGATCCAATAATTGATTTCCATTTTTTTTTTTCCCTTCGTTCGGAGGCCGTTCAGTCCTTGCTTGACAGAATATTTTGTTGCTCCAAAAACCTGCCAAACTGGAAGCAGATAAAAGCAAAAAGATAAAAGAGAAAAGTTCGAACTCTCAATCTTCATATTTCTTGTCTGTACCTGTGAATTTGGTTCTTTTTCCCACCCACTCCATAAGATTGGCTAACCCAATCCCCACTAAACATTAAATATTTCTTTCTTCAACAGCAATTAGTCCTATTAGTTAGCTGCTTATGCTATCAGGAAATTATAGCCCCTTTATAAGACAGAACCATCTTACCTTTTGCAACCTTAATTCATCACCACCTCTGCAAAAATGAACCCTCCAACTCCTCCAAATTTCTCTCTCCAAATAAAGTTTGTGTAAGTTGATCTTAAATTACTATTATTTTTTTGACGAATCGAAGTGATAAAATGACTAAATCTCAGTAGATCGTGGAAGCAATTCTACATTGAGTGTAAGTTGATCTTAAGTTTTCCATTTTGCACCAAGTCTTGATGACATAAACTGGGGTTTATTTATGTGGTGAATGTGCAGTGGATGATCATGTTCTTTGTCTATGACATCGGATTTTAACTGCGATCAGGTGTTTGTGACCTTTGTCGTTTTGGGATTTGGGAATGATTGTTGAGAAGTGAATGGAATTTTTTTTTGATGAGTAAACCAGTTTTGAGTGTTGCTACACAGTTTATGGTAATGGCAATTGTCATATCAGTGATATTTTTATTTGTGGGCATTGGAGTTTTGGTTGTGATTCATGCTTGTATTGCTGGGAGGGCGTTTAGGAGAGGATTTGGTAGCAGTGATATGGTGGAGAGGGGTGGTTTTGGGAACACAAGCATGTCTCAAGACGATCTAGAGAAGCTTCCTTGCTTTGATTTCATAGCGAAATCAAAGGGAAGTAGTCCTGTGGATTGTGCAGTGTGTTTGGAGAACTTCAAATCGGGTGATAAGTGTAGGTTATTGCCTCTATGCAGACATAGTTTTCATGCCAAGTGTGTGGATTCATGGCTTCTGAAGACACCCATTTGTCCAATTTGCAGAGGAAGTGCTGATTCTTGGAAAGGTAATACGATATGTGGGGGAGAAAGCAACTGTTTCAGTGAAAGTGGGCATGTGAGTGAGAATGCAATGAGGTTGAGAGAGGACCAAGTTGCTGAAACTGGCCATTTGACTGATCCTGGTATTGAGCTCAGCCTCAGAGGGAGCCAAACAATGCAACACACTGATTTGGGTAATACTGGAACTCAACCAACGGAGAACCAAACAGCTTTGATTGGATCACATTTGATTATCAATGTTACCCCACATGTTTCAGCCTAGAGCCATCTTGCTTTTTATCATTGGCTTAAATTGTAAACCTTAGTAACTGCTCTTTATTGATGATCAAGTTTTGTGTGCAGTAGTTCCTGTTCTTCCCGAAACAAAAAAGGAAGCAATGATTAATGAAATGGACATGGTTTTAGATGGTCCTTGATATACACAAAATTGAAGTAATCCGTTATCTTTTTCTCCCATGTTGCAGCTCAAATACAGTACAATCTGTTTGGACCAGTCCTCTTTCAGTTCTTGATTTGGGAATACTATGTATGTACCAATGAAATTTTGGTTCCAAGCTCTGATGCTTTATTGCTAGAATGCAATCTCTCCAAAACCAAAGTTTCTTCTGTACCTAAAATGCAGCAGGGATGATAACAAAGGCGCAGCATAAAACCAAATTGTTTCGTTTATGCTTTCGAGTTGAAATTTTGATTTCGGTTTCTGGTTTGCCATGATATGCTGTGCTTTGCGATGGTTATGTGGACTCACAACTGCTTATGTATCACTCATAGTTGAGTCATGAGAGAATTTGCCTATATGAGGTTTCTTAGAGTGATAGTTATACAAATAGGTAATGTTAAGCATCAAAGTAATAGACACAAAAGAGGTTCTAATACTTGTCTATACCATAGTTCTCTCTCAAAAACTACACTAATGCTATTGAAAACTAAAAAATTGACCTAATTTGCTAAGTGGAGGATCGTTCTATCAGTTCATTCATTCTTGAAGGAAAAAGAAACCATGTAGTTTTGGTTGCCTGATTGAAGCCTTTGATGGATCTTATTGCATGTTCTAGTTCACGTTTCTTATCTTTGCAATTTGCAGCCTTCATAAACACTGAAATGATATATTTCTTGGACTGAATTGAAATACCCCATGATGAATTTTCTGGGTATTCAGAGAACTCTTATTTTTGTTCACCTGCACACACGTTTTTTTTTTTGCAAGTATGTTTTCGTACCAACACACACACATACACGCACACTTACATATACATATATGTATATATCTATATCTATATCTATATATATATATATATATATATATTTATATTTATATGTCTGTGTATATATAAAGAGAGAGACAGGGCTATGTATTTATATGGGAAGATACTGTAACTCTGGTGCTATGAGTCCCAAAAACATGAAAGATTGGCCTCAGATTGTTGATATATTTTGGGTGATATACAAAGAGATTTGGCCTTAACTTTTATGAAAATGTGTGATCCAGTAAATCCTTGAGCAGAATATGATAAAAAATCATAGCAGAGATCGAGGTCAGGGTGTCTAAGAAAATCTTCAAAATGTGTTCAAACCACTGCACTTTACCTGTTTGATTTGGGGGTTCCTTGTTGGTATCCCACATCGACTTCAAGAGAGAAGTAAAGCGAAAGTTGGCTATAAAAATAGCAGCCCAACCCACATTATTTTTCATACCTTTCTCGGCCTTTTGGCTAAGATCAAGTGTAGTATCTGTTCTTATCAGTTTAATATCTGATACGTGGACCAATGGTTCACACGATATTAAATTAATTTTTTGAGGGGGAAGGCCCACCACAGTAGCTTGCTGCTGGGGTCTTCGAGTGTCGCCTAGGCTTTGCACTACAGCCTAAGCCTGGCGCACCCCACCAAATCTAGTCTAAAATCTTTTTTTGTGAGGTGGGTAGTCATGTCCAGAAAAGTAGGCCCAATTACACAAATAAATAAAGAGATAATTGGATGTGAGTATTTTTTTTAAAATTTATTTGGCTTTAAGTATCACTTTCAAACTAAACTTATCTTTTTTTAAGTTTTTTTTTTCATTAAATAATTGTCAATAAGTACACATTTTAAAACATTTTGAAATTCTTTTTAAATTATATTCCATAATTACCCCTACTATAAATAGTGCATATTTAATTGAATGTGAGACTTTCAAGATTAGAATGTGAGACTTTCAAGATTCCTTTTGATATTTGTGTATCATTTGAATTTTGAAATTTCATATATATCTATACCACTTTAAAATATCAGCATACATGAAAAACATTTTTTTTCTTTTTTTACCCTTCAACACTACAACTATGTCATGCTTATCCTTCTTATCTAATTCCATATTAAACCTAATTCATGACTCTATGCTAAACTTACTGTCTCCCAATGCTACAGCCGTTATAACTCTCACTCTCTCTCTCTTTCCTGCGCATTAATCAGACCTCACTCTCTCTTTAATGCTCTCCTAGTGGTTTTAAAATTCACTTTTGCTAACTTTCACAAACTCACTATTGTAATTACAATTAGAGTAATTCTAACAGTTACAAATTTACTCTTTGATTGGACTGTTCAGCTGACGTTAACGTATAAGGTCTTCAATTCCCTATATCATTTGGAAATCACAAAACACAATGACAGATGCAATTTTTTGGAAATAGAAATTTTGTCTACTGTTTATTTAATTTCGTGTTGATTATATAGATGAGTTTGCTACGATTTGTTCTTTGACTAAAAAACTCGTTGGATTTATGGTTGTGCTGGGTTTTGTCATCAAATGATTTGATTATTTTCTGTTGTTTAGAATACTAATCTTGTCTGACCATTGGATTTATTGAAATTTTGTTTACTGTTCTTACAAATTCGTGATAATTATATAGATATGAGTTTGCTGTTGAGTTGAATCTTTGATAGGTTGTTGATAATCAGTGATTCACGTTGCTGATTTGAGTCTTCATTTTGTATTCATGTTTATGTTACAGTGGTTGATTTTAATTGGTAATTCATACTAGGGATCACTTCATCAAGAATTTCCATGAAGTCAATTATGCTTTTATTGAGTATTTTTATATTATAAACAAATTTGCAGGTCTTAAGGTGGGTTGGTTGCAGATCGACAAGATTCATGGACAAAACAAAAATCATTGTTTTGTGTGGTAATCATAGAAAATTCAGGTATATTCTTATGGGTTTGCGTTCTGGTTTAGTGACAAGTTCGTAATTGATGGAAGCACAATTAGATTAATATTTTCAGATGATCTAAAGAATATCGAGGTTGGCATCATTCTTATATATTTTCAATTTTTTTTCCAGAGAATGTGCAAATTTCCAAAGGTTTTAGGAAATTCAAAAGAAGGTAGAGTTATGGTGAGTAAATAGCCCCCAAATAGCCCCAACCCTAAAAGAAATCTACCCTCTATTGGGCAGCACCCATCTGAAGAAAGAGAGAGAGAGAAAGTGTGTGTGTGTGTGTGGGGAGAGAGAGAAAGGAAAGACGAAAGATGGAGAAATGTCTGGTGGTTGCAGTCGAAGGGGACTGGCTTTTCGGATTGATCTTGGTTGTATTTGGTGGGGAAGGGGATTGGGAGCATCTCGGAGCTGGTACGTGGGGGGGAAAGAAGGGTTAGGGCTGGGGAAGAGGGTTCATTGGGAGTATCGTCGGAGCTGGTAAGGAGGGCCGGAGCTATGGGGAAGGGGGTTGGGGCCCGGGGGCACTGACGGAGCTGGGATACGGTTATGTACAAAACGAAAATGAAAAAAAAAAAATTAGATGTCAGGGTATTTTAGGAAGTTAACATTTTTCACCCACTCAATCAGTTAATTTTTCACCCACTCGAACTCGACAATAAATCAAAGTTAAATAATTTTTTAAATTCAACAAATTTAATTTGAATTCATAAAACTCGACTCAATTATCCACCGAAAATAAAGAGAGAAAAAGAAGGAGGGTTACTGCTATTTATTTAATAGAGTAAGTTGTGGGGCTGAATGGAACAGCTCCCCTCCAACCATACAGGTTTCAAAACAACAGCTCTCCTGCTATTTATTAATCAAACAAAGACAAAAGCACAGTGAAAAAAGCTTTGCCAATCAGTGGCATCATGGAATGTCATTGGACCCCCATTGTCATTATATCGTGTCTCTCTTTGGTGACACTGTTTGCATGACAATTTATATCGTGTCTCTCTTTGGTGACACTGTTTGCATGACGATTTATATCGTGTCTCTCTTTTTCGACTCCATATATATATATATATGTGTGTGTGTGTGTGTGTGTGTGTGTGTGTGTGTATATATGAATTTTCAAAATTCAAATGATACACAAATATCAAAAGGAATCTTGAAAGTCTCACATTCTAATCTTGAAAGTCTCACATTCAATTAGGTATGCACTATTTATGGTAGGGGTAAAGGGCTTTTATGATTTTTTTTAAGCACATGTACTTCTATCCCAATTATTTTAAAAAGTGTACTTTTATCCTATTAAGTTTTTTGGGAGGTATCGGCCTCCCAATGACCCTTAAGTTTTTTGGGAGGTACCGGCCTCCCTAAGCCCCATAAATAAACTAATTAACTCAGGCCCACCATGGCCCAAGTGATTGTGTGAAACCTAAAAAGCCCTAGGGAATAGCCCTCCCAATTACATAAATGGTGTAGTCAACAGAAAAGGTCCACGGCCCAAGTGATTGTGTAGCCTAAGAACCCCAAAGGGGAGTCTTAATAAATCCTCCCAAGGCCATTAATGTAGCTAACTGAAAGGCCCACGGCTCAAGAAATTGTGTGTAGTCTAAGAAGCCCAAAGGGAATTAACCCTCCCATTCCCATAGTGGGTCCACTAAAGAGCCAGCGACCTTATGGTGTTGTTAACTAATTAGGAATTGCTGAATGGCCCAACAGCAAAAACTATGATGTTAAACAAAAAGGCCCAGGCCCAATAAAAATGGTGGAAAAAAGCCCAAGGGGAAGTACCCCATAATGCTGCGACTATATGTTCAGGGGTGTACTTTGAAGCTTAGAGGATATTTGTTACAATTGTAGTAAATTAATTTTTGAAGGTTATAACATGTCGATGTTGTAGTATCAAATAACAGACATATAACACAATACGGAATGGTAAATAGATAAGGTATAAGATAAAATGTTACCATCCATATAAATTGAGTTGAAATTGATTGTCAAATGCCATCCTATGCTATAACTAAATTAAACACTCTATAAGAGTATGTTTGGTTCAGGTACAAATAAAAAATAAGATTGGATAATTAGTTTCCATCCAATCCATAAAAATAGTGTTAATAAGAGTATTATTTAATCTTATCATTCTATAACAAGTTTAAATCAAAGTTAGGATGATATACAAATCTATAATTATAATACTCAATATTGATGGTAAGAATTTGTATAATTTATAACTTTTATATGAAGGTGTGAGTCTAAGTTTGTAAAGATAATAAATTCATTGTATTTTTAATTAAAAATAATACCAGTTACTTCATGGTATTCATTACTATCTAATATTAGGTATTAAATGACAATAGTGAATCAGGTCAAGATTAATTAAAATTAATACTAGAATCTCATCGAAACTTAATATTATATTTTTATTGGATTAAATTAATCCAATTCGCCATAGGGTGTGTTTGCTTTAGGTATTAGGAAAGGTGGATTGAAAAAAATATGTCTGAGCCCACCTTATACCACTTATACCCATGTTTGGATACATATTTTTGGTTCGGTATTATCACCTAAAAATACTCTCGGCTCGGATGAATAGTGCTTCTAAACCCATATATAACCTCTTAAATAAACTCACATATTTTGTGCGTTTAAATACTTCGATTAGGGAATATTTGTGCAAAATACATTTTTACCTTAAAAAATGTTTAGGATATAAATATCACTCTTTATCTTGAGGGTTCTTTAGTAATTGAATGTTTATATTTTTATTCAATACTCCATCTAAACAAAATATTGGATAAGATAAATATGGGGCTCACTATTTTTTAATATTTGAACCAAACATAGAATAATGAGACATTATCCTCATGTGCCATGTACGTGATATTTTCTGTCATTGATTTACACGGCGTGTGGTGCCAAAGACCATATTGGTTCAATGCATAAACTTTTAAGATCAAATTGATGAAATTAAAATTTTAAAGACCAAAGTGTCATAAACGATAAACCTCAAGGACCACTGATGTAATTTACTCATAAATCTATGGCATAAATGTCTTAAGAGGATTCTTAGCTTCTAGAAGTTGACCATATGGGGATGCTAGCTGTTGCAAGTTGGTCCACACACAAAGTAAGGAGATAGGTTGGTCTCATTTTATACTCGACTTTGCTTAAACATGGGACCAAGAATCTGGCAACCCCCACGTGTTGGAGGGTAGGGTAGGGCTGGCATAAGCCTAACTTCGCTGTCTTATTTTCACCCCCAACAAATATTTATTGCACCCTATTAAACCTCATGACATAAAATTATTAAGTTTACTTTATTTAATGAAACTGTTCACCACATGCTATACCACGTTATCTTTCAACGAGTTCATTGATTTTACTCAAAATTCAATAAATCGATAATAAATAATTCAAAAACACCAACAATCCACACAATTACCACGGTTGCCACCGCTTCACTACCACCACCGCTATCTACTTTGATGTCTTGTTTAGTTTAGACAACAAATCTAAGGTGAAAACATGGTGTAATACAAAATTTTTTGCACGTTTAAAGTCATTATGGAGTAAAATTTGGATTAAAATTTGCAGAAATACATTCGAGGTTACAATTTGCTCAAATTAATCCTCTACTAGTGGATTACTCATGCAAATTTTAATTGTTTTAATTTAATCTTTAAACTCGAAAAATAAGTTTAGGGACAAATTTACAATAAGCATGACTTTTGTGTTGTCCTTTTTAATAATTTTAGTAGCAGCAAGTAACCTTCTAACCTAGTTCCAGTCACTTGGAGTGCATAGCAGATGAAAATCGTTACTTTTCCATTTGAGGTGAGAACTGGAGCAGTGTTGGTGGTGGACTTAGTCATTCATAGGACAAGTAAGGATTAAATATACTTAATCACTACTAAAAAGAGTAAATAATGTGGTGAACTAGACAATATATAATGAGGTGAGTATAAAATAAGATTTGTTTAGTAATTTCATATTACATAAATTAATGAGATGGGAAAGAATATTTGTAAATAACCTCACCGCGCCCCATTTTATGAAGATTCTTGAGAGAATTTGGTGCTACTATTTTTCCTGGGGATTGTGATTTAGCTAGTGCGAGCTCCTCGCTTTTCGCTAGACCCAAGCCCTTCAGTTGTATAAGCTTTTCGGCCTATCGAAATCACAAGTTCCAACCGGCCTTTCTTTTGATAGTCGACAAGCTTGCCTTATAGTTAATTACATAGAATTGGGTCGGCTGCTGTATGATGTGGTGAACTAGTCAATAATGAGGTGAGTATAAAATGGGACATGTTTAATAGTTTCATATTAAAAAAAATTAATGAGTCGAGAATGAATATTTGTAAGTATAACCTCACCGCACCCCATTTTATGAACATTCTTAATGGTTCGTTTGGTACGATGAAAAAATAAAAGGATGAGAAGTTGGAATAATAGAAAGTTAAGAGATAGATAAAACATCATATTTGGTAAGGAAAGAAAATAAGAAGGATGGAAAAATAGATTGATGAACTTTCCTTCCAATTATCCAAAAGTAGATGAAAAGTTAATTATGTGTGTTGAAATATATGTTATTTGTCTATATATTTTTTGATATATACATATATCATATTTATCAATAACATATTATGTATATATTAATTTTATATATAGATATAATACTAAAATATGTATTTATACTTTTTTTTTCTTACTAAACACAAAAAAATCAATCATTCCTACTTTCCATATCTCTTACCAAACAAAAAGGAGGAAATAAATTATTCATTCATTGAAGGATAGAAAATGTATCACTCTCACTTTTCATCGTTTCATATTTTTATCTACACTACCAAAAAGACCATTAGAGAATTTGGTGCCTATACTATTTTTCCTTTTAATTTATGTAATCTATTCATTTGTCTGATAGCACCAAAAGAGAAAGAAAAACAGTTGATATCGAAATAATTGAGTAGACATCGACCATATGATTGATGCCAAGGTGGGTTTGGTTGTTTCTTATCTTCTCATTTCTGCCTGCCGACTTCATTTTAACTTAGCAACGCGCAAACGCAATTGAGTTTTTTTGCACTTTGCATACATACACGGCTCATTCTATAGCCACGCATTCTCTAGTGTAATGGAAGAGTCACGTCAACCATTTGGGCCACTGGTTCAGACAGAAGTACAGCTGATTTGAAATCCATGGAGATATGCATTGTCTGAATCTGATTATCATTACATGATTTGCTTTTTAAAAAAAAGTAAGGGAGAATTACACTCACACCCCCTGAAGTTTGTCACTTAATCACTCAGATCCCCTGATATTTGAAATATTACACACAGACCCCCTGAGATTTGTACGCGCGTAACACTTAGACCCCTGCTGTAAATATATCTATTAATAATTTACACTCAGACCCCCTAAAGTTTATAAATATATATTACTTAGACCTCTTAAATTTAAAATATTATACTTAGACCAAAAATATTTCAATCAAATATAAAATATCAAATATTTTAAAGTTTACAATTAAAATTCATGTTTTATTGTATATTTTATTGAAATAAAATCAAAATTAAAAATTCAATTTTTTTTTTAAAAGTCGTGATTAGTATACAATTATATTGTCTATGGAAATTTAATTTGGTCGTTTAAAAAATACCAAACTACCCCAATTAAATCTAAAAGATATTGTGTCCATTACAGTTTGATCCCTTATTTAATTTTTTAGTTTTATTCTAATAGATAGTATAATTATATACTAACTATGATTTTTTTTTTAAAAACTAGATTTTTATTTTTAATTTTATTTTAATAAATGACATAATAGAATATGAATTTTAGATGTAAAATTTATGTTCTATTATGAATGACTTAGACCCCTTGTTTGATTTTTTAGCTTTATTCCAATAGATAGTATAATTGTATACTAATTACGATTTTTTAAGAAAAAATTAAATTTTTATTTTTAATTTTATTTCAATAAATGATACAATAGAACATGAATTTTGGTTGTAAAATTTAAAATATTTGATATTCTATCTTTGATTAGAATATTTTTTATCTAAGTATAATATTTTAAATTTAATGAGTCTAAGTATTATATACTTACAAACTTCAAGGGGTTCTAAGTGTAATTTATTAATTCATATATTTACAGTAGGGGTCTAAGTGTTACGCACGTACAAACCTCAGGGGGTCTGTGTGTAATATTTTAAATGTCAGGGGGTCTAAATGATTAAGTGACAAATTTCAGGGGGTGTGGGTGTAATTCTCCCAAAAAGTAATGTAGTCCATGTGTTTTCAACTTAAAAGAGAAGAGTTTTCAAGAATTCATATAAATGTCTGAATTATATTTATTCGATATTAAATCCTAATATTCTCTCTGTAGCTCACGATATGTCAAGAATTCAAATTCTTCCTAGACTACAAGAAAGTAATATTACCTACCCTTTTTTGGTTGGTGGGTGGGTGGGTTTTGGGGCGGTGGGGGGGGGGGGGGGGGGGGGGGGGAGAGGGGACCAGAGAAGATATTCCTTTGCAGGGGTTCCAACTGTTTGGGGGTAAGGGTTCCAACTCTTGGGGAGAAGGGATCCAATTTTTTTGGGTAGGGGTTCCAACTTTTTTGGGTAAGGGTTCCAACTTTTTTTGGATGAGGTTATTACCGGTTTAGCAGGTAACCGATATCCACTTTAAAAAAGGTTCTAGGTAACCGGTATTGACTTTAAAAAGTGATCAATGGTTACAAAAATTAGAAAATTTCATCAAAAGTCTAAAATGAATCTCGATATCATACCGAAAAGGAGAATTCGGTATTGTAGCCTGACCCACTATATTGCAGCATCAAACAGTGCCATTTTCAAGCGCTTTTATTATATCAGCGGTCTTTGCCAACCAAAATGGGTACCTCTTTGAACATGACATCAAGATTGTGACATAAAAGTTGGTGAAACCATTGACAATCACAAGGAACCAAATCTAAGAAAGTGGGCGAGGCAACAAGAGAATCTTGTAAATAATTGTTGGTTAATGAGAGAAACTCCATGGTTGTAACTTTTTTTAAAAAAAAAATTATCGATTAGTATTATTTTTGTTCATAAATAATTTTTATTTTATATCAATGAAATTTTATTTTTAATATTTTATTTCAATTAAATCCTAATTCCATTATATTTTAATTTTATACTTATCCTTTAGTTACCAAAATCTTTTCATTCTTTTGCATTCTTATGTCAACTCGACATCATACTCTCGGGACATTTCAATTGCTATGTGGCTTTGCATTATTTTTGATATGTCTACTTCGTCGGCACACCCTTTGAAACTTTTCAATTGCTATGTGATGTATTTTTTTCATTACAATAAGTTAATTCTTACTTCGACTAAGGTAAAATTATTATATTACATATTCTATTGATATATTATCTGCGTGGTTTTAGATTATTCTGCTAATTTATATTGAATTTAAAATTATTAAGTTATGAATTTATTTTAGTTATTGTGTTTAAATAAAAAACGACATTAAAGTGGAATTAATTGACAAACAATATCGATGTATTTTTTTAAGATTGGATACCCCAATAAATAAGAAAGGAAGAAAACGTGAGCTTTCTTTAAGTCATGCCTTGAAGTTTATGTTAGCTGAATTTTTTTTATAGCTTTCGATGTTAATTTTGTAAGCAATGAATTTTTGTTTTCTTACTTGATTCTAAGAATGCAAAAGAATAAAAAGGTTTTAATAACTAAAGGGTAAGGACAAAATTAGAATATAATAATAGAATTTAAGACTTAATTGAAATAAAATATCAAGAATATGACTTCATTAATATATAATAAAAATGGTGGGATTTAATGGATGTTTGTGGGAAAAAAGTAATAATTATTTGTTATTTTCTCATTTTTTTGGGTATCGCTATCGCCGGTTACTATTTTTTATAATAAAGTTATAATTTCAAAAAGAGAAGTTACAATTGCTCATGACCGATTATAAACGTTCATAATCGATCATGAAAAATGTGGTATCGATAACAATATTTTATTATCGATTATATCCTTTAAAGTTGTAATTTACATCTAAAAAAAATTATAATTTTTTGTATTTTAACGGTACCGTAGAAGTTCCCTAATAATGAAGGCACAATGTCATGGACTTTCATGTTTCGTTTGACATTATACAACAACACTATAAACATATATACGGTATGTTTGTTAGAAGGGATAGAAAATAGGAGTTTTCCTTCGTTCTTGTTTGGTAGAAGAGATGGAAAAATAATTTTTTTATTGATTTATTATGAGAAAAAAAATTAAAAGAAAAATCTATTTTTAAATTACATGAATACACTTATGGTTGTATAAAATAAAAAATATCTCATGGGCCCCACAACTATGTTGGCTTATATTCATGAATACTCTGTTGGTTGTATAAAAATACATTAATGTTATTGAGACATAATTTAGGGATATGATTTGGGGACTTAATGTATTATGATCATTGGATTGATAGTATCGAAACCCATTGATAATTTAATGTTGAGACCCACTGACAATATAATGACTACAATCATTAAATCCTCAAATTATGTTCACACTGCTCATAAAAATATAGAGTAAAAATATCTAATGGGTCCACCACTATGTTGGCTTGTACCGACACAAAAAATGTGGATCCCACCACCTTTGTTTTGTTAAATTTAAGGGAAAATTTTAGTTACATCATTTGTAGTTTATTATATCTTTAAGAATATTTCTCTATTTTTTGAATTTTCATTTACACCCCTATCAGATTAAAAGTATTAATTAGAATACAATTTTATTAAATTGTCCATGATATATTTTAGGAAAAAATTTATCCACACCTCCTTTAAATAGGCATATCTTCAATGACACTCCCTATATCTTTTAAAAAAATTTACGTATTAAAATTCAGGCCAATTAAAACTTGATCTGACTTAATTAAATTTTATTTTTTATGTATTAAAATTCGATTCGATTAAAAATTATATTTTTTTACGTATTAAAATTTGAGCCAATTAAAATTCATTTTTAATCAGCTCGAATCAAATTTTAATCAATTCAAATTTTAATACATAAAAGATGAATTTTAATCAAATTTGAATTGACACGAATTTGAATAAGAAAAAAATATAAATTTTAATCGATTCGAACCAAATTTTAATCGGTGCTAACAACACAGGTAGAGTTCAAATCGGCTCGAATTTTAATACTTAAAAAAATAAAATTTAATCAGCACGAATCGAATTTTAATCAGTTCAAATTTTAATGTGTAGAAAAATAATTTTTAATCAGCTCAAATTTAATATGTAGATAAATTTTAATCGACTCGAATTTTATGTAGAAATATTATTTGGAGTTTATGTAAGGGTAATTTTGGTATTTTAGATGATTTATTTTTTTGTTAGAAATGGTGGTTTAATAGCAGGAGATGTCAGTGATGTTTAAATATAAACTAAAAAAAGGTGTTGGTGATGTTTGGATAATAAAAAAAGTATCATTAAAGATATGATAAATTACAATGGATATGATTAAATTTTCCCTAAATTTAACATTTGGCTAGCACTTTTCCATCTATTTTCCGCCCAAATTTGGGTGGATTACAAATGATGGGCGGGACGGCATATCTTTTATATCTTATTTTTCTTTCCAACCAAATAAAGAAAAGTTTCTCTTTTTCCTCAATTTTTCATCTATCTTTTTCCATCCATTCAATTTTCTCTCGAACCAAACAGAGTGAGGGCATGAGCAAGTACTCTCTGTAAGTTATATATATATTTGATTTATTTTTGAAAGAAAAACCGACTAAGTATTTAATTATGCCTAAGTTAATGAATGTCATCATTTTACTAAAAGTCATATTTTTATATAAAAAATTGGTTAGACATGGTATATCATATAGTATGTGACATATGATAGAAACTTCTTCTCCTAGTTAAAAGAATTAGGTGGCAACCTAATCATTAAAAAGTCGTCACATCATCTATTTGTAAGTTAGGAATAGTGTAACATTGAAAGTGGGGATATGTCAACCTAAATATCACCAAATCCTTGCAATTAATGAAAAATTGTATAACTTTAGTAATTGCAATCATCTAGAATGTATACAATAGTACAAGAAAAATATTATGTAACTTAAATTTACAATTTAAATTTTTATATCAAATGAAGTGAGATCATTGGATGAGTAGGTCCCATCAATTTTTTTAAATGGGACCCATTGATCAAATGGTCCTCTTCATTTGGGATACAACTTTGAGTTACAGATTTGAGTTACATAACATTGCTCATAACACAATTATATAAAATTAGATGGTCGTTATCATAATAATTAATTTGCTGTTAGTGTCAATCCACATCGTGGCTTTTAAAATTATGACAATCGAGAGATCGGCCGACATTTTTTTTTAAATTACAGGTGAAACATAAATGTTAGGATAAAAAAATAAATTATGATAATTGAGATATTGGCCGATTTATTTTTAAAATTGCAAGTGAAACATAAATTTTAGGATAAATTGCATCAATGGTCTTTAAGGTTTGCCACAAATTGTACTTTAATCCCTAAAATTTTAATTCTGTCAATTTCATCCCTAGAGTTTAAATATTGAGCTAATGTAATCCCTACGCTAACTGCCATTCAAAAAATGGACAGAGAACATCATGCACACGTCACGTGTACCTCTTTAGGGGCATTTTTGAATTTTTTTGATAATCCATGTACCCAAACATTAATATTTTAGATCTGGACGATATTGAACATCGACCCAAACATGAATTTTCTTCCTCTCTTTTTTTTTTGGTTGTCTGTTCCTTTCTCACACTTGCAAACACTCTCACTGTCTCTGTCTCTGTCTCAATCATAAAACCATGATTGGACCAACAACTTCTTAAAAACGTTGGACAAAATTTCTATACTGTCTCATTTTCTGGGAGCGGCTCCTCTGCTGTTATTGAAAAACAGCACATGGTCTCGGTCTCCTTCTTGTGCAAGCTCTGTTCAAAGCCATGGTAACAACACAGTCAAGTAACGTTTTTAAGACGTTAGTCCAGCCAATGTTTTATGTGATTTTTTAAAAATATAAATTTTTTTCAAAGATGTTTATAGGAATGACGTTTTTATATAAAAAATGTCAGTTAAATTAACATCTTTTAGTATAAAAATATTAGTTAGAATGACGTTTTTAAAAATACTTGTATTTGAAAAATAGTTTAAAAAACACCCTCTTTTGAGTATAAGTCTAAAAAGACCATGGGTTAGGGCATCACGAGGTTTTTTTTTCCATATGACACCTATAACTAAGCTGTCATATAACTTGTTTTTGTTAGGCACACACTATGAGACAAAGACGCAGGGCTATCGGAAATGGTGTAGATTGATCGTTCTAGATACACAACTACAGCTTTTATAAGTTTACTAGTAATAATTCGGACTTGAAGGCACTATACAATACTAAAAAATACTAATGATAAAAAATAAAATAAATTAAAAAAAAAAAAGTTGAACCTCCAACCAGGCATTAGTTGAATTTAAATCAACCTAGGTTTACTATTTTTCAAATAATTTCAACAGAGTCTTTCCCAACTATTCCTTGATTATGAAATAGAATTATAGTCCAACCATTCATTAATCAAGCTGTCAAAGCAAGGGAAGAAAAAAAACGAAAACTACTCCTTAGTGTGGCGAAATCAACCTGAAGAAAGGATAGAAAATGAATTAGTCACATTCACATGGCAATAAACTGGACAAAAAGGAAAGGAAAAAAGAAATTAAAGGTGATCCAGTTGGCAAAAGTTGGCATACATTAAGTTGAGAGATGATCACAATTACTGCTTCACACCCACAAATTTTTGACAGCTTTGCTCAAGGTGTTTGAGCGTATCAAACTCATGGATTTGGATAATGTAGTATGTTGATTTAGCACTAACACTGGGATCACACCGTGACATTGCAAAAGTTTCCCAATTATCATGCTCATTGATATCACTAAAACTATTACTCTTGTCATATATCCCCAAATTTCACTTCACGCTATACTCTACCACCCACCCATCCAAACCCTTATATAGCCTTAACTAAATAATCTAGGGTATTACTGGTTAATTGCCTAAGTTAATGAATGTCATCGTTTTATTAATGTCATATTTTTTTATAAAAAATTGGTTAGACATGGTATACCATATAGTATGTGACAAATGATAGAAACTTCTTCTCGTAGTTAAAAGAATTAGGTGGCAATCTAACCATTAGGAAGCCGCCACATCATCTATTTGGTCAGACAAACCTTCTCTCCTCGGAACTCTATAGAAAAATTGGCATCTTATAATTTTAAGAATGATACTATTTTATATTTGTAAGTTAGGAACGCTGTAACATTGAAAGTGGGGATATGTCAACCTAAACATTGCAAAATTGTATAACTTTAGTAATCGGAATCATCTAGATGTATACAATAGCACAATTGTATAAAGTTAGATGGTAGTTATCATAATAATTAATTTGCTTTTAGTGTCAATCCACATCGTGGCTTTTAAAATTATGATAATCGAGAGATCGGCCGACATTTTTTTTTAAATTACAAGTGAAACATAAATTTTAGGATAAAAAAATAAATTATGATAATTGAGAAATCGGCCGACTTATTTTTAAAATTGCAAGTGAAACATAAATTTTAGGATAAATTGCATCAATGGTCTTTAAGATTTGCCACAAATTACACTTTAATCCCTAGAATTTTAATTCTGTCAATTTCATCCCTAAAGTTTAAATATTGAGCTAATGTAATCCCTACGCTAACTGCCATTCAAAAAATGGACAGAGAACATCATGCACACGTCACGTGTACCTCTTTAGGGGCATTTTTGAATTTTTTTGATAATCCATGTACCCCAAACATTAATATTTTAGATCTGGACGATATTGAACACCGACCCAAACATGAATCTTCTTCCTCTCTTATGTTCCTTTCTCACACTTACAAACACTCTCTGTGTCTCTGTCTCTGTCTCTGTCTCAATCATAAAACGATGATTTGGACCAACATCTTCTTAAAAATGTTGGTCAAAATTTATGTACTCTCATTTTCTGGGAGCGACTCCTCTGCTGTTATTGAAAAACAGCACATGGTCTCGGTCTCCTCCTTGTGCAACCTCTGTTCAAAGCCATGGTAACAACACAGTCAAGTAACTTTTTAAGACGTTGGTACAACCAACGTTTTATGCGATTTTTTAAAAATATAAAGATTTTTTAAAAATATTTGTAGGAATGACGTTTTTATACAAAAAAATATCAGTTAAATTAACATATTTTATTATAAAAACTTCAGTTAGAATGACGTTTTTAAAAATACTTGTATTTGGAAAATAGTTTAAAAAATTCTCTCTTTTGAGTATAAGTTTAAAAAAACCATGGATTAGGGTAAAAGCTCGTATTGATGTCGCGACTCAATATTTTTTTCCAATACTTGAAAATGAAGAAAAGTAGAAAACGATTATCTTCCAGAATATTCGGACAACTGACTTAAAAAAAATTATAAATTATATTTGTTTAACAAAAGATTCCAGTCGTCTCATCTAACAACAAAGAGACTTCCTCCACCTTTAAATATTGCAATTCAAGTCAAACATACACACAACAATGGCTTCTCTTCCCTCAGGTTCATGTTCATCTGAATCTGATCCTCACGTTGTTTTGTTTCCATTCATGTCAAAAGGCCACACCATCCCACTCCTCCACCTATCTCGCCTCCTCCTTCACCGCCGAATCGCAGTCACCATCTTCACCACCCCAGCCAACCGTCTCTTCATCTCAAACTCCCTCTCCGACACCACCGCCTCCGTCATCGACCTTCCTTTCCCTGAAAACATCGATGGCATACCCGCCGGAATTGAAAGCACCGACAAACTCCCCTCCATGTCTCTCTTCGTCTCTCTCGCCACCGCTACAAAACAGATGAAACCCAGCTTCGAAAAAGCCTTGGAGAGTCTACCACATATAACTTTCATCATCTCCGACGGATTTCTAGGCTGGACCCTAGACTCGGCCACCAAGTTTGGTATTCCTCGGCTGGTCTATTATGGTATGAGCAATTTCGCCATGACCATGAGCCAATTTGTGGGTGAGAATCGGCTTCTCTTCGAAAAAGAGTCAGCCGATGAGTTATTCACGGTGACAAAGTTTCCATGGATCAAGCTCACAAGAAATGACTTCGAACCACCGTTCACTGACCCTGAACCAAAGGGTCCTCATTTCGAGTTCATATTAGACTCTGTCATATCAACCTCAAAAAGCTATGGCCTAGTCATGAACAGCTTCTATGAGCTTGAGCAGCTGTACTTTGATTACTGGAATAGCCACTATGAACCCAAGGCATGGTGTGTGGGACCTCTTTGTCTAACTGAGCCACCAAGTGTTGAATTCGAATCAGAAAATTATCAGAAACCACCATACATGCAGTGGCTAGACCAAAAGCTAGCTGATGGAAAATCAGTTCTGTACGTTGCATTTGGGTCTCAAGCAGAAATTTCCTCTGACCAGTTCCGAGAGATCAAAATCGGATTGGAAAAATCAGAAGTTAATTTTTTGTGGGTTGTGAGAAGAAATGAATCTGAACTCGATGATGGGTTTGAAGAGAGAGTGAAAGAAAGAGGAATTCTAGTGAGAGATTGGGTTGATCAGAGGAAGATTCTTGGTCATAACAGCGTTCAAGGGTTTCTGAGTCACTGTGGTTGGAACTCGGTGATAGAGAGCATATGCGCAAAGGTTCCGATACTGGCGTGGCCGATGATGGCGGAGCAACCAATTAATGCTCGGATGGTGGTGGAGGATATCAAGATAGGTCTAAGGGTAGAGACATGCAATGGGTCTGTGAGAGGGTTTGTGAAGTGGGAGGGTTTGGAGAAGATGGTGAGAGAATTAATGGAGGGAGAGATGGGGAAAGAGGTGAGGAAGAAGGCGAAGGAAATTGGTGAGACGGCCATCAAAGCTGTTGAAAAAGGTGGGTCGTCATGGAATACATTAAATGAGCTCATTGATGAGTTAAAAAGACACCCATGAGGGAGTTTTTTTTTTCTTTCCATGCAGCTCTGGTAACTGTTCCTGGATTTACTTTTTTCATATATAATTTGATTCAATGTATTGTTTGAGTAAAAAGGAATATGTATACTACAAGACACAGCCCAGGACCATGGGGACTGGTATAGATCGATCGCCTTGATAGACAAAGACAACTACATAAAAAATCTCTACAAGTCTATATATTATTTTCTTTCATTTTCCCGTAAGATTAATCGAATTTTATGTATTTACTTTTGAATTGGTGAGGAAGAAGGTGAAGGAAATTGGTGAGACGGCCATCAAAGCTGTTGAAAAAGGTATGTCGTCATGAAATACATTAAATGAGCTCATTGATGAGTTACATGCAGAAAGACACCCATGAGGACTTTTTTCCATGCAGCTCTCGTAACAGTTCCTGGATTTACTTTTGAATAATACTTCCTCCGTTCCCAAAAATTGACGTTTAAGATTTTTGTACAAGAATTAAAGAAGCTATTAAATAGCTCTAATATGAGTAAAAAATAATTAAACAAGACTAAAATATCCTTATTCAATACGTATTGGAAATGAAATGAATATGAAAGGCACTTAGCCTATACCTAATATGATGCATCGAAGAGTTAAGGGTAAATTTAGAAGAAAAAATATTAATTGTGCTTTAGTTTCATTACACGTCAGATATTATGGAATAAAAAAAATTGTGTAAAACGTCACTTATTTAGGAACGGAGGGAGTAGTACATAAATTTAAAAAATAAACTTAAAAAATAAACTTGAAAATCACAACTATTGAATAGGTAGTGAGTCCCTATAAATACTGAGACCCACAATGAAATTAATAGTTGGAATTATCAAGTCTAATTTTTAAATTTATATTTAAAAAGTAGACTTAATAATCACAACCATTGAATAGGTAGTGAGTTCCTATAAATGCTGGAACCCATAATGAAATCAATAGTTGTAATTATCAAATCTATTTTTTAAGTCTAATTTTTAAATTTATGTAACATTGCTCTTTATTTTTTTTCATTTGTTTTTTAATGCACTTTTTTCTATAAATTGTATTTTTATATAATTTGATTCAATGTATTGTTCTGGTAAAAAGGAATATATATACCTTATACAATTGAGGTTTTCTATGTGTGAGCATCGAGAAAATATTGAGAGTTTATCGTGCATCACGAGGCTTTTTTTCCATATGACACCTATAACTAAGCTGTCATATAACTTGTTTTTGTTAGGCACACACTACGAGACAAAGCCCCAGGGCTATCGGGAATGGTGTAGATCGATCGTTCTAGATACATAACTACAGTGAGTAATAATTCGTATTTGAAGATACTATACAATACTAAAAAATATTAATGAGAAAAAATGAAATGCATTAAAAAAAAAAGTTGAACTTCCGACCGGGCATTAGTTGAATTTAAATCAATCTAGGTTTACTATTTTTCAAATAATTTCAATAGTCTTTCCCAACTATTCCTTGATTATGAAAAAGAACTACAGTCCAACCATTCATTAATCAAGCTGTCAAAGCAAGGGAAGAAAGGAAAGAAGAAAAGAAAAGAAAACTACTCCTTAGTGTGGCGAAATCAACCTGAAGAAAGGACAGAAAATGAATTAGTCACATTCATGTGGCAATAAATTGGACAAAAAGGAAAGGAAAAAAGAAATTAATGGTAATCCAGTTGGCTAAAGTTGGCATACATTAAGTTGAGAGATGATCACAATTACTGCTTCACACCCACAAATTTTTGACAGCTTTGCTCAAGGTGTTTGAGTGTATGAAGCACATGGATTTGGATAATGTAGTATGTCGCTTTAGCACTAACACTGGGATCACACCGTGACATTGCTAAAGTTCCCCAATTATCAAGCCCATTGATTTCACTGAAACTACTACTCTTGTCATATATCCCCAAATTTCACTTCACGCTATACCCACCCACCCACCCACCCATCCAAACCCTTATATAGCTTTAACTAAATAATCTAGGGTATTACTGGTTATACAGATTTCTTTTAAAATCTATACAAATTTTAGCAAGCATCCATAAGCTGCCAAATAGGAATTTCCAACCCAATAAAGCAAATGCTAGCAAATGGAAGCATATAAAAAATTGTATAAACCCAATAAAAAAAAATGGAAGCACAAAAATGAGACTAATTTGCAACTGAGTAGATTAGGAAAACATATATAAGAAGATTCCTTTCACGATAGGGGTACTTTCAACATCGAAAGGATAGTATACTAATGAACATCCACTCAATGCCTAAAAAAAATGACAGTAAAACTTATAAACATAATCAACTTTCGATTGAGAAAGTTTCTTAAATCCGTAAACCTTTATAGAATTGAAGCAAAATATATCAAGGTCAAAATTGTATGACACTAATTGTTCACAAGACAGGTGCATGTTATAAAACCAAACAAATTGTGCATATTTAGTGTGTTTGGTAAAGAAACACCAGTGAACATATGTCTTTTAGCACAATATGCACACCTTCATGGTTTATTGAAAACATATCAAAAGAATAGTATTACTACTGAAAAAAAAAAAAAAAAAAAGGTAACCTACGACGCAGGCACCCAATTAAGGTATTCTAATCACTCATCTAATACCTTTAAATCACTCGTATGGCTCCACTAAATTTAGTTTTTCCCTCCTCCTTTTTTCAAAAGAACAAACATCAAGAAACATATAACTCAAATTGACTAAATCAAAAAATCAGAAATATTCGTTAAATCCACATATTCATTTAATTGTAAAATTGCTAAAAACACATAAATATTAATAACATACTCAACCATTAATAATTTTTTTGCCCGTTGATCCATCACTTAAATTGATCCAAGTAGACCCACATTTATCTCAGGATGGTCCTGTTGCAGAGCTTTTGACCCAACTCATGCACTTTTCAGAAGTTATGCACAAAAGGGGGTCAGTTTGAAAATATTTCTCAAACCCATGCACTTTTAAAAACATCAGATGGACTAACGTTTTTAAGCCAAAAGACGTCAGTCCATCTGACGTTTTTAAGTCAAGTCTGAGCTTAAAAACATTAGTTGGACTGACGTCTTTTGGATAAAAACGTCAGTCCATCTGACGTTTTTAATGTAAACCTAATTACTTCATTTCGCTCCGCTTTCCCCTTCTTCCCCCAAATTTTATTTGCAGCGACCATCCCATGACCACCACCGAAATTCCAACCATCTACACCATCCCATGACCACCAGTGACCACACCAGCGACCCATCTAGCGACAACGAGGGACCTCGCGTGACCACCACCACCGACAACGAGCGACAACGGGCCACCACCAGTCACCACCAGCCACCATCAGCGACCACCAGCCACCACCAGTCACCACAAGTTAGTGTACAGCCCAAATGGAAAGAAGGGCCAAAAAGAGGTTGAATATTGCGACAGAAAAACTGGTTACACCTTGTACATCTACTGCTTATATTTAGCATTTAGTAGCTTAAGAAACACTGGTTCCACCCCATACATCCACAGTTCATATTGTATTTATAATAGCTTAAGGTCTTGTTATTCACCTTTCAAGCTAAAGCTATTTTCACAGCCTCTTGGGCTGCATCCACTAACTTTTGAATCGAAGAGACCCGTTTCTCATATGCATCGAGCTTAGAAGCTGGCCTCTTTCCCATGTTTCTCATGTACATTGCTTGCATCCAGTCTAGCAGCTAGCTGCCCTTCTGTGGAATTTACATGATAGTGATATCGGAAAGTGTAAAAGGAACTCAAAAGAGATTAGAGTATTCAGATTCTACAAAATCGAAACATGAAACTAGAGGAGGAGGGATAACAGAGAAGGTACATTCACTTTGGTTACTGGATTGCATCTATTTACAGTATCTAACAGTGGCTGTGTAATTTTTATTTGATTCCGATAGGTTATTGGGAGTTGGGATGATGTCCTTTGCACGTGTGAAAAAGGTTACATACAACCTGAGGTCCTTTTCTTTGAAGCTGTAAATTAGATTTGCTTGTGGATATATTCTTTGAGTTGTGCTACAAATGGCATTGTTCTGCAAAGCCAATTATGAGGAGAATGGAGGGAGGAGGATGCAAGCAATTTGTTCAAGCAACCCATTATCGAAGGAAGTTTTTTCCCTACTCTTTGTTCTTTTTTTTTTGTTGTTGTTTTTTCTGTGTTCATAGAGGACCAGACTGAAAGTTTGGCATTATTGCAAGTGACAATCTCGAGGTGATCAAGCTGGGTTCAACTGAAGATATTCCCCCATGGGAAATCAGTGCTACAACTCAATTGCTGAAGTTTTTTTCTTTTGGAATGTAAACTGTATTCACACATTCATGTGTGCAAATATGTCAAAATGTACAATTCAAACCCAAGCAGCATAGAGTATGAACTAGTTCCATGATTAATCCAATTCATACCCGACAAATATCCTCTATAAAACAACTTTACAACTCCTTTCTCATTTCTATTTGGAATATCTTCGAACATGTTTCAAGCATGACTGCATCCAAATATATATGAATGTTATACAAATGCAGGACTTTCACTTCAGACATAAAAGTTCTACAAGCATGTTCAATTTGGCATCATATTAATCCAAAGGCAAAAGTAATCTTTTCTTTTTCATTGTTTTACCATTTACAAAATTGAATGAGTTCCAAAACAAGTGTACAATTTGCAATTCAATCCTTCTAAGAGGCATCAACTCAATGTCTCCCAACATAACAAAACTAGTTTCACCGTGGGCAGCATGTCAAATGTCCAAAACAGAGCAACTTTTACATAGACAATTCATCGAACACTTGGTGAACAAAGTCCAATCAAAGTTTCCCTTTCTTCGTTTGCCTTCACACCATTGAAGCATCAAGAGTACTGCAACTCAAAACTCCAAACTCCAAACTCCAAACTCCAACCACCATTGATCATGATGAAACCATCAAAATATACATGGAAACACACTTAGAACATGGATGGAAGCATGAACCGTGAAGCTCTAGTACTGTAAGACAGAAATAAGAGAGAAACAATGAAAATCATCTCAAAAAAATCTTGAGTGCTCTATTCTACTTATTTATAGTCGAAATCCAAAATTCGAACATTTAGGCAGGGGGTTCAAATTTTGATTTCTGATTGTTGAGTGAGAGTAAAGTTTTAATAGTTATGAGAAAATTCAAAGATAAAAAAAAACTTTTCGGAGAAGCAATGAAGCAATGGAGCGGTGGTGGTCGCTGGGTGGTGGTAGTCGCTAGTGGTCGCTGGTGGTTCGCCTAAAGGAGGTTAGGGGTGGTGGAGTTGTCGGTGTTGGGCTGTACACTAACTTGTGGTGACTGGTGGTGGCTGGTGGTGGCTGATGGTGGCTGGTGGTGGCTGGTGGTGACTAGTGGTGGCTGGTGGTCGCCCGTCGTCGCTCGTCGTCGGTGGTGGTGGTCACTCGAGGTCCCTCGTTGTCGCTGGTGTAGATGGGTCGCTAGTGTGGTCACTGGTGGTCATGGGATGGTGTAGATGGTTGGAATTTCGGTGGTGGTCATGGGATGGTCGCTTGTTCGCCTGACTGATTTTAGGGCAAATAAAATTTGGGGGAAGAAGAGAAGGGAGAAGAAGGGGAAAGCGGAGCGAAATGAAGTAATTTGGTTTACATTAAAAACGTCGGATGGACTGACGTTTTTATCCAAAAGACGTCAGTCCAACTAACGTTTTTAAGCTCAGACTTGGCTTAAAAACGTCAGATGGATTGATGTCTTTTGGCTTAAAAACGTCAGTCCATTTGACGTTTTTAAAAGTGCATGGGTTTGAGAAATATTTTCAAATCGACCCCCTTTTGTGCATAACTTCTGAAAAGTGCATGGGTTGGGTCAAAAGCTCCCTGTTGAAAATAATTTTTGTTTTGTTTTTGATAAAAATTAAAAATATAAAACATGTTTGGTAGTCATTTATATTTAAAAAATTATAAAAAACAGAAATAAAAAATATGTTTGGTATTATACCAAAAATTCACCACCAAATACCACCACCAACCACTTAACACCACCAACCACTTACCACCACCAAACTCCCACCACCACCTCCAAAACTCACCCCCACAACCCTTCCACTAAAATCCACCACCACCGAAATCCACCCCCACAAACCCCTTTGTGAAACCTATCGCCCACCCCTAAAATACATCACCACCCAACCCCACCACCACCACCACCACAAGGCCACAACCCCGAAACCCACCACCAACACTAAAACCCACCCCATTATCGGAACCCACCTCCACCGAAACCCAACACCAAAACCAAGCAAAACCCACCACCCAGCCACCCAACACCAAACCAAGCAAAACCCAGCACCACCATCCATCCAACCAGCACTAAAACCTCATCGATACATCACCCGCCACCAAAACCAACCACCACCCAACACCTAACCAAGCAAAACCCACCGCCACCAGCCACCCAACCACCACCAAAGCCCCACTGATACATAACTTGCCGCCAAAACCCACCACCACCCAACACCAAACCAAGCAAAAACCACCACCACTAGCCATCGAAACATCACCCACCACCACCAAAACTCACCAAAAGTCCAGATTCGGAGTCTTCGTAGAGAGACACAGACAAGAGAGAGAAAAGTTGGGTGAGCAGTAGGTGGGTAGAAGAGAGAAATGACCCTTTTATACTTCCAACCAAAAATCCTAAATTTTGGTGTTAACAAGATTCGAAGGTAAGACCTCATTAAAGGGCGGGCTGAGGGGCGCGTGTGTTTTTTTTTTGAATGTTTTCAAAAACGTCTTTTTAGATGTTTCTATATTTTGGTCTTTTTTTCAAAACGAAGCAGTAAAAAAAATAAAAACAATTACCAAACGTCTTTTTTTTTTTTGCCATAAAACAAAAAAAAAATCATGTTACCCAACGTCACCCTAGTTGTTACCACTTCCTCTGTTCGCATGTGAATACACTATGGAAAGCTATCACCTAAAAAAAGTATCGAGAAATGTCAAGCATATATCTTTCATGAAATGATCAATGGTTTCATTTATGCTATGCCCTACATCGTGTTCGTGTGTGTTTATTGAGCTTTTTTCATTTCAACGTCATGCGCTTTGCTTCGCTTTATAGAAGAGAGAGACCCTTGTCTTGAGAGTGAAAAAGCAAGGGCCTCCAGGAGTTCTGGCGAAAGATCTCCTTCTAGGGACCTCTCTTATCTACCAACTTATGATGCTAGGTAAAAAATGCCACTAAACAGATCTTCACTATATCTATCTTCAAATCCATTCTATGGAAATGCAATGAGGTGATCTACCAAATACTTAGCTTATGACCCAGAAGGATAAGTTATGCTTCTCTGGCTTTTGTTGAACCTTTTAGTTAGATCTCTATAGAAAGAGGCAGTTATTGCTACTTATACTCCCGCTTCCTGCTCCGAACATAGTACGTTACCCCTCTTAATCCCCCTCGGGGAGGTTCCTACCATGAGAAAACTTGGTTTCGTTATATCATAAGTGACCATTGAACCTTACAGTGACTTCGAGGGAAAGACTTGAAGTCAATATCAGAATCTTAATCGTATATTTCGATCACTTCAAATAAACAGGCTGATAAGACAAGAAGCTTTTGGTCAAAAGCCTAGTCTTGTTATACGTTTGGCGTAATCCCAGAGGGAGCAAGAAGACTAACCTTCTCCCTTATCTACAATTAGGCTTTTTTTAGGTAAGTTTTTTACGGTGATAGTGTTCACTATCACAAAAATGTGTTTTTGAGAGAATTTTTTTTTTTTTTTGTGTGCTGTCATTAAAATTTTATTTGTTGTCGTACATACTTTTTTGTTTTTTATTTTTTTTGGGGAAAGGGGGAGAGGAACTTGAACCCTTAACCTCAAGAAGACAAAGTCTTTACAAAACAAGGAGTACCATTAGACCAAAGACTCATTGGTGACGGGTTGTTGCCGCCACAAAGACTTTTTGAGATTCTACTTATTATGACAAGGTGTTGTAATGGTAAGTCTCACCATAATACGTAGATTATAAAAAAATCTTTTTGGCAGCAATGATTGTCACAAATAGTATTTGCGATAGCAAATAAACTTTTTATGATAGCACTATCGCTACAAAAAAAATTTTTCTCCAAAACACATTTTTTTTGTAATGGTGGACACTATCACCGCAAAACACTTGTCTCAAATGACTCTAATTTTTGTAGTGACATGAAAATGTATAACATTTTATGTGTACATTTTTTTTACAATATACGACATTTTATTTGTGATATACACTACTCGACACTGCTAGGTGGGTGATACCTGTTAAGCACACAATATTTTGTCGAAAGGATATTATATGACAGTCCCAAATGAGAGTTTGGATATAGTACCATACAAAAACCATAATGGATTTAGTACCTTGTTAAAATTGATTTATAAATTCCATATCAAAATTTATTTATGAGTATAATTTTATTTAGTTGATTTATAACTATTAATTAAAAATAATTAATTTTTTTTTACGCGTGTTATGTTTTATTGGACTATATTATACTACTTAAATATTAATATTTAGTATCATAATTAAACCCAATCCCAAATAAAAGTCTGAAAGAAAATGGCAGACGTCTCTTTCGATTTTCCGGTCTAACTTGGTAGGTCATGCGTGGTCTCCCGATTCAACGGTCAGGGATTGATTTGGACTAATTTACGCACACTTCAACTAATTATTTTCCTATTTTACTCAAGGAAAATACTATGTAACTCAAATTTGTAACTCAAATTTACATCCCAAATGAATGGAAACCATTGGATGAGTGGGTCCCATCAACTTTTTTAATTTGGACCCATTGATCCAACCATCCTTATTGATTTGGGATGCATATTTGAGATATAAATTGGGGATATATAGCATTACTCTTTACTCAAAGACAGGTCATCTACTCTGAGATTAAGATATTTAAGAGAAATTTATCACTCATGACCTGATCTCAAAAAAATCTCAATGTAATAATAAAGATGAATTATCAAGATTTAAATCTCTGTTACCACTTTAGATTTTCCCTCGAGTTTCTCCCTCGGGATGCTGGTGTACTATACATTATTCTCTCTTGTAGTTTTATTTTTCCTTTTTGGCAGTCATTTCTTCTCGCACCATTGGGAATTAAGAAATTATAATTGCCTTGTATAATGAGGTAAATTACTCTAGAAAGTTGTGCTTAATTGCCTTTTGTAGCTAAAAACAACCCTTTGATGTGATCAAATGACTATAAAACTATAACCACACTGGAGTGTCAAACGTGTCGGACTGGATCATTTCATATCGGATTAATTTCGAGTTTGTGTCGAAAATCTCAAAACTCAAATCTGACATGTTTAATAATCGTGTCGAGATGTGTAAACACTAACCTGACATGCCTATTAAACGGGTTACCCGAACCTGACCTGTTTGACACGTTTAATAAATAGGTCGTTTTCGAGTTAACATACATAACATGATTTGTTTAACTTGTTTAGCGCATATAACACATACCTGTTTAACACACATAACCTGTTTTCACACCAGTTTTCATTATCATTAAATACATCATTCAATAATTCATTCAAAATTTTAAATAATTTTTTTACAAATAACATATCAAATCTCATCAATGAAATTAACTAAAATGCATTCAAGTTTCAACCCAAAAATTAAAGTAAGAACTATACTAGTATATTGTCATAATAATGTTAAGAACTATACTGTCAATTATCATAGTAGAAACAAGAACTAATAAATAATAATGTTAATACTACATTAGTCATACATAATAGACAAACTATACTACCATAAACGGGTTAAACGGGTCTACAATGGGTTAATCATGTCAACCCATTTAAAATATACGGGTTAATCAGGTCAAAATCGGATTGACCTGATTTTGACATGAACTTGACATAATTTTTTTCGTATTTAAGCGTGTTGACCCATTTTAACCCATTAACTCATTTAATTTCGTGTCAAACCCATTAATTCTGTGTTCGGTTCGTGTCGTGTTAACGTGTTGTGTTAAAAATTGAAAACCCTAACCCACACTTACCTTCGGGGAAGCGACTATGGCATCGATTATTTTTTGATATCGCATTAAAATTGTTATTATTGAGGGTCAATTTACACATTGTAAATAACATGTTATTTATAATTGATCATGGTTTTTTTTTTGTTGGTGATGTATTATATTATTTGATTGATTATAATCAGGAGCGGAGCCAAGAATTTGCCTAAGGGTGGACAAAATGTAACTAGAAAAAATTTACTAGTTAATACAAATAAATTTTAAATTCGAACACAAAAAAAAAAAAAAATCAAGATTAAACTAATATATGAATCAAATAAAATAGTTTTCATTTAGCCTACACAAAATTTGAATAAAAAATAGGACTACATATACATTTTTTAGAAAAATTAGAGGGGGCAAATGTAATAAATTGAACAGAATTATTGTTTCTAAAAAAATTAAAACTTAACCTTTAAACATTCTAGCTTCGATTGTTCATAATTTTTTGACTTATAATTTAGACTTAAAAAATTATAATTTTTAATACGGTACAAAATGAGTTATATATTGGGTGTAACAGTGATATTGCGCCACTATTGCTATGTGGTGTTACCATCTAATAACAAACATATAAGTGGACAAAGTGAACCCTACTTCTTTACACATTGAAATTATTTTTCTAAATGGAGATGGTGTGGTTTACTTGCTTACAAATTGGTTTATTATTAATTTATAACACTACGTAACAATAGTGTCGTGATGTTACCGTTATTTTCAAATTTTTTCTCCAAAAAGATGTCTTATAACCTAGATAACATGTATTCATCCACAGGCCTCAATAATTTGCGCTCGGATCGCAATTTTCTTGTATGTATCACAATGTCATATATATAAATTTGAAATTCTCAACGACGCTCCGTTCTCAATTTTTTTTAAAATTTTATGCTTTCGCATTCTCACTACCGCTTTTACTCTTAGTGATCTAGCCCATGACATGACCATTCCCTTCCGTTGGGTTTTTTCTTGGGGAAATTGGAAGGGGTACACCAAATTAGACTTAATTGAAAAAAAGTACACAGAAAAAAATGTTAGGTAATTAAGTCTTTAATTTTGATACTTATTTGTATCTAAGTACATTATTTGAATTTTATTGATTTTTTTGTGACATTTTTGTCTTCCATTGATCCATGTGTATTTTCTTTGGAAAGTGATGCATTAAACATCTCCTAGTTTTATAGGAAAGTGGTGCATTAAATTCGTGTATATACTTGTTTGAATATATATACAAATTCAAACAAGTATATATACACACACACACACACATATATATAATTTATATATATATATAAATATGTATATATACGTATATAAATTCTTATATATATATATATATATATGAGAACTTTAATATTCTATATTTGTATATCATCCCTTGATTCATGCGAATTTTTTTTGGAAAGTGATTTTGTTTTCAAATTATATTTAATACACCTTTATTCATGCGTTTTTTTTTTTTGGAAAGTTATTTTATTTTCAAATTAATTTAATATCCGAAATAGTATAATAGTGTAACAATAACAGTGTAACAATAAAAGTGTAACAGTGTAACAATAACTTTTATTGTTACACTTTGTGCATGTGGTAATAAATTCTAAACGGAGATGGACTGTTTTGAATGAAATTATGTGAAAATATATGTTTAACAAAATGTAATAGTACAATATTTTATGTATATAGCTTGTTACACTGTTATTGTTACATTGTTACACTTTTATTGTGACATTGTTATTGTTACACTATTACACTATTTCGGATATTAAATTAATTTGAAAATAAAACCACTTTCCAAAAAAAAAAAAACGCATGAATCAAGGTGCATTAAATATAATTTGAAAACAAAATCACTTTCAAAAAAAAATTCGCATGAATCAAGGGAGAAATCAAGGTGCATTAAAGATAAGAGATTTTGAATTGTTAATACACATGAATCAAGGTGCATTAAAGATAAGAGATTTTGAATTAAATGACCATAAATGGGGTATTTAGGTCTTTGTATCTATGTAGTGTACTTTTTTTCAAGACATTTTTTAATGTGTACTTTTTGCCAAATAACTCTAATTAGGTGTACCGACTTCCAAAAACCCCTTTTTTCTTTCTTTCCCCACGTTCATTTAAGAAGGGTTTATTGACGTAAAAAGGGCCAGGTTGGATAAGACCTCCCGCCAAAATACTGGGCTCCACTGGAGGGAAAAAAAACGTGAAAATTGGAAGTGAGTCCCCCTAGATGTACTTGTTTGGAGATGAGTCCGGCAAGGAAACTTATAAGGGGCTAAGTCCATGTTTAAAATTATATGTAATGACTTAAGTCCACTTTTTTTTTTTATCTCAAAAATACCCTTCCTTGAAAGGAAGTTAAATTAATTTCCTATTTTGGAAATTGTTATACCTTAATTCAAGGTCAATTAAAATATGCCAATAAAATCTCCATCATAAATTTAAAATTCAAATTCAAAGATCTCTCTCTCTCTCTCTCTCTCTCTCTCTCTCTCTCTCTCTCTATATATATATATATATATATATATATAATCTCCATCATAAATTTAAAATTCAAATTCAAAACTCTCTCTTTCTCTCTCTCTCTCTCTCTCTCTCTATATATATATATATATCAAATTCAAAACTCTCTTTCTCTCTCTCTCTCTCTCTCTCTCTCTCTATATATATATATATATATATATATATCAAATTCATGTTACTATTTTTTTTATTATGTTACTGTTCATGTTACTACTTTTGTTGAGTATGTTACTATTCATGTTCCTATTATTTTGAGCATGTTACTGTTTTTGTTGAGCATGTTACTACTATTATTTTACTAAATATTAATATTCAATGTTACTATTTGTTTTGTTTTTGAATATTATTATTTTTTGTGTTTGAATGGTACTATTTTTTGCGTTTGAATTTGAGAGAAATAATTATTGTTAAGTATGTTACAATTTTTGTTGAACATGTTACTGTTGATATTTTTTAAAAATATTAATATTGAATGTTTCAATTTTTTTTTATGTTTAAATGTTACTATTTTTTTGTGTTTAAATGTATTATTTTTTGTATCCAAATCGTAACTTTTTTTGTATTTGAATGTTACTATTTTTTATTTTTAATGTTACTATATATATATACTAGTCATAACCCGTACCTGAAGGCACGATAGAACAAAAAATTCGAGTCCTAAAAAATCGATATCACTATATTAAATAATAATTTTTCTTTCCTTCATTTATTTGATTAAATCATTCAAAATTTATTTTTACCCATTATTTTCTTAAAGATATCGACAAAATTTTCTCAAAATATGTATTTCAATAAATTTTTTTTAATAGGTATATACTATTGTGTATGGATAATATCTGAAATAAAAATTATGTTAAATTATAAATTAATCAAATATTAAATGGTTGAGCATGTGATAGAAATGAGTGATGTGATGGTTTGGGGGGTGGAAATGTATAGGAGATAAAATCCAACTTTCTATGTATTTTATTATATAGATTTGTACAGATATAAGGGAAAATTTCATCCAGATCCCCCTATAGTTAGGTCTAAATTCAATTACACCTCCTTCTGATTTTAAAATTTCACTGTCACTCCCTGTTAGTGATTGTCGGGTTACACCGTTAATGGTGATAGTTGATTTATAGAAATATTCCCGAATATTTTATAGGGTAAATTTTATCCACACCCCTTATAAATAAACCTAACTTTAACAACACCCCCTATAAATGGACATAACTTTAATAACACCCTCTCTTGATTCTGAAATTTCAATGCACTCCATTTTAATTCTATTATATTAGCCTTTATTTTGATCAATTTAATATTCAATTTTATCAAATTAATTTTATTTATTTAATTTAAACTAAATTAATATTTCATCTCATCAAATCAACACAAAATTGATATTTAATTTTATCAAATTAGCATTTAGTTATATTAATTTAATATTTCATTTCATCAATTAATATTATTTCTTTAATTTAATATTAAGTTATTATTTATTTTTATCAAATCAACATCAAATTGACATTCAATTTTATTAAATTAAACTATTTAATTTATTAAATAGAATATTAAATTCCATTAATTAAAATTTAACCTTATCAAATTAATGTCATTTCTTTAATTTAACACCAAATGAACATTCAATTTTATTAAAACAACATTCAAATTTATTCAATTAACATTAAATTCAATCAAATTAATACTAAATTAATATTTAATTTTATCAAATTAAAACTAAATTAATATTTAAATTTATCAAAATTAAGATCAAATTTATTCAGTTAATATTAAATTTTATCAAATAATTTTAAAATTTATATATGAAGTATGATGTGTGATGAGCGATCGGGGGACGTTGTGGAGGACATATGATAGCAGAGGAATTAGAAATGGATGAGATTTTGACATTGATTTTATCTATTGTAATTTTTATTATAGAAAAATCAATTTTAACTATTAAAATTATTATGATAAAAAATTATAAAAACTTGATTATGTAACCAAATGAGTGATAATATGATGACTAATATTATAACAAAGTTATAATGCAACGTTTTAAAATAAAAAATTCATTGGGATAATATAATGATTGAAATTATGTTTGTTGGCTGGGTAGCGCATATATAATGGGGAAAAAATTAATGACATTTTAGTCTATTTACATAATAAAGGGTAATTTTAGTATTTTCACAAAATATTTAGTTAAATCATTATTCTATCTACAGATAGAGACAAAAGTTATTGTTATAAGGGTTGTCATTGAATTTAGACTCAACTACATGGTGTTTAGATGAAACTTTTCCTAGATATAACATGTAAATATAGTATGTCTTCAATCTTTGTACTATATATATGTACAGTAAATATGTGTGTGTGATATAAACAGTAAAGATGGAGAGCAGCTGCATTAGGATATAATTTTTGGGAGACATGTGTCTCAGTTTGGAAAGAGAATCATGAAAGATGAGAATGTGAGAAACAGTCAATGTCTTAGTATAGAAAGTGATCCCTTGACATAGGAAATAAAATCAGGAAAATAATGATAAGAGTTGTAATATATATTTTAGGGAGAAAGAGACAGAGTTGAGAAATGAGAGATCGCTTAATTGCTGGATTTTATTGGGTTGGGGAATTAAATTTAGGGATGTTAGTTTTGGAAACTAAAAGTTTTGAGCGGATTTTTTTTTTTCAATAGCTAATATGGTACGTCGGATCGAAACGATCTGAAACGTCAATAGCTTGAGACAGTTTGAAATATCGTCGACCGTTGGATGATGACTTTTTTTGTTACAAAACGATCTGGACCCCTCTTTGTCTCTTGAATTCAAAATCATTCTACTTTATTATATAGATATATATATATATGGAGAGAGACAAAATTTTAATGTTAATCAAACTCTTAACCTATATATGGATATAGATAGATATGAGAGAGAAAATATTTTAATGTTAGTCAAACTCCTAAGATTTAGGAGTTTTTAATTTTTAGTTTTATTTCACTTCTAAAGGGAAGGGATATTATGGTAAAATTGACAAAAAACGGACTTCATAACAAATAAGTTTCCTTGACGGACTTAAGTCCAAACAAGTCCATATAGGGGGACCGGCCTCCAAATTTCCCGAAAAAAAACCCAGGCCCAAACTTTTAGGGAATATCAGGCCTGGTAAGGATGGGCCAAATGCCAGGTTTGTTGATTTAGGGCTTGATTTTTGAACTGAAGTGAAAATTAAACGTTTTCACACAAATATCGAAAATTTTGAAATATTACAACATAATTTCTGAAAAAATGATATAGAATTGAACTTTCCAAAAATATTATTGCGTAATGAATAGTGAACAAATTTTCATTAATTGATAAAAATTATTGAATACAAGTCATGTACATACGATGATACGATCGATGGTGGTACTCGCACACTTGTTTATCTCTTGCACTACTCTTTCCTAGAATATTAATCAGTAATTACACATAAATATACTTTGAAAAACGAGAAGTCAAACCAATTATCTATAGAAGTCGGGCCTCGCCCCCGGTCGATATTAGATCAAAATTATAGATAATATAGATAATATGCACACCTCGATGAATCAATCCACTTTGGCATCACTCAACCCAAATATGTAAACTCCCAAAAAAAAAAAAAAAACCCTAAATATGTATGCTTATATAGATCATGAATCAATCTAAACCAGGCCCGCAATGGATTGTGCACCCTCACACTTCAACCAAATGAAATGTTGGATATTTTGAGTAATGTTATACTAAGCATCGTCCAATAGAGTAATAGATTGCATAGAGGTGATAATTGAATCGTGTCGTGAAGGATCTGAACTTCACACCAATTTTTCACGATATTTTATTGAAATGACTTTTGGCCCTTGGTGGAAAGGTTACTTCTTTCTGTAAGTCTCATGTTTTTAAAGAAGAACCATTTCTGAGAGTAAAAGGCCAACCCACTTGGCTAAGAAATCTATTATTCTATTTTGGCGATATTTTTAATTTATTTTAAAAAATTTCTTTGGTTTACATTTATGATTTCAACTATTGGTTTTCAATTTAAAAGTATGTTTGTAAAATAAGTTTCCAACCACCAAGTCGTATGGTTTAAGGATCCTGCTTGATTGAGGCCTATAAATATAATTTTTATGTCTTTGGTTTTATTCATTGACAGTAGACTGCTAACTTGTTTTAAACTAAAGCTCTTTCATAAGGGGGGCTTTTAAATTATGTTGAACTCATTTATAAGTAATATAATTATATACAATTTTTTATATCTATATGAAGAAATAAAAGTCTTATATATGTTAAATTATTATACACATGTAGTTATCAAATTGAATTTTACACTCAATTATGTTATATTTATTTTTTGGTATAATGTTATAAGCGATCTAATCAATTTGTTTAACAAAATAAAAAAGAGATCCCTAAATAAATAACAGATTAAATACTCAAAAACTTATAAAATAAATAATTAAATTTAATAATAATTAAAATACGAATTAATCATTTGACACTTGATTTATTATTTAATTTCAATTACACATAATTCACATTTATAAAAAAATATTGTTTAAATCCTAAAATGAGTAATAATACTGGACCAAGCATCGGATTAGATGTCACTAGAATTGCTTGTTCCTTTAAATACCCCCCTATGCACACACATACACACATGCAGAGAGGGATGGCTATGGCTTCTCTTCCATCAGGTTCATCTCCGTCTCTTCACGTTGTTCTGTTTCCATTCATGTCAAAAGGCCACACCATCCCACTCCTCCATCTAGCTCGCCTCCACCGCCACATCGCCGTCACCATCTTCACCACCCCAGCAAGCCGTCCCTTCATCTCCAAGTCCCTCTCCGACACCACCACCGCCTCCATCATCGACCTCCCTTTCCCGGAAAACATCGCCGGCGTACCCCCTGGCGTCGAAAGCACAGACAAACTCCCCTCCATGTCTCTCTTCGTCTCATTCGCCACTGCCACCAAAAAGATGAAACCCAGCTTTGAAAAAGCTCTGGAGAGTCTTTCGTATGTCACTTTCATGGTAACCGATGCATTTCTCGGCTGGACCCTCGACTCAGCCTCCAAGTATGGTATCCCACGGCTGGTGTTTAACGCCATGGGCAACTTCTCCATGACCTTGTCCCGACTGGTGGTTGTGAATCGGCTTCAATTGGAAACTGACTCGGCCGATGAGTTATATATGGTGACCGACTTCCCAGAGATCAAGCTTACAGCAAAAGAATTGGGGCCAGCGTACACAGACCTTGAAGCAGAGGGTCCTCATTTGAAATTCGTGTCAGAGATGGTCAGAACGTCGTCAAAAAGCTATGGTCTAATTGTAAACAGCTTCTGTGAGCTTGAGCCGGTGTATTTTGATTACTGGAACCGAGGTTTTGACTCAACCCATGTAATTTTCAAAAGTTATGCACAAAAGGGTTTCGGTTTCAAAGTATTTCTCAAACCCATGCACTTTTAAAAACGTCAAATAGACTGACGTTTTTAAACAAAAGACGTCAATCCATCTGACGTTTTTAAAAAAAATTGATCTTTAAAAAGTCAGATGGACTGACGTTTTTAACATGCCTTTTGTTAAAAACGTCAGTCCATCTGACGTTTGTTGTAGAAGGCCTCTAAGACACGTCAGATGGACTGACGTTTCTACTGCCTTTCCTCTCCCCCTGTTCAATGCCTTCTGATAGTTCAAGCAACAGTTCAATGCCTTATGATAGTTCAAGCTCGCACACCACCTAAATTATATTAGTATTAATATTAGTTTGGGTAATTTTAATAACTGCCACCTAAAGTTTCTATCGAGTTTTTATTTAGTGCCATAAATTTTTATTGTTTTAATTTAATCCATCAATTTTATTTCAATTAAATCATTTCATTAATTTTCATTTTTCGACATACTTTTAAAAATTTTCGAATTAAAATAATATTATAAAATTTATAAATAATTAATATAAATTAATATTAGTTTAGGTAATTATAATAACTGCCCCCTAAATTTTTTCTCGAGTTTTTATTTAGTCCCATAAATTTATATTAATTATTTATAAATTTTATAATATTATTTTAATTCGAAAATTTTTAAAAGTATGTCGATAAATGAAAATTAATGAAATGATTTAATTGAAATAAAATTGATGGATTAAATTAAAACAATAAATTTTTATGGGACTAAATAAAAACTCGAGAGAAATTTTAGGGGGCAGTTATTATAATTACCTAAACTAATATTAATTTATATTAATTATTTATAAATTTTATAGTATTATTGTAAGTCGAAAATTTTTAAAAGTAAGTCGAAAAATAAAAATTAATCTTGTAAGTTGAAAACGAAAATATTATTGTAGTCGAACAATGAAAATTAATGAAATGATTTAATTGAAATAAAATTGATGGATTAAACTAAAACAATAAAAATTTATGGGACTAAATAAAAACTCGAGAAAAAATTTAGGGGGCAGTTATTATAATTACCTAAACTAATATTAATTTATATTAATTATTTATAAATTTTATAATATTATTTTAAGTCGAAAATTTTTAAAAGTATGTCGAAAAATGAAAATTAATGAAATGATTTAATTGAAATAAAATTGATGGATTAAATTAAAACAATAAAAATTTATGGCACTAAATAAAAACTCGATAGAAACTTTAGGGGGCAGTTATTAAAATTACCCAAACTAATATTAATACTAATATAATTTAGGTGGTGTGCGAGCTTGAACTATCATAAGGCATTGAACTGTTGCTTGAACTATCAGAAGGCCAACAGGGGGAGAGGAAAGGTAGTAGAAACGTCAGTCCATCTGACGTGTCTTAGAGGCCTTCTACAAGAAACGTCAGATGGACTGACGTTTTTAACAAAAGGCATGTTAAAAACGTCAGTCCATCTGACGTTTTTAAAGATCAATTTTTTTTAAAAACGTCAGATGGACTGACGTCTTTTGTTTAAAAACGTCAGTCCATCTGACGTTTTTAAAAGTGCATGGGTTTGGGAAATACTTTGAAACCGACCCCCTTTTGTGCATAACTTTTGAAAATTACATGAGTTGAGTCAAAACCTCTACTGGAACCACCGGTTTCAACCCAAAGCACGGTGTGTTGGACCACTTTGCCTGGTTGAGCCACCGAGGGTCGAGTCCGAAAACTATCATAAACCACCATATATGCTGTGGCTAGACCAAAAGCTAGCTCATGGAAAATCAGTTCTTTACGTAGCATCTGGGTCTCAAGGAGAATTTTCTTCTGAACAGATTCGAGAGATCAAAATTGGATTGGAAAAATCACAAGTCAATTTTTTGTGGGCGGTGAGAAGAACTCAATCCGATTCTGATCTTAGTGACGATGGGTTTGAAGAGAGAGTGAAAGACAGAGGATTGATAGTGAGAGAATGGGTTAATCAGAGGGAGATTCTGGGACATGACAGCGTTGAAGGGTTTCTGAGTCAATGTGGTTGGAACTCGGTGATGGAGAGCCTATGTGCAAAGGTTCCGATGCTGGCGTGGCCGATGATGTCGGATCAACCACTTAATGCGAGGTTGGTGGTGGAGGAGATCAAGATTGGTCTGAGGGTGGAGACATGTAGTGGGTCTCTGGGAGGGTTAGTGAATTGGGAAAGCTTGGAGAAGATGGTGAGAGAATTGATGGAAGGAGAGATGGGGAAAGAGGTGAGGAAGAAGGTGAAGGAAATAGGTGAGGCGGCCAGTAAAGCTGTGGAAGAAGGTGGGTCGTCCTGGAATATGTTAAATGAGCTCATCGATGAGTTACATGCAAAAAGACACCCATGAAAGCTTTTGTTTTACAAAGCACTTCTCATAAATTGTATATTGTCTGCAAACATATCTTCTCCCTCCCTCTTCTTCCACCAAAACCCTTCCTCTTGAAACCAACCCATTTCCTGGGACCCCGAGGACCCTCTCTCTCTCTCTCTCTCTCTCTCTCTCTCTAAGTTCCACCTACTTTGATAACATCATCTCAGTACGAATACCCATGTTTAGTTTTAAGGGTCTATTTATTTGGGGGATTGATTATGGGTGGAATTAGAAATGCTATTCATTCCACTCATATCCAATGAATTATTATATTTTATACTTATATCTCATCCTCCCTTGGTTTGTTTGTTACAAAAAGGTGTGTCAGATGAACTATTCACCTAAAAAGACAATTGTAACTAAAAAAATGTCAAGAGGGCATTTATATCATTTTCCTTACTTCTACCATCGGTAGCTTTATATCATCAAACAATACCACTTGGTTGGTGGTATTTATTAAGGCCATATAGAAGGGTTAAAGGATACTGTACAAACCGTGTCAGTATTGTAATTCGAAAAATAGTATTGCACATAATATATGAACCAAACAAGGTAAAAGATGGGTTCCAAGTATTATTTCTTGCTATCCCACCCAATAATACCACTAAAACCCCCAAACAAACAGACCCTAAGTGTATCCATGAAATAAGATGTGAGAAAATATAAACAAACTAGCATACACCCTAGTCAGAAAAATGTAGAAGATTAGTAATCTGGTGTACTATTTTTTAGTTAGAATAACCGGAATGCGACATAGGCAACTTTCACAGGTAAAGACTAACCCATTGAACTCTTCCCATAGAGCCCAAGATTCATTTTTCTTAAACTTAAGTGTCTGAAACTCAAGGAACTGCATAATCTGCAGTAATTACCTGATAAATAGAAGTTAATTGAAGCAAAAGTGATTCAGTGAGTCGAAGATGATAGCCTTTGAACAACCTGTGGGTTCAACTTATTCAGCAAGCCACATGAGAGTTGAAGAGTATGATGACAAATCACTTCAAGAATTTCAGTATTTGGAATTTCCTACCTACGGAATTTGATACCTGGATTCTCATTTCAGCCATCCAAACAGGCCATAGTTCTCTTCTCACCACCATGGACAAAAGTTGGAACGATAATAGATATCCGGGGAGAGCCCAATTTGCATAATGAAAAATCTTTCCTGAGACTTACTGGAAAAATTATAATCTCTCCCGAGGATGCCAAGAATGTCAATGGAGTCGAGCATAACGGACGATACCAGTGTCTTCGTAATAGGGAACCCCCAAGGACCTCAAGTCTTATGCCAAAGTTATATAATATAGCTGCCCAAGTGAAGACACAAAATAACTTCGTGGCTCCCATTGCACAACAATTTTTTTGCAGAAATTATCAAAACGAACCCCACATATATGAAACTCGTATTAGATGCCCTGCACCTTGCAGCAAGAAGCAACTCCAATACCTGCTTTTCTCACTGAAGGCGCAGCTACTAATGATGTAGAACGAGATCGCCAATATTTATATATATATTTACATTTATAGTTTATTATATTATTTTTTAAATTTAGAATTTAATTAGAAATATTCTTAAATAATTAGTTGCCCAAAATATGTCAATTTTTCTAATTCATTGGAAATGTTCTTTATTTGTTTTTAGTAACTTTCTTAAGACTAGAGATTTAGGTCCATTTTGAAAGCCTTTAGGAGTTTGGGAATTCCTATAAATTACCGTATATACTACAGTTTTTAATCAATCAATTGAATAATATCATATTTTGAGAATTTTCTTTTTCTTTTCTCACTTAGTAACAGTGATCTCTTTGTGTTTCTCGTTTACAGTTGCATCAACTAAACAGAGAGAGATGGCTTCCTCTCTTGCTTCCGCACCCTCATGTAGTTCTGTTTCCATTTTATGTCTTAAAGGACACACCATTCCAATTCTCCACCTTGCCCGGCTCCTCCTCCACCACCCCACAGTGGGTCACCATTTTCAGCACCCCAGCAAACCATCCGTTCGTCTCTCAGTCTCTCTTGGAAAGTGATGTTTCCATCATTGGCCTTCCCTTCCCCGAAAACATAGCTGGAATTCCCTCAGGTATTGAAACTACTAACCACCCTTGTCTCTCTTCATCCCATTCCTCAACGTGTCAGCTTAATCCTATCTAATGTCTGTCTAAGCTGGAACCTCTAATCAGCATCAAATTTTGGCATTCCATGGCTGGCCTTTGATGGTATGAGCAACTACTCCATGGCTGTGGCCCCAGATGCCTTTGTAACCGGGGTTATTCAGAACCAGAGTTAAATGATGAGCCATTTGCTCTGATCAGTTTCCCTTTGATCAAACTCTCCAGAAACGACTTTGAGGCACCTTTTAATGAATGTATACCAAAGGGTCCTTTCATAGACTTGCTCACAGGACAAGAAATAGCAACATCAAATAGCAATGGTTTGATTTTGAACAGCTTCTATGCGCTTGAAGGACTGTACTTGGCCTACTGGAACCATGAGTGCAAAACCAAAGCATGGAGTGTTGGGCCACTCTGTGGGAGAGTCACCGAAGATTGAACTCCAAACCCAGCAGAAACGCAAGTGGGTGGAGTGGCTCATCCAAAAGCTGGCCCAGGGAGGCTGAGTCCTCTATGTTGCATTTGGTTCTCAAGCAGAGATTTCACTGGAACAATTACGTGAAATAGCTATCAGCTAGGAAGAATCTAAAGTGAATTTCTTGTGGGTGGTACAGAAAAACAATACAGAACTTGTTGACGGTTTTGAAGAGAGGGTGACAGGGAGAGGGATGGTAGTCAGAGATTGGGTTGATTAGACGGAGATTCTTAAAGTGCTGGAGGGGTTGGATTTTCAGTTGATGGATACATTTAGGGAGGTAAATGGAGTGGCTGACTGTCTGGCCAAGGGTGCTGTTCTGCGAAGGACTTCTGCAGATTTTTCTGTTCAAAGTGAGTTGCCCAGACCTGTGAAGGCGTTAATGGTGCAGGACAAGTTGGGTTTTCCTACGGTAAGGAAGAGGATTCGGTTGATGCGTTTCTTTCCCCCTTGAGTACACTAATGGTACTGTTTGAAGCTAGGGGTAAGCTGTAATCTGGGCTTTTTGGTAGGAAGGAGGCAGCTGCTGTGGGTGCTGTTTTTGGGTATCTGAAGAAGAGTCTTTGACATATTGTCATGTTTTGAAGGATTAAAGCCACTCATTGTGTGGTGTGTTTAGGGATTTGTACCCTTTTGTTTCTCGTAATTCTTTGATTCATCCAATAAAATTCTTTGTTTTCTTAAAAAAAAAGATTAGAGGGAGATTCTGGGACATCAGAGCACACAGGGATTTTAGAGTCATTGTGGTTGGAACTCAGTGTTGGAGAGCATATCTGCAAAAGTTCCAATACTAGCACAGCCAATGATGGCTGAGCAACACCTAAATGCAAGGATGATAGTGGAGGAGATCAAGGTTGGTCTAAGGATTGAGACATGCAAGGGGTCTGTGAGAGGGTTTGTGAAGAGGGAGAGTTTGAAGAAGATGGTGAGGGAGTTGATGGACGTAGAGATGAGGCAAGAGGTGAGAAAGAAGATGGAGGAGGTTGGCGAGGCAGCAAGGAAGGCTGTGAAAGAGGGTGGATCATCTTGGCACACGTTGAACCAACTCATCGATGAATTACATTCCCAAATAGGCGACTTGACTGCTTTGCCCTCCACTCCCAAGCTCCTTTCTAGTAAGTTTGTAGCCATAAAATTCTTCTTTGAGTTTATAGGATCTCTGGAAGAGAAGTGAAAGAAATGAAGCACTTGATCTGCTTCTGTTTAATAGTTCTTAAGTAGTGGCTTAGTAATCATTAACGCACAAGGCGTGCCTCAATTGAAGTTCCTTATGTGAAGTATTTACGTTTTGCAATTAAATTGGGCTGCAGATAAGCCTACCATTGTGCACATTTATGTTAACACAACTGTGAATACTGTGCATTAAGCAAAAGTCCATGTTTTTCCAAAACAGTAAAACATTAAGATACACTTGCCACATATTTATCTATCTTTAGCATTAAGAAAAACAGAAGATAAAGGGGACGTATAAAAGAAAACAAAGCATGGAAATGGAACTCAGACCATTTTTTTCGTTAGAAAATGATTCAATATTCTGCTTAAGCAGTATATTTAGTGGAACAAGAAAGAGACATTAAAGGCATACTTAAGTCCTAACCCTTATTTAACAATTTTTATAATGAAGTAAATAGAGGAAAATGTAAACATATGAAAGAAATCATACGCATGGAAGTGGAACTCAAACATATGATCACAATGTTATAATATTACACTAAGCTCTGTTTAAAGTTATACATTTAGTTTTGTTACCATAACAACCAATATCAATCACATTCTACTGAATTTAGAATCAAGTTTACATTTTAATCCTGTAAAATAATTGTAAATAATTATAATGTCAACAATGTCTAAACTTCATCTCATCATCATGTCATGTTAAATACATGATCGGAGATGCATTTGTAACATGCAATTCTATTGAAATTTGTGTTTGACCAAGTTCTGGTCAATGCTTGTCTCATTGATTAACAAGTATTTCTTGATGGTTTCGCAGCAAACACCAGTTTGACTTGTTTCAGAGAAATTGAATCGCTTTTGTTTGGTAAAGCACAACTACTATTCAAACTTCAAAGCAAAACTTATGTCGATGGGCAGGATCATATCCGAGGAATCATACTAACAAAAGCAAAACTTCCAGGCATCATCGTCATGCCAATCATCTTCCCATTGCGGGGCTGTTTCTTTTCCTTCCTTTTCATCCCACTCTGCCATAACCCATTAAATGTAGCATTCAAGTTCTAAGCCAGGAGGGAAAAGAAAAAAAAACAGATGTCGCAGGAAAGCGGAAGAAATTCTCCGACATTTTTCAGATCAATGTAAAGGTAGCAGTCTAAAGAAACCATAAATTCAAGTAAATATTTTGATTTTTTTCTCGCTTAATTTTATTTTTTTCATGATAAGCTCTTAGTCACGATCTCTAATTATAGTTATGCACCCTTCATCCTCAGCATTCAAAGGAAACCAGAAACCACTTTCAGACTTCACGATGCTAAATGGGAAACATAGTCAACCACACCATTTCTTCCCCAAAATAAAGGGACTTCAAATTATCTTCATTAACGATTTGTGCGTGTCATGCGCACACCATGTGCAAGGGTCATCCTAATCTTCTCAATATCATTTCAATTTTATCGGATGTCCCAAAGGCACAATTATCTTCATTATCTTACCCTCTAATTCAGTAAAATTTGCAGAATTTAGATAAATTCATAAAATTTAGCGAAAAGAAGCCTTCAAGGACTGAAAAGGAAAAGAACCCAAAACAATCTACCTTAGATTGATCTCAAACTCGTTATCGTGGTCAAACAAATCAGTCTATGGGGCTTCTGTTGCTACCTTAGGATCCTTCTCCGTCCTGAGAGCTCACTACAACCTACATTGATCGTTAAAAAACATAGTCAACCATGATTTTTTTTCCTGAACAAATATCAAAACCCTAAACCTAACTTGGGGTGAATCACATACATGAATGGAATCGAATACCACAGTTAGTGATTTCTAGGAGAAATAAAGAAAGACAGATAACACTTACGATTCAGAAGAGGGAATCAGAGAGCGTTTTGCTCTGCCTCTTTCGATTTCCCCGATTTCGTGAATCTTTATTCGAAACAGGATTGTTAATTTGTTATTATTTTCTTTTTTTTTTAACGGAAGAAATTCCAAAATTTGACGCCATGGCTTTAGGAGTAAGGCTGACAATTTTGCGACTTTGTTGAACTTGTTTTTTAAAATAAGTTAAAAAATTATTTAAATTTGATTCGTTTAAAAAAGAGGCGAGTCTGAGTTGAATGCAAAATAAATTGAACTCAAGCGAAGCCTGAATAACTCAACTATTTTACATATAAGCGAGCCGAATTTTACAAATTGATGTCGAATCTTTCAGGCTCGTTTTATAAATGAATCTAAAAAATTGTTCAACACAAGTTGAGCTCAAATCGAGTCCTGGATGGCTAGCCCTTAAAGAGCATGAAAAGTATTGAACATGAGACTTCTTATTAAGTTTGACCACTGGACCATTCCTAAAGGTTAATAACGGGGCGATTTGGACCAATTGACAAAAGGAGTTTTTATCAGAAATTCCAACAAACGTTCTTTTTTGGATCGTCAAGAATAATTAAATAGTAAAAACTAATTTATCTTTAATGACATAATTAACAAAATTAGAAGATAGCCAATGACGTAGAATAGTAAAATTAGAAATTTGTTGTATCATTTCAACATAAAGACATAAAAGTGAGACAGTGGCATAAGACAATATCCCCTTGATGTTGCCAACTCAATGTATGTGTAAGTGTTGTGTTAAAAAAAAAAAAAATGAATGTGTATGAAGAGGAGCTTCATACAAAGAAAGTAGACTTATTCATACAAGCATAGTTCATTAAGATGGGATCTACTTCCCCAGGAGAAAAAAAAATAGGAAAAATTTTAGTCACACCTCTTTTAATTTATCATATCTTTAAGAATATTCTCTCTATTTTTTGAATCTTCAATTACACCCCTCTTAGATTAAAGGTGTTAAGTATAACGGAATTTTACAAAATTGTTCATGATATACTTTAGGAAAAACTTCATCCACACTCTTTCTAGATAGGCATATCTTCAATGAGATCCCATTTATTTCTAATTTTTTTTACGTATTAAAATTTGGGCTGATTAAAATTCGATTCGAGTTAATTAAAATTTATTTTTTTGTATTAAAATTCTAATCGATTAAAAATTATATTTTTTTACGTTAAAATTTCAGTTAATTAAAATTATATTCGAGCCAATTAAAAATTATTTTTAATCGTCTCGAATCAAATTTTAATCAACTCGCATTGAATTTTAATCAGCCCAGAATTTTGATACATAAAAAAAATATAAATTTTAATTGAATCAAATTTTAATACGTAAAAAATAAATTTTAATCAACTTGAATAGAATTTTAATTGACATGAATTTTAATAAATAAAAATAAATAAATTTTAATCGATTCAAAGCGAATTTTAATTGGCGCTAACAGCTCAGGTAGATCTCAAATCGACTCGAATTTTAATAAGTAAAAAAAAATTAATATGTTTGAATTTTAATATATAAAAAATAAAATTTAATCAACTCGAATCGAATTTTAATCGGCTCAAATTTTAATAAGTAGAAAAATAAATTTTAATCGGCACGAATTTTAATCGAATTTTATGTAAAAATATTATTTGGGGTTTATGTGAGGGCAATTTTGGTATTTTAGATTCATTTTTTTGTTGGAAACGGTGGTTTAACTGTAGGGTACGTCAATGATATTGAAATATAAACTAGAAAGGGTGTCAGTGATGTTTTGGATAATAGAGGGGGTGTCTTTGAAAATATAATAAACTAAAAAATGTATAACTGAAATTTCCCAAAAATTTATGGATTTAGATGAAATTTCAGGTTGAAATTGAATAGGATAATCCCTAGGAAGTGTTACACCCTTAGAAAAAAAAAATTGAAATTAAATAGTAAAATTTCAATGTCGTTGTTTTACGTTACTGTTAGTGTCTTATGTCACTGTTTATTTAAAAATTATTATTCCCATAAAAAATTTTAAAAAAAAAACCAATAGAAGAACCTAGGTGACAATTTTTTAATTTTCCTGGGGTCATTGTCCAAACAGACTTCGCCTTGCTGCAGTATAGGAAAAGTTTGATCAATCATTTTCGAGCAGTGAGCTGTTCATAGGTACTAGCTGTGTGTTTATCCTCTATTCCAGCTGCAATGGGATCGATCTAAAACTTTTCCAGATTTTCCCATCACATTTTAGATTGAATATTTTCATATGATTATATTTGAGTTGGAGTATTGTGCGAGTGGAGACAGGGGTGTTAATCGAGCTGAAATTTGTTGAGTTTGAATCTATTCCTATTTAGTTTAGTTGTATCTGATTGAGATCAAGTCGAACTTAACTACCAATCTAGATTTGCTGAGAGTTAATTCGATAGAAGTTCACAAACAGTCGTGCCAAAATTGCACTTAATTACTCAAAAAAAAAATTACTCTATTATTTATTCAAACGAGCATAATTGAGTCAACTCACACGTTATTTAGATTCAATTTATTCACAAATAAACTTAAAAATTTGATCAAATTGATAAATTCTATAATTTGAATAATCTTGCAAGAATAAAAATGGGGCCGAGATTGATCTCGACACTTATTATTTTGGTTTCAAATCAAATGATTAATAAAAACAAAAATCATTCGGAAATTTTTATTCGTACCTTATTACCGATTTCAGACATTGATTATGACCAAGGTGTCGGTTATAACAATGTGTCTCTCTAGCATATTCCTCAGCACTGAGCAGCCGTAAATGACAAAATCAAAAGTAATTCTGTCTTTTTGTCAAATTTGGATTTATTAATTTCATGGTTTTTAATAATGGCCGTCATTTTCAGTTCAAAAGTAAGGGTAAATCTCATTTTGTCTTTGAAAAATACAAAAATTTTCAATTTATCCTCTTCAAATAATTAATTTTTTCACATTGCCCTTTAAAGAAATAAAAACGTTACAATGTAATTCACCGTCTTATTTTTGTTTAGTTGATTTGGTACACAACAGACAGACGAGCAAACAAAGATAAGACGGTGAACTATATTGCAACATTTTTTTTTTTTGAGGGATAATGTGAAAAAATTAATTATTTAGTGGAGTAAACTGAGAATTTGTATATATTTTAGGGCAAAATGAAATTTTCTCCAAAAATAATAATTATTATTATAATGACCGTCATTTGACCATCAGTACCTGTCATTAAATGGATCGAATAACCATAATAAATAAATAAAAGTTACACAACCTATGTGAAAACATCTGTCATTGTTATTTGATTGGCCGGCATGTTCTTTTTGTTTCTATCGTAATTGAAACAAATTTTTTTTTATATATTTTCAACTATTTGTATTTCCATATTGACGGTGTATCCAAACCATGCCATAGCATTATTTTATTTAGAAATAAATATGGTACCAAAATATATAATTAAATAAATATTAGTTACAACTCTTTTGAAATCAAGCTATGATCCCCAAAAATCAGTTCGGACTTCTGACTTCCTACTCAATAGGGTCAAGTTACTACTTTAAAAAAAAAAAGTTAAAATTAATCCAAAATTATAAAGATTGATAGTGAAGTATCCAGATCAATTTCAAACAATCTCATTTTGTCGATATTCTCGTATTGTAATAATTCTTTGTACAGTACTAAATAATATTTTTTCTAGTAGCCTAAACTTGCCCTATTTATAATCAGTTACCATCATTTGAGAATCCAAACTGTTCTCTGAGCTGCAAGACATCTCAAACTCAATGTCCATCTTCCAATCATTTGCTTCCAGTAGCATATACCCATGTAAAACCAACAGACATTCCTCTCTATTCCCAAGGGATCAAAGCCCTTTCTGCTCTGTTTGCATAAACAAACACATTTTCAGTATGTTCATCAGAAGATGCTCAATCAAATTTCAGGATCCCTTATAGTTTCAAGAACTCAATCCTCAAAAATACAACTCGATTTCTAGCTGTCAAAGTGTTCTCCCTAGGGGTGGCAATCTTAACCCGTAACTATATACAATGCACAGTCATAGATGGTGCGGGACTAAATGTCCAAAACTAGTTATAGAAATATACATAATCTTCATTGTGGTCACCATTCAAAAATTTGTTGGTTCTCAGCAGTCTGCAACTGATTGCATACTTAACATCAGAATCTCGTCGTCCCTGTACAATTCGAGCAGTGAATTGGGACATTGGGGATGGTTTCTGAACAAAGACTCCTGTGCAGGAGTATTTCAAGAGTACCTTTATGCATTGGGGCTGAGGGCTAATCAAACAGGACAAATATACTTAAATTCCACCCAGCAGAGGAATTGCTTGACCATGCTGAACAGTACCCAGGTAGATGTTATGGGCTGTGGGATTCAGAAGCTAACAAGTGGCGGTGGTGGCTGTTCAGATTTCTCTGTTGATGATGTGATTGAAAAGTTGGGAGGAAAATTTCGGAACTTAAGGAAGAACTGTGAACCTCTGAGCTCAGATGGGAAATGGGATCAGACGTGTGAATCCTGCATTAAGAGTTGGGAAGACATAAAAGGAGTACAATCTTATGGAAGCCAATCTGCAGTAGAATCTGATATATGTAGGCTTGCAGCGTTAGTGTCATTAACAAGTGCTAGGATTGATGATGAAATATGGGTGAAAAATATTTACAAATGCCTCGGGGAGCAACACAGTGACCAAGGTAAGTAGCTCAAGGGAACATAAAAGGCTTTTCTTCAGTATAAATATGTACACTACTTGCACAACAACTTTGTACTGAAGACGCATACTCTGGTGATGTATATGCATAGGTAACTCCATCTAATTATCCCGATCATACTAATTTTTTCCAGTTCCCTGCAGATTATGAAGCAAAAAAGGTTACAGGAAAAAATAAATTTACCTCAGGTGATTCATCATAAAATACAACACATCAGTACTGCTTATGCTTAACATATGCACATTGTCCGGAATATATTTTTCTCTTACCATGAAAATTGACATGGTGACAGGCTTATATCTTTTAATCGGAGGCGTTACAGTGATTGCAGTTGCAGTGGCCATCTTTATATGGATCTTGTCACGAAGATGGTCTAAATCAAATGTGCCAGTGGAGAAGAAAGGTATTTCTGAATGTTATTTCATACTCCCATGCAGGACTCTAAAACAACAACACTTAATAAATGTACCTCATTTACTTGACAGTATCGAAACGAGAATTACTGAAGGCATCCGGATGTTTGAAGGTCTCAATAAAGGAGGTGTACTCAGCCACAAACAATCTCAATGAAGTAAACTTCATTGGTGAAGGAACAGCGGGTGAGTATCTACCTAAGATAAATAAAGCAGAATACGGGGAAGCAAGGCTAACCGCACCAACATTTTAAGGATGGAAATAGGCAATATTTTAACGATTACATTGTCACAATCACCAACACTACTATCATTATCTTCATCATTATCATCATCATCCTTATGGGCTTCTCACTACAAGTTGGGGTTGGCAACTCATTTTGATCCGCCTAGTCACTCTGCCTGAAAGCAACTTTCATAATTTATGGAGCTCTTTTCTATTTTTAATCTTTTATTCACAAACATGTGTCACTGTTCTGTCTAGTTCTTGAGAACCTTTCAGCTGGACCCTATCATCAGATCTAGTGAGCAATCACATGCTTACGTCCTTTTTTTCTGGCTACTGTTTAATTTTCCCTGTTGCTCCTTATTATCGGTTCAGTTGTGACTTGTTTTTGTCAGAAACTCATTTCTAGTTTCCCGTCCTGGTTCATCCTAACATTTTCCATAATATTATGCCCAGATTTCAATCATACTTCCCATCATTCAATTCTTAGTTGTCCAAACAACATAGAATCACCATGAATGCAAACAGTGTAGAAGATGAATTGAGGATTAGAACCACAGCATCAGTATTCTATTGCCATAATAGTGCCAAATGCATGATACTGGATGACGTGTAACCCATGACCATTGTGTTTGTCCATATTCATGAACATCAAAACTGTATATGGACTATCATGCTAAAAACGCAAGAGATTGTAGTTTCATGTAAGCCATTTTACTGTGATATCAGGAAAGGTGTACAAAGGCATGCTTTCAAATAACCAGCATGTTGCAGTGAAGCACATCATCAATGAGGGATGTGTAGAGACATTTCTGAGGGAAGTTAGAAGCCTATCACATGTCAGACACCCAAACCTAGTGGCTTTGCTCGGTTATTGTGAAAACAAAGATGAATGTTTTCTCATTTATGAACTTTGTTCCAATGGGAACCTCTCAGAATGGCTTTTCGGTATGATATTCTCTGTGTTAGAGTTTTCCTCTTTGTTTGATCCCTAAATTTCAGTAAGGACCTATGAATCAAAATTGATACAAAACAGGGAAGAAAGAAGTCCTATCCTGGATTCAAAGGCTTGAGATTGCAATTGACAGTGCTCGAGGACTTTGGTTTCTTCACACATATCCTGAAGGATGCATTGTTCACCGTGATATCAAGGTCTGTCCCAACAATATACCCCTCTCAATTCTCATGCCTAATCAATGTACAGTTCTTTCTCAAGTTTTTTACATATGCTTACTATTATCAAAACAATGTAGAAAAGAAGAGAAGAAACCAGTAAAATGGTTTGTCCTTTTTGTTGTCTACGATTAGTTGTAGTTCTGCACATCAAATTGAGAAGAGGATTCAAGTCAATGCCATATTTTTGTTAGTAATATCTTGTTTCCATATGTCATACATCAAGATGGTATTTTACGAAGCAGAATTTGATCAACAAAGCACATGTAAACACAAATATAAGAGGTTCTAAACTATTAAGTTGCCCTTTTCTCTTTTTCAGCCAACTAACATACTCCTAGGGACAAATTTTGAAGCCAAGCTCTCCGACTTTGGATTGTCCAAGGTTATTGACGTTGGTGAAACACACGTGAGCTCAGAAGTGAGAGGCACTTTTGGTTACGTTGATCCCGAGTACCAGAAAAACCATCAAGTAAACTCAGCGGGTGATGTCTACAGCTTTGGAATAGTACTGCTACAGATACTCTCTGGAAGGAAGGCTCTAAGTATGAACACAAAGAATCCAATGCCATTAGATAAAATGGTAATACCTACCCGCGTATCTTTTCTATTCTTCAATTAGCTTTTGATTGCATTTCAAATGTTTAATCATTCGTCTTACTGGTTGCCTAGGCAAAATCTCTTACTAGGGATGGCAGCATAGTAGACTTTGCTGATCCCAAACTTTATGGAGAGTACTCGGTGAACGCTTTTGGTCTTACATTTCAGCTAGCTCTGTCATGCACTATGCTTAAGCAACAGCGACCATCCATGGAGCAAGTTGTTGTAAAACTAGAAGAGGCCCTTGACATATCAACAAACGAGAAAACTCTTACTCCTCATACCACGCCAGACTGGTCTTACAACTCCCTAAAAGAGAATTCTTGAGCAAATTTTCATCATGCTATATAGAAACGACTTTCGCAGTTTTTTGGTACTTGTAGCAAACATCTCTTTTGCCCCATGTAATAAACAAGAATGACAAATGTTGCCAAAAATCTCTAGCTAATGGCTTAATTTCAGATTCTCCAAATCTAGAAACAACAAAATAAGAATATGTTTTTCAATAAGAGACTACAACAAAATAACAATTACAATACTTCTATAGAGCTAGTATATTATTTCCATCAAATGCCTAAAGGAATAGACAGACACAGATAAAGGTAAAGCCTCATGGAAAAATTGTTCTCATCGATATATAAAGAGATCCAATAAAAAAAAGGGAGACACTGTTCTACAGATAATGTTCAAATGCAGTCCACTAGTATACAGTTCAAATGCAGTCATAATAGTGGCAGTCTGTGGAAATGGAAACTATTACGTTGTTCTAAAGATAATGCTTTATCTTGATTTTTGACTGACCTTAGCCTAACAATAACAAAACCCAATTTTAGCCAAAAACAGGGACGACAGACAAAATTTGGGATATATAAAAAAGCGGAATTTTGGTGTCCTGACGTGGGACTTTGACATGAACACATCCCTTAGATACAGCAAGAACTATATAATGGACCTCTACATTGTGTCGCCACGTGCTTTGCTTACAGCTAGACAATCCCCTTTTCTCTGTTCTGAGGAAGCCAAGAGTCAGTTTACCTTTAGAGGTAGAATTATCTATTCCCCAGACAAAAAAACCTTTTCCCTTTTCTTTTGTCCAATGATTGCATGGGCTCTATTTCATGATCAAAGAAACCATATAGAATGTATTCATTTTTCCACATCTTCATCTAGACTTGAAGTCCTCAACCGCTCTTCAGTTGTGCCTTTTTGTCCTCTTAACTACCTCATCTAGATAAGGCCTTTTTTTTTATTTCTCAAGCACTTCTGTTTATTCCCTATAGGGATTTTCTGCAGTCTGATTATAGAATTATTTCCAACATTTCTAGAAGCAAAAATACACCATTAAGATTATCATGGTGAAGTCTATGCAATGATAGAGCTAAAGAGGCAAAGAGGGAAACCACTCCCCAAGGTTACAATCTGTGAAATATATAGTATATGCAATTTGACACTTACAAAGGGTTTCCAAAATCTTCTTCACTTTCACAACTGTCCCCCCACTAACGAGTTTGTCCCGTCACTCTAATTCTTAAACCCATCCCTGATCGCATGGTACACAATCATTAAAAGTGAAAACAATTTTGTTCCAAGCAGTGTAGGATATCACAGGCAAACAATTTTTCATTTTTGCTCAGAACCCATTATGATACCATCATTGGGATGGTTTACTGTACGTGCACACACAATATAAAATAAAATTTTGTTAGAATTTGTTACACTATGTTTTGTAAGTGAAATTTTTTGTATCAGTATCCAAAATAAAAATTCTTTCATGTCTATGGAAACAAAACAAACAATACAGCACTAACAAATATACAATTGATAACGAACCATGGAAAAATAACCCTAACTAACCTCTCAGTATCTTCTATCTTCATTTTCTGATTGATTATGTTTCCTATACTTGCTATCCGTCATCTTGGTATGCAGAGAAATCGGGCTCATCGGGCTTAAACAATTGAGGCATCTTTAGGCTGGAAGAAGCATGGTCGTCTATCCGAACTTTCTGGTTAACCCCTCTTCTTGTATTTGCAGCGAACTTTGAAGCCAAAATTGTGGCTCCAAGATGCTGAACATTGTTTGCATTATCCATTTGACCACTCCCATCATCACTGCTATTACTTGTATAGTCAGGGATAGACATGTAATGGAAACTCTCTTTTAGAGTCAACTCCTTTGCCTGCTTTCTCTTTTCGTACCTTCTCCATGCAGCTTGCAGAAAGCAAGCACCCCATGTTCTCCACTGGTGAGAATAGTACCTGAACGCATGCTGAAGCTTCTTGCTGTGAAGACGCTTAAACTGACTTGCGACAAACTTGAGGTCTTCTGCTCGAAGCGCAAAAGCTTCAACTTCAGAAAGGGTTCTGACAGTTCGAGTTGAAGAAGGCAGGTTTAGGCTTGGGTTAGGCATTAAGGCCCATGTCAGTAATTCCTCCCCACAGAAGTCACCAGGTCTTAATGTGATGGAGTTGAAGAACCCAGACCTTCCTCCATTTGTTGTGGAGCTCTCCAGTTGCCCCCTAATAACAAAAATCATTTCGTTTACCGGATCACCCTCTCTAACAATATAGGTGTCTGTCGTACTCAAGGACGAAACAAGTCGTTCACATATGGCATCAAGAAGCTGGTCATCCATTTGTGAGAAGAAAGGGACCTGTAAAATGGAAAAATGAAAAACCTGAAAGGATATAGTGGAAATCAAGTATCAACTACTTTTTAGAATCGATGTCATGTGTCCACAAAGGAAAATGTATACTTCCAGCCAATGGTCGTTAGAACAACTCAGAGCAATAGTTCCTTAAACAATCAATTAGAAGGACCTGAGGCTGATCCATTCTTAAGAATTAGAAATATTATGTCGGAGTGCTTTCTTTCTAGAGCATATTTTCCAATTGCATACTAAAGCGATGTAATAATTCCAAAAGCATAAATTGTTCTCAATATGAAAAGAGCAAATTACACATCAACATTAGTCCATGTACTCACATCATAGTATTATACATCTTGACCTCACTAACTTTGGGAAGCCCCTATGGCTAATACACAGACCCTCTATCTTGAGAGCAATGGAAAGAAACAAACTTGTACTGTGTTGCATGTGATAGAAAAGGGCTTGAAAGGCAAATTATTGTTTGCTATCAGTGTTTTTAAAAAAAGTGCAATAATTTTCTCGTGTATAGAATTTTTACGGATTCTAAAACAAAATGCATCTATAATATAACAATCACAGAGTGTGCCAAGAAATACATACACGACGGACAAGTTTAAGACACAGATGACGTTGAATTTCACGACGCACATCCAGCGGCAAGGACTGCAAAATAGATTCTTCATCAACTCCCCTTGTGGCAAGCCACTGATACTGAACAAATCGACGGACGCGTTTTTGTAACTCCGGAGGTAATTGTCGGTGCCTCATCCACTCCTCGGTATCTCTTCGCTTGACCCTCCACTCCTCGAGTCTCACAGTCATAGATTGCAAATAAGTCTTCAGAATAGATTTAAAAAGTAGCTAAATCAGTACAAATAATTGGATAACACTTTCTACATGCAATGATCAATAGCTTTCTTAAGTTTTTAACAGCACACAAATGACAAAAATTATAATCCTATGCTCATAATGTACTTGGACGGCATCACTATTGATTTTAAATGCTGATCTTTATATCCTATTGTTTTGCTTATTCGATCCGGCTATTTCATCACATTAAAAGGTATGTCACTCTTTGTTGCAGTTATCACGGTACTTTATGTTATGCACTAACGTAAGTTGTTTAGATTTCTCCATTCTATTCCAATCATGAAGCTGTAGAGATCACATCAGGCATAGAGAAAGTAGTTGTCCACCTACATTTAGTCTGTGTCTACCCTAGGGTTGCCAACCATATTCAGATAATTTCATATAAAGAAAAATCATATTCAGATTTCTGTCTTTTCTTCCCTCTGTCCTGTGGTGAAATACCAGGAAGTCATTTCACTTGGCACTTCTTCTTCAATTCTTGACCATCACCCCTGGTCAATGGTGTAGCGAGTGCAGCATCAACAACTTCCAAACCTTACCCTTACACTCCAAACCCTATACCTACTAGTATTCAATAAATGAATCATTTCTTTCAAGGCCAACTGGTATAGGCTTTTTATCACAATGCAGTGAATGATCATGCTGAAAAACATTCCAAGAGTAAATTATTACTAACCAGGTGAAAGTATCCTACATGCCATATCAAAAACTACATCACAACACCACCCAACAGAATTACTACAAAAACGAAGATAAAAGCGGCAGTTATTACCTGTATGTTGCCTATTAACTGTGCAAAGAGAATCAAACCAATAATGCATATGCCACAGCAAAAGACTGTCTCACCAATATATATGCTGGTCTCCAGTGTCTGTCCATATGAGCTGCAGGACATTATAAAAGAGATTTATATCAAAACTAAAACCAGCTGCAGCATTTCAAACATGATCGCAAACCGCTGCAAAGTAACTATTCAAAAATATAAATAATGTATAGAAAGAAAATCAGCGACTATCACGTTCCCACTGCACGAATCTACCTACAGTGTCCACGAGAGTCATACAAATCAGAAAAGTATTATATCCTCCACTTAAGAATACTAAAAATACTGTCAAATTAAGGAACCTCCAAACCACACATTGGTATCAATTCCTTTTCAAGGTACTTTCACTGGCATTATTGACAGAGTGATTCAAATAATTCCCCTATAGGTTGACATAGTCATAAGTGAAGGTAAATGCAGAGTAATATCCACAAATCAATTCATATCGATGAATTCCAACCAAGAACTTATTCTAATACATTATTGAAAAGGCAGTCTGTTAAAAAATTGCAAGCATCTCCAACCTATAGCCTATGTCATAAGTTAAAGCAAACAAGAACAAATATTCGACATGTACGAGATCACACCTTAGATTCCTTAAACCCCACCAAAGGCAATAGAAATACTTCTCAATGAATCGTGATGAAGCAACTTCGCTAGTAAAGGCATCCGCAAACATTCCAAACTTAAAATTAGAATCATCATCCTTAGCATCACAATAAGAAAGAACACGTGTGGCATTCAACCAATATTCCCGTTCAAGTTCACGCTTGTGCACACTATTACAATCCAGAAATTCCAAAATGCAGGGTGGAATTGATGTATACTCCTTTTTACACTCCACTGTCCAGCAGGAGTGCTGCCGTGCTATAGACATTAAATACCATGAAGCTCCTAGTACCTGCATAAACGGTAAACAATGGAGTTTAACTGGTTGTTTGTGTCTTATTTGCAATTTGTAAATCCGTTGCAAGCACAAGTTTCCATTCTGAAAGTAGTAAAGTAGATAACATGTCAATTAGGCCAAGATGAGTGAAATGGATGCTTACGTGACTAGCTAACATGTAGAGAAGGAGATTGTATGCAGCTCCTGCCCAAGCAGTCCTAGCAATAACACCTGTAGTCTTAATAATACGGTTATTCAGAGGGAAAATGACGAACAATCTCGGGATATATTGAATGAGAACAATCAGAGCAAGAGTGTTGTTGGCATGATCAGCGCTGTTATTTTTCGTTTTTGGTATTACATACCATATCACAATCTGCAATACAAGAGCCAATGCTCACAAATCATATCTGCTAATAAAGATTCTCAGTAGTATATTTTTGGAGCAAGAATTTGAACTTTTAGCGACAAATTTAGGAAAACTAAAATCAATAGCGACTTACCTGAGGTAATGGAAGTGTAGCAGCAAGATCAATGATAAAATCGGACTTCAAGTAGCGGATTGCGATCTCACGGGCGTCCATGACAAGCTCACCCCTCCCAAAAACCCTAGAACTCGGAGCAATAAAGGCCGTACGGAACTTCATGATCATGTGTAAGAGGTAAAAAAAATCGAAGAGGGTACGAAAGTATGTAATGGCGACGGAGGCATTGTCATCAGTGGACATGCAGGCGGGACCGCCTACGAAAGGGAGGTAGAAGTAAAGAGGATCGATGAAGAGAGAGACCAAGCAAGTGCAAAGGAAGATGTAGTTCCAACGGGTGACGATATCTCCGTTGGGATCGAGGATTTGGTAGCGCCATAGGATGTGGAATTGTTCGGGGAAGATGGTGATGGGAGATGTCGCGGAGGAGGAGGGGGAGGAGGGTTGTTTTCTCCTGAAGTGGCGGAGGTGGGACGCCGGCGTGGTGAGTATTCTATTCATCTTCCATGGCGGTCATCCGAGGAAATTCGGACTCCGCTGAGAGAGAGAGAGGGACGAACGAAGGATGATGAATCAGATTGCCATGATCGTTACAGTGTTGATTGAAGATGAGACCAGCGAGAGAGATGAAGAATGATCAGGAATGAGGATGAGAGAGATAGAGGGTTACGTTTGGGATTAATTTTTGGCCGTTGAGCTTTTCGCGGGGAAATGGGGGAAAATGCGTGGATCTCGGTGTTTTGTAATGAGATGCTAGCGGGAAAGTAGCAGTTTTTTAGCCCTCGGCCTGGGCGACCCATATTTACCAACCCAACCCAGATGGGCCAGGCCAACAGTTTTCAGAACGGGCAAAAAACTGCCCCATCTCCTCGGGCTCGGTCTATAAGGTAATAGAAATTTGGGTTTGAAAACCCTTCTAATATATTTTTTTGCATATAGTTGTCTATAAATCGAGACGTGTAGTTATCAGAGAGGACAGGGAATGGCTAAAGAAGGACCACGAGGTCACGTGGCACGGTGGATCCCCCTTGAATGGCAAGAGCCGAGGTAGATGGTCAGTGACCACAGAAGGCACCCACTACCGCGAAGAAACGAGGCACACACCTCTCCTTGCGGAAATGGCAAAAAGGATCCTTGTTGAAAAGGGACAAGGGTGATACGACAGAAATCTGGGGGCATCCTTAGCGTGATCTGCTTTCCCCCACTGTGAAAGTGGATCCATACAGCTGGGATCTCACGAATGGAGGAGAGTATATATGAAACTCGATTACGCATTGTATTGTATTTAATCACTAGTTATTGCCTGTGTCTGAAGGCACAGAGTAATAAAAAATGGTAAATAATAAACATATTTGTATTCATATTCAAAATCAAATAATAAACATAGAGAAGAGATAAATGAATTTAAGTATCGATTTGTAGTGGGGGTGAGAGGTGGTGGGTGGCAATGGTGGTGGTAGGAGACGGTGATAGTTGTGGTGGGTGGCAATGACTGTGGTGGCGACGATGGTGGTGGTGCGGCAGCGGCGACGATGGCAGTGGTGGTGGTAGCGGCGACGGTGGTGGCGGTGGTGGTGGTGGGGCTGGGGTGGGGTGGTGGTGGTGGCGGCGGTGGTGGTGGCGGCGACGGCGGCGGTGGTGGCGATGGTGGCGGCGGCGACGATGGCGATGACGACGACGGTGGTGGTGGTGGCGGTGACAACGGCGGTGGTGGCGGCGGCGGTGGTGGCAGTAGAGGTAGTGGTGGTGGTGGTAGTGGTAGTGGTGGGGGGTGGTGGTGGTAGTGGTAGTGGTGGGGCAATTTCATACACTATTTTTATTTTTTTAAAGTACTTATGGTAAATAATTTCTAGAAGTACTTTTAAAAAGTGGTTCCAAACACACCCTTAGAGACCTATTTTTTCTATTAAATTTAGGGTGTTAATATTAGCCGTTAGATTAACTTTAAAGTAAAATTTAAAGCGATCTGAACCGCGAAAAGCAAAAGTCATTTTGTTTATCTTTTGAAATTTGAATTGTAAACTACTTTATTATATAGATATACTAATTATTGCATGTGTCTGAAGGCACAGAGTAATAAAAAATGGTAAACAATAAACATATTTGTATTCATATCCAAAATCAAATCACAAACATAGAGGAGAGATAAATAAATTTAAGCATCGGTTGTAGTGGGGGTGAGAGGTGGTGGTGGTAGGAAACGGTGATGGTTGTGGTGGGTGGCAATGACCGTGGTGGTGGTGATGGAGGCGGTGGTGGCAGTGGTGGCGGCGGTGGTGGTGGGGATGGTGGTGGTGGCGGCAACTGCGGTGGTGGTGGCGTCGACGGCGATGACGACGGCAGCGGTGGTGGTGGTGGCGGCGGCGGCGTCGACGACGGCGGCGGTGGTGGTGGGGGTAGCGGCGACGGCGGTGGTGGTGGTGGTAGCGGCAATGGTGACGGCGACGGCGGCGGTGGTGGTGGCGGCGGTGGTGGTGGCGATGGTGGTGGCAGCGGCGGCGGCGACGACGATGGTGGTGGCGGCGGCGGTGGTGGCGACGGCGACGGCGGTGGTGGCGACGACGGTGGTGGTGGGGGCGGCGGCGGCAGCGACGACGACCACGGTGGTGATGGTGGTGGTGGTGGTGGTAGAGGTAGTGGTGGTGGGGGTGGTGGTGGTAAAGGTAGTGGTGGAGCGGTTTCAAACACTATTTTTTTTTAAAGTACTTATGAGAAATAATTTTTAGAAGTATTTTTAAAAAGTCACTCCAAACACACCCTCAGGGGCCTATTTTTCCTATTAAATTTAGGGTGTTAATAATAGCCGTTAGATTAACTTTAAATTAAAATTTAAAGCGATCTGAACCGCAAAAAACAAAAGTCATTTTGTTTATCTTTTGAAATTTGAATTGTAAGCTACTTTATTATATAGATAGTTATTGTCTGTGCCTGAAGGCACAATGTAATAAAAAATAGTAAACAATAAACACATTTGTATTCATATCCAAAATCAAATCACAAACATAGAGAAGAGATAAATGAATTTAAGCATCGGTTTGTAGTGGGGGTAAGAGGTGGTGGGCGACAGTGGTGGTGGCAGGAGATGGTGATGGTTGTGGTGGGTAACAATGACCGTGGTGGCGGCGACGATGGTGGTGGCGGCGGTGACGGTGGTGATGGTGGTGGTGGTGACGGTGGGGGTGGCGGTGGTTGCAGTGGCAGTGGCGGTGGGGGCGAGGGGCGGTGGTAGTGGTGGGGGCGGTGGCGGTGGTGGTGGTGGTGGCGACGGAGGTGGCGGCGGCGGCGGTGGTGGTGGCGGCGGCGGTGGCGGTGGTTGTGGCGATGTTGATGGGGGCGATGGGTGTTAGTAGTGGTGGCGGCGGAGGCGGTGGTGGTGGTGGCAGTGGTGGTGGTAGCAGTAGTGGTGAAGGTGGAGGTGGAGGTGGAGGCGGTGATGGTGGTGGGGGTGGTGGTGGTTGAGGTGGTGGTGGCGAGGCGGTGGTGGGGGTGGTGGTGATGGTGACAGTGGCGGTGGTGGTGGCGGTGGTGGTGATGGTGACAGTGGCGGTGGTGGTGGCAGTGGGGGTGGCGGTGGTGGTAGCGGTGGTGGTGGCAGCGGCGGCGGCGGTGGTGGCAGCGGCGACGTCAGCGATTGTAGTGGCGGCGGGGGGCAGGGGTAGTGGTGGTAGTGGTGGTGGTGGTGATGGCAGTGGTGGTGGCGGGGTGGTGGTGGTGATGGAGGTGGAGGTGGCGACGGTGGAGGTGGCGACGGTGGTGGTGGCGGCAGTGGTGGCGATGGTGGGAGTGGTGGAGGTGGTGGCGGCGGTGGCGGTGGCGGTGGCGGTGGCGGTAGTGGTGGTGGTGGTGGTGGCGGCGGCGGTGGTGGTGGTGGTGGTGGTGGGGGTAGAGGTAGTGGTGGGGCGGTTTCAAACACTATTATTTTTTTTAAAGTATTTATGAGAAATAAATTATAAAAGTACTTTTAAAAAATCACTCCAAACACACCCTTAGGGCCCTATTTTTCCTATTAAATTTATGATGTTAATATTAGCCGTTAGATTAACTTTAAAGTAAAATTTAAAGTGATCTCAACCGCGAATAGCAAAAGTCATTTTGTTTATCTTTTGAGATTTGAATTGTAAGCTATTGGAGGGACTCAAGACGGCTCAGCAGGCCCCAAGGCGACACGTGTACAGGTGAAGCCTTTACGGAGCCACGAAGCCGATGCATAGTATAAGAGCCGACTCCGAGTAGTAAGCTGGCGCCGATGACGAGGGGAAGAGCCGAAGGAGCGCGGTTTCATGGAGCCAAGGATGGATCTCTGACACCAGCAATTAATGCGATGTGACCCAGCATTTATGGAGACGTGAGTGACTTAGACAGCATTTAATGCGCCTCTGCACCCTCGAAGACCCGAACTGACAGTCATGAGCAGATGCATTAATGACTGTGATGCCGAGATCAAACATAGGGCCGGGTGCCCCCTAGACGCCGAGTACTCGGGGGTAGATGTCAGACGCCGTTCATAGGCACTCGAGTACTCAGATAGCTTGGTGTTCTCAGCGTAGCCCCGAGGGCTAGTTCCCCTCCCGCCGAGCATTAATGACGCGGGAATCCAGATAAAAATCATTCATTGCACATGGGTAATGGCAAAAGGTACTGATTACTGAGACGACCTCTGTGTCAGAGCAATCATTACAGGTTCGTGTATAAATACCCCTCAGAAAAATGAACAAAGGTACGGAAAACCAATCCAGAACTCAGTGAATAGAGCTTTTTTCCCCTATTCTTACTAACTTAAGCTTCGGAGGGGATAAGCCGGGCGTGCGCCTGTCTCCCTCTTTCCTAACCTTGTGATTGTTTCAGGGTTCGTCATTAGCTCAGCCGCTACTTTCTATTTTCTAGTGATTGCAGGAAAGATCCCGTGCAATTTGGCGCCGTCTGTGGGAAACTATACAGCCTATCCTTTGTAGCGGTTGCTTTATGGTGAACACACGATCTCAAGGTGAGGGGGTAGGGAGTTTGCACATAAGGAACGTGGAAGCCGCCCGCCTCCCAGCAGTTAGAGAATTGAGCCCAGCACGTCAATCAGCTGAGGTGGGACGTTCTTCCCAACGGACATTCCTCATGGATCAGGGACCAGGGGGGCAAATCCCCTCGGCCCGTGACATCGTTGAGATGGTGGAGGAACGTATGGGGGAACGCATGAGGGAACTAGAGAGAGACAACGCCAAGGTGCGGCGTAGACTGAGAGAGTTCGAGCAATCAGCAAATGCCAGCTGGCACACCCGAGGACCAGTCGATCGGAGCCCCAGCCGAGGAGAATCCAGGAGAACGAGGCCTGAGACCCCCGTGAGGAACCGGCGCGGACGCTCAGCCGAAAGACAAAGTCTGCGAAAACGGCAGAGGCATGCACCCGTAGAAGGGCCCGGGGAAAATCGCCGCGGGGCAAGCCTTTCATGTTGGGACCTCTGCCGTGGGATTCCTCGAGATGTCTTATCAACGGAGTCCAGGGCAGAATCTACCGCAAGGGGGCCGAGGGAGGCCAGGTACCCAGGAAAGCCCGAAGGTGATGTGCGCCGAGAACCGCAACCCAGGGGGGATGACGAGCAAGTATCCTCTCCGTTTGTGCGTTCTATCAGGGAAACTGAAATGCCGAGGAAGTTTGCCGTCCCCCGATTCAAGGCGTATGATGGGAGGGCCGATCCTGAGAGTCACCTTCGGCATTACAAGCAACTGATGTCGATCTATGACACCGACCAGAGGGTGTTATGCCGAGTTTTTCCCATGAGTCTGGGGGATACCGCTATGAAGTGGTATGAAAGTTTGGCCCCGGAGAGCATTGAGTGTTGGAAGCAGATGGCCGAGCTCTTCAAGGCGCGGTTCATCACCAGCACCAAAAGGCCGAAAGACATCGGCGCCCTGCTCACCCTTAGGCGGAAGAACGGGGAGTCCCTTCGACAGTATGCCATACGATACTGGGAGGAGGTTAATGAGGTGGATGCGTGCTCGGAAGCGATGGCTGCTGCATCTTTCCGGCTAGGATTGTCCCGGGACACCAGCCTTTACCGGTCTCTTACTAAGAAGGGTCCTGGGAACATGAAGGACTTAATGGCGCGCATAGACAAGTATGCACGAGTTGAGGAAGAGGCCGCCATTCCCGAGAATAGAGCAGCAGTGCCGAGGAAGAGGGAGAGGGAGCAACAGTCTCGGAGTGCGCCCATTACGCCACCAAGCCGCCTGTCCTTTCAGGGGGTTAATACGGTTTTCAAGGAGCCCATTTACAGGATGTTGAGAAAAATAAGGTACCAGCCTTATTTCAGGTGGCCCCCAAAGATGATAGGCGACCCGACTACGAAAGACACAACAGTCAGATGTTCCTACCATAGGGATTTTGGCCATATGACCGAAGACTGCAAAGCATACAAGTCATTCCTTGAACAATTGGTCCGGGATGGACACCTTGGAGAGTTCATTGACCAAAGGCCCCGCCGAAGGGTAGCTGAGGAGAGGGAGGAGTCACCCCGGGAAGTTGTTCCTGTAATTAACGTTATACATGCCTGTACAGTTGAAAGGCCGACGTATAATGTCCTCCGAGCAGAACGCAAGAGAGTTTCGCAGGCGTTGAAGGTTGAAGAGAGCGAGTGGACAGAACAGTCCACTAAGAGGCCTCAGCTGGTTCACGAGGTCATCAGTTTCTCTGACGACGACTTAGGGGGGTGGCCCTGCCGCATGATGATGCACTTGTAATCACCTTACGAATCGATAAATTTGACGTAAGGAGGATCTTGGTGGACTCCGGGAGCTCGTCCGAGGTGATGTACGACGATCTCTTCCGGAAGTTGGGCCTGACCCGCAAGGACTTGAAGCCTGTCCAAACCCCCCTTGTCAGTTTCAACGGCTCGAGTGCTCTTCCACTCGGCAAGATCACTTTGATGGTTCAAGCGGCAATTGTTTCGGTCCCGGTGGAGTTTTTGGTGATAGACTCTGATTCCCCGTACAATGCCATTATGGGAAGGACATGGCTGCATGCCATGAGGGCAGTCCACTCCAGCTATCATCAGAAAATGAAGTTCCCCACCCCGCGCGGCATCATGGAAATCCGAGGAGATCAGTTGGCTGCCAAAAATTGTTTCTATGCCGCGATGAAGACAGGATTGGGTGCCCGACTTGAAGACCGTAACCCCAAGGATGTGGTGGCCAAATAGCAATCACAGTTTGGTCGGCTCGGGGTAGATGAGCCCGCAATGGAACCAGCCGACCGTTCCACCGAGCCTCTGATCAAGGTCCTGCTGAATCCCAAAGATGAAGAGAGATATTTCTTGATAGGATCCTCATTGGAAGGTGCCGAGAGGGAGGAGATGAGTTCTTTCCTACTCCGGAATGTCGATGTGTTTGCTTGGACTCACTCCGAGATGACAGGGATCAATCCCGAGGTCATGACTCATCGACTCCATGCCAACCCAAGGGTGAAGCCAGTAAGGCAAAAGGCACGAAGAACGGCCCCGCATCACGCAAAAGCTGTGGACGAGGAGGTTGACAAATTACTAGAGGCAGGTACCATTCGGGAGGTCCAGTTTCCCGAGTGGCTGTCTAACACGGTGTGCGCTAAAAAGAAGGAAGGTAAATGGCGGGTTTGCGTGGATTTCACCGACTTGAATAAGGCGTGCCCCAAAGATGGATACCCGCTTCCTAAAGTTGATCAGTTGGTAGATGCGACTGCAGGTCACAAGCGCATCACCTTCATGGATGCTCGGGCGGGATATCACCAAATCCCTTTAGACGAGTCGGACCAAGAGAAGACAACCTTCATTACGCCCCGGGGAATCTATTGCTATACGGTGATGCCGTTTGGATTAAAAAATGCCGGGGCTACCTACCAGCGGTTGATGAACAAAATGTTCAAGCACCTTCTCGGCGTGACCATGGAGGTGTACATTGACGACATGCTAGTGAAGAGTAAAGAGAACGCCGATCATCTGGCTGATCTCGGCACCACGTTTTCTATACTCCGACGCTACGGGTTAAAGCTTAATGCATCGAAGTGCGCTTTTGGGGTAAGCTCGGGGAAGTTTCTAGGATACCTGGTGACCCATAGGGGTATCGAAGCTAACCCCGACCAGATTCAGGCAGTCCAAAACGTCCAGGCACCCAGGACTATCAAAGACATCCAGAGGTTGACTGGGATGCTTGCCGCCCTTAACCGGTTTATTTCTAAATCCTCTGATAGGTGCAAGTCATTTTTTGCCAAGTTGAAGGGGGCGGCGAAGGGGGTCTGGGACGAGGAGTGTGACCGAGCACTTGAAGGGGTTAAGGAGTATCTGAAGCATCCTCCGACTCTGTCCGTCCCGGTGGCAGAGGAAACGCTATACCTCTACCTGTCTGTCTCGGAGGAGGCTGTTAGTGGCGCGTTGGTAAGGGAATATGAAGGGGCCCAAAGGCCCGTATATTTCGTCAGTAAGACCTTGCTTGACGCCGAGACGAGGTACCTGCCGATGGAGAAGTTGGTCCTTGCGCTGATAGTCTCGGCGAGAAAACTCAGGCACTATTTCCAGGCACACATCATTGAGGTAATGACTGATCGCCCTCTCAGGCCCATCCTTCAGAGAGCCGACCTGTCAGGCAGAATCGCCAAGTGGGCTGTAGAGCTTGGGGAATTCGAAATAAGGTACAGACCCCGTAGTTCAATTAAGGGGCAAGTCCTTGCTGATTTTATTGCCGAGTTCTCTGCGCCCGAGCCCCCGCCGAAGGTCACCGCTTTGGGTGTTGACTGGAGCCTACATGTCGACGGGTCCTCGAACGCAAGGGGGGCAGGAGTAGGGGTAGTACTGGCCAGTTCAGAAGGAGTTACAATAGAACGAGCCATCAGATTAGGATTTAAAGCGTCTAATAACGAAGCCGAGTATGAGGCACTGCTGGCAGGACTCGATATTGCCTACTCGGTTGGAGTGAGACACTTGCACGCCTTCTGCGATTCGCAGCTGGTGGTGAACCAGATCAACGGTGACTTTGAAGTCCGGGACGCCAGGATGAAGTCATACTGTCAGAAGGTGAAAGCAAAGATAGAGAAAGTGGGGAAAGTGGAAGTTTCCCAGATTTCAAGGGATCAGAACTCCCACGCCGACGCCTTAGCCTGCCTGGCCTCGGCATTAGCTTCGGAGGTAACCAGGCGTATCATGGTGGAAAATCGGGAAAAACCGAGCATAGAGGAAACCGGTGCCCAGCAAACGCTGCCGATGCAGGCACAACCAATTCGCGGCTGGATGGAGCCCATCGTTTTGTATTTGACGGAGGGTATCCTCCCCGAGGACGTCAAAAAGGCCAGGAAGATCAGACTCAAAGCCCCTAGGTTCTGGGTATCCGCCGATCGGCAGCTTTACAGGAAGTCTTTCTCCGGGCCCCATTTGCTCTGCGTCCCCGAAGACAAGGTGGAACCTCTGCTCTACGAGATCCATGAAGGCATATGTGGAAGTCATACAGGAGGCAGATCCCTCGCACATCGAGCAATGACACAAGGGTATTGGTGGCCTTATATGCAAAAAGATGCGAAAAGTTACGTGCGTAAATGCGACAGATGTCAGAAATTTGCCCCCATCATCCGACAGCCAGCTGGAGATCTGAATTTGCTGACTAGTTCTTGGCCGTTCTCTCAATGGGGGATAGATATCGTGGGTCCACTCCCGAAGGCCCCTTTAGGCAAGAAATTCTTACTGGTGGCTACCGATTATTTCACCAAGTGGATCGAGGCCGAACCCCTGAGTCGTATCCGAGACACCGAGACAAAGAAATTTGTTTGGTAGAATATAATCACTCGGTTTGGCATTCCCAGGGCTATTATCTCGGATAATGGCACCCAATTCAACAGTGGCCCTTTCAAAGAGTTCTGCTCGGGGTTTGGGATACGTAACTATTACTCCACGCCGGCTTACCCCCAGAGTAATGGGCAAGCAGAAGTTTCTAACAAGATTGTTTTGGCAGGAATCAAGAGAAGGCTTGAAAAGGCAAAGGGAAAGTGGACCGAGGAACTACTCAACGTACTCTGGGCGTATAGAACTACGCCGATGACTTCAACAGGGGAAACGCCGTTCGCCTTAACATACGGGGTGGAGGCTGTCATCCCGCTGGAAGTTGGACTCCCGACCATCCGAAGTCAAGCATTCGACTTGGGAAATAATGACCAGATGCTTGCCAAAGATCTTGACTTAGCCGAGGAAAGGAGAGAACTTGCGTCCATCAAATTAGCCAAGTACCAAGGAGAACTATCAAGACAGCATCATAAGAAGGTGCGAACGAGAGATTTTAAAGTGGGAGACCTGGTGCTAAGGAAAGTAGTGGGCGCCGCTCGGGAACCCACCGAAGGGAAACTCGGACCTAATTGGGAAGGCCCCTACAAAGTGGTTGCAGTGGGGGGCACCGGGGCATACAGGCTACAGAATATGGATGGCAATGATGTAATCCGCCCTTGGAATGTGTCTAACCTAAAGAGATATTTTTGTTGATACAAGTTCATTATTCTGTCAATTTGTTAATGCAGATGTCAACGAGACGAGCTCTCGGTCGTTAGGGGCATGGTCCCGAGGGGTATAAGACTTCACCATTGAGGCAACGCTCTCGAATCCAACACGAGACGAGCTCTCGGTCGTTAGGGGCATGGTCCCGAGGGGTATAAGACCTCACCATTGAGGCAACGCTCTCGAATCCAACACGAGACGGGCTCTCGGTCGTTAGGGGCATGGTTCCGAGGGGTATAAGACCTCACCATTGAGGCAACGCTCTCGAATCCAACACGAGACGAGTTCTCGGTCATTAGTGGCGCGGCCCCGAGGAGAGGTTTCTAATGGTGTGGTGACCAGCAGTTTAGGGGTTTACTCATCTTTCACCCAAGTATTTCCTTTTCCTTATGGTTATAAGCTCACTTCCACTTCCTAGAGGTGGGGTGCTACTGATCTTGGCCCCTAGCGGTGCAAAGACCGAGTTAAGACAGCGAGTGACTCAAAGCCAGTCGAATACGAGAAAAAGCGAAAGAGAGCATAGAAAGAAGAAATTGCATTCATAGTCAAAGCATAAACGAAATGACAGAAATTTCCATTAATTGGTGAGGAAAAGTTCGTTACAATTCAAAACGGGGCTTTGCGTCCCCGATGGCGTACATATATAGAAAGGAAAGAAGCTCGCCGCCAAGTTCACCTCGGCTCGTGGGCAGTCAGATCATCGACAGGCGAGGGGGGAAGGTCAGGCTCTTGGCCACCGATGATGGGCGAGAGGCCATCAGAACCATCACTTAGAGTAATGGTTGCAGTGTCCCCCTCGGCCGCCTCAGCCGCTTCGGCATCCGGTTGTCCCTCTGAGAGATCCCCGGCTTCATTCCCGACAAGAGAACTGTGCCTCTGGAAGAGTTAGCTAGCCGGGTCCACTCGGGCAGCATGAAGAGCGTCCACCCAACCGCGCCGATAAGCAAGGGTCTTGGCTTCGTCAAAGGCGGGGACCATCTGCTCTTGGGTTTCCAGATAAACCCTTTCACACTCCTTTTGAAGCCTTTGCGGCTCCGCCACCTTCTCCGCCGTCAAAGAGTCTACCCGAGCAGTTAACTCCCTGACGAGACCCTCGGAGTCCAGCGCTTTGTTCTCGGCGGCCGAGATCTTCAACTCATACTCCTTTACTTTCTTCACCGCCGCCGCCTCACTCACCCTCAGCTTCTGCAACTCGGCGTCTAATGAGTCGCGTTCGATTATGAGGTTGGTTATGTGTTTTTTCTGATCGGCGAGGACTGCCTCGACGCCTTTGATGTGCGCGTCCTTGGCGTCAATCTCCTTCTTGGCGCCCCTCGCCGTTTGCTTGTACTCCCAGAAACGCTCAATGATGACTCCCAGCTGCTGGGAAAGCTAGAAATGGATAAAAGAATAAGTTAGAGGATTGCCGAGTATACTGAGAGCACCAAGTTGTTCTGCCGAGTATACTTACCACCAAGTTGTTCTGGAGAGCGCTAAGGAGAAGCGCATTGTCGGACTGACCGTGGTGGACCCTCATGTCGGCCTGGAACTGGGAGGTCGAAGCCACGGCAAATGCCACTTCCCTATCCTGGATGATGGAATCTGATTCCAGGACGAGTTGGCCCCCCCTCCTTTCGGCTTGAGCGATCCACGCGGCGGGGGAGGACGTTCCAGGAATGGAGGTGGTGGCACCTGGGGCGTCATGACGACGCTTTTGCCGGCGCTCTTCGGCTTCTTGGTGCACTTCAGGTCCCTCGGGACCCCGTCCCTTCCGGCCTGTTTGCCGACCACCGGTGGGAGGGACTTGGCGAACTGGCGCTGGGTCACTCGGTTGAATGACGGGGTCCGCCGGATGCCGAATTGGTGCTGGAGGTGGGGGCACCTCCTGTTGTGCAGTTGGTGAAGGGAGGGCCGGTCCGGTGCTCGGGGAGATACCCTGGGCCAGGGTCCTGGCCCTGCGCCGAGAGGCCACAGCTTCCATGGTGGTAGCAGAGATTGGAGGGACGTTGAACATGTCTTCGGCTGGAGAAGGGGGAGCTGGAGGGGAAGTAGTACGTTCGGCGTCTTCCTCTGATGAAGAAAGATCCTCCCAACGCTTAGGGTCGAAAGGAGGGGGGACCTGCGAGAATCGGCTGTAGGACGGGTGGTAGCCGAGGAGCACGTGCGCTGCTCGGGAGTATTCGTTCGCCGGGTCGGAGGACCACACCTTCAACAGATCGTCGAATCTGACTTGAGATCTGTGGGGTTGGGCTGCGTCACGCCGATATCCCTCTGCAAAAATGAAAGAATATTAGGAAAGAGGGTGCTTATGAGCCGAGCATGCATTTAACTAATGCAACACACCTTCATCCCTCGGCACTTTGGGGTAGTATAATCCGTCATACTCAGGGCCTGCACCTCTCTCCCAGCTTCCGCCGAGCATGATCAGATCATCAAAATACCCCTTGTCCGAATCCGGCATGTGTGTGACTAGGTACATGGAGGTGTCCCGGGCTTTGAGATAGTACCTTCCCCCGCCGACTAGTCTTAGGTCATAGCAGAACAGGATCTCGTCTACGCCTAAGTCAACCCCTAACCGGGCGTTCAGGGCAATTACTCCCATGACTATCCTGAAGAAGTTCACCCCACACTGAAGTGGAAACAGCCGGAGCTGCATCAACACCCTCAGTACCAGGGGGGGCAGGGGAAAGTCAGACCACCTTCCATGATGGCCTTGGTGTATAAGGGCATCATCTCGACACACCCACGTTCCCTACTGTGTTTTTAGGGGTAGAAAGGAAAGGTCAGGACTCTCTCTGGTATTCGGTACTTAGCCCTGAAGGCACCTATATTGTCCTCGTTGACGACGGTTTTCTTCAACCTACAGGTTGTGGATGAAGAGGGGTTCCTAGCTTGGCTACTGCGACTCCTAGCCATAAGTGGAGATGATGGAAAGGGTAGAAGAAGAAGAAGAAATGAAGAGTGTAGAGTACTTACAGGGTTTTCTTCTGGAGAGTGCTCGGGAGGAAAGGGAGGGGTACTCGGCAGCTATTTGCTTGGAAGAGACTTGAGATTGCAAAGTTCTCAAATGGCCATGACTTCCCCTATTTATAGGCAGATGGGAGAGCGGGAATCAAGGAGACACTCATCATGAGAGTATTTGAAAAGGGCGGCTCAAGACGTGCAAGTAACCGCCCCTCGTTAAATGGACGTGACAGGTAAGCCCCCTCTCTCCTTGCGCCACCTGTCCCACGCCGCAAAAAGAGTGGGGGCTGGGGGCAGTTGGAGGGACTCAAGACGGCTCAGCAGGCCCCAAGGCGACACGTGTACAGGTGAAGCCTTTACGGAGCCACGAAGCCGATGCATAGTATAAGAGCCGACTCCGAGTAGTAAGCTGGCGCCGATGACGAGGGGAAGAGCCGAAGGAGCGCGGTTTCATGGAGCCAAGGATGGATCTCTGACACCAGCAATTAATGCGATGTGACCCAGCATTTATGGAGACGTGAGTGACTTAGACAACATTTAATGCGCCTCTGCACCCTCGAAGACCCGAACTGACAGTCATGAGCAGATGCATTAATGACTGTGATGCCGAGATCAAACATAGGGCCGGGTGCCCCCTAGACGCCGAGTACTCGGGGGTAGATGTCAGACGTCGTTCATAGGCACTCGAGTACTCAGATAGCTTGGTGTTCTCGGCGTAGCCCCGAGGGCTAGTTCCCCTCCCGCCGAGCATTAATGACGCGGGAATCCAGTTAAAAATCACTCATTGCACATGGGTAATGGCAAAAGGTACTGATTACTGAGACGACCTCTGTGTCAGAGCAATCATTACAGGTTCGTGTATAAATACTCCTCAGAAAAATGAACAAAGGTACGGAAAACCAATCCAGAACTCAGTGAATAGAGCTTTTTTCCCCTATTCTTACTAACTTAAGCTTCGGAGGGGATAAGCGGGGCGTGCGCCTGGCTCCCTCTTTCCTAACCTTGTGATTGTTTCAGGGTTCGTCATTAGCTCAACCGCTACTTTCTATTTTCTAGTGATTGCAGGAAAGATCCCGTGCAGCTACTTTATTATATAGATATATAATCGTGAAAGTAAATTATTTTAAAAAGTTTTGAGGTGATAAGTGTAATAATCTAAAACTTTTGAAGAGTCAAGTTTGATTTATATAGAGATTAAGGCAAATTAATCCTTATATACACGATGTTATATTTCAGCTAGAGGAATGAAATTACATTAAAATTGTAGGATTAAATTACAATTATTAAATACTTGAGGGTCGATAGAATAATTTGAGGTACTAATGAGGTTAGGTAGGAGGAGATAATTAAGTAAAGAAACATATATTATGGTGACTCAATCGCGACCCTTCACATTGGGTGCCCCTTGTCTCAAGGAAAGTATCTCTTCCTTGAGATATAAGTTTAGGCTCTACTTGAGGAGATATCACTTATGTTTAATTAATGTTTGAGACATATAACATGTGTAGAATTGACTTTCGGTATAGTTATAATTAGGTACAAATGTGTCACGTACAACGTCGATTTTCTGTACAGTGACAAACACAGGCAACCGACACCCTCGATTACCTGAGTACATGTGTTATAAATACCTTTATTGCTTGTCCCTACAGTACACACAATAGACATTTTGACTTGTGCAAGAATATTCATTAGTTCCACCTATGCGAGAAATTTTTTACTGATCCCAACAGTTAATAGACAACTCGACTCATTTCATCCCATTTATTTATCCTACTCAACGTTTTGAGTAAATTGACGCTATTTAACTGCCCACCTAAACTCTATGTCATCAAATCATTTGGACCCCTCTTGAGATAAGCTTTAAAAAGAATAAAGTCAGATGAGTTATTTTGGAATACAGTCAGATGAGTTAGACTCTGAACTCTTAATATGTTTATGAGCTGAAAGTGATGAAATCTGCAATTCCCATATCAATAGAAGATCATGGGATCCATTGATTCCCCAACTTATATAAATCACCTGGAGAACCGAACACAGAGATGGTTTTTAACATATTTTTATTAGTTCTATATATCAATGATTGAGCTGGCTGGTTTGCCATCATGTTCAGACATCCATAAAACCCGGATTCTATGGATTCGTTCGATCCTCTTGACTCGCAAGAAACTCAAAAAAATATGTTATACTGCCATGCATGTATTAGCTCTGATAATGGAGAAAATATTGGGTGTAACGGTTAGATGACGATAGTATTGTTATGTGGTATAACTACTCAATGATAAATAAACAATTAGACAAAAAAGACCCCACTACTTCAAATAATCATTCCTCCATGTAAGATAGTAACTGTCACATATGTAAAAAATGAGGTTCACTTAGTTATTTGTTTGTTTATTATTGGGCGGTTATAACACGTGACAAAGTTATCGTGGTGTAACTATTACACCTAATATTTTTTTTTTTGTCAGACCATCCAGTATTCGGAAGTCACATTGAGTTCTGACTAATCCGAATTCGAGCTAATATTTATGCGTGATCATGGCCTCCTCTTTTGCACGATTAGTATTTTAAGATTTAGACTTCTTTCAATATATACTCATTATGTTGGTATTTATAGGTGAACATTAATTAAAGTGGTGCACTTATCACTGCATGCCTATATATAAACATCTTGGATTAACTTGAATGGGAAAAATTTCCGACTCTATAATTGGAGTAAGTCCAAAAAACAAATAATTGAGACAATAATTACCATGAAAGTTAGTCGAAAGAAGTAGCATAATAAGGTAAAGGTAAGGGTTCACTTTAAATCGTAAGTGGTTGTAGATTTCAATCTAATTCTTTTACTTTCAGTACCCTCTGGACCAAAATTTATAAAGAAAAGAAAAAGTAATCTTTATGTAAATGAAATTGTGGTCGAGAAGATATATATTTTCTTTTCCAGATTCCAAAAGCTTGAAAGTTGATGGAAAACAAAGAAAGAAAGAAAGAAAAGTGGAAGGCCACTCACTCCTCCCAGGAAAAGGAAAAGGAAAAGGACGTTGCCATTGGCGATATCCTCTAATTTTTTTTTTAATATTTTTTTTTTTAATCATAACATGCACATTATCCTCTGATTGAAATCAGCAAATTCCAGGAACTTTCTGGTCATATGGACACCTACTAACTAGTCTCTCTTCACCAGGTCCCAGTGATCAGCGATGGGTGATGGTGATGCCTCTTTCATCTTCATTCACTCTTATCAATTCTTTAATGAAACGAGAGAGAGAGTCATAAGCAGATATTCTGATCTCATCTTTAGACTCCCTTATAATAATTTTATTTTGCATGGACTGAAAGTAGGGTAAATTATAGTTTAGTCCCCTCAACTATTAATTTTATCATATTATTCTCTCCACTATTTTGAATTAATTCCAGACTGCCAAAACTAACGTTCCACATATTTTGAACACAAAATATCCAAATATTTAACCTGAAATTAATAATCATATTTGGAGGTGCAATATAAAAAATATGATTGTTTGGAGCTAAAACCAATAACCATTTTAAGTAGGGGAATCTCACTTTGCATCCGAAAGATTTAATGTATTAAAAACATTATAATAAGACCCTGCCGCTAGCTTCTATTGCTTATTCCATAAAAAATATCCTATTAACGTTGATGGAATAAGTAACGGAAACTAATGGAATAATCACATTGTGACACTTTTAATACATTAATAGTGCAATGTGAAAAATCTAATATTTAAGAGTACAAAATAAAAAATCCTAAATTTTTCAGGATGTAAAATATAATTCGTCCCATTAAGTAAGAAACTTAATAATTGAGAGACTAATGTGAGACAAAAAAAACATAATTAGGATCAAAACATAATGCCTTATTCGTCTTGGAGGTGAGTCAACTAGGTTGCAGTTGCACTGACTCAGAACTCAGAAGTTGATGAGACCATACTCATCCTGCATTGTCATTCTTCTGGGTGGTTGTGTTTAAACTTTAAATTAAAGACTGATGAGTGATGAGGTGGCGAGAGAGACAATTCTGCATGGGAAATAAATTGGATTTTATGGGTCCATTTTTTTTGTTTTTTCATTTTTATGACCACAAATGAAACACGTGTTTAGGGGATTTTTAGTGAGGGTTGGGTTTGGGTCTTTTCAACATGATGTACATTCTCCTAATTTTGGCACAAACATCAAACCTGTTGAAAGATTTTTAGGGGTTAGCATGATGCAGCTGTAGTACATAAAAGGCTATCTTAGATTGAACTATCATCTCACTGAGGAGGGTGAATTAGTGGGTATCAGCTAAACTTATCAGAAGTTGAAGGTATTTTTATTTTATTTTTTAATAAGGAGGAGGTCTAGTGAGATTCGAACTCAAGACGTTTAAACTCTGATACCATGCAGATACCAATGTTGGAATAAATTTGCAATCATTGATTAAAAATAATAATAAATATTTATAAAAATAAAAGTGTAATACCAAAAAAATGTTAATTTAGTACCATAATGAGAGACTATGAAAGAATGATAAAATGTTTGATCTATTTCTTCAAGTTTTATACAATATGAAACACTATAGTCTAACACAATATACATTGTAGGTAAGGCTTCTGTGCTGGGCCCTGCCCTGCTCTACCTAGAATGCTGATAAATAGCAGTTTGTACCTCGAAAGATTAAAAAATTCTCAATTTATAGTTTTAAAGATTAATTATTTCAAATTGTACTCTCACTGAAATCAATTGATGGCAATGTCCGTTCCGTTTTTTGTCAACTTGACGGCCACATGAGATGCACGTTATGTCTTTTGTTGAATTACGACAAACTTTTTATTTTTACGTGTGTCTCACGTGTCTATCAATCTGACGAAAATCGTAACAGAAATTATTGTTAGGGTCACATTATTATCAATTAATTTTTATTAAAAGTGCAATTTAAAATAATTGATATTTAAAAGTAAAAATTAAAATTTTTATAATCTTTCGAAGTGCAAACCGCCATTTACCCTGAGAGAATTAAGATATCTCCACGGTTTTGGTGTGCATTCCCTAATAATAAGAAGACCACGGCTATGGCCAGTTGTGCATCAGCTAGCTCGTTTGGCAAGCGGTTCACCGGTCCATGGGACAGCTAAGTCACACGGCAACCTGATAGTTCTTTGTCACGTAATATAATTGCTCAATAATAATTTAATAAGTGGATCACACTCTTTAAAATAACGGTTAGATTTGATATAATCCTTTGATCCGAAAATTGAATAGATCCGGAATGGATCCTTAAATCTCAGTGTGCATCAATCAAACTACTTGGTGGTATCTGAGTCAAAACCCCATACTTCATTCAAAACCATGTGTCTTTGAAAATTCCATTGCACCTAGTTTTTAAATCTGGCCTGGCCTGGACATTAATTCGGCAGAAGACCAAATTAATGGGTTACTAATTTAATTATTGGGTCACTAGTAAATCAGTCATATGATTAAAATTTTTAACAAATTTAGGTGACATATAAATGGACTCTCTATACTTTTTTTTTTAACAGTGAGGGGTGTTCTGATTAACTTATGCACACCTCGACTAATTCTTTTTTCGATCCGGTCAAAAGTAAGTCATCTACGTTGTGATTAAGGTATTCATGAGATATAACTCATTTATTATCTGGTTCTAAGAGATTGTCAAGATTCAAACTCAGGATTTTTGGGTAGGGCTGATAATTGACCAAGGACTCGACTCGATACGAGCCGAGTTTGAACAATTTTTTAAACTCGTTTTAAAAAATAAGTTTAAAAAAGTTCGAACTCGAAAAATTTGACTCGTTTATATATGTTATAGTCGAATTACTCGGGCATGACTCATTTTTTAAACGAATAAAGTTTGAACAATATTTTAGGCTTATTTAAAAAAACAAGATCGACAGACTCAACTTGAACTTATAAATTTCGGTTTGATTATCATCCTTATGTTTTAGTTTATCACCCATTGCTAATACTACCCTTGGGATTATTTATACCTGTCATATAGACAGACCGATTATACCTGACATAAATTTGATAATAAATATATTAAATACAAAAAAATTAAATTAAATTTTGATATGACACAAATATGACACATCACACCTTTGCCAGGCCAATCCCATAGGATCCTTGTAGCCCGAGTCAACTCGGTTGAGTTACCTAATTAATCGAGTTCATTTTTTCCAATTTGTCATCACTTCTGACACGTTACTATCAGTGGTCACTGATGTGTGTTAAAGAATTGGGATATCATCAGTTAGTGCCTGCACATATTGCAGACCCACCTCCCCTCCACAAACTCACTGTTTTCTTTGTTTTTTCCTCTGTGGAAGACACAGCCAAGTGGTGACGATAACCCAAAATACTCTGCACAAAAGCTGAAACCAAAAACAAAGAGACACTCAACAAGAATCGAAGCCTCCCCATCACACATACAATAGCTTCAAGACAAAGAACAACGACCGATAGACCCATTTTCACACACACAACACACAATATCCTTCATTTTTTTAGCATTTCTCTCACACCCCACCTGGTTCCAGTACTATTCTCTTTGTATTTTCATCGTGGTGTTTCGTGTGGTCCTTTGATTTTTTTAGTTTTTGTGCATTTTTTAAACGAACATCGTTTGTTCTCCATTTTTTAGTTTTTGGGTTTTCTTGAAGTAATTGAACTGGGGACTGTGTAACTCCTCTGAACCATATTTGTTTTTTGTTCAAATTGATGTAAGTAAATAAGTTTGAGTTTTTTTTTTGCCCATGTTCCTGAGACGCCCTGTGATGGACATTGAAGGTTGGAATGGTGTCAATCCAATCAAGGTGAGCAAATGTTACAGTTTATTGTAGGACCCATCTTCCATTAGCAGCTTTTTCTGGTAATCTTCTTCTTGTTATTATTGTTATTATTCCATTTTGTGCAGAAGGAATCATGGAGGACAGTCTTGACTTTAGCTTATCAGAGCTTGGGCGTTGTATATGGAGATTTAAGCACTTCACCGTTATATGTATACAAAAGCACTTTTGCAGAGGACATTCAACATTCAGAGTCCAATGAGGAGATATATGGAGTCCTGTCCTTCGTGTTCTGGACATTGACTCTTATTCCTCTGCTTAAATATGTGTTCGTAGTGCTTAGAGCCGATGATAATGGTGAAGGAGGGACGTTCGCTTTGTATTCGCTGTTATGCCGGCACGCCCGAGTGAGCACTTTGCCCAATAATCAGCTGGCTGATGAAGAGCTATCGGAGTACAAGAACGATGGTATTGTATCCTCTAATAAGGGTTTTGGGTTGAGCTTAAGATCGACATTGGAGAAGCACAGAGTGTTGCAGAAGATATTGCTTATCCTTGCTTTGATTGGAGCTTGTATGGTTATTGGAGATGGAGTCCTCACCCCTGCAATCTCTGGTATGTTACTGATTAATTTTGGTTTAAACTTTGGAAATTGACATGCTAATAACTGGGAATTGTTTGAAATTTTGACTGGTTTTGATTTAAACTTTTGAAATTGGCAAGTTAACAATTGGGTTTTTATTTATTTGGTTTTATGTGCAGTTTTTTCAGCAGTTTCTGGGCTTGAGCTTTCCATGTCAAAGGAGCACCACCAATGTAAGTCCTTGCCTATTGCTCATTTTTTCATTCTTTCACATCAGCAACCATTTTTAGCTTTGGAAGAAGATAATTTTTCATATTCCTAGAGGGTTCAATCTGTGTTGAAAATATGTTTCAACCCTTTCTGAAAATGAGAAGAGAAGCATGAATCCAGATGTATGGTAATTAGGTAACTGGAAATAACTTGGAACAGTGTAGAACTTAAGTGGTTTTGAGAAGGGCCCGTAAGCTGTGAGAGTTATGTGTTTCTAGTCTCTCTCGGTTGTTTTAAGCATTTTTTGGTGATTCCTTCGGCACTTCCTCTTGATATCTTCTGTAAAGTTTTGGAGATCATTAACAAGGAACAAAATCTTGATTTCACTATTAAATATTCAGAAGTTGGACTCCATTTAGAAATCTAGAAAGCTTTTATGCAGACGTGCAGTTGGTGGACAACGAGAGATTGCCAAATTGCAATAAACATGTATTATTGTGGGTCCCTTTTTATAAAATTTAACCAAGACAAAGTTTTATGCTTTAATCAAAGTCAAATCACTATTAAATATGTAAATAAAGTTAGGTTTCCTACTTTTTTATGGTGTGGTATGCCAAAGTTGATAACATCTTATGATAAAGTAAGGATGTAGCTGAGGCTGAGAAAAAGAAATTTGTATGCATTAATTAAAAGATTAAGTGGATAACGATGTTCCTTCGTAAAATTAATCATATTAAAATGTAGAAAAAGGGGATATTGTTGGGATGAGGCAGTATGGGTAAAGATGTTATAAATATAATAATCCAGTGCAATTAGTAAATACTTAACTAAATTTTCAATGAGCAGTAATGAAACATATCTATCATTAGATTGGTCAAATTGCGTTAGAATGATGATTGAAGTCTTCCTTGAGGCAAAAACAATTATGAATTAATATATGGTATACACTATATGATGTCAGCAAAGCTTTGATTGACGCTACTGTTACTGTCCTAATTGTAGTGATTTTCCAGAATGAAAATATCCTATTATTGCTTAATTGAGTGTCACAAACTGTTGATGTCAAATATCTCCTTCATAGCTACTACGGACCACTCTTGAAGATTTTATGCCCATCTTCTAAATCTCTATGAGTACTTCCATTTCATATCCATTCCCAGCCATATGTAAGATCAACTTGTTATTGTCTTGTTAATTATGATGTTCATCTATTGTTTCTTTTAGGCAATGGTTCTATCTTTGATTGTTTGTTGTGTTCTTCATTATTTGTGGGCAACTGATTCCCCACCATACATATTTTGTCATAAAATTGGCTAATGATTCCAGTTTTAAAAATTATGCGACCTCAAGTTAGTGAAAACAAAGATGCAATATTAGTGTACATGCTGCTGCTTCATCTCCTATTATGCCTATGTGCATCTCTTATTTACACCTCATGGGTGTTAGTACAATAGGCTGTGATTCATATTTGTCTCCTTGACAAATGATGTGTAACCTTGAAGCCTTACAGTAACAACATAATTATGGATTCGATTAGGCTGCCATTTTGCTTTTTCTACTGTATTTTGCCTCTTGAGACTGCCATAAGTATTTCCCTTAATGATTTTGTTCGTCAAGAGGATTGTTGGTTACTTGTTAAGAGTGTTCCTTTCATCCATGGACCAATTTTGCGCAGATCCCTGGCACGGTTACCCCTTTGTCTATGTCATTTTATATGTGTACCAAACTGGTGTAATGCATCCTTCAGAGGCCTCTAAAAATACATTGCAGTAGATAAACCGGTTTTCTTTAGAAAATGTTAGCTAAAACAATAAAGATTGCACTACCATTATCATGGAAAGGCAAATGCGCTGGCAATTGAAGGACTGCTTATGTGGTTTCTACATATTCTATCTCTGTTTCTCTGACTCTTTGTAGATAAAAGCTTTATTTCTAAAGTTAAATTGGGAGATCATCGGTTCCCATTTTTGCATCATGCAGCTTGTCCCCCAGTCTCACCATTTGGCTGGTTCTATTTTTGTCACCGTTCAGATGTTTAGAGTTGATTGTGAAGTTTTTTTATACATTTTTGGATTCTCTTCAGTACACCTCCCCGTACGAGATATCTGTATCACTGTTTTTTCGTATTTTGTAAGAGGCATATAACTAACAGAAAGCAAAGGCAAAAGCAAAACTCTTACTGAAGATGACTTGATGGAAGCAAAAGAAAAACCCTTGGTTTTCCTTTTACAATTGCAGAATATTGTGAATAAGATGTAAATTATGAAGGCATCCTGAAAAGCAAACTCTTGAGGGCAAGCATGGACTTCACCATAAAGAGAGATTCCTTCTCTAATCCAGTCTAATCCCATATGTGGTTTTTCCACCATATGGGTACACAACACAGGCATATATGTTGGTAAGGACTTATTTTTAGAACTTTGGAAGAGTTGGACTGAGGTACGCCAGGCCCTGGGTAGAATCATCTTCCCGTATTTATATATTTATAACTGTCTAAATCTGGGAAGTGTGGGGATACAATATGTTTAAGATTCATTTGTAGTTATTCTGATGGTGGAGAATGAAATGATAATCAGAAGTTTTCCTCTTTTCGAAACTATGTATGGCTCTGTAGAATTATTGCTTATCAACCAGTGTTATACTCTTACATTCTGATTTAACATTAGTCCGGCACTTTATTTTTCAGTTAAAGTGGGAAAAATTTTCACTTTCCTCTGAAACCATTTTTAATCCATGTAAAGTCTGACAGGATGATTTGGATGATGCTTACTGGACAATATTTTCTTGAACTATTATATTGAAGAAATTACTGTCAGATTTTACTAAACATTCGTTTTCTTCTGCAGATGTGGAAGTCCCAGTCGCCTGTATCATACTGGTATTTTTGTTTTGCCTCCAGCATTATGGGACCCACCGAGTGGGATTTCTGTTTGCACCCGTTGTGATAACATGGCTTTTATGCATCAGCGCCATTGGAGTATACAACATATTTTACTGGAATCCCCATGTTTACCAAGCGCTTTCTCCTTATTATATGTACAAATTTTTGAAGAAAACTCAAAGAGGAGGTTGGATGTCCTTGGGTGGGATTCTATTGTGCATAACAGGTGGAGTGACGTGATCTGTGTTCTCTCTGTTTTTCCCTAGAAGATTGTCTTGTCTAATACTTCTTTTATTACAGGTTCAGAGGCTATGTTTGCTGATCTTGGACATTTTTCACAGTTGTCTATAAAGGTAAATAACATAGGATGCATTTTATTTGTTTTTCTTTAAATTTAAATAAAAAGATAGAGGAGGATGGGGACAGAATGCAAAAAGAAAATTACACAAAGGTTTAATGAGGTTTGGTCCTAAGACCTACATCCACGCACACAAAACATCAAAGGGCTACATCTTCATTATTCTCTTTTGATTGTAGGAGAATGAAGACACCATGTGACATAAATCAGAATACATGTAGGAAACCATTCCTGTAATTATTTATTGTTAACCAATTCCATAAATCATTCCAATCATGTGATTTTTGTCACTAATAAGCATTTTTCTGTTCTTGATTACTATTCATGGAGAGTACATTTATCTAGCAACTGGTTTCTCTGCTAGATATTGCTACAATTAAAACAACTCTCTGATAGAGATCCACTTAACTGTAGATTGCTTTTACCTGCGTGGTTTACCCGTCCTTGATTCTTGCATATATGGGACAAGCTGCTTATCTTTCCAAGCATCACATTATCGAAACTGACTACCGGATTGGCTTCTATGTATCAGTACCTGGTAAGTATTTTTTCTTTTTCTGCCCTTTTATTCCTATTTTGTAAGGCATGTCTTGTGGTTACGTGGTGTTCTTCTTTTTAGAGAACAAAATTCAAGATAAATCTTTGCATGAGTGTTAGCTAAGTTAAATTTTCTTATCATTGTGCCAGAGAAAATAAGATGGCCTGTTCTGGCAATAGCCATACTTGCTGCAGTGGTCGGAAGCCAAGCCATCATCACTGGGACTTTTTCCATCATTAAGCAGTGCTCTGCTTTGGGTTGCTTCCCAAGGGTCAAAATAATCCACACATCGTCAAAAATACATGGCCAGATTTACATTCCAGAGATAAACTGGACATTAATGCTGCTATGCTTGGCTGTTACTATTGGTTTCAGAGACACAAAACACATAAGTAATGCATCAGGTATTGTCTTAAACAATGTTTTCTGTGTACAGTCACATTTTTCACTTCATTCTATTATCCCTCTGCCATTGTCTTTGTTTCCTCCCTTGAATTTCCTTGGTGGGACTATATCAATAACCTTAAAATGATGGACACCCTGCTGTTGATGCCTGAATCCCACCATCTCAACCCAAGTTCTTGAAACATAGTTTTTTAATCCAATTCAAAAGATTAATCTTCAAGTTTTACAACTTCCTATCGTTGTGGTTGAATTTGAGATATTATGTTTTGAAGTTTCTCATATGTTGCAGGCCAAATAATGTACCAATTTTCTGCAGGATTGATAGGCAAATGGTAAAAAAAAAAAACATAAGAAAAAAACTTCTTTGCATACTCCGTATATAAATGTTCCATATCCAATGATTCTTAATTAGGGAGGACAATGTTTTTCGAATCAATTTTATGCAAGAAGGCTCACATATGTCAAGCCATAGGGGAAATGTACCAATGTAGGAGAATGTAATTCAATCAATGGTTTATCTTCTGATGAGAAGCACCTCAGCGATACTGAATGAATCACTCGGTTCATTAGTTTTCTGACTAATTTATTTTTAGAAGTGTTATGAATTGTCACTTATAATCATGATAGTCCTCACTGCTTCTCCCCCATTTTCTGGAGCAGGTTTGGCAGTTATAACTGTTATGCTGGTGACGACCTGCCTAATGTCTCTTGTTATAATCCTGTGCTGGCACAAAAGCGTCTTTCTGGCCATTTGCTTTATATTTTTCTTTGGATCTGTTGAAGCGCTCTACTTCTCAGCTTCCCTTATTAAGTTCCGAGAAGGGGCTTGGGTCCCTGTTGCCCTCTCATTAATCTTTCTTATAATTATGAACGTTTGGCACTATGGCACACTAAAAAAGTACGAGTTCGATGTTCAAAACAAGGTTTCCATCGACTGGCTCCTCAGTTTGAGTCCAAATCTGGGAATCAAGCGGGTTCGTGGCATTGGCCTCATACACACTGAGCTTGTATCTGGAATCCCAGCCATTTTCTCCCACTTCGTTACTAATCTCCCCGCTTTTCATCAAGTTTTAGTCTTTCTCTGCATCAAGTCAGTACCAGTGCCTCATGTGAGACCTGAGGAAAGGTTCCTAGTGGGAAGAATTGGACCAAAAGAGTACAGGCTCTACCGGTGCATTGCACGATATGGTTATCGTGACATACACATGGATGATGTTGAGTTTGAAAAGGATCTTGTTTGTAGTATTGCTGAATTTATCCGTTCACAGAAGTCAGAATCGGATATCAAAGATCTGGAGGATGATGAAAAGATGACTGTTGTGGGCACAGCTTCAACAAATTTAGAAGGTATTAGGATGTGTGACTATGATTATTCAGATTCTTCTCAAATGGCTGGTACATCAGAACTAAGGGAAATTCTGTCACCAGAGATTCCAAGGAAGAGAGTGAGATTTCTTTTGCCAGAGAGTCCTCAGGTCGACACAAGTACACGAGAGGAGTTGCGGGAATTGATGGAAGCAAGGGAGGCAGGGATGGCATTCATACTGGGGCATTGTTATGTGAGAGCAAAGAGGGGTTCAAGTTTGATGAAAAGATTTGTGATTAACTTAGGATATGATTTCTTGAGGAGGAACTCTCGGGGTCCAAGGTACGCGCTAAGCTTTCCTCGTGCATCGACTCTAGAGGTGGGCATGATCTACCATGTTTAATTGTGTTGTAGGATGTAGTAATGTATAATTTTGTCATGGATTTCTGTATAAGCCTCTGTAAATAATAGATTCAGAGCTTTTGTACAAGACCAATTAAAATGGTTGAAGAGCTCCTAGGCATGTACAATGCTCAAAATTTGAGGTTTTTGTTCTCCAGAATTAGTCACAATATCTCCCCTTCTACATTTCTCCCCCTTCACACCAATTCTACACAATTATCACAAAGACACTTTCCCTTTTGAAAAATGATTCATATAGCCGACTGACTTCGAGATAGTTGGGATGATATTTGATTGATTCTAGGTTGATGTTTTAGTTCAATCATCACACATTTTTTTTTAGTGAACATTCTGCTTCGATTCAATGGTGTTGCATATTAATCGAATCGGTGGTCTAGTGGTAAATCGTACCTAGTTAGAGTCTTTCATAATTTTCATGTGATCATCAAATAGAGTTCGATTTATAGGAGTAACGCGATTTGCTGTTTGGTTTTGATGGTATTGTGATGACGATTGTATTTCTGAATTAGTAATTATAGTTCAAACTGGATATTTTACAGTGAGAGGGACCTTCATGATAACGCCCGGGGTTATACCTGCTGGTTATCCCTCTTCCCTTTCAAACATGAAAAAATAAATAACACCGACTTTAAAATGATATTAACTCAAAATCATATAACACGATTGGACACATGTTGAGACCCCAAATTCTACACGTTTGATCGAATCGTTATACAAGTCCGAAATTCGGTCAAAAGAGAAAAAGAAAAAGAAAAAGAAAAACATTCTCTTGAACAAACAAGGATGCTACTGGTCGGCATATGAGAATGAGATCTATCCTAAACAAGGTGATGTGAAGAGAATACCTGAAAAAGACGGTGAATAAAATAAACTAATGATGAGTTAAAAGTGAGATATAGATCTTTTCTATTATTTTTTCACATAATTTTATTTAATGATAGATTACTCACCGTGTATGAGTGGGTCCACATATAAATAATGGGTTTCACGTGAATACATAGTACGTAATCTACCATTAAGTAAAATTGTGTAAAAAAATAATAGAGAGGATCTCAATCAGTGGATTCATTTAAGTGGTTAAGAAAATATTGGGCTTGCTTAGATGTGATTTTTTTTAAGTGAAAATTTGCAGTTATAAATTTTTTTATAAAAAAGTCAGATTTAAAAGAAATTAAAATCGTTTGAGGTGTTTTTTAAAAAACTGAAAAAATTGAAAAAGTCTGTTTAGAGTGATTTTTTAATTTTTTTTGACTTTTTTGTGTCAAAATAAAAAAAAATAATTGCATGTATGGATATATTATATATAATAGTTCTCAAAATATGAATTTAATTTTTTTTACGTTACTAATAATATTTTATGAATATAATAAATTAAAAAAATTATGCGGAATCCACGACAAAACATCAAAAAACCAAAAAAAAAAAAAAAAAATCATAAAATCAGTTTCTTGAATCAGTCTAAAGAATTCTTTTTGAGTTAAAAAAATTATTGCATAAGACGTTAAAAAAGTAAAGATCCAAACGAATCTGACTTATTTTACTCTAAAACCCTTAAAAACTATATATTTAAGCTAGCTCGAAATAGTGCCATTATTTTTAAACACATCATATACGATTCGGAAGACTCTACAACTTAAAAAATTAAATATTGATAGTATAATATTTTATATTTTAAATATTAATTAATTTATTTTTTATTATGTAATTTAAAATTAGAATAAATAAAGAAAAAAAATAAGGGAGAGAGAAGAAAAATGTAGGTGTTTTTTAGTGAAATTAAGTATATTGATTGAGTTGTCTAATATTAAAAACGGTGCAGAGAAAATGATATTTTTGGACCTAATTTTTTTTTTAGAATAAATTTTATACCATTGAATGAAATTGACCGAAGATTAGACTAATCTCAATTGTTATTATACTTATATAAATGTGCAATTTAAATTGCTTAGCTGTTTATAGAATAGTGCTTAGTAGTAATTTTTTATTTAACTTATTTAAAGTTATATTATTTATGAAAATAATAAAAACAAAACAAAATAATAAATCAATAAATTATTATACATGTAACGTTGTGATTAGAAAAAAAAAACTAAAACAATATTTTTTTGGTACCATGATATAGAGTTGTTAAAATATGATATAACTCGTTAACACAACACGAAATAAGAGGGTTTGAATTTTTTTTAAGTCAATTATTTTGTAAATGAGGAATCGATTATGAGTGAATTAATTAAAAATATATATAATACAATTTATTTATTTATTAATTAATTATATATAATTTATATACGAAACCAATTTAATATAACACAATTGAAATTGACAGACCTACCGAGATGTAACCCTCGTAAATCTTATCTATAATTATTATAAGGCGTAATGACATCGTCTCAAGCGACTACAAAAAAAACTCACATCAGATCAGGTGCAGCACAGAGGTTCTGATTCTGTCGGGGCACCCTTTCGGTAAAAAGACGCTTCTGGCCCTATTAGTGTGTCGTGCAAATGAGGGCAACGTCGACTTATAAGTAATCAACAAGTGTGCCCCGATTGAATAAGTGAGGGCGCCCTGATCATAAACCATTAAGCATTGGCAGGTAATTAATTAGCAGTATTAAGACAAAAACAGAGCATATGATTCCCTTCTTCACTGACACTCCTCTCTCTTTCCCTTTTACTTTCTTACCTTGAACAGTGCTCCCTTCTGTTTTACTACACCCACTACTACGCCTCCCATGATCACATCTCTCTCTCTCTCTCTCTGCATTCTTTGTGTTTCTGTCCCCTCATGCTCTCACTCATTGAAGAAAAGAAGGGCTGTGCTGATTAACATGTAAAAAGACTCGGAAGGCAGTGTGGGTGGGCTTTCTCTTTCACTCTCAAAATGCAGAGCTTCTTAACATTTTTTGTCCTTTGAGTGGCGACTGAGAACAAGAACAATGGGGAGAAATTGGGTCATTTTACTTCTCCTTTTTGTGGTGTTATTAGGTCTGTGTTCATCAGCTTCAGCCACACCTCCTGCAAGTGAGCATTAGCATTCTCTGTTTTTGTACTCCTATTTATTCACCCCTCTGTGATTGAATCTTTCATTTTTCTTACTAACCCCCATTTCATTTCTCATGTCTTTGCAGAAATTATTAGTGGAGTGGTCTCAAATGTGGTCTCTGCTCTTTTTAAATGGTTGTGGTCACTAAACTCTACCACCAAGACAGGTATAGATCTTCCACGGCTCGCATTTCAGAACTTCCCCTGTTTTTGTCCCTTTTTATGGCAATTATTTGTTCTTCTCTGCAACAATGAGGTTGATGGGTTTTGGTTTACAGCAATTTCAAGCCATTCAATGATGAAATTTGAGGGTGGATACACTGTTGAGACAGTGTTCGATGGAAGCAAGCTTGGAATGGAACCATTCTCTGTGGAGGTATCCCCAAGTGGGGAGCTTCTAGTTTTGGATTCTGAAAACAGCAACATTTACAAGATTTCAACGCCGTTGTCTCGTTGTAAGTTGGTTTTGTATTGAATATTTTTTGGGTTGTTCATCAATAGTTCTTTTCAAAGTTGTGGTCTTTGATTTCTGTTTTGTGTAAATACCTTGTGCAAGGACTTAGCTGCAGTAGTTGGTGAACTTTTCAATTGATTTCTTTATATTTTTTCTGTAAGTTCTCCGGGAATCTGAAACTCATCATGATGAACTTTTGAAATTGGGTTTTTACATTTGCTTTTGTTTTGTGGAAGACATCAGTAGATAAAGTAGGACTGATCTTTTTGTTGAGTTTGAGACCAAGTTCCTCCAATGACCCGCCAAACTTCTCTGCTTTATTCTTCTTTAGATTGATTTGGTGGTTCTTTAATCTTTTCTTATCCAGAATATGAGATATTTGAACTTTCTCTAGTGAAAATCAAGTCCTTGTTTCTTCTAATTGTGTCAGCTGATTTAAACCAAATTGACTGTTTTTTCTTTAGAAATTACAATGTGTTAGCTCATTTGAATTGAATCATCCTCGTTAATGTATTCCAACTGGGATGATTATGATTGTGGATCATATTCATAATAAACAAGCACATCTACAATTTCTCATACACTTGGTCTCATTGTAACCTGAGTTGTATGGAAACTTTCAACTTTGCTACATCAAATACGACATCCAGTTTTCGCAGTTTATTCAAAATCTCACCTTCCTGACCTTTGGTGTGTACTTGATGATGACAGCCATGACTGAACACCCACTTCTAGTTGCTTCATGTGGGATAACTTAGTCCAATCCCTCAGAGATCTATTTTGTGTTTCTTGTAAAGTCTGGAAAATCTGAAGTTTGTCAATCTGATATTTTAGAAAGGGCTGTTGATTTGCTTTTGTTTAGCAGAAGACTCACTTTTTAAAGTACAGAGTTGCATTTTAGTTTCTTTGGAATCAAATCATCAATTTTCTAGCTTTAGAGTTTTTGCACTTCTCCACTTTTCCTTTGGAACCACTTACCTCCAGTTGCCACTTAAACATCTCTTTATCCTTTTATTTTTGTCCATTTCTTTGGTCATTTTCTTTATTCTTTTCGATTTTTTAGTCATTGGTCCTGTGAATGAATAATTTTTTGGGATTCAGTCAACACTTCTTTTTCTTATCCAAGAGAAAGCCATTTGTTATCTTCTACACTAGATACTAAGTTTCTGTGTTTTTGTAACTTCTTAGCTTTTTATTAACTCAATTGCGAGTTAGTACTGTTGAGATTTCTATTATTGATAACCCAGAATTTCCACATGTTGATATACATGGTTGAACTGCAGATAGCAGGCCCAAGCTGGTTGCTGGATCACCAGAAGGGTACTCTGGGCATGTGGATGGGAAGCCAAGAGAAGCAAGGATGAACCACCCAAAAGGGCTCACTGTAGATGACAGAGGAAATATATATGTTGCGGACACCATGAACATGGCAATCAGAAAAATTAGTGATGCAGGTAAAATCGAGATTTCGTATCAGCATTCTCTTGTTCAATAAATGAAACTGTATTCTGAATCAATCATATAAATTCATTTCATCAATGCACCATAGCTTTGCAGGTAAAATGAGACTTTGTATCAGCATTCTCTTGTTCAATGAATGAAACTGTAATTCCGAATCAATCATATAAATTCATTTCACCAACACACCATAGCTTTGTTAAGTACATGAGATGTTGGATCACTTCCATGTAAATATGACTTAGTATGAACTCGAGCTTTGTTTTTTTTTTTTTTGGGGGCAGGGGTTGTAACCATAGCAGGAGGGAAGTGGAGCAGAGGAGGAGGTCATATTGATGGTCCAAGTGAAGATGCAAAGTTTTCAAATGATTTTGATGTGGTTTATATTGGAAGCAGTTGCTCTCTTTTGGTCATTGACAGAGGAAACCAGGCAATTCGAGAGATCCAACTCCCTGAGGATGATTGTTCCGACCAGTATGATGGTAATCTCAATTTAGGTAAGACTCAACTTCCATAATTTTATCTTTATTACCACGATGAATTTTTTATAAGATGTCGCTATTCCATCATTGCAGGTATAGCAGTGCTTGTTGCAGCTGGCTTCTTTGGTTACATGCTGGCTTTGCTACAACGTAGAGTTGGAGCTATGTTTTCATCCCACAGTGTAAGTAACTTGGGGAAATCACTCTCTCTTAAGACTATATGATTGCTTTGAGACCTCTCTAATGTATAACCCTTACTGTTGGTTTGTTAAATTAAAAATTATTCGAGTTTCTCCTCCAATGATTGCGATACTGGTGTTTTCAGAAACCTATTTTTGACCAGCAAACATTATACTTTCATTCTTTTAATAGGATCCAAGAGCTTCAATGAAAACCATACCGCAAGCACCATATCAGAGGCCTCTTAAATCAGTCAGGCCCCCGATAATTCCTACTGAAGATGAGTATGATAAACCAGAAGAGGGCTTGTTTGGTTCCATAGGGAGGCTTTTCCTCAATACTGGCTCATCTGTGGTTGAAATCTTTGGAGGACTATTTTCGGGTTTTAGGAAAAAGCCACCCCACCGTCATGTCCAACACCATTATCATCAACCAAAACATCCAAATGCTTGGCCTGTGCAAGAGAGCTTTGTGATTCCAGACGAAGACGAGCCCCCATCAATAGAACCGAGGGACCCTACTCCAAGAAAAGCCTACCCATTTATGACTAATGACGTAGAAAAGACCCGCCATTTCAAGCAAAGCCGGGCCTATTATGGTGGATGGAATGGTGATTTTCACCACCAGCAACAGCAACAGCAGCAGGTGCAGCAACTGCAACAGCATCAACAGCACCATCAAAAGCACTACTCATCCTCCCCTCAGACTTACTATGAACAGAACTGTGAGACAAATGAGATTGTGTTTGGGGCAGTTCAGGAACAGGATGGACGGCGCGAAGCTATGGTAATCAAGGCAGTTGACTATGGAGATCCTATTTATAACAATCAAAATGTTCGATCTAGATATAACTATGTGGGTTACTCATATGGGTATTGATCATTTGTACCTTCATATTATTAGATCACTAGGGAGTGTATAAGGTTTGAAGATAGGAATGTGGGATATGAATGTAATAGCTATGCAATGTTACTTTTCATCTTTTTTCTTTTCTTTCTTTCTTTCAAGAAGAATGATTAGTTTCCAAAGTTGTTCTCAGTTTGTGTATGCAAAAGGCTCTAGATCTGCTTCAAGTGTTCTGTTTTTGTCATAAAAATGAGACACACGTCCTAAAATTAATGGTGACAATTTTCTAGCCGATATAAATCCGACATAAAATTAGTGGATTGAGAGTGATCGTTCTTAAATATTTGATTTTATGGGTTATACCGGTCAATTCCGAAAGATTTGAAGTGAGATTTAGGAAATATAAGTGCAGATAATTATGATTAAATTACAAAAAAAAAGGCCTAGCAATCTAGAATTTCTAGTAGAAGCCAACAGTGTTTCTGCATGGCACAGAACCCGCCAATTCATTTCCTTGTAGTTGTAGGCTGATCCCTTCCATCTTATCAACGTAGAAGCTCAGCTATCTTATCTGCTTATCTATTTCCTTGGGAAATTAAAATGAAAATAAACAAATTGTTGCATACAAGAGGACCACTGGGTCTTGGTATCAAAATGGTCCTGAAGTTTGCGATTGGCACAGTCACCTAGGAAAGTAGTGAGCTTCCACATTTGAACAGTATCAATCTATTAAATGTTTCAGTCAAGTAAATGGTATCGAAACGGAAAAAAAACTCCAGAAGTTAATAAATTTAATCCAAAAAAGGGATAAACATTACCCAAAAAATAGGAATAAAGAGCGTACTCAATACGTAAGATTATCGTCATTGTGAGATCTGTGGAGTGTTAGATGTACGCTCGAGCCTGTGACCTTCAAGTTACAATGAAACAACCTTACTGTTACGCTAAGGCCTACCCTCACCCAAAAAATAGTAAGTGAACTCAAAAATTTGAGTGCACCCAAAAGTTAGTAAGTTTCACTCAAAAGAATAAAATATAGTATAGATACTAAAAAAAGTGATAACGGATGCGATACCGAATTTTTTTTTAGTATCGTAGTCAAACCCAGAATAAAGACCCAACTATCCAAGCTTAAAACGAACCCGACCCACCAGTCACCACAATCATGGAAATTTGGGCCGACCTAACTCTAGACTGGTGGATTCGGTCTGCAGAGCCTAAGTAGGCAATTTCAGGGCCTTGTTAAAGTAACATGGGCTATTACGGAAAGGGCTTATCCAAGATGTAATTACTTGGTAGGCCTCAGCTGGAGACAATTACATTCAAGAAGCCCAATAAAATTTGACGGTTCGTTTGAGACAAATAGGCTGGCCTTCAGCTTCTTCATGGGCCATAGACCTAGCGATGAACCTTATCATAGCATTTCCATTTTGTTATATAGTTTATTAATATTTAGCTAACATATTTATAGTCGTGTACAATGCGGATTCCTATTGTGTCAACATTACATGGTTATGGTGCTCCAAAAATTTGTTGTTATCGACAAAGGAGACTCAATCGACAGACAGTTTTCAGATGACTGCTAATAATGGGTTCAATTGCCTTATTTCAGGGCTTTCTTTGATGAAATTTAAAGCAGTAAACGCACAGAATCGTAAACTAATAAAAGAGAATCTTTTTATTAATTCAATCGAAGGGTTTTCAGTTACAGAAAGACTGAATTAAAAACCTTGATTATAATAATAACTATTTTCTAAACTAACTAAATACTACTCTTAAAAATGCCCATATCGTGAGTCTTGCGAGGGTTTAAATGTATGGTCCTTCTCTACCTTTTATAACCACTATCTTTGATGGTTTCATCTTCATCGACAGTTATCTGACTTGTCACTCCCAGGTAGTTATTCTTATTTCAAATAAAATTGTGTCTAGCCATCTCCCGTCTTTTCTCAGATTCTGTCACGAGACCCATTCTTTAGTATCTCCCAATTCGTTAGCGTTGGTGCATCGAACATTCTTATAATTTTATATTTTAAGTCCAAATGGGTTATAATCCGAATCTATAAAGACAGAAACTTACCAAGCATTAGAGAATGAAAAGGATCAAACACCACAAGCACACACACACACACACAAAAATGATTAACCAAGAAATTTGTAGAACTTTCAAATACAAGTATGTTTTACATGTGAACGAGTCCAAAATAAAAAACAAATGAATAAATAATTTCGAAAATTTTCCTACGTGTGCTTGAACTGGTTGAGCAGTCCATCGTAAGGTTTTGATACAATACTGAAAAGTTCTATGGTGGTCGAAGCAGTTGCATCAATTATGCGCACCATCAACAACTGAATGTCCTTGCCCTGGACTCGGACCGGAGTTCTTGATACCTCGGAGAGCTAGAACTTCATGGTATGGATGATGGCCGCCTTTCTCTTTCCGGCTGGAATGTGACTTCACCTGAACATGGTGGCGATGCTCCGGACGGTTGATGGGACGAGCTCGAACGGAAGTGAAAAGCAAGGTGAAGCTCAAAAAGAGAACAAAGAAGATAAGCAGATGGTTGGGTTGCCTGGCCATGAATGCAGAATTAGAAGGTGGGTGTGTAGCCTTGAGAAGTTTTTTTTTTGGTGTTGGAGAGAGGAAAGTATTGAGTTGTGAAAATGTGTTGTAATGTTGGTACATTTATATTGAAAAATGGTGAACCTAGTTGACTACAAAATGGAATAAAATGTGTTAGGTTCAAAGACGTATAGGGTTTGAACTATGTTTAGGAAGCATGGGAGGAAAATTCATTTTGAGAGAGAGAGAGACGGGGGGAATGGGACCGGTAGCTCTAGTGGTATCAGAGATGAATTACAAATTCAGACATCATGAATTTAAATTTTAGTAATTTCTTGAGGCCAAGTTATAAGGAAATTATTCCTCATAAATACACCTTAGTCTCAATATGGATCGACGACCTGTCTTTGATCAAATCGAGGAAGAGATTAGTCGAGATGCGTATAAACTGATCCAAACACCCCAAGCCGTTGAAAAAAAAAAAAAAGGGGGGGGGGGGGGGAAGGGGAGTTGAAAAAATTGGGGCGGAGACTTGAGGGACAAGTTTGAAGAAAATATTTTTCAGATGGAAGACCAATTCAACTGAACACCGGTCCAAATTGTTTATTTGACCATATTAACTTCATAAAAGTCGTTGCTGAGGTTTTTTTTTATTGACCAACGGAATATCTAATTGTTTATCTTTCTTAAGTGAAATTTATTACATTCAACAGAGTTTCTCACCAATACACTATGTAATTAGTATTGAAAAAATCTGAATACCATGAATTGTTTTAAGGTGATGAGTTTTGGGGGTGACTTATGTTATTCAAAAAGTATACTTTCTTAAATTAATACTTTGTAAATTTATTTTTTAATAAAAACATTTTTGTTGAGTAAATATTGATAAATTGTTGAAACATTTGTAATTTATGATAAATAATGGGTCATAATAAATGTTTAGACCCACAATAAAATCAATGGTTGTAATTATCAAGTTTATTTTTTAAGTTCATATAACATTGCTCTTATATAAAAAAACATTTCCTGCAAACTCGTTTTGAATGGTATACCAAAAAATAATTAATTATGTCACAAATACTAATATATCCTCAAGTACCAAATACACACACACACACTAGTGGTGGTGGTGGTGGGATGAGGTGATGATGATGGCAATAATGGTGAGGAGAGTGTAATTGCAGCGACAATAGTTGTGGGGATATTGTATTGAAGACAACTATGATGGTGGTGACGAGGGTAGTGGTGTCGGTGACAGTGGTAGGGGGGCGGGTGGTGGTGGTGGTGGGATGAGGTGATGATCATGACAATAATGGTGAGGAGAGTGTAATTGCAGCGACAATAGTTGTGGTGGGGATATTGTATTGAAGACAACTATGATGGTGGTGACGAGGGTAGTGGTGCCGGTGACAGTGGTAGGGAGGCGGGTGGTGGTGGTGGTGAAAATGAAAATAAAAGTGTTTTTAAGGAGGAGAATTTTCTTATTTTTGTTTCAAGTAATTAACTTGTTCAAGTGGTAGAAAGTAACCATTCAAAAGTATTCTTTAAAATTAAGTAAGTCATTTTTCTTGTCTAACAAGTCATTCATGATGAAGAACAAGTCAAAGAAGCCCTATTATCTCTAAGTCTGGGCATGAGTTAAAAACAATTAGTCAAACATTTATTTGTTTCTAAGCTTAGCTCCGAGAGGGTCCAACACACATGACGAAGAACAGATACAAAACCCATTTTCGATGCAAATTAGTTGACTACCAAAACCTGCATCCTAGTACGTGAAAACCTACGACTTTTTCAGAACCAGAAAGCTAGCATGTGTGTGTGTGTGTGTGAGAGAGAGAGAGAGAGAGAGAGAGAGAGAGAGAGAGAGAGAGAGACTTTTTCATAACCAGCAAGCTAACATGAGAGAGAGAATTATATAAATGACTACGTTTCAGGTTATTGACAAAGAACACTTATTATCTATCACGTTCGAGACGAAGTGCTATAGCAGGTGAGCAGTCCGATTTTTAATTTTCACGCAAAAGAAATACGTGTTTATATGTTTTTTTTTTTTGTTAACGGGAAAATCTCATGGTCTGTCCTCAGCAAGTAAAGACGCATTTATGTCGCTCAGACTCGTAATTCTGAGTAGAACCAAGGACAAACCCGAGTATATGAATCTGTCCCTCAACTTATACACCAGTTAAATCAGGACTTGCGTTATAAAATTCTAAGCAGAGATGTTTTGAAAAACTATTGTTTCATTCAAATAATTTGAAGTACAACACATATACACTTTATATAGAAATGTAGTCTAACTAATCTCCTATATTTACTCCTAGCTGTTACAGGGAATAAGTCTTCAAATATAACAGCTAGTTTTTGTTAGACAGTTGAGCAGGCCTAGGATGAAGTTGCTCCTCCTTATCCAGTGCAACTGACTCCTTATTCAAAGCAGCTGACTTGGTCAGCTGAACTACATCTGATTCAATACGCCCTCGCAATCGAATGAGAAGCTCTTGGACATGAAGATTGTGTTTTAAAGTATGAAACCGGACATTGCTGAGGGGCTTAGTCAGTAGATCAGCTAATTGTTCTTTGGATGAAAGAAAACAGACTTGTAACTTCCTCTGCAAAAATTGATCTCGAACATGATGAAAATCGATTTCTATATGTTTAGTCCTTGCGTGGAAGACTGGATTGGAGCTTAGGTATGTAGCTCCTATGTTATCACACCACAGCTTTGGTGTCTGCAGCAGTGGCAGGCCAAGATCGCACAAGACAGATTGTAACCATTGCAATTCTGCTGCTGTGCTCGAGAGGGCTTTGTATTCTACCTCGGTGCTGCTACGTGCAACTATCTGATGTTGCTTGAAACTCCAAGTAATCAAATTATGTCCATGGAAGACGCAATAAGCACCTACAGATCGACGATCATCTTTATTTGAAGCCCAGTCAGCATCTGAGAACCCTTGAAGAGCATGAATTTTATTGGCAGTGAACTGTAAACCATGGGAAATTGTATGCTTGAGGTACCGTAGTATTCGTTTCACCGCCTGCCAGTGAGGGTCCTTTGGAAGATGCATGAATTTACTTACTCTATGTACATAAAAGGCAATATCTGGCCTTGTGAAGGCAAGGTATTGTAAACCACCTACCACACTTCTGTAGAGTTGAGGGTCTTCGAAATCGGTGCCTTCAAACTTTGAAAGCTGATTAGTGATGGACATTGGAGTTGTGCAAGGTTTAGCCTTATCCAACGATGCATTCTTGAGTAATTCCACAATGTATTTACGCTGTGTGAGAAACATGCCTGAATCAGTTCGCAGTGCCTCAACCCTGAGGAAGAAACTGAGCTGTCCAAGATCTTTAACCGGAAAATCTTGTCCAAGAAGCCAAATGATAGTATCAATATGCTGTGAGTCAAATCCTGTGATGATTATGTCATCGACATATATCAAGAAATAAAGTCGCATAGACCCTTGATTCAAAACATACAAGGAAGTGTCGACTTTTGAGCCAACAAAACCAAGGGACTGAAGTTTATCCGTGAGCCTTGAAAACCAAGCTCGCGTAGCTTGACGTAATCCATACAAACTTTTGTGAAGTTTGCAGACATATTGAGGGAAATCAGGATGAGAGAAACCTAGTGGCTGACTCATGTACACTTCTTCATTTAAGATTCCATGCAAGAAGGCATTCTGAATGTCAATCTGTTTGATTGACCAGTTGCGAGAGATGGCTATAGAGAGCACTAGATGAATAGTTTCAGGCTTAACAACTGGAGTAAATGTCTCATGGAAGTCAATACCTTGTTGTTGGTGGTACCCCTTGGCTACAAGCCTTGCTTTGAGGCGTTCAATGGTACCGTCTGCTTTCTTTTTCACTTTATAAACCCATTTGTTTCCAACCAAATTTATGTCTGGACGTGAAGGAACAAGTGTCCAGGTGCCGTTTCTAAGAAGTGCATCAAACTCGGTATTCATAGCTGCACGCCATTTAGGTCGCTTCACTGCCTCAATGAAAGTTGAAGGTTCAACAGCGGTGGTAGTTGCTTCTGCTAGCAGTGCCCGTGGTAATGGGTACTTAATTGTACTATCATGCAATAACTTTGGCTTAAGGGAGTTGGTTTTGGATCTAGTTACCATCTAATGCGATGTTGGAACTTTGGAAATTTGAGAACGAGTGGAAACAGGTGCTGCAGTAACAGGAACAGTTGATTCTGATTCAGCATCCCTTGCTGGAATCACTTGAACACTTGTCTCTTCCTCTGCTCGGTAAACACAATGATCAAATCCTGATTCACGGAGAGGGGGCACGGAAGATGTACCTGCAGAAACAACAGAAGACCTCGGGGATACTTGTAAGGAAACAGGAAGTATTATAGAGTTATGACCTGATTGGACTTCTGATTCAAGATTGTTAAAATAAGGAAAGAGGGTCTCATTAAAAACAACATGTCTGGACACAAAAACCTTCCCAGTTGACAAGTCGAGACATTTGTAGCCATGATGACAGAGGCTATAGCCAATGAAGATGCACATTTTTTTAGCGAAAATCAATTTTATGTTTGTTATATGATCTCAAGTTTGGCCAACATGCACAACCAAATATACGCAGAAATTAGTAATCAGGTTGCTGTTTATAAACCAATTCAAAAGGAGATTTTTGTTGAAGAATTTTTGTGGGTAACCTGTTTATTATGTAAGTAACAGTAAGGAAGGCATCTTCCCAGTAGTGTTGTGGAAGATTTGAATGAACTAAAAGGGCCAATCCTATTTCAACTACATGACGATGACGCCGTTCTACAGCTCCCATTTGTTCATGTGTGTGAGGGCAAGCAAGACGATGTCTGATGCCACAAGTTTTAAAATATTGGTTGAGTCTACGATATTCGCCGCCCCAATCAGTTTGCATTGATTTAATTTTTGTGTCAAAGTGACGTTCAACCAACGCTCGAAATTGAAGAAAAAGAGGCTCAACATCAGACTTTTGCTTGATTGGAAATAGCCAAATAAATTTTGTGAAATCATCAACAAAAGAAACATAATATCGAGATCCATAAGTAGAAACTACAGCTGAAGGTCTCCATACATATGAGTAAATCAACTCAAGAGGCTGAGTAGCTGTAAAATTTGAAATTGAAAAAGGCAAGTTATGACTTTTTGCCATTTGACATTCAAGACAAACAATTTGTCTCTTATTCTCAGTAACCGGGATGTTATTTGCTGAAAGAACTTTCTGAACAACTGGATAGCAAGCATGGCCTAGTCTGCGATGCCAATCCGAGAAGGGAATGCGTGCACCTACAAAAGTCGATGCTGAAAGTTTTTGAAGTGGAGGTGAGAAGCAGTACAAATCATCACGAAGATGGCCTTTATGTTGGATGTTCCCCAAGTAATCCTTAATAAGAAAGAAAGAATCATGAAACTCAAAATAGACATGATTGTCAAGAGCAAATTTATGAACGGACAAGAGGTTTTTTTGAATTTTTGGTACGACTAAGACTTGATTGAGGACAAAGGATCGAGAGGGAGTAGTAAGAGTGGAAGTACCAGTATGGAAAATATGAAAACCTGCTCCGTTCCTAACTTGAATCTGATATGAACCATTGTATTCATCACCACGAACATTGAGGTTATTGAAGTCAGAGGTCAAGTGGTGCGTGGCTCCAGTGTCGGGATGCCAATCATCCTCCCTGTGCTGTTGATTAGCAGCGAGCATTGCCTGTGCATTAGTATTTTTGGTGGGTTGAAGGAAAGTGATATCAAACTTGTGGAAGCATTTATGAACAGTATGACCCGATTTTTCACATAATTGGCACCAGAGATTGGAACGGTGGCCACCATTGTTGTTTTGATTATTGTATTGATGATTCCCTCGAGAAAAACTACCACGATTAAGTTGCTGGTTGCGTCCACGGCCACGAAAGTTGTTGGGGCTCTCACCTTGGCGAGTTGCAACATTTGCACTGGCTCCAGACACAGAGAGAGGCTGAGTGTTATGATTTATGCGTGCCTCACTGGTAAGAAGAAGAGAAAAGACCTCTTCAAGAGAGACTGAATCCGATCGAGCAGAGACAGTGGCCACCAAAGAATCATATTCAGAGCCAAGGCCTGCCAGAACATAGGTGATAATGTCATCACACTTCATGGCTTGTCCAGCAATGGCGAGTTCATCTGCTAGTTTCTTAATTTGCATGAAGTAATCAGTGGCAGACATGTTACCCTTACAGGCAGTAACTAGTTGAGAACGAACTTGGATAGCCTTGGCACGAGATTGGGAAACGAAGCATTTTTCAAGAGCAGTCCATATGTCGCAAGAGGTAGTGCAGTGATATACTTGAGCAAAAACTTCTTCTGTCAGGGAAGCATTGATGGTACTGAGGATAAGATTATCCTGTTTAATCCAAAGAGCATACATAGGGTTGGGAGAAGAGGTGTCATTCTCAACTGAAATTTCTGCTGGGGGCTGCTTAATTGTGCCATCAACATAACCAAAGACCTCTTGGCCTTTGAGATAGGGAAGAATTTGAGCTTTCCAAATGGGATAATTGTTGCGGGTCAGTTTGGACACATTTATGGTAGAAGAGGGATTGAAGACTGGGAGAATAGAGTTTGTGTTATCAGAGGATGTTGAAGAATTTGGAGAAGACATTTTGACGTTTGTCAAAGGAGCTCTGATACCATATACACTTTATATAGAAATGTAGTCTAACTAATCTCCTATATTTACTCCTAGCTGTTACAGGGAATAAGTCTTCGAATATAACAGCTAGTTTTTGTCTAAGTTTTTGTTAGACAGTTGAGCAGGCCTAGGATGAAGCTGCTCCTCCTTATCCAGTGCAACTGACTCCTTATTCAAAGCAGCTGACTTGGTCAACTGAACTACATCTGATTCAATATGCGTTTCGCCGGGGACTCAAGACCCACACCAGAGACTTAAATACAGTTCATCTAAATAACTGAGGTCTTGTCCTACCAAACAAACACACTTTTACGCCCAGGGGACTTCGAACCTCTAACCTCCCACTGAGAAGCTAGAGGCTCTGGCCAACTAAACTACCCCAGTTGGTTATGTTTATATGTTAATTATACATGATTCAATTATGAATCGGATATGAATAAAATATTTTTTTTATACAAACCTGCTAAAACCTGACAGAAACTTGTAGTGCTATGCACTTAATATTTCTAGTACTATGCATTGAGCATTGTATAATACCCAAGTACCAATGGAAGTGGGCCAACTTACAATGTTTTCTCGGCCCGTGTTGACAGTTTGCTGCATTTTTCTTTGGGCCGAGGAGCGGTATTATCATTAGACTCATTTTAATTATTCTGGTGCCAAGTTTTCAAATAACACAACTCGACATGAAAATTAGATTTTACCACAATAAACTCATTTAATCAATATTGTATAAAAAATAGATATTTTTTATTTTTATTTTATGATCAAGGATTGCACCCACTCTTTCGAATCACTTCTCATTTTTTGGGTTCACTTATCACCTTTTTCGGATGAAGTTTATTACTTTCTTGGTAGAATTTATTATTTTTTCGGCGTTTTTTTTTTCACTTTTTGATACAATACCGAAAAATAAATTTCGGTACCATAATATTTCCCCAAGATGCAACAAGAAGTTTGACATGCGTTACCAGGTATTTTTTGCACCACCTAGGCATTATAACTGAAATTGAGAAGATTCAAAAAAGGGTTAATTGCATTAGAGGTCCCCAAAATATAGAATTTGTCTCATTTTAGTCTCTAATATTTTAATTGCATCATTTTGATCCCTGAAGTATTGAATATGTTTCTATGTAATACCTCAAACAAACAACATTCAAATTGCTAACGATTTTTTATTATAAACTTGTCACGTGATACCTAAATATGGACAAAAAATAATTTGGGTAACTTTTGACCAAAATTTGGATAACTCTTGACAAAAAATGTGTAATATGAGCAACTCTTGACCAAAAATTAGATAGTTCATGATCAAAACTGTGTAATTTGAGTAATTCTTTGACTAAAATTTAAATAAAAATTTGGTCAAAAATTATCCCAATTATTTTTTTTATTTGCCCATATTTAAGTATTACATGACAAGTTTATAATAAAAAATCGTTAACAATCTGAACGATGTCTGCTTGAAGGACCACATAAAATTATATTCAATACTTTATGGACAATAAATGATGCAATTAAAATATTAAAGACCAAAATAAGACAAACCTCATAATTTAGGAACCTCTAGTGCAATTAACCCTTCAAAAAACCTAAAATCGTACTCTTTAGAGGTACCCAAAAAGAAACTTTTAAGTGATGAATATAATTATTCTTTGCAAGTTGTGGTATGGTGAAATGTTGCACAAGTGCAGAGGAGGAAAAATTAATAGTTCATGGAGGATAGAGTACAGAATTAGAAATATTTATAATTCATGTCATGCTAAGCAGATTAGCTTGAATTTGAAAACTTCTTTTTGAATCTCAACTCCTATCAGAAATAATCAGACACTATGATAATCAATTTTGCTAGGGCCACATGGTTTGAAATTTGAACACACCATACCCACCCACACCCATCTCTTACTTAATTAACAGCCAAGTTTTGAACCAAGGTCTCATCACAAAAAAGGAAAAAAAATTCTCCCTGCAATGCTTTCATGGATCCCACCAGGGCCACCACCACTGTCTTGTCCCACCCAAAAAAGATGAGTCCACACAAAAGATTGTGCTCACATTATCCCAATAAAAGAAAGGCAAAAAGAGAGAAAAGAGAAAGTGGCAAGAGGGAAAAGAAAATAACCAAAGGTGCAAGATTAGTGAAAGTTGAAAAGCAAATGAAGTTGGCTCTCTCTAAATTTATGTATACAGCATACTAGGAAGTACGGATACGGGGATACGATAAAGTTCAAAAATATAGGACATAGGTACAACAAGAATATGACTAATAAACATAATATACTATATATTTTTTTAGATAATAATAGAATTATAATATATTAAAAACAAAGTATATTTTATAACAATATTAATAATAAGACCTAACAAATATTAATTTTTTGATTAAAATTGATATAGATATAGATCAAAATAAAAATCCACTATTTTCATCAAATATCATTAAATTCATTAACATTCATAGTATATAAGTTACATAACAAAAAAAAACACAAATAAAAAATGAACAAATCACACCTTTATTAATAATTAACAATCATTTTTTTTTTTAAAAAAATCTTGGCTGTGTCTCGTGTCTGACTGAATTTACTATTCATAATACTTCTAATCGTATCCGACACGTGTCTTGCCACAACACCACTAGGAAAGTATCCCTCCTTCCTAGATAGCATATACACCCAAAACAATAGTATTCATGCAAGAAAGTCTAAAGTTTATAAAAGATCAAGATGGAAAAATGGTGGAGAGAACTATTTGGACTAAGGTAACTTTAATCAGAGGGCAAAGGGATATGACCTAGTTGAGGAGGATCAGGATTTGTCAGTAGTTTGATGAAATTCTTGCTTCAAGTTAGTGAAGTTTGTTCATCTCAAGATTCTCAACTAACAGATTCAGGGTTTAGAAGACTCCAGGTCGGGTTTTAGCCCATAAGATGATGTTATGCTAGACGAAAAGATGTTCAAGCCAGAGTGCCTTTTACTCTTTCTAGACATTTAAGGCCAGTTAGACCTAACCGAGAGTTTGGGCTACATGAAGTACGTGGCTTGCGCCTCTTTGACCCCCATGTCTTGTGGGTAGTGTGAGTGTGTGACCCCTCAGCAAACACAGCACTAATTGTCCCCCAAGACATTACTCAGGTAATTTTGCGGCTTTGAAGGATGGCATGTACCAATACAATCATGTCAATAAGCTCTTCCGTAGTACACGAGACATTGTCTATAAACAGTTAGTATAGTGGGCGCTTCTTGTTTTTTGTGTGTGTTTGGGGGGGGGGGGGGGGGGGGGGGGGGGGGGTACTAAACCGGGATTGACCAAAAAGAAAATGCACATTTACAATGCCATCATATAAAATCACAATTCATGCATCAGGATGTCAAAAATCTTCTAAACAAGGGGCAAACACATGCTAGCAAGCTTGGTTAATTAACTAATAATCAACAAGGGAAAATAGGAAAAACCTTTCATGTACCTTGTGTTCTAACTATCCATGGCAGTTCCGTATTAAGAGAAGAAGGATTATTCATTTGGGTGTCTGTAGAACTTGCAAATTTGCCCTTCTTAGACCAAAGCCAGATCTTAGAAACAGAATAGCTGTCGGTTTTCGCCCCAACACTAATCTTCTTTCCCTCTATATCGTCATCAGCAGAAGGACTGCCATTGTGATCAGTCGCTCTCACAAGCTTTAGATCACGATCATCTCTGTCATGGCTCAAGGCCACCCTGAGGTTTGTGTCACCTACCACATACTCATATGAACCCATTGAATAACACCTTCTTGCGTCTAAATTACTGCTACTAGTCTCTCCTCCTACCTCCCCTGCCCCATCATCCAATTTTCTGAACTTACCAAGCCTCACAGGAAAAACCCCCTTTTCAGCAACAATTTCCTCAATTTCAACTGTCTTCTGACTGCAAAACACCCTATTTCTCCCATTACCAGGAAATCCATCTTCTTCCCCTGGATCATCAAAATCGAAAATTGGGTTTTCAATGGAGAACTCGGGATTGAAAAGGGTCCCCCTACAAAGAGGACATGTTGAGTTTGATAGGAGCCAAGTATCTATACAATTGATATGGAAAGCATGGCTACACATGGGAAGCAATCTCAATTTATCTTTCCCAGAAAATTCACATAAACAAACAGCACAATCAAATGGCTCTTTTGGACCCACAATCTCTTTGTACAAGAAGACAGGTAATGCATCAATAAAAGCTTGATCCAGACCAGAGTCATGTAAATGGAAGAGTTGTTGTAGTTGCCTTTGGAGAGCATCAGAACTAGAAACTTCTGGATACCTATTCGATTGAGAGGATGTTGAAGATGGGTGTTTTGTGAGAAATCTAACAAGTAAGTGGAGAAGACCAGATATGAAAAACAGAACAGCTAAAATTACTATGATGAAAAGAACAGCAGGACTAATTCTAGTTCCAGTTGATGAGGAAGAATGGCTTGAATCTTTATGAAAATTACTAACACCATATGGAGATGAAGTCGAAGGAGAAAGAGGAGGTGGGTATGTCAAAACACCATCTTTCTGTTTGATTTGATGTTGAATCCAAGAACTTTTCAAATGGGTATGCTCAGATAACCATCTTTGCTCTCTAACTTCTGACATTGAACAGATCATTTGGGTACACTCAGAAACCATCCTCCTTCCTCATAGATCAGACCCAACTCATATTTTGATGAACAAACTAAAAATACAAACACTTTCCTCCTGCACTCCAATGCTTTAGGTACAGGAATAAACCCCACAAGACCACAAGCTCAGAACTTTTGTCCTTAGAATTGAAAAAGAAAAAGGGGCATCAGAAGGGTTATTGTGTGCATTCAAGTCTCATATTTTATTGCTTCCAAAAAGAAAGCTGAGTAACTGATAGAGCAATAATAAGAGAAAGATGGCACAAAATATTAAGGTTGAGTTGTCTACCCACCTTGATTCTCAAGAAGCCACCATTAATGTATCTCTAAATACTCTTCTCATGGACCCCCCCCCCCCCCCCTTCTTGCAGCACCCAAAACCCTAAAGCCAGGCTCTTTGAGGAGATTAAGATCCCAGAAATAAGAGAAAAAAAGCAATAGTAAACAACAGATACCTCTGTCTTACTAATACCTTCACATATATATGTCAAACTAAATATATATATTGTCTGTATGTAAAGAGAGGAGGGCCTCTCTCTCTCTCTCTCTCTCTCCCCCTCTCTCTCTAAGCGGGTAGTAGTAGTAGTAGTAGTAGTAGTAGATGTGTAGAACCATAGAAGCCAAATGCCGACACTGACAATAGTGACTACTTTCCGAAGCCAGGCAAAGGATGCCAAAAAGAAACACCTTTGTATAACTTCAACGCGCCAAAGTAGCGCGTGAGAAATATAGTCAATCACAAGCGACAAAGTGCCTTATCATATACCCCTGCTTCCGTGGGCCTGGGCTTGATTGGAAGGCCATTTCCACCTAGTCCACTCCTATGGGCTGAAGACTTTTTTGTTTTTCAAATAACTCTTTTTAATCGGTTTTTTTTAGGGATATTTGTGGGTCGGTGCACTTTTAATAACTTATTTGTCAAAAAGTCCAATCACCAATTTTTTTTGTTAAGAAGTACATTTCGTATTAAAAGGACTCTAATACCCTTAATTATCTATTTACTGAATTAGCTAAACCGAATTAAGAAACAAAATCAATTCATTAACTGAGTTGCTATTTCAACGAAATTTCATTCAAACTCTTTCAATCACGGAATGTTCATGCAAGATTCAAGGGGAAAACTTTTAAATTGATGCAATCATTCCATAAAAATGTATAACCGAAATTCTTTTCATGAAAAAAAACAACTATTTGGATTTCAAAAGCAACTATTTTCTTATATTAAAATGTTATAATTTTTCTAAAAAGTTCTTACTTATTAACTCTCAAATCCCTAAAAAATTCAAAAACCTAATGAATATGAGTTCGTAAATAAAAGAGTGACATAATTAAGAAATAGTGTGACATCAAAAAATGACATCAAATAGTAAATTCACATAATAAAGAGTGATATAATTAAAAAATAGTGTGACATAGTTAAAAAAATGTGACATCAAAGAGTTATATAATTTTAAAAATAATGTGACATCAAAGGGTGACATAATTTTAAAAATAGTATGTCATAATTAAAAAATAGTGTGACATTAAAAGTGACGTAATTTTAAAAATAGTGTGACATCAAATATTAGAAAATTGATGACCCCTCTTATAAAAGACTGATAATGGGTATCGGTGGTTGTTTGAAAATGATGAATATGAAAAATGAAGACATAAAAAATAAGATATAAAAAAAATGATTACAGTTTGGATCAATATACAACAAAAACGTTAACTGCCAAATATATTTTTGTAATATTTTTAAAATTCAAACGATTATTGCACATTAAAATAGGAAACCACTTAGTCAATAAAAAAAAAAAAAAAAACTACTAGATATTGCATAAAATAAGTAAGGGCATTTAGGTACTATTAAAATATGAAAATTTGAAAATATGTACTTAGCCACCAAATGTTTTATAGAAAATATACTTACTAACCTAAAAGTTTGGGCGATAGACATTTCCAAGAATATTTTTAAAAAAGTGTACCTCCCCATAAATTTCCTTTTTTTTTAATAGCTGATTCAATTGAGTTAACAGTTGAAATTAAAATTTAAAACCTGATATCAAACATAAAAGTTTTACTCTTGAATATAGAAAGACTATTTTCACGACTAAAATCATTGGCGCACAGGTGACGATGAAACAACTTTACTTTTACGTTTAAGACAATTTTTAATATAATTTTACGGATTTGATTACGGTACCACCAAAAAAATTTCAATACCATACCCCCAAATTTTTTTACTTCACATGGTGTTTTTGCAATTTTTGTAGGTCATTTTACAACCAAAAAATTTATTACTTTTGTAGTTAATTTATCACTTTTGTGGATGTTTTAATCACTGTTGAAATTTTATTACTTCAAATAGTGTTTTTACAATTTTTATGGGTCATTTTACAACTAAAAAATTTACTATTTTTGTGATTGATTTATTACTTTTGTAGGCGTTTTAATCACTGTTGTGAGTATTTTTATCACATTTGTGGTAAAACTATCACTTTTCTTAGGTACAAAAAAAAATTATCACTTTTGTGAGTGATTTATCACATTTGTGAGTATTTTTACTATATTTGTAGATATTTTTATTACTGATGTGATAACTATTTTTATTATTTTTGAGTACCACAACAGTGATAAAAGTACTCACAAATATAGTAAAAACAACCACAAATATGATAAATAGAGGTATGATATCAATTTTTGGTACTATAATCAAATCTTAAGTTTACATACACCAACATATTTTAATCATCTTTATATGATATAATATTTCTATTACGTGTTCTTGCTAATGTTTCTACTGCATAATGATTGAGGATATTACATCACATTTCTTCAATGCTTAGATCTAAGATATTACTTGTGGTTGTGGGTTATATGAATCAATGTGCCTTTGAAGGATGAACATGGGAAAAGCTTCCTTGTAGTATTAAGGGTAAAGGAATTTAAATTAGGTGAAGATAGTGGATGACAACCACATTCATAAGCAGTAGAATAAGAAAGATAATCAAGAAGAGACAAGTCATTAGGTAAATGAGAGATGATTTTATACTCCACCCTCCAAACCTAATGATGTGTTCCTCTTTTTTTCTATTTATTATTTTTTTAACCATTTCAATTTATTATCACAATTGTCACCTGATGTTGATTTGGCATACATATCACTTAACAAAGATATGAATATATCTTTTAAGCATGCTCGATAGTCAACCATCACATGATACACAACTCTATGAATAGTTTACATTAGATATCGTAAAAGAGAACCTAACTTATAATTATCAGTTTTGATCATGCCTTGCAGTTTGGACACATAAATACATATGGAAAATCATTTCAGCTGTTCTGTTAAGGTTCTTGTTGGGGCAGGTTTGGAAGAACTCACAAAGCGGATGGTAATGATTAGAGATACAATTTTCAATTTCAGTACTAATGTGGTGGTTGGTACCTACCAAAGAGACATAGATAGTGGTTAAGGGTACAGGAGAAGGCAGTTGGTTTGGACCATTTGAAGGTAAAATAATCACAAACTCAATGTTACTCTAATTTCATTGAAGTTTTGGAAGGGGGTTTAAGAAAAATAGTCAAATGAACTATCATAACCCATGTCTGGATGCATATATCAAGCCTGAGATTTATAGGTGCCTGGCCAACTCCCAACCCGCAATAAATAGTGTATTAAAAGCCAAGTATGGGGGTTTGATGAAACTCATGGGGAGTGGGTTTTAAAACCGAAAGATTAGATTTGAAGACAAAAAGACTATTTTACTCAAAAAATTATTCTTCTATTCACCTAATAATGACATGTAGGTAAATTGAGTAATATAATTTGACATGAATCCATGAACCCCACATATATATGAGCAATGCTACCAAATATGAAATTGGATAGAATTTTTGATTGAAATCTCAAGTAGAAATCCATTGGGTTGGGTTTGAAGGGGTTTCCTAAAACCAATCCAATCCCCCCATGTGGATCATCCAACACATGTTTCTGTAGTTTGCGGGGTGATTGCAGGTATCTGGAGTTTACTTTTAGAAGAATGTGTCAGAGGTTCATCATGAACAAAACAATAAAATAATAATTCGTACTGCTTTTGCTTTACTAATTGACCTGACAAAACCACAAACTTCGGGTGATTAATCAAAACTATTAAGAAAAAGTTGATATAAATTCAATTAGTTTAGACCTGTTTGAACTAAACTTTAGGTAGGAAACTCAACTTTGAGGAGAAAAGTTTTAAAAAAGAAAACCACCTATTGTGCTCTTACTTGCTATGATTTTTCTTGACTATCTTACACCCTCTCTGACTGTAATGGTTGTCTTTGCACCACCCAATGTGCATGGAAATTATTTGTTGCAAGACTAGCTCCATATGTGCACCAATGGAGCAAATCTTTGTATGACCATTGTGAAATATCTATCTAATCTTTCAGTTGACAAGCTCTATCCACTTGGGATTAGGTGTTGGACCAATACCATTTTGCATCGCCGATATTGCTGATGGGTCAATTATGATATCGAAAAATAACTTTTCAGTGCTATATTTTTACTTTTCATTCAATAAAAACATAACAAATGTAAATTTTATTATACTTCATTTTTTTTTAATCAATATTTATAAATCATTCAAATCAAAATTAACGGCTGCAAATGAACTTCGCCACAGTACTATAGCCTTATCCACTGCTCCGAGGCTAAATTTAAAGAACAATTGCTACCCACTATCTTTCGCTTGATGCAGATCACATTCATGTTGAAAAATCTTTGAATTTTATTGAGAATATTGCAACTCAAACTATTGAATGGAGTGAAGAGCAAACAAGAAGCCAAAACTGTTGTTCAATTGACTACCTCGCTTGGCTTTGAATACTTTGAATAGGAACGAGATGAAGAGAGGTAGCTCGCAAGAGGGCGAAAAGCGAGTCAGAAGAAAGCCAAAATATGCATGAGCAATGTAGACATGTAGCTCCATCTCAGTTACATAGTATCACTTATGGTTAGAGATGTGAATCCTACACATTAACATGAACCAAATACAACACGAACTCAAAAATAACAAGGTCATTTAAGATAAATGAGTTGGGTTATTCTTACGTTTATTTAATTGGTCATTGTAAAAGAAAAATATATCATTTTTTTTTCATTTTTTGATGTAATACCATATGAATGTCTATAATTTCTCATTAACACAAACAGAATATGAATATGATTATAACTTAAAATGACACGAATCATACATAAAACGATCCGAACACTACACGACATGAATCGATCGGTGCCCCTACTTATGGGGACTTACACAAACAATGTTTGAATCCCTCATCAGTTTTTTCACATCATCAAGAACTTGCATGAACAATGTAATGAAGCAAGGTGAATTAAGCCAAGCTAACATAACATCTCTAGAGAGTAGACCCTTCTGGCATTACTAGCATACAAGAAATGTTACTTTGTTCTAGACAAGATATTTGAAAGTACATATAGATATGGGACAAAAGAAATGTTTTCCTACCAAGATTCTTGTGTTTGATGTGATTTCTTCGACTTAGCAGCAAAAAAGAAAAGTGTTTGGCATATTCATGGTTCAGAAGCATCCATCGATCTCTCTTCTTCCTCTCCTTTAATGGTATTGAGCATTCGAGCAATTTGCTTCATGCCAGGCCTAGCCTCTGGTGAACGATCAACACATTTCACAGCTATCTGTAACAAGTTCACCATTCTCTCTTCATTTGCACCTTCTTGAATGAGGGCTTTGTCAAACACTTCCACAGTCCATTCTTCTCTAACCACAGAGACAACCCATCTAGCCAAATCCATCCCATTGTTCTGCACCATCTTCCCTGTAAGTAGCTCCAGAAGGATTACTCCGAAGCCATAAATGTCTGCTTTGAAGCCACCGTCTTCTGTTTCTTCTTTAGCTTGAAAGCCATTGACACTGAGGCTTGGATTGTCCACCACCATTAAACCATACTCACTGATGCAGGGCTCCATGTTTTTGTTTAGTAAAATGTTTGAGGATTTCAGGTTTCCATGAGCAATCCCATCATTACGAAGCTGTTGGTGCATGAAAGCTAAGGCCTCGGCAACGGTTGCTGCAATACTAAGTCTGCTGCTCCAGTCAAAGGCCTTGCCCCTTTGGGTTCCTGAAATTTATACAACACCCTTATATTCATTCCTTCAGAATAACATAATGATTATATATTGATAAGGGTCTGTTGTGAATGCCTTCTTCTCATATTAATGGCTTAATGCCTTTTAAGGGCTCATGTTCTTTTGAACTCTTCTTCTAAATTTTAGGTCTTACTAATATTTCCCAGATATAGTTTAGAGTTTAAGTTAAATTTTAGTCATAACTAAGTTAAATTTTTCACGGGTAAGATTGCATGGATCTTACCCTGTCTAGATCTCGCAATGATATAAGTCTCGTACAATAGTCTGGTATTAATCAAGCTGAAGTATGCTCACTAAATTGCATCTCTAGTCCTACAATCCCAAAAAGTATACACCTTTTTAACATGTTATATAAATGAAAACTTGGCTTCTTCAGACTAAGAATGGAACTGGGAATAGAAGTTTCAACTTTCAAGTTACCATGGAGAAGCTTGGAGAGACTTCCATTCTTCTGATACTCATAGACCAAAAGCTTCTCTTGCCTGGAGCAATAAAATGCAATTGCTGGCAATACATTTGGATGCTTCACTCGATCTAGCCTCTGCATCCTCTGCTTGAAATCGTTGCCCGACATAATCCAACCCTGTATCCTCTTGACAGTCAGAGGCATAGCATGATCCTCACATATGACCTTATACAAACTTCCATGCCTTCCTCTCCCAAGCAACTCTGCAGGGGCCTTAAACAAATTCTCAAATCTTAGTCCATTCACATCTGAACTAGGTAGAACTACCAGAGATGATGAAAACACCCCACTTTCACCTGAGACATCAGAGATTTCAGATTTGATCTCATCTAATTTATCATCTTTTGAATTGAAATTAGGCTTCTTGAAACCACCATCAACTGCTGCGACATTGTTAACAGTCTCAATCTTCTCTTCTTTTATTTTTTCTCTTTTGCGAAACAGTCTGAGAATGATGAGAATGAGCAAAGCCAAACCTAGAAGAAAATAGCCTGAGAACATAAGAATTTGATTTCTCGAGATGCCACCATTCGATTTTTGTGTTCCTGGGGCTGAGGGCAATGCTGAGGCTGCGAGTGGTATTGGGCAATTTGGCAATGGGTCACCACACAACTCAGGATTGTTGATGTAGCTGCTCACAGGAAAACGCGCACCTCCCTGGGGAATAGGACCTTTGAAATGATTATAGGAGACATTAAATACCCCAAAATTGGGAAAATCAAAGTTGGGTATAGCACCAGAGAGCTGATTATTTTGAGCAAGTAACTCTGTCAAACCCGATAGTCTGGCCAAATCAGGCAAGCTTCCAGAAAAATTGTTGTTTGATATATCAAGTTTTTTCAGATTAATCAATCTGGGAAGAGAGTTCGGGAGGCTGCCAGAAAATTGGTTTCCCCTTATGTTCAAGATAGCGAGTTGTCTGCAATTTTCAATCTCCTCTAGGTTCTCTCCTCGGATATTGTTATCATTGAGACTTACAACAGTGAGAGATGCAACAAGAGATTGCGCGGTGCAAAGAGTGGCAGCATCAAAAGTTCCGGAAAAATTCAAGCCATCAAGAAAGATTTTCTTCACTGAAAGATCCCTTTTATCGCAGATTATACCCTTCCACTGATCCTTGCAAGGATCAGAGGTTGAATTCCAACCTGTAATGGAATCCAATGGCCCATTGTTATTCGACAATTTAGTGAAAAAACTGAGCAACGCGCGTTTAACCTCTTCTTCCTCAGACTTCGTTGAATGTAAGAGGAGAAACAACGATACGAGAAATACCCAGATTGGAATTTGATTCATTTTCGACGATACAAACATTATTGCAACAACAGTGTTTGAAGTTTGGTTCGTCTGAGGAAGTTAAAAGAATTGAAACTATGATATGGTCTGTGGTTAGAGATTGTGGGATGAGGAGGAAAACCCAATGTTCAGATGATAGTTTTTGTTTGATATAATGCCAATCGGAGGACATCACAATGTGAATTTGGATTCTTATGCCTTTGATTGCCGTTGGTGAATCAAGAAAAACAAGCCATTTTGGATCAAACAAATAAAAAACTGCTAAAGTGCCGGCGACTAGAAACTGTGGTAACTGGATTGCCATGTCCTTTTCAACAGGATTATTAAAGCAACTTGAACTCCATCATGCCAGTACTGCTCTTTCTGGCTGACACAGTCCAGTTGAAAATTTCAAATTGGCCTCAGTGTCTGTTTGAACATTTCCATCTTGTTTTCGTTTTTTGTTATTGTTTTTTTCTTGATCGGGTACTACCCATCCCATCCCATATCTTGATTCTTCCTTCTCTGTCTCTATCCTGCTGCAACTTTTCAAGCACTAAACAAAGTATTTCTACATTACAAAGAATTCGTTCTTTACCTCCAATGGCTTTGAAAGTTTCACAAGCTATATTTTACCACGTGGTATCGTGTGGCGACATAGGGGCGAAAAGAGGAAAGAGAAAACTGGAAAAAAAAACTTGACATCCGACAAACACACAAACTCAAAACCTGGAATCGGCAATAAGTGTTTTTAATGTTGATGATACCAGAAAAATATGTAGCTTAAACTAAAAGACAAGTCAGGTCAGCACATGCCGAGCAAGCGAGCGCTTGAGAGTCAGTGAGGAACCAACTATCCAGGTTGGCTATATGATTCCAGAAGACGACAAACATCATAAAAAATATGGTTAAAGAAGACTTTTCCCATCTAATCCTATCTAGGCAAGAAGTCACCGTCTTTCAAAGGTCACATCATCACTTCTAAAATGTCACATCACACCTATGAATAAGAACCAGTCAAATATTTTCTTATAATTTTGTTACCATAATAATGGTTACCTATGTATAAAAGGTCAGTCTATACACTGGCTAAGGGAGATCGAAAAATGCCCAATACACGCACCAAGCACAATAGTGCACCCTACTGTACTCATCTTTTTCCTCAAGAAATACACCACCAAGGAACAACTACGTTACAGTGGACTAATCCATCTCTTCAGCTAGGCGAACCCCCTTAATTTTATGTGCATTCTTTACTTGCTTTAGCATACACTACACACGTCATCTAGAGTTCATTTTTTATGGGATCTAGAGTTCATTCAACTCACCCACCTCACGCTTCTCGGATTTCAACACCATCAAATGTCATCTCCAAATCCGGAATTGGTTCAATAGTCTGAAACTAATGTCATCTTTAATGTTCAAAAGCATTTTGTCGGAGTGGGAGACATTTGAAAAAGACTGTCTGTTACACGCCATTTCGGTCAATGCAGATGTAAAGAGGGTCAAGTGTACGCAATCTAACCCATAGGTGAAAAGGGAATCTCCGCTACAGCAGGAGACACTTAAAGAACCGGCCAAAAATGTCGGCCGATGCAAATGGGGATGTTCAAATCATTTCTGAAAACATAATGTCAGGCTGTAGAAACGTACCCTTTTATGCAAGTTATTAGTCTCGAGGACGACAGAGTATGCACCAAAATATTCACCACCTTAGGAGCTGTATTTCGTCTGGCATTGTGTTCCAGGGAGGAAGAAAACCGAGTGCAGGAACAGGGAAGGGATTGAGTCCGAGGAGAGGTGTGGGAGTAGATTCTTCACATAGAACCCACTTGTGTCTGAAGACATTCATTTAGGCCTAATTGAAATGTTGCCTGCTTTAACATTTTGGCACATAGATTTTCAATGTATATAGATTCCGGATTTAAACATTTCGAGTAAGTTATTTACAAGAAACTAGAAGTAAAGAAACCAGATTCTTTCGCACAGAGCTAGTCTACAAATCGAGTTATATCCAATGACATCATAGTACAATGTGACACATTGAAATGGCCTCCCCAAGCATATAGAAAAAAAAAATAGCTTATATACTTTGACATGCTTACACTCGGAGAATAGTTCTAATAATATGCACCAGCATTAGCACAAAGGAACCAGAGAAGTCAAGGGAAGTGCAAACACCTTGAGTTTTACACAAAATGAGGGACAAGTTTCTTGCACACACAGATAGGAATTGTATCGTATCATCTGCTAGACATATGTAGCAATCAATTAATCGTTCCATTTGTACAAGATTAATTCCTTGCACGCACGAGATTCTAAAATTTGTGATTCTCAGCAAATGCTCTGTCAAACTCGTGTTCTACATTTTTCAACTAAGAACAGGCACAGCCCTGCTTTATTGAAAAAAAGAATAGAAATCTCCTGAACATCACATTGTAATATCCATACCATTCATAACTTAAAGATGTTTCTCCTACACAAAAACATAACATTTCACTTCCCCCACTTTCCAAAGTATATCTTTGAGGTAGGACAGAGTAGATGTCACTTGGCTGTCACACTGCACCATCAGGAACCATCACAATTTATCCCCATAGTAATAAGCAGTGCCAACCATTAGTGCAACAGTAGCACCTTGGGCAACCACACGAGCTCTCATCAGCTTCTGACCCAAATGTGAATTCCCCTTTTTGAAACTAATTAGTCCAGCTGTGAGCACTCCTGCAGTCATGAATGCACCTACCACACACAAAAAGAAAGAACGATATATATATATATATATATATATATAGGATATGGAGAATAAATACAAACCTAATTCCAGTTAAACAATTTAATTACACCATATCAATGACAAAAGCAATCTCATAAATTAAGCTTCATCATGATAGGCATCTGGTACTAAAATAGTCACAAGGTCTTCTGTTGATTACAGATACAAATTCAAATACATAAATATGTTTGGACGGGGAAAAACAAATTAGATGTGAAGTGACTCCCTTTGTTTTCCTCTCTCCCTTTCTAAATGCAACACATCAAGAAATTAAGAGAATGAAATGGTTTACCCCTCTTCTACATTACCAAAAAAGAAAAGGAGAAGAGGAGAGAAAGAAAGGGAGGGCGGACTAAGCTCCATGGAAAGGGGAAAAATTAAAACCACCTGAAGAATCAATGGAAAATATCACAGGAAAAATCTAACTCAAATAAAAAAAAAAAAAAAAATAGTTACATCCTACTCAAGTCCAAAAATAAAGAACCCAACCAAAAAAAAAAAACCTAATTTCTGCATTGCGAACTCCACTTTTTTTACTGTCCTTCCATTGCCCTCTTTCCAGATAGTCCACGAGCATAAAAGTTCTGCTCCCCATCCCTGTCTCATGTTCATATAAAAATAGCCACTTACTACTAGCTCCTTATGATCTCAATCAGAGAGAAATTTGAATTTTGTCCAGACTACATTATTATCGCTATCATCGCCGCCTTCACCACAACACAAAACAGGTACCTCCTCTATACTTCCACCCAAGATCAACACACCATACCAACTTCAATGCACCAATGCTCTATCAACCCTATTCACTACCACTATTGCCACACCACAATTGCACACCAATGCAACCATCAAAATTATATATGACCCATGTCCATCCATTATGTCCGAATCTGTGCCTCTTATGTATTCTCCAATGACCTCCACTCTCTCCACCACAATGACTCCACTTCTACCTACCCTGGTGAAATAATTGGTGAATTTTAAACTGAGTTACCATGTAATTCAGGATAATCAACAAACAACAGTATGTTCCATTCTACAAATTTCAAAATTCAGAGGAATTTCTTACATCAAACTTATCCCACACCCTCTCATCCATGATCCATGTGCATTTTAACATTCCAACCACTATGTAATGTCCCTAGGTTTCCTTTGAAAGTGGTGTTTTCATATGTATAGAAATGATAGAATATTTTGACAATAAAAAATCTGAGTATAAAAAAAAAAACAGATGAATTGGGGTTGCATGTGCGAAATGAGAATTCTGAACAAAATTAGCTTTACTGTTAGGTGGGTAGAAAGCTCAAAGGCATCTTAATCTCAGCTTTCAAATCTCAAACAGCCATGCTAAGGATATCTCATGACTTGCAATGCAGTAAAAAGTAAAGGGCGTGTTTGAAGGGGTGGGAGGAAGGCTTTGGAAGCAGCCACACAGCACATCATATTGTGTATTGGCAAGAATGTGAAAGGAGGTCTTTTGAAAATTTTAATGCCCAGTATGCTGTACTTCGCAAAACATTATCCCTTGAATCTGTTCAGTGCATTCTTGTTTAGATTAGACGAATGGCAATGCTTTCGGTTTTGAGTGTGTATATGGGTGGTGTCTCATTTTCTGGGCATCTTTGATGTATCAAAATTACTGACAATACGCAGTTACATAGAAATTAGGACTCCTAAGTTAGTCAATTCTGCTAAATTCTCCGATGAACTCTTCTCCAACAAATCCCAATCACCTCGTTGAACCAAAATGCTACTCCTTTTTTGAAACCAAGCAAAGTAATATCCCCATGAAATACTAGTATCCTAGAAGAAAAAAACTTATGTTCGGATAATTACTGATGAGTCCGAAATTAACTAGGTCAGGCCCAACGAATCAAGAAGGGAACCTGAGTCACTAGGCCCAAAGGGAGACCAAGAGGGAGACCACCCCAAGGGGCGCCGCCCAAGGAGGTACCCCAAGGGGGCCACCCCAAGGAGACCCTTGCCTTCCTTCGCTCCATGCTCTCTTCCTCAGCACCTCTTGTAGTATCTCTCCTCACTTTGACTCAAGTCCAACCCAGTTCAGGATACTCCTCCGACGGAATAGGAGCACGAGGGAAAGAATATCGGGATACGCACCGGAGATCTAATCCTACCATAACTGTACCTACCAAAATGGTAGAATCCTACCATAACTGTACTTACCAAAATAGTGGTGACCGCCTCAACTCACCGCCTCACCATACCTATATAATGTAAGGCCTCTCCACATAGAGGGCATGGTCCAACAACCTTGACATCTCTAGACTTTGAGATCCCTACATATACTACACATCCCTGCACACATTGCTTCTCTCTACTCTCCCGGTAACATTGTTCTTCAATAAAGATCTCCGGCCACAGCAGCCGTTCCCGAGAGTGGAGTAGGTCACCGGACCGAACCACTATAAATCTTTGTGTCGACTCTATATTTACTGTTTTGTCATTGATCTGTCATTGATTGCTTGTTAGTTGCTCATTAATTACACTTGTTTATATTCTTCATATTCTTGACTGTTGAGAACACCAATTTGTGCATCATCAGTTACAATGTTGAAATGTTCTAGTAATGAAAAGTACTCGCATAAAGGACATGAAGAATCAACAAAATTGTAAACGTATCCTACAACTATACAAATCAAGTCAGGACATGCCCTTAACATTCTAATCAGAATCTACAAGAGTGATGAACAAACGATATTTATGAATCCCGCACATAGAATTAGGGATTGAAGAGTTGTGTACCAATGGGGACGAGAGGATTTCTGACGCGCTTCTTCTCCCCGAACAAATCTTCCAATTCGGAATCGGCGGTTCCCATCTTTTCCATATGATTTCGAATCAATGCTCCGCCGAAATACACCAATTTCTCGCCGGAAAAAGCAAGCACGTTTCTCTCTTTCTCTCTCACCGCCTCGAGCTCGACACCTGTGGCCTTCTAGCCGGTGACGCGATTACATATTTAGTCCCACACATATCTCTTCTGGAATTGTACTTGTAACCCTCTACTTTAACGTAATTAATTTCTTAGCAGCATGCCAATTTTTTAGCTTCTTTTTTTATTCGACAAAAAGAAAACCTTCTTTTTTTATTTTAAGGTAAAGTACTTACAAATTTTCAATCACGGATAAAAATAAAATGAAGAAAATTCCATGAAGCAATTTTTTGTAATTTCTTTTTTTTTTTTTTGCTTTTTTTTTTTTGTCTAGATTTATTCACTTTTCAAAAGTATTTCTTATATAATGAGATGTATATAAAACACTTTGATAAAATAGTAATAAAATAAATTTTGATTTATTTGGATAATTGTTTTACTTAAAATATTTTACAAACATTTATATAATAAAGCAGGTAGAAAAATTTATCTTTAACTTTTCACGACTCAGATCGCTTGACGATTGTTGATTCAACTGTCTTAATGCAAAAAATTTCTAAGACTCTTATCTCTTATCTAGCTCTCTCTCTTTATCTCATACTAATTAACACAACTCTCTCTCTCTATCTCATACTATTTTTCTTATCTTTCACACGTTTTAAACACAAATTCTCTCATCTCTTGAACGGCTACATATATCTAATAATAACAAAATATATTTAATACCCATTAAAACTCTAATAACAAGGATTATTTCTAACAAATTATTGGTACATTAACATATGTCATGAGTCAAAAATTTTATTTATGGTGGGCACTTTAATTATACACTCTAATTTTTTTTTCCTAACCAATCACACTATATGATATATTTATATTTGATAGGCCCTAAATTAATTGGGCTAGACCCAACAAGTCAAGAAGGTCCAAGTCAATAAAAAGTGACCCAAGCTCAAAGGGAGACCAAGACACCAGCCCAAGGAGGCCACCCCAAGGGGACCCCTGCTCTCCTTCGTTCCACGCTCTTTCTCTTCCTCCGCACCGCCTCAGTTGTATCTCTCCTCACCTTGTCACTCCAACTCAGCTCAGGATACAGGAAGCCCGAGGGAATAAGGACACATGGGAGAAAATATTGGGATACGCATCACGGAGATCTAGTCCTACCATAATTGTACTTACCAAAATAGTGGTGACCGCCTCACCATACCTATATAATGTAAGTCCTCTCCACATAGAGGGCATGATCGATGACCTTAGACCCTTGAGACCTCTACTTCTCGTTCTCCACACCTCTCCAGTTTCTCTCTCCCGAAGCATTGTAATATTGCCAGAGTATACTCACCCGGTGACTTTTATTCATCAATAAACACACATCCGGCCACTGCTGCCGTTCCCGATAGTGGAGTAGGTCACCTGGACCGAACCACTATATATCTTTGTGTTGATTCATTATTTACTGTTTTTGTCATTGATTTGCTATTGATTGCTTATTTACTACTCATTAATTGCACCCTTATATATACTCGACTGTTGATCTTGCGCAATACTAATTTGTACATCATCAATATTGATTATATCACATTTGATACATAAAGTCTATTTAACATAAAAATGTAAAAAAATAATGTATATTATATATGTATACAATATTGACTAATTATCACTATTGTAAAAAAGTGAACCTAATTGTCATTTTTATAATTAAAAAATATCAGTTATTCACTAACCATCCATTAAAATTATTCAATAAACGATGTTCTAAACATTATCACTACGAGATTAGCATAGTAAAACTATTAAACAAAAATTTAAGAGGTAAACATATTAAAAAAATAAAAATCGATTGGCACATAATAAAAATTATAATCAATACTCAAATAAAAAATAAAATACATAGAAAAAACAAAGTCAAATGAAGATCATTTGAAAGAACTTTCAATTGCAAAAATTCATAATAAAATGGAAGTCATATGAAGAAAGCCTCATTATAATAAAAAAAAACTAAATAATTGTAATAAGAAAATTATAGAGTAAGTACAAGTAAAAAATGTGTAGAATATATAAATATAAATATATATATCATATTTTCTTAAAAAAAATTACCCCTGTGCAACTATGTCCATGTATGTCATCATATATCTATCTATATCTATATCTATATGATCTTAATTGGATTTTCATTCACTTTACAGCTCTCTCTTATCTCTCTCACATTTTAAACATACACTCTTATCTTTCACATAACTCTATATTTTTATCTACCTCATACTCATATACACACACACACATTCTCTCTATCCTAAACGCATATAATAATAAAGTAATAGAAATTGAAGAGTTTGGCCTGAACGGCTATATATATATATAATAATAATAACAAAATACATCTAATACCCATTAAAACTATAATCTCTACCTATATCATACTCTTATCTCTCTTAAATTTATCTCATCTCTCATATAACTCTCTATACACCCGTTAACACACACGCCAATATCGATTCCAACAAAAAAAGAAGATATTTTTTTAAGTATAATGATTAAATATATAAATTGTGTACATGTTGATATTTTTAGGGGTCGTGTTTTTAGAGAAGTTTTGACAATTTTTTTTAGAAAATAGTGTTTGCAAATTGATTTTGAATTGTCTAACTAAAAAAAATAATAAAAAATAAAATATTGTTTGAAAATATTTATATTGCAAGACCGGTGCTCGAAGTTTTTTGAGTTACTTATTGCATTCGGGTTATTTCTAATTATTAAATAAACCTAACACCTACAAGTCTCCTATACACCTAAAAACACCAAATTCATATGCTAGCAAAATCAACTAACAAAATCCATTAATAAATAAAGAAAATAATATTTTTGTTATATACTATTTGTTAAATAATTTTTATTTTTCAGTTTTAAAATACATGTTTGACATTAATTTAACTTATTTATTTTTTATATTAACTGACATGTCATTTCAAGTTTATACAAAAAATTAATCAATCATAATTCAGTAATTTATATAATAAAGTACAATACAATTTAAATCTCAAAAGATAAACAAAAGTATAATAACTTTTACTTTTCGCAGTTGATATCTCTTTAAATTTTACTTTAAAGTTAATCAAACGGCTAATATTAACACTCCAAATTTAGTAGGGAAAATAAGCCCATAAGGGTGTGTTTTGATTAATTTTTTAAAAGTATTTCTATAATTTATAACTTCTCATGAGTACTTTAAAAATAAATAGTGTTTGCAACCGTCTCACCCTCACCCTCACCACTACCCCCACCACCATCACCGCTGCCACCACCACGACCACCACTACCACTACAACCATCACCGTCGGCACCCCACCACCACTACCTTTACCACAAAAACAACCACCACCACAACCGTCACCGCCGTTACCACTACCCCCCACGTCCACCCCTACCGCCCCACCACTACCATCACCGCCACCACCGTCGCTGCCACCCCCATTACCACTTATGTCACAAAAAATCACCACCATCACCGCTGCCACCACCACTATCGTCACCCCATCACTATCACCACCACCATACCACCACCTACCCCCACCCTCATGACCATCACCGCTACCACAACTATCGCCATCGCTGCCACCATCACCGTCACTGGCTAACCACCACCCCACGCCACCCTTACTGCCCCACCACTACTCACCACCGACTGCTACCACCGTCGTCCACCCCCACCCCCACCCCCACCCCCACCCCCATCGTCATCTCATTCTTATATTTATTATAACTACCACCATCATCCCACTACCATCGTCGCTCCACCGTCAGCACTCACCATCACCATTGTTGCCCACCGCCACCCATTAACACAACCCACCACCACCCGTTGTCGCCCACCATTGCCATCAGCCACTGTCACCCACCTCCCACCACACCTACCACCGTCATTCATCATCGCCCACCACTGCCATCAGCCACTGTCACCCACCTACCACCACCACCCGTTATTGCCCACCACTACCGCCACCCACTATCACCCACCCCCCCACCACACTTACCACCATTGTCATTCACCATCATCTATCACACTGTCGTCAAGAAGTACCCGTTATCGCCCACCACCACCCACACCCACCATTAACACCGTCGTCACCAAGGCTGGCACTACCACAATCGTCACCCAAAACCCATCACCACCATTAACGTTGTTATCCATGGTTACCACCATCACCACAGTCGTCGCCACACACTACAACCATCACCATCTCTCACCATCACCATTGTCGCCCATCACCACTACCACCACCACCGCTCACCCCCACTATAACCGATACTTAAATTCTTTTCTCTCTCTTCTATGTTTGTGATTTGATTTTGAGTGTGAATACAAATATATTTATTGTTGATCATTTTTTTTATTATTTCGTGTCTTCAGGCATAGAGAATAACTAGTTTTATATAAGAGACATATCGCATAAAATGTCTCGTATTGTCTTAAATTAGTTAGAGTTGCGGTGGTTAGTTCAGAGTTCGAAAGAATAATCGGCACAAACCTTGACACTATGTAGCAAAAAAAAAAAAATTGTTTGTTGTTGAAAATTATTAATAATTTAAAGGGATTTCACACTTTGTACCCAAAAAAATGTCTCAATTTTTACTTTGTATCTCAAAAGATTATTTTTTTCACATTGCCCCTGAATGTTGTAAATTAGTTTCAATGTGACCCTCAGACTAACATCCATTTCAAATTTCTTTTAAAAATTGATGCACATACCACATACGCGTGTTGTTCTTGGACAAAAATATAAACTTATCATTCATATCCTTGAGTGACAATTTTTAATGGGTTCCGAAACAGATATTAGTTCGAGAGCTATATTAAAATTAATTTATGATATTTAAGGTACTATGGGAAAAACATAATTTTTGGAGTACAAAAATATCTTTTTCGAGATGCAAAATGCAAAAAAACAAATTATAACCGCACAAGTTTTTAAAGTTTCTGGTTGCAATTACAAAATAACATTTGATGAAGGATTGATTCTAGGCGACTAGGCAACCCAAGAAACTATCATACGCCGTCGTTTCCTTCAACTCGACAAACCGACTTGATTTTTCATATATATATATCTCCCTACTCGACGGTCTTGGCGGCAACAATAACCGAAGACAAATCGTTGATCAGCAAAGCAAATGGGTGTTCACGGCCTCTGGGAACTCCTCGCCCCCGTCGGCCGCCGCGTCTCTGTAGAAACCCTCACCGGGAAAAAACTGGCAATCGGTCCACTCTCTTTCCAAATCCTAACCTAACTAAAGAAGTGTGGTCAACTAGTTTCTCATGATTTCATCTGATATGTGTTTTATGTTTTGTAGATGCAAGTATATGGATGATACAGTTCATGAAGGCGATGAGAGACGATAAGGGAGAGATGGTTCGGAATGCTCACATATTGGGCTTCTTCCGTCGAATTTGCAAGCTACTCTTCCTCCGGACCAAACCGGTCTTCGTCTTCGATGGTGCTACGCCCGCTCTCAAGCGCCGTACGGTCATTGCTCGTCGCCGACAGCGCGAAAATGCCCAGGCCAAAATTCGGAAAACCGCAGAGAAATTGCTCCTCAATCACGTGAGTTTCCTAAAACATTCCTATCCGCTTGTCGATCTTTTTTTGTAAGTGAATTGTTTAGTTGGACAGTGTTTGGTTGATTTCTTGTTCGAACATTTAGATTGAACTACTTTTGTAAGATTTAGTTCGGGTTTGAGCATAAAAGTTAGTAATTTTTAAGATTTGATGTAGAAAATGTAGGTAAGTAAAAGGTAGTGGACCTTTGGATTGTAATTTTTTTTTAATAGGAAACGTCATTCTATTAATAAAGATAAAACGTTACATAAAATGCGCAAAGGTGGACAAGAAATCCAACCCTATTACATGCAAAATAAGAAAAGCCCAAAAGAATCAAACCACCAAAAGCAATATCCCTCACAAAACATGCAATATCCCCTATTAAATGTAAATTTTGGCAGTTTATGATTTAAGAAATAGAAAGACTATACTAAGTTGAGCTTAATACAACGATTTTCAGCCTAGTTCAGGTGAATAATTCCATCAGTGGATGCCAATTGGGAGTAAAATTCAGGTGAATAAAATTCAAATTTTAGCCTTCTTTTGGTTTGATCAATATATGTGCAACCCAATTAGAAAATGAGTTAATTATTTCAAGTTTTGTAGCTAGTTAAAGGTCCTTATTTCAATTAATTTGCACGATATGGATTTCAGTACCTTTTTGTTTTTGTTGTTTGACAATAGCTGAAGGCAATGAGATTGAAAGAGTTAGCCAAGGATCTTGAGAACCAGAAACTGAAGAATGATGCTAGGGGTAAAAACGTTATTAATGAACAAAGGGACGTTGCAGGGAATACTTTGGAAGGAAATGATATGGCATCAGGAAGTTATGATCCGAAAACACTAGACGAACTGTAAGTTTTATTCTAGATTGTTTTATTATCCAATTAAGGATGTTATATTGTTCTGATTTTTGTTTTTGAAGAATTGATTAAAGATTAGCAGCATCCCTTGCGGCTGAGGAATATGAGACATTTACTGGTAATGCATCAACACCTGGTGGTGGGGTTCCTGCTGAAGAAGAGGATGGCGATGAAGATGAAGAGATGATACTGGTAAGTAACTGGTAGGGTGACAATCTACAACGGGAAGTTTGATCATAAAGGGGCAGCCAACACAAATTTCCAGGGATCATGATATTGTAAATGATTGACATGATCTCTTGTGTTAATAGTGTTTAATATGATGCAAGGCATTTGGTAACACATATTAAGTATAAAAGTAATTTATTCCATCGGATATTTTGGTGTCTCAGAGCGTGTCTTCCCTGTTTGTATGATCTAGTCCCAATCATGATATCAGACATCTTAAGAAAGTGTCATTTCTTCTATACGTATGTTACAATTTCTTACAATTACTTTTCATCATCTTTTGAATAGGATGTTACTGTTCATTATGCCTATAAACTCAATTTTTTTTGTTCTGAATTAAGTTTGTTGCCTCCAGCATGCTGTTTCCTGAGGTTAGACAATGGTTGAGATTAGAGCCATTTCTTACTGGTTAGTTCGATTGAAATACGTAATTGTTTTTTGTAGCCAACGATGCATGGAAAAGTTGATCCTGCTGTTCTAGCTGCTTTACCGCCATCTATGCAACTTGATCTTCTTGTCCAGGTAATTGTATCAATGGTTTTGGAGTTTGGAGGATGAAATTTCGCTTTTTGGAACCCTCCCTCCTTATTTCAAACTAAAAAATTATTATTCTCATGTGAGGGATATATCTCCTGTTTTGTAGATGAGAGAAAGATTAATGGCAGAGAACAGACAAAAGTATCAAAAAGTCAAGAAGGTAGGATCTTGAAGATCTTAATATAAATTTTTACAGAGTTACATTCCATTCTTATGTTGTTCTTGGTCATGACTCCTTTGCAATCTCTCCAATGATTTATTTGTCACTTCATCTTAAACATGACAATGAATGCGTAGTTTCTAATTTGTTTGTGAAATCTATACCTGGTTGCAAATCTGGATTCAATTATGTAATTAATTGTGCATGTTTTGATGAACATTTTAAGTACGAGATATTTTGAATTTTGCAAATTTAAATTTGTGCACGAACTCCCTGGAAGAGCTTGTGGGAACTGTGGCTTTCATGTGTTGCCTATCATAGCAATGAATACTTCGTTTTTATTGTGTGTCTATTGGATTGCTGCTAATCATACCTCGTACTGTTTGATAAAGGTGCAAATAACTCTTGTTCTTTTCTTGGTCATCTAGGCCCCTGCAAGATTTTCAGAATTACAAATACAAGCTTATCTTAAAACTGTTGCTTTCCGTCGAGAGATAGATGAAGTGCAAAAATCTGCTGCTGGGAGGGGAATAGGTGGTGTACAGACTTCACGGATAGCCTCTGAAGCCAATAGAGAATTTATTTTCTCATCGTCTTTTACTGGGGACAAACAGTGAGTAAAGACAAATCTTCAATGTTTCTGAAACTTTCCTTTTCTCTTCTCCTTCTGCTTCTTTAGCACCTCTCATTCTGCTTGAGGTAAATGACTTTAATTGCTCAACTACATGCTTAAATTTATTAGAGTTCTTACATCTGCTGGAGTGGAGAAAAATGGCAACGAGCAATGTCAGATGTCAGTGGTGCATCCTTCATCAGATTCTTTGGGGGGTGTTGCATTTGGTAAGACGCCCAATGCTGGCACTGAGTCAGTAGGGGATGAACCGGGAGGGGTGTTTGATGGTGATGTTGAAACATATCTGGATGAGAGGGGTCGTGTTCGAGTCAGTAAAGTGCGAGCTATGGGAATCCGCATGACTCGAGATTTACAACGGAATTTGGATTTGATGAACGAGATTGAGCAGGAGAGAATAGGCACAAACAAAAATGCAAATGATGAATGCGCCCTTGATAATGATATAGCTGGTGTCCCCAAAAAATTCCCCAGTAAAATGCATCTTTTGGAAACTTCATATTGGGTAAATGATGGAGCGGTTCACTTAAGCGGCAGAAATGATGTGTCAACATCTGGAAATGGAACTTCGATGGAGATATCTTTTGAAGATGAGAGTCAGCGGAAATGTGTTGATGGCGATGATGAATTGTTTGCACGCTTAGTGGCAGGAGAATCGGTGATGAATTTTTCTGCTGATACACCCTTAAGGAAACAATCTCCTGAGTCTACTTCAGATTGTGAATGGGAGGAAGGGATCATTGAAGAGAAAGTTTATACTATAACTCACGGTGACAGTGTGGAAAGTAGACCATCCCTTGTAGATGGCGACGGTAGTAATGAGAGTGAAGTGGAATGGGAGGATGGATTTTATGATATTCCTAAAAATGCTTCCCCATGTCCAGATGAATACGGGAAAACTGTCTCCAAAGGTGCTTTGGAAGAAGAAGCTGATTTTCAGGAAGCAATTAGGAGAAGTCTTGGGGATTTGAAGGGTCAGAAATACATTGAAACATCATCTGATGATGAGACTTATAAAGACGCCAAAGAAATAGCTAGTGAGGTTACAAATGTTGGGTTTGCTTATCAAGAAAAGGATAGGGCAGAACCAAACGAATTCCTAGAGAATGTTTGCGAACCAAATGATACATCTTGTAAAGTGATGGCTGGATTTGAAAGGATGGACATTGTGTGTGGAATAAACATTTCAAAACCTGATGATTCTTCGGGGGCCCAGTTGGCACCATGCACAGGGGTTTCTGATAACATGGAAGTGCTGCTCAAAAAACCATTTGACAGTTCCTCAATGTGCCACCCTGAACTTCCAAGGCAAAATGCAAGTGGAAGTGGGGATTCCCGTAGAGTAAATGAACAAGTTGGATCAGCTATTCCAATTGAAGAAAAGATGCTTGACTCAATTGGGGAGCAACTTGTGGATTCTTCAAGTAGAGCTAGCATGGTGTCTAATTCTGATGTCATTCTTACTGATACTCAACAATTAGAGTTTGAAGCTGCAGTTAATGACTATATGAGTGAGACAACAGAGCACAGAGAATCTTCCCTTAAAGAACCAACAACTGACATTAATGTTGTGGAAAAATTGGTTGAGGAGAAAGATTATGATGACCTCTCCAAGGAAAGATATGATTTTGTTGACAAAGCTGATTGGATAGATGGAAAAAATGAGCGGGGTGAAATTACCGAGGCTAGTTTAGAGGAAGAATTTCTAAATTTGGGCCAAGAACGCATAGAATTGGGGGATGAACAGAAAAGGCTTGAACGTAATGCCGAATCTGTAAGCAGCGAAATGTTTGCAGAATGCCAGGTATGCACTAAGTTTTATATTGAATTATTTTGAAATTTGTGAGGAATTGTCAAAAAAATCGATAAGGCGAGTCTGTAAATTTCTTAGTGTAAATGTAAGGTACTCTAATGTTTCCAAGAATATAGCATCTGGCATGTTTGTGTAGTGCCTTTTGTCCACTGAAAATTTCTACTGTACATGCTTCCATTTCAACCTAGGAAGCACAGATCCTACCAGAAGATGTCGTGACAGTGTTGGACACGTGTCTGACACGACTAGAAGTATCCTGAATAGTTAAAAAAAAATTTCCAATCGGACATTGTAAGTTACAATGATTTTTTTTTTTAATTTTATGATTGTTAACTATTGAGAGAAGTGTAGGATTTTTTTATTTTGTTTTTGTGTTTTTTGTTATGTAACTTATGGACTATGAATGTTAATGAATGTAATGATGTTTGATGAAAATGGTAGATGTTTGTTTTTATCTATTTTAATTTTTATGGAAAAATTAATATTTGTTAGGTCTTATTATTAAAATAGTTATTAAATATGCATTGTTTTTAATATATTACAATTTTATTATTAACTAAAAGATATATAGTAGTATTTTAATTAGCCATATACTTTTTGTACTCATGTCCTATATTTTGAAACTCTGCCGTGTCTTTGTATCCGTATCCGTATCTGTGCTTCCTAGATTTCATCAATTTAATAACTAATAAGAATTGTTTCATTAACTCCATGTGTATACATATGTTGATATACATAGCGACAATGTTGTGTTACTACTCCTTGAAAAATGAAGACCGTGGTTTGTTGTGTGCTTCTTGTCAAGTGCTTACACATCTTTGGGTACATGGGTTTTCTGCCTCTCTCTCTGTTAATATTTGATTCTTTGAAGGAAATCTTGTTCTCCATTTCTCTGCTAGTTCCTATTTTTTTGTAGATTTTGTTTTTACCAGTGGGGAAAGATCTAAGTCATGGATCTGGATATATTATTATTGATTTTTAGGAACTGCTTCAAATGTTTGGCTTACCCTATATCATTGCACCAATGGAAGCCGAAGCTCAATGTGCATACATGGAACTGGCAAATCTGGTTGATGGTGTGGTCACCGATGACTCTGATGTTTTCTTGTTTGGGGCTCAAAGTGTATACAAAAATATATTTGATGATCGCAAATATGTGGAGACATACCTTATGAAGGTTTGTATCTTGAATATATTATATCAAGTATTCTTGTTTATTGTTATGACGGCAGCAGTACACGGGCAGAAATGTAGATATGGCTTTATATGATTCATCTCTTGTTTTTATTCTACTTTATCTCATTAAGCTTTCACAGGAGATCCTTGAGGAAGAATTACCTTGATTCAATCTCTGGCAGTGTGGCCTAATATAAAGATATTTTTCCGAACGTGATCCTTTTTTATTTCTTTTCCGCATATGGTTTTTCTTTTAGATTCAGGATAACCTTAGATTTAAACTCTTCTAGAAATGAGGTTTAGTTATATTTCCTTGGGTCTGTTTCTGTTAAGGTTAGATGCACGTGACAGCTTATTTAATGCTAATACATATTTGTCAGGACATTGAGAATGAGCTCGGCTTAACCCGAGAAAAATTGATTCGTATGGCGCTACTTCTTGGGAGTGATTATACCGAAGGTGTAAGGTAATTTTGAGACGCATGTTTGTCACTGACTCACTGCTAGTAATCAGGAATGTTGTGATCTTCACAATTGGTGTTTTTCTATGTATTCTGCTCCTGTCTTGCAAACTCTTTGTAAACCTACTCGTTTGAAATTGCTGTTCTGTCAGAAAACAATGGTAAATATCTCTGTACAGTTTACTTGTAAAGTTTACATAAATTGATTCTTTGGCCAGTACAGTGGGATTGGCATCGTTAATGCCATTGAAGTCATAAATGCATTTCCTGAAGAAGATGGCCTAAGTTATTTCCGGGAGTGGATTGAGTCGCCGGATCCGACTATTTTAGGAAAGGTTGATTTGCAAGCAGGATCAAGTTCTAAGAGAAGAGTGTCAAAATTTGGTGAGGACGGTGTGAGTTGCTCCCACGACAACGTAGAAGGAGTTTCTGCATCCAACCAACATGTTTCACAGGCTGATTGCATCCAAAACATGAAGCAGATTTTCATGGATAAGCACGTAATTACATGTTTCAGGCTATTGCTTTTCTTTGATATTTTAATATTGTTTGGTCATGGAAGAATCATTTCCCACTTCTATTTTATAATTGATAAATATAAAATTTCATTATACAGAGAAATGTGAGCAAAAACTGGCACATTCCTTCTTCTTTTCCAAGCGAAGCAGTGACTGCGGCATATGCTTCTCCACAAGTGGACAAGTCAACAGAGCCTTTCTCATGGGGAAAACCAGATCTTTTTGTTCTTCGCAAGTGAGTTTTATGTGATTATCTCTTTTCAAACTTCTGGTTAGGGCCTGGGGATATATGGGAATGTCATATCTGGTGGCATATTGTTTTTTTCTTTGTAACATAATGTATATGCCTTGGAATTAAGAACTACTCTCAATTGTTAGTCATATCAAATTTTCTCAACCTTGTCTAAATAAATTATAAGTTGCATAGAGTCAACATTTATGTAGCCAGTACATCTTTTATAAGTTGTACAGACTTGAGTTTTAGTGCCATCTTTTACACAGCAGGTCCTAAGCCCGGGTAAAGGAGGGAGGATTGCGTTAGGTAATTGACAACCAACGTAAAATTTTGTCAGATCCAATATGAACATGAATCCAAAGAATAGCCAACCCAAATGGTTTGGTTAAGGCTTGTTTAGTTGAGCATATTTTTTGGTGCAACAGGTGTTTGTAGTAACATTTGCTAAGGAGCAAAATGAAGTGATGAACTTATTGTTGCTAGTTTTGGTTGAGGTTTTAGACCTGTTGTTTAGTACACCAATTTAGATTGGCCTTCATGGGTCATGTTTGATGTGAACCTTGGTGACTTGGTGAACTTAATCAGTTCTTATGCTGTAATGGTATTGTCAACACATTATATGATGATTTATTATAGATCCAGCAATAAATTGTAGAGTCATAATTGATACCATTACTGGGCTAGATCAGAATGTTACCCATGATATGTGGTTAGGTTGTGGTTATATCAGTTAATGTAAGTATCTAATGCAGTGTTATCAAAACCGGACCGGCCGGTTCAACCGTGACCCGGACCTAGAACGGTCCGGTTCTGTAGTTAGACTGCATAAGACATCGAACCGCATAGAAACCGCTAAACCAGCCGGTTTTTTATCAAACCCGTGAACCGGACGGCTGTGCAAACTGGACGGTTAGAATTTCACAGTCATCTTCCTTCCCCTTTCCCCTGTTACCTGCCTTTTCCACCACAATGATATAAGCACAAATTCTCCATTACCCACACCAATTACAGAGTATTAAGATAGAGATAGAGATCGGGAATGAGAGAGAGAGAAAGAGAGAGAGGGAGAGAGAAAAACAGAGATTTAGAAGTTAGAACCCAATACCCAATTCAAAGCTAATCCTTCATCAGGAGCTTGATTGGAGCTTTCATTAGTTGTGGTTGATCGTCCATGCAACTTTATTGGAGCTTTTTCAGCTATTCATCAGAGAGTGAGAGAGGGAGAACTCGAGCTTGATTGCCCATGGAGGTCCCGAAAAATCAAGCCTTTCATCAACTGTGTTAGTTAGGGTTAATCAAGCCTTGCATCAACTGTGCTGTGTGTGTGCAAGGGTTTGAGAAAGGGATGGATCATGGATGTGTGTTGGTTAGAAAGAGAGAGATGTGTGGGTCTGACGAGTTGAATTAGAGAGAGAAGGAAAAGGGTCAAAAAAAGGACAACACTTATTTTTTGTGGTCAGGGAGAAGACTTGTGTTTGGTTTTTTTATAACTGGACTTATATTTGGTTTCATGAATTATTATACAATACCAAAAATATCTCTCATGGATCAAAATATAATGAGTGGCAAATCTTAAGGACTATAGATGCAATTTATACTATATTTTATAATATTTATATTTTTTTATTGCATAACCGGTTCGACTAGTTCACCCAACGGTTGAACCAGTGAACCATTGACCCAGTCTTTCTGCCAATTCGATGACCGGTCCTGTTCTGATAACACTGGTCTAATGTGGCCCAACCTAGCTCAACACGACCCATTGCTGCCTCTTTGGCTGGTTTTCACCCTATCACCGTTAATTATGCAGTCAGCCGCAGTCTGCAGTTGAGTCATTCTGACTTGAGATGAAGTCTTTCACTGCCCACAAAGCCCTCCCAGAAATGGGCATACTTTCTTCAGTTTTGGGCTTGACCATGCGCTGGTGATTTTGGGGTTTTTGCTTCATACATGATAATGTAAGTTGCTGACTTTCTGGCATCTTTATTTTATGCAGATTGTGTTGGGAAAAGTTTGGATGGGGTACCCAGAAAGCTGATGAGTTGCTACTGCCTGTCTTGAAGGAGTACAACAAACATGAGGTCAAACCCATACCTGTTTTTATGAACATCATTGCTCTTATTCGCAATTACTGGCTTATGTCCTTACCATTCTCTGGGGTGACTGGATTCTATCTGTTAATATAATAATGTGTGGGGGTCAAAAACAATGATGATTCTGATATCTTCTTTTGCCTCTTGTTTTTTATTGGATTGATTGAGGAAGACTCAACTGCGGTTGGAAGCATTTTACACTTTCAATGAGAGATTTGCGAAGATTCGTAGTAAGAGGATAAAAAAAGCTGTTAAAGGAATAATGGGGAACGAATCTTTGAAGTCAACCGATGACTCTTTGCAAGATGTTTCTAAAGGTAAAAAGAAAACAAGACCAAGTCCCAGAGAGGCTGGTGGTGAAAAATCCAGAGAGCTAGAGGTTGGTATTGCTGGAGATGAGATGGACTGTAGAGAAATATCAGGTGCAAAGCAATCGAGAAAAAGGAGGGCCGGTGGAGAGCCTTTACCATTAGAGTTAGCAAATTCAGCTCCAACAAATCGGGCAGAAGGCAAGCGAAATACCAAGAATGGATTAAGTGTAAAAGGAAGAGGCAGAGGAAGAGGGACAGGGCGATCTGTTGGAAGAGGGGGGAGAAAAGAGAATTCTGGATTTGAATGTGCTGAAGCCAATTCTGATGATGGAACCAATAGTGATAGCGAGCAGGAACTGCAAGTTGAGAATTACGAAGGGTCACATGAAGTACGAAGGGTAAGTTTTGCTGTTCTTAGTTACTTCATTGGTTATTAAGATATAATACTGCTGTGACTTATGAACAGAAAGAAAGAGGCTATATTACTTTTGTGGTAGGGATACATAAGATAATATGCAATGCGAGAAGACTTTATTGGTTACTGCAAGCTAAAATCTAAAGTTGTAGATGTCTTTTTTTGTTCGTGCCTCTTTATATCCGCCTCTCAAGCGCACTTGGTTTGCTTTTGATTATGAAGATTAAGATGCAATTAGTTGGGTTTTGGTTGGTGTCTGGGTGATTTAATCCAACTGAAGTGCTGGTGAGGTGAGAGACATTGGCTTTTCATTACGTTTTTTTGGTTGATAGTAATTGTTATTAGATTTGACAAGGGGAATATTTTTTTTGTTAAGGAGTCTGAAAGTAGTCCAAATTGACTTTGACTTCACCTTGGGTTGATTGGTTACTGTTTCTACTTGTGATCCCTCCCAATCAAGGTTGCTTCCATAATGGTGTTTGATATCATATCTACTGTGGGGTTGTTCCGAGGAGAGTATTGTTGATGGCATGGTATGGATCAAATCATGTCTGTTGTCGAGTATTCTCCTTGTTGGGACAATGATATGATGAACACCATACGCCATTCAAGCACTTATATGAGCTTCTAAATTTTTTTCTTGGCATCTGCCATTATCATGGATGAATCTGTGAATAAGCGTTACATTTGGAGAGAAGTTCATATATAAGCGTTATATTTGGAGAGAAGTTCATATATTAACCAAATTTGTTGTTTTCCCTTCATTTTGGTTGACTCTTAACTATCCTTGTGTTGTTTTTCCAGTCAACACGCCCGCGGAAGGCTGTGAACTACAAACTATCCGACTTAGAAACCGATGGATTAGGCAAAACAGTTATGGACAATGGAACTTGCACTGATAAGGAGGCAGAGGAAGAAGAGGCTTTTGAAGACCAGGGGATGATCGTTGGAGATGCTGTTGCTGGCCCCAGCCAAAAGACCTGTCATAAAGTTGGAGGTTCTCCAACAAAGGAGGGCTTGTCCAGGGACTACCTTGAAGTGGGAGGTGGATTCTGCATAGATGAGGCTAAGCAAAACACTGACAATGGTGAACTAGGTTCGGGTCAAAATTCTGATACTCTTTCTGAGGCAGAATTATCAAGAGAATACCGTAAAATGGGCGGTGGATTTTGCTTGGATGAGAATGAAGTGGGTAAGGACCCAAATGAATTTTCTTCCAGCCCAGCGAGATTAAATATATTTGAGAATGTTGATCCTATCCATCACCTTGCTGTGGAAGAAGCTGAAAATGAGATTGGTAAATTGGTTACTAGTCCGGTAAGAGTAGTTTTGAATGGACATCAAGGTGGAGGGAAGACAGGTGCACCTAATGCTACAACCAATAGCGTTCATTCCAATGTAGCTATCTCTCAACTTAATATTAGAGAAGCTGATTCTGGGACAAGCTCAGTAAGATCTCTAAGTGCAATGCCGAATCTCAGAAGAAAGCGAAGGAATCGTTGAACTACTAATTTTTGCGATTTTTTTGTGGAGTTATTTATGAATTTTTTTCTCTACCTCTCTTGGGCAAATGGAATATTTTTCAAGTTTGCATGTGTTCTAAACTGCGTTGGTTTATCTTTTTCCATTTTTAGGAGGAAGGTAGGGGTTTGTATTTGCATTGTAAATACCAGCAGACAGAAGAAAGAACTGAGATATCAGAAATTGTACCAATTATTTACTACGAGGGACCGAAGTTGCAGATGACTTTTTTTTTTTTGTGATAAGAGACAGAAAGTGACGTGTAATTGACCCATTGGATGTTTCATCTGGGTATTGTTGAAAAAGGATCTATAGGGACACTGTTGGGTGACCAAAATTGCCAAAATGTGTGATGTCAATCATCAGTGAATGATTCTTTTTCCAGGAGGACAAAAACCTTTGTAAATTTCTCTCTCTCTCTCTCTTTCTGCGTGTAGCTGGAGAAGCAGAAGTACGAGGTGAAGGTGGCCACACAGACAGTATGGGGTGGTGGTCCTGTGTTAGGAGTGCCATTCCCTTGGCAGCAATGGTAACAGTGGAGTGCACTGACGTGGGATTGTCAACGATAACCAAAGCAGCCATGACAGAAGGGATGAGCAGCTTCGTGTTCGTTGTTTACTATAATGCTCTCGGCACCATCATCCTTCTCCCCTTTGTTGTTGTCAGGTATATTCATCCTAGATTTTGTTTAACATTTTCTTGATCTCTTCTCTTTTTACAGAATTTTTGTTGGTTCTAAAGCTGTACTCTCTTGTTTGCAGAAGGGGAGGAGCTCCTCTGACTTTCTCTCTGCTTAGTAGATGCTTCCTCATCGGTTTAATTGGGTAACACTGGAAATAACTATTCATGCCCACACACCAACACATGCATACTGACTACTATTCCTGATGTGAATCAATATTGGCATCCTTCTATTGAGTGAATTCTATGTTACTTAAATAAATAATATTTGCTCTAAATGAATTTCGCTTGCAGGAGTGTGGCACAGATGCTTTCATTTTCTGGTCTCAACTACAGTTCTCCAACTCTTTCGTCTGCATTGGGCAATCTTATTCCCATATTTACATTTCTCCTTGCAATCATATTCAGGTGGGAGGTAGATTGATTAATACTCTCTGAATATTTTATTACTAGTGGTGTTTGTTTGGTCTTTATTTTACTGGTTTGCTTTTCCATTGAATATTCTGTTTGCTATTGACATGATGATGCACCTATATTTAACCTGATTGGATGGTTATTAAAATATATTTTTGTCTTAATTTACCTTTTGTATTTTTTTTATTATAATTTGACTCTAGTGCAATGCAGGAATCCATTCTTTTGTTTATTATAGTTAGACTCTAAGCTAACTTTTTGGTTCAATTGATCAATACATTACTGGGAAATGATCAAATAGACACACTTTTGTGGCAATATTTGCATTTGTAGAATCTGGATCAGTTGAGTACTTTCCAAAGTGCCAAAAGAATACAACAGTAGAAGGGAAAGGAAAAAAGAAAAGAGTAAAGAATATTTACTAGCCCTGACAATGCTAGACACAACCTGCGAACCAAACTCGAAATCGATACAGGATTTGCAGGTTTGGTACACGATTATAAATGTCACGGTTAGAGGTTGAACAAATTTTAACACGACATTAACCTGACATGGCATGATGGCACCACTCATTATCAGCACTATTACCAACATTGAATGGATAAATAATGTGTATTTGCATGTTGATTTTTGTTATTGCCCTACTGATGAAGATATGTTTTCCAGGATGGAAAAACTGGATCTAAGAGGCTCAGGCGGTCTAGCCGTATCTTTGGGTGCTGTGGTAGCAGTGTCAGGGGCATTCATAGTCACCCTCTACAAGGGTCCACAAATCCTGATGGTTTCTTCCCCTTCTAATTTTCCTCATCATCATCTCTATTCACAAGTATCGAGCTGGGTCCTAGGAGGCATTTTTCTCTCTATGACTGCCATTCTAACTGCAATCTGGAACATCTTAATGGTAAATATAGCCACCTATGGTACAAATTGGAGCACATGACCCTTGGTAGCACATACCCCACCGACCCCAAGTGTTTTGAGATGGGAACATTCATTAAATTTGAATTGTTTTTGGTAAAATTGAATAGTAAGCACTTCCTTAGGTACTTGTATACAATTTTTCAAGCCGTGGAAAGCAACAGATATAAGGTTGGCGAAAAGTCATTTTTTTTTATCTGTTGTGGTCATTTAACTTGACCATGGACATTTTACTGTATTGGCAATACAAGTGTATTAGGTCTGGATTTCATATTTTAACTATGACTATAATTTGTATTTCATGTTCAGGCAGCAACTGTGAAGGAGTTCCCAGAAAAAATCACAATCGTGTTTTTCTTCTGCTTCTTTTCAACCATCATAGGTTCAATTTTCACTCTTATTGCGGAACAAAATCCAAATGCATGGACCTTGAGGCTTGACATGGAGATGATTGCTATTGTCTATGCAGTGAGGAACCTTTTCTTTTTGTTTCGATTGGTCTCATCTGTTGTGTTTGGATTGGGGTCAACATTGTTATAAGATGGATGGGCTTTGTCAAATTTTATTTTTTGATGCTGCATCCTCCCCTACTTTTCTGAACCAATTTTTAGTAACTTCTATGCTCATTCCAATTTCCATTCAACAGTCGTGTAGATTGACAACTTGCAAACTTGGTTTCTTTAATTTCTTTTATCAGTATTTGACAAAACTTGAAAGGAGCTTGCATATCATATTTAATAACAGGCCTATATTCTTGAACCAATTTGTGTGTGTGGGTGTGTTTTGGGGGGGGAGGGGGAAGTAATACTGTGGTTTTATTGTTCTCATACGTTTTGCCACTTTGCAGCTCTAGATGGAAAGATTTAACATATTCATTTAATTTTAGGCAATATTCGGGGGAGTTTTCCGCAATGGTATTCATACCTGGTGCTTCCAGGAGAAAGGGCCTGTGTTCGTAGCCATGTTCAGGCCCTTGGGGATTGCAATTGCAGTGTTCATGGGCGTCGCATTCCTTGGTGATACCCTTTATCTTGGCAGGTATGTATTAGAGAACCCAAATTTAATGAAACATAGCTCTTAGACATGCACACACACACACACACATATACACATGGAAAATTAGAAACTAAGTAGGCAGGAGTGCAGCAGCCGTGTGCAGAAGCATGATTTTCTATTGAGATTTACTCTTCATCTTCTTATATTGCTGATCCTAAAGGTCCAATATAATATGTATGCAGAATACTTGGGTCAATTATAATTGTTGTTGGATTTTACGCTGTACTGTGGGGAAAGGCGAACGAATTGAGCTTGAATGATGATAATGGCATCGAGGGCTTGGAATCATGCTCACAGAAGACCCCTTTTTTAGAGAACAATTCTCAGGAAGAAATTTAGAGATGAGCTTCTTATATCATCTGTATAATCCTATAATTGCAAAAGATGTTATTAGTCTTCTGATCTTCACTGTGTCAATGCTCGATATTAATATCGATTGGATTTTACATTGGCGCCATGGATGTGTATTGTCGTTTTTTGGAATGTACCCTCCAAATATTTATTGCGATTACCAGATTTTTCAACTTTAATTTTGTATTTTTTGTTGATCACGGATTGTAAAGTTCAGGAACCTGAGTGAATTCATATCATACCCTAAAATTATATTATCAAATTAGGCATTTCAATTATATGTTAGCAACATTTTTTTAACAAAAATAAAATTTAAAACTTTGAAGTAATAATAAATTAAATGAGGTGGCCCAACGTATGATTTTTATTTTCTGTTATTGCAAGGTTTGAAGTAAGATGTACATATTATTATTCTGAATGTGCGAGAGTATTTTTTTTACAGCTTGAATCCTTGACATTCAAATCATAAAGGAGTAACGTATATCTTATTTTTACCATCTTATTGACTAATTTTCATATTATAAAAATATTACATAATAATATTATCATTCAATGTGTCAAAATTTACAAATATGAGTAAATGGGCTTCTTATAGGAGAGAGAAAGAAAAACTTCAAAATTTCTTGAACACATGTTGAGAGATTCAACTAAATAATCAATAATAAAGTAAAAAAATTTAATCTTAATGTTAGAAATTATTAAGTAAATTAAAATGTATATGAATTTTTGTGGGGACAAATTTAAAATATATTAAAATTTATATAAAAAAATGTTTGGACAAAATAATTGAGTGGGGACAACTGTTCCCACAAAGGTAAGTGTGGCTCCGCCCCTGGATTCTCTGCAGTCATCAAATCTTTCCATCCTTGCATTCAAACAATGCACCTTTCCGTAGCTTTGTCAGCTGAATGACACCAGATTATGTATACCCTGTTTTGCTTAGTAATGTTTCAGGGCCTCCACATGCTGCATTTGACTGTTAGCTACAATATTGAAATCCTTTCCTCTAGTGGCAAGGAAAAAGGGGGAAAAAAAAAAGCATTCATTTCGAATTCTTTTTGGATACGAAATCGATATGAATTAATTATTTTGTGCTTAATTTTAGTAGATTTGAATATAAACGAGTGGATTTGCTAAATCCGTTTATTGAATGGGTGGTTCACAAAGAAAATTGATTCTAAAAGGAGAATTGTTACCCTATCTTCTAATTCCTTTTGAATAAGTAAGGATTTATCCATTTTAATTCATTTGATATTTTCAAAATTAAAACTTTTTTAAAAATTAAAAAAGCCCTGCTCACATAGAAACATCAAAACTATTTGAAGAGAATTGAAGAATCTTCCAATTGTATTAGAATTGAAAGGAAGTTGAATCCGTCAAATATGTGATGATTTTCGAACTCGTTAAAGATCCTTGTGACTTCGGATCCCTCCAATCTAGCCGATTTCGAATCAACCAATTTCAAAATCTTTTGCAGCGAAGGCCTGTCAGGTAATAGATCACTTCAAAGATTTTGTAAACTAGATCTAGTAAAATTTGAACTTGAGTACGTCTATCGTAAAATATGAATGATCAAATTTGAATTAAATAGAAAATTCAACTATCCAAAGTTGATCCAAATTAAAGCAAAATTTTTTAAAATGCTTTTATACCTAAATTAACCATAATTAATACCACATTTAAAGAAATAATTAATGCATCTAGTCATTTCAGAACAAAGAAAAGTAGACTGACCAAATAATAGTATCAAAAATAATAATCAAATGATGTGGCGAATGACGACGACATGTTGAGCAAAATTTAAATTTTAAATGAGTAAAGGTGAAACCAAAGAGTACCACCGTTATATCAATGTTGTATTATTTAAGGGCTATTCCCACCCCAATAAATATATATTCTTACCCTATTTAATTTTTTATTATCAAATTATTAAATTCACCCATTTTATACTCACCCCATTAATAATTAAGTTTACCCCCATGCTATATACACTCTTTTAATAAGTAAGTGTACTTAATATCTTCTCACAATTATGGTTTCATTCATTATCACATCTCATACACTCACAAAAAAACTATTTAAATATGTATGTCTCCAATGAGATACAAGTTAATATTAATTCTTGATTTAATTCTATATTTGATTTTCATATGTGTAGTGTGGATTTTTCATTATTTTTGTTGTATTTTAGTATTTCTGTCAAGTTTAATAATTTTTAATTTTGAGTTTATGTGTGTATATATACATTTAGATTGTTTTAAAAAGTAGCAATAAAGGCAATTTCAATAAAAAAATTATTTCATTTGGCAAGCTTGTGTCGTTTGTGAATTAGAAAGTTTATTTCGTTTTTTATTTTTCCAGCGACGTATTTTTTTTTTTTTGTTTTCTTAATTTCATCTTTTCTTGATTTTTCTTTCTTGTTTTCTTTTGGGTTTTGATAGATTTTCTTTCTTGTTTTCTTTTGTTACTTATTAAAGGAGTGTCTATAATATGGAGTGGACTTAGTTATTAATGAGATGGTCATAAAAAGAGTAGACTTAATAATTTGATAATAAGAAATTAAATGAGGTGATAATAGATATTTTTGAGTAAAAATAATCTCACCCATTATTTAATTTAATCTCATTATTTGGTCAGTCTAGAATTAATCATTATCAATACTAGTCGTAAAATTACACGTAATGTAGTGTAGGGGAGAGAGAAGGGTAGCATGGCCAAAGCAGTGGATGAAGTTGCTAGGGCAAGCAATTTAGTTCCAAAAGCAAAAGCCACAATTTAAAACATTATTTAATCAGTACCATTTTATGAACTTTTTTTTTTTTTTCAATGGTTAGAGGTGTTCGAATCAAACTTATATGCACCTTAATTAATCTCCTCCTCTATTCGGCAAAAAATATGTCATCCACGTTAGGGCTAGGGAATTGATGAGGAATAAATTCCTCGTAGCCTGACCTGACCTTAAGGGATTGACAAGATTTACATTCAGGACGTCTAAATGTACAACTTATCTCTGTTACCATTTGAGCTATCTCTTGGGATTAATACTACCATCCAATTAACACCATCTCAATTGGTACATCAATTTACTAACCCCCCAAAAAAATAAGGGTTAATTGTACTGGAAGTTCCCAAAGTATAGGATTTGTCTCATTTTTATCCTCAATATTTCAATGGCATCATTTTAGTCCCTCAAACTGACAGTGTTCAAATTGCTATTGACATTTTATTATGAATTTGTCACGTAATACCTAAATATAAGTAAAAAAATAATTTGGATAACTCTTGATCAAATTTCTACTCAAATTTTGACCAAATAGCTACTCAAATTACACAATTTTAATCATGAGCTATCCAAATTTTAGTTAACAGCTACCCATATTACACATTTTTTGTTAAGAGCTATCCAAATTTTAATATACCGTAAGACTTGCTAACAATGAGTATATTCGAAGGTCAGTAACAAAGGTCATGCCCAGTAATTAAGGCCAAATTTTAGAGAGGCAAAGGATAAATCCTTCAATGCAAGTTTCAACACTTAAAATAACATGTTTTTCTTCGGGAGAATAAGGGTAGCTAAGCACAACGTAAGACAGAAGTGAAAAAAGCAAACAATAGGACGGAAACAAAAGACATATTAGGGATCAAAATGAGTTAAACTTTATACTTGGGGATCTCCAATGTAATTAATCTAAAAAATAAAAAAAAATTAATACATCAATTTGATCTTATTTTTTGACCTTACCTAATACCATCTCGTCTTGTGTAGTAACTAGTGAGTATGTATATTAAATTGGCTTTTGGTTGGCTGTCTACGTTATTATGCTATTACTATTAGAATGATAAGGTTCATGTCTAATCATGCATTTAAGGAAATAAAATATACTGGCTATTGAAGATAAAGATAAGTCTAATACACTAATGATTACTTCCACTAACAATTCCAAACAATCTATCAAAGGATCAGATCAAAGATAGCTGAGCAAAGCATTATCAATTTGCTTTGTATCGGTTACTTAGGATAGGAACAAGATTAACAAACGGTCATGTATTCCATATATCTATTGGATTTAGATCCCTTTCACTACTCATTTTTTTCAATTTTTTTCAATGCAATATTAAATAAATGACATGTATAAAATTTTGAATTTTAATGAACAAAATTTTTTCTCATTCATTTTATTATTGGTAGAGTGTTGTTAACTATTATTAAAGAATTTTTTCACAAGGAAAAAATCTTGTCCATTGAAATTCAGAATCTTACACATGTCACTCATCTAACATTGTAGTGAGGGAAATTAAAGAGAATGGGTAATGGAGGGGATCTGAATCCATAAATATTTTTACATATACTTACTCTGCTAATTAATTGATCAGAGGTTTATTTTTCTTGGATTTCGTTTGGTTAGCAAGAAATTGAAGAAAAATACAAGAAAGAGAAAAAAATCTTGATTTTTTTTTTTTTTGGTGTGTTTGTTTAACATGATAATGCTGAAAAATACGATAAACTAAATTCTTGGGTCAAAATTTCCTAGTAAACTGTAGTTCTTGTTTCTTGTAGATTGTATAGGAAAATAATTTTTTTTCCGTGAAAGTTGAAAAGACATCTGATTTTTCACTTTGTCCATGTTTGTTCCCACGTTGGTCATTATCTATGGGATATAAATTTCTCGATATTTAAATAGATTTTTTTGTAACTTTTTTACTTTTCAAACTATAAAAAAAATATTAATTTTTTTTTGTACATATTTCATTCTAACCAAAGAAATGTAAAAATATATTTATATATATATAAATAGGGAGAATTACACCCACACCCCTTGAGATTTGTCACTTAATTATCTAGACCATCTAATATTTAAAATATTTTACACAAATCCCCTAAATTTGTATGCGTATAACATATAGTCCACTGTCATTAATGTCTATTAGTATATCTCCTAGTAAATTACATCCAAACCCCTAAAATTTGAAATGGGTAATACTTAAACTACTCAAGTTTAAAATATTACACTTAGACAAAAAATATTCTAATTAAAGATAGAATATCAAATACTAGTCATTACCCGTACCTAAAAACACTCTTAACACAAAAAATTCGTCAAGTAAATGGGGCATCCAATAATGTCTTAAATAAAAGAAGTGCAATGGTTGAAATGAAGAAGAATCATATCACATTAACACAATCTGAAAATGCCCATGAAGTTAAATAAACACAATTACAATATTATCCTGCCATATATTTCTTCATGGTGGCTCTTCTTTCCAATGAGTGTTTATTTTTTTCAACCTTTGGCTAAATCTAATGAATAGGTTGTCTAGTTCGCATTGAACTACAAATCAAATTTCCTAAAAATAGAAAAAAAAAACCCAACTAAACTAACATTATCTAGCAGATTTACTTGTAATTGCGAGTACAATTGATTTAAATTCTCTATTACTGTGACTTCTCGGATGCTATAAAAATATTTTCACGCTGCAATTAAACCAAATCAATAAAATCAAAATTTCATCACTTTAAAAAAAAAATTGATGTAGCTGATTTTTTTGTCGTTTCAGTATCTAATTTGTACTATTCAAGTATTCAAAAAAAACATGAACATTAGTAAGGGGAAAGCGATGCAAATAAGGAAAAAAAATTGATAGTTGGTTTTGAATATTATTTTTTTTGTACAATTGGTTTCACTTATTTTTTTTTTTTTATCATTGTTATTTGTTTATTTGTAATTAGCTTGATTTTGAATTTTTTAGTTTTTTTGGTGCAATTGGTATCATTTGTTATTTTTATTGGTGATTAACTTGGTTTTGAATTTTTTTTTTTTTTTTTTTGTGCAATTGGTATCATTTGTTATTTTTTATTGGTGATTAACTTGGTTTTGAAAGTTTACAATTGAGACTTTTTTTTTTTTTAACATTTAAATATTTTCTCATCTATAAAATCATACAAATATTTTAAGTAAATACGTTCAATTAGGATCGTCAAGACGAACAATGCTAAGAGAAAGAGACAGTATGAGATAGTATTGTTTGTCTTGTCGATCCTAATTATATTTTCATTCTATCTCTCTCTCTATATATATAATAAAGAGAGAGGGAGTTTATATGAGAGATAGGAGTCTTAGAGTTTTAAAAATAATGAAAGTCCAATTAAGATCGTCAGATCAATAATTCTCAAATGATCTGAGCCGCAAAATCCTAATTAAACTTTCATTATATATATATATATATATATATATATATATATATATATATATATATATATATAGAGAGAGAGAGAGAGAGAGAGAGAGAGAGAGTATGAGATATGGGAGAATGTGTGTTTAAAATATCTATGAGAGAGAGTTATATATGTATGAGAGTTGAGTGTGTGAGATAGAGAGAGAGAGAGAGAGTTAAATGAGAAATAAGAGTTTTAAAAGGAATGAAAGTTCGATTTGGATCGTCGGATTAATAATCCTCAAACTATCTGAGCCGTGAAAAGTTCAAGACAAACAAAACTAGCTACTTTATTATATAGACTAATTATTGTCCGTACCTGAAGACACTATATAACAAATAAAAAAAATCCTAAACAATTATCCAAATTTAAAAGGAATGGCCTAAAATATTCATATCAATCCTTATTTTAAAATGACTCGAAATTTATCGTGGATCATATCCTCCATATTAATGGAACTGCCATAAAAATATATAATAAACTTCTCAAAACAACACCATATATATAATTGCCTCTTAAAAAAATACAAACACAACCTATTGAAATTTACAATATTTAAGCAATAAATAAAATAAATAAAATCTTACTCATTTATAAGATTCATGAATTTATCACCTCTACTACTACTCAATCCAATAACACAATATAATTATAAACTCAACCACCATATTTTCAATCCACCATATCCTCATGTAATAAATACCTCAAGAAAAAAAAATACTAATAGAACACAATTAAATTTACAATCTTTAAGCGATAAATAAAATCAACTAAATCTTACTTATATATAAAACTCATAAATTTATCGCCACTATCACTGTTCAACCTCCAAATGACACAATATAATTATAAATTTAATCACTAAATGGTCAATCCTCCATATATAAATATACACAGAAATACACTCACACACATTTTTTTTTTTGTTACCAACAAACTCTTCTAACCAATAACTGCTTAAGTTTTTAACATAAAATAATAATAAATTAATGTTTAATTAAAAAAAGGGTAAAAAACACGAACATCTCTTGAGTTTTGACAATATTACACGAACACCTTCAGACATTTTATAAATAACACGAAGACCCCTTGAAGTTTGAATTCATTGCATGGAGACCCCCTCTGTCTCCCTTCCTTCAATGTTGCTAACGGAAATTGATAATTTTATCCCAAAAAAATTTATTATTTTTATAATTTCCCTTCTCCAAATTTAGTACAAAAAAATAAAAAATTTAATAAAATCATATAAAATTTGATTTAGTACCTAAAAAATTGATATAATTTAGTATTCCAAAAAATTGATTAAATGAATTATAATATTAATTTGATAACAATAAAAATTAATTTGATATTAATTCGACAAAGTTTAATATAAATTTGAAAAAATTAAATGTCAATTTTTTAATAAAATTATATATTAATTTACAATCTAAGGTTTACTTCATGTTAAATATTATTTGATTTTATAGTCAATATTTTTTTATTTATATTAAGTATTATTTACAAATTAAAAAGAAAGTGACAAAATACATGTTGTCATATATATATATAAATTTTAATTAGTTTCATAAAATAAATAATTGCATAAGATGTTGTTTTATTTGTTTTATGGAGTAAATAATAAAAAACCAACACAGGAGAAAAAAAAAATAATAGTATGAGAGAGAATATAAGATAGATAGATAGAAAGAGTTTTATGACAGATAGGAGTCTTAGAATTATAAAAGGAATTAAAGTCTAATTAGGACCATCGGAGCAAAACGATATGAGTTGCAAAAAACTAAAGATAAAGAAATTTAGCCACTTTGTTATGTAGATTTTAAATTTTACAACAAAAATTCATGTTATATTATGTCATTTATTGAAATAAAATCAAAAATCAAAATTAATTTTTCTTTTTAAAAATCATAATTAGTATTGTTGATGCCAAAATTTGAACGATTTTCACGTTAGTTTGTTGAGTTTCAATCACCTGAAAAAGAAGTCAGAGATCGGAGGAGATCTCTGGGGGTCGACTCTCCGATGTCTAATTCATTAAGTGATTCAAAGGTATAGACTACGTTTAGAAGTTAGGACTTAGGAGTGTCATACTTGAAGCATCAATGAAGCTCTATTTATAGGAGTTCCAACAGTTTAAATTGCGTAGGATTAAAGATTGAAAATCTAGTCAATCATAGAAAGACAATGATTAAGTTCTTATCTTTATACGCTGATTTGATGTTATTCGTGCGATTAAATTTAGTTTATCCATGATACATAGAATCCTATTCAAATTAGAACTCTTGACGGGATGAGTTGAACTTAGACTAAATTGACTTTTTACCTTGTGGTCAATTTTTCCATCATCAAGTACCAACATATGAGATAAGCCTAATCAACATATTTGCATGTTCCATTATATCATTCATTGACATAAAAATCAAACAAAATCCCAATTTTTTGAAAAAAAATAATAATCAGTATAAATATATCAAACACCTTAATTCAACACTCATTTACATACAATTCTATATTGAAATAAAACTAAAAAATCAAATAATGGATCAAACTGTAATGTGCACAATATCTTCTATTATTAATTGAGTAATTTAGTCGGTTAATTAGTTTCATAACTAATAAAGGGTCTACGTGTAATATTTCAAACTTGAGAGGTCTAAGTGTTACATGCCTATAAATTTTAGGTGGTCTGGATATAATTTATTAGTAGATATACTAATGGACATTGACAGTAGAAATCTAAGTGTTACACGCGTAGAAACTTTAGATAGTTGGTGTATAATATTTTAAATGTTAGGGTATCTAAGTGATTAAATGATAAATTTTAAAGGGATTAAGTGTAATTTTTCCCAAAAAAAAAAAAAAAAGGAGTATCGGCTATAGCTTTATAAGCTTAACTTAAGCACCAATAATCGTAGAGAGAGGGAGCGAGAGAGTGAGAGAACATTCCCACTCTAACACCGCATTGGCGAGAGGCGAGAAGCGAGAGAGCGTGTGTGTGAGAGAGAGAGAGAGAGAGAGAGATGGCGGAAGGGAGAAGGTACTTCTACAGGGACGTGCTTCCATTTGCAACGATGGTGATGTTGCAGTGCGCGCAAGTAGGCCTAAGCACTGTGTTCAAAGCGGCCACGAACGAAGGAATGAGCTATCTCGTCTTCATCGTCTATTCTTATGCTCTCTCCTGCATTTTTCTCCTTCCTTTCTCCTTCTTCGTCGACAGGTCTGTCACTTAACTCCCCCACCCCCACCCATCTTCCTCTCATGCACAGAAGTTTAATTATCAGAACAAATTTCCATTATTAACACCTGTGTCTGTTGAATCGATCTTTGCAGAAGGAAAGAACTTCCTCCATTCGACATGGGCCTTGTCGGTAGAATCTGGGTCCTTGGGCTTCTTGGGTAATGAAAGATCAAACATTTGATTTTTATAGTTGAGTTTGCTCAGTGTATTATGAACAAGAAATTAATTTATATTTTATGAGATGGGTCTTGTTCATGTGTGTGGTTTCTTCGCATATTTTGTGGGTTTGGCAGATTTGCAGCTCAGGTGTTGGCGTATCAGGGCATAGCGTACAGTTCTCCAACTCTTACTTCCGCTATTAGCAATCTCACTCCAGCGTTTACCTTCGCACTCGCCATCGCTTTCAGGTTCTTCTTGTTTCCCAGTAATTACAGTTAGGGAACAATAGTCTTGAACAATAGTCCGGCCGCACGCTTCAATCAATCTTCTGTTTGGTCCACTTGGTTCGGTAAATAACAAATCATCCACGCCGAAACTATAATATTTATTAGAGATATTTCTTATGACTCAACTCTAAAAAATTACTAAAATTCGAACTCACGACATTCAATTTGTCTCTATTACTACTTAACCAACCCTTAGATTAACTGTGTTCCTACACTGGCTCCTAAACATCCCTTTCATAACAAATCGCAGCAAAATTAGAATCCTACAATGTTAGAAGACTTGGTCTTTCTCTTCTCAGATTGACAATATTTAATTTTTGCTCCGAATTTCTATGAAAAATTGAACAAAAGTCGGTGAACGGGGTAGTGTTAGAGTGAGACTAAAACTAATAGTTATAGATGCAATGTTGAGAAATGAATAATTATGGGAAAATTTGAAACAAGGGTATAATACGGAAGGTCTAAATGTAATTTGATCTTAAAATTGGGACCCACAATTTTTAATATAAACGGAAACATGGAGTTAGCACATAGATGGTTATGGACGTTTGTTTAGTTAGAAGGATGATTAATAAAAAAGATAAAAAAATGAGGACATAAATTTTCTTTCTCTAAGAAAAGAAAAATTATATCTCTTTACCCTGTATGGTACAATGGATGTAAAAGTTTGAGAAATGAGTATTTTATTATTTTTAAGTCTGAGAGAAGAAAATGATTAAAAATTATAATATTGTACAATACCAAAAAAACCCTTGTATAAAAAATTCATATACTACAAGTTGTCCTTTGGTCCACAATTATATAATACTAATAAATAAATGTTTAATCAAGTGTGGTGGACCCACCATTATTTTTTTGGGGTAAGTGACCCCACCATTATCTTACTTACGATAGCATGTCATGTTTTGTTTTTGCTAATTCGAATCAAAAGGTGGTATAAAATTGGTCTATTTCTGACATCTAGTGGAGTTTTGAAAAAATGCACGGTAGATTGTTGGACATATGCGCATTATCAATAGGGGGCAAAAATGTAAACTATTCCACTCATCACAATTTGTTCACTTTTCCCTCACCTTTCCATCCAAATTTGGGAGGATTATAATTGGTCGGCGGAGTGGATTGGTTTTCCACTTCCTTTTTTGTCCATTCAAACCAAACGAAGGAAAATGACCCTTTCCCCTCTCTCTCTCTCTCTCTCTCTTCATGCACCCATTTTTCACTCCTACCAAATAGACATCCATTTGAGTCTTCACATGATATTAGTTAGTTCTGACAAATTTGACATGAATCTTGATGTTACGCATAAGATGTGAGCTAATAGGTCAAGTATAAATTTGGGAGGATTATAATTGGGTGGCGGAGTGGATTGGTTTTCCACTCCCTTTCTCATTCTCTCCTTTTCGTTTTCCCTTCAAACCAAACGAAGGAAAATGACCCTCTCTCTCTCTCTCTTCATGCACCCATTTTTCACTCCTACCAAATAGACATCCATTTGAGTCTTCACATGATATTAGTTAGTTCTGACAAATTTGACATGAATCTTGATGTTACGCATAAGATGTGAGCTAATAGGTCAAGTATAAATTAAATAAATTTTGATAAAAATACAACTTAAAAACATGACGTCAAAGGACACAATGTATGGTCCAATGTGTATTTTTGGGAATTGGTGGGTGTTACTGAATACAAGCTAATTCCGAACACTCTCAAAATACACTAGTACACAAGACAAGCTAATAACAATTGGCTAGCTTCATTTACACCCACCAAAGTGAGAAAAGACATGGAGCCCGCATAAATACAATATCTACTCCACAACTAGGAGAAATGAAGTACATGGGGGGCAGGCAGAGATAAATGCTCTCAATAATGACAATTTGAGAACTCACACATGGGACTGTCTATCTGTAACTATGCCCGAATTTGATTTGTCTTTCTTTTTTGTTTTTGGGGTTAAAATGATGTGTTCATTTATGATAATTTGGTTATTTCTTATATACTTTTTGGATATTTTGTTCAAAACCAGAATGGAAAAACTAGCATTGAGAAGCTTAGGCAGCCAGGCCAAAATTGTGGGTGCCATCGTATCAATAGCAGGAGCACTTGTGGTGGTTCTCTACAAAGGTCCCATAGTTGTGCGAGGCTCATCATCATCATTCAAATCGCTTTATCTAGCTCTGAGATCACCACAATCAGATTGGATCATTGGTGGTGCTCTTCTTACAGCTGACTATTTTGTACTCTCCCTTTGGTATATTATACAGGTATTAAATTTGACTTCATTCTTTCAGTTTCATGTTTCTTGTGCTGGACAGAGTCTGTTCTGAGACTATTTGAATGTGGTGGGCATGCAAATGAACCCAATTGAGCTGAGCATCCAACTAATCGAGCTTGGCTCATTTGTTTGGTAAAAGAGTGTTTGAGTTTGACTTAAAAGTATAACGAGTTGGAAATATCTTTATTTAAATCCCGCTTGACTCAACTTATCTAATTAAACAAACTGAGCTCGATTTTCTGTGCGACCCAATATTAAGAAGTTGGATTTTATAATATACTGAGATAGCCCGTGCAAAGTACGTTTTTTTTACTGTGGATGGTTAAATGTTTAATACGGTTAACATATTTATTGTTTAATGTTGATAACTTATTTATTGTGCTGAAAGGGTTAAATGTGAATAGGTTGATATATTGTGGTTAAAAGATTAAAGGATAAGTTGTTAGATCTAAACGATCTGGGTCGTTATTATTCTTTATGTAAACAAGACACTGTATTGTATAGATATCTTCACAAGCCTAATGATTAGAAAAAACCATTATTCATGCTTGGTTTGTTTATTGAACGAGCTTTAAAAATGGAGCTCGAACAAGGTTCATTTAATGAATGAAATGAATTGGAATGAGCTTTTATTCGGGTCAATTCTTCATGAACAATTTGGTTCATTTGGAACCTTAATATGTGGTAAGATGTTACGTTTATACAAAAATCAAAAACTAACGAATCTATATTATCTTGCAGACCAAGACTGTTGAGAAGTATCCAGCAGAGCTACTTGTAGTGGCTCTCTACACCTTATGTGTGGCCATCATTGCTACACCAGTGACTTTCATTCTTGAACCAAACTTGAGTTCATGGAAAATAACTACTAAGACGATGTTGAGTGGCATTTTGTATTCTGTAAGGGCCCCGGGAATACTATTTCAGATTGAACAGCTTTATTAGAAACTCGATTTTGTGAAATTATATTGAATATTTGACGATATATTATATATCTATTTAAAAAATCGATCCTTGTTTTGAGTAAGTAGCTTGTCATTCCTAATTATAAACCCTTATAATGTTTAGGGACTATTCGGAACATCCTTCGCTACTGTCATTCTCACATGGGGCCTGCGTTTGAAGGGGCCTGTCTATGTAGCGTTGTTCACGCCATTGTCAATTGTCATTGCAGCGTTTATGAGTGTTATTTTTCTAGGTGATTCTCTCTATATGGGAAGGTATGAACAAACTCTCGCACTCTTTCTTCTAGGCCACATAATCAAATTTACGGCGACTAAAACATAACCAATTAAACTTTTTGTCTTGAAATGACATGATTTACCTAATTGTTTCTTGTGTATTCGCTTGTTTTTCTTTGATTTCATAATTTGCAGTGTTGTTGGTGGGATCATAATATCCGTCGGGTTTTATGGGTGCATGTGGGGAAAAGCAAAAGAAATTGCTGTGGAAGTAGGGAATGGCAGCTTGGAATCACCATCCCCAGAAAATGCACCCCTGTTGTTGTAATGATAGGAAAGTGAAGTAGTGGCGGTGTAGTAGTGGTTCTGTGTGTGTGTTGTGTGTTTATTGTCAAAAAAATCATTTTTACGTGCATGTGGGAATTGTGCTCGCGCGTCTGCCCCACGCTGTCTGTGTGGGCTCGGTCTGTGACGACGATGTTAGGACTGGGGCTATCCCACATCGATAGCCTTGGGGTGAGTTTGTGTGTGTATAAGACCCTACTCTACTATCACTTTTAAGTGGCGGTGTAGTAGTGATCATCTGTGTGTGTGTGTTGTGTGTTTATTGTCAAAAAAAAAAAAAGTGAATTGTTGTACAAAAGTACAATAACATTGTGTGTACATACATTTTTTTTGCTAAAATATATTATAAATGTGGCTCATATCAAAAGCAATATATTGAGTCACAACTTGTTTCTACTATCTTATTTTGTGAAATTTATATTTATGAGAATAATTTATTCAAAATAATTACATGATGACACTATCACAAACTAAGTTTTAAGATATTAAACCAACTGGGCTAGCTCAGTAGGCCAGAGCCTCTGACTTCCCAGTGGGAGGTCAGGGGTTTGAAGTCCCGTTGGTGCAATAACGTGGCTGTTTGGTAGGACAAAACCTCAGTTACTTGGACGAACCGTATCTAAGTCTTTGGTGTGGGTCTTGAGTCCCTGGAGAAATACAAGTCCTGATTTAACTGATGTATAAGTTGAGGGGTCGATTCATACACCCGGGTTTGCCTTTGGTTCTGTTCAGGTTACAAGTTTGAGCGACATAAATGCGCCTCTACTCGTTGCGCGGATAATTTTGATTGAAACGCTAGTTATAGTGTTTGCCTGAATGATAAATATCAAATTAAAGAGAAGTTTAATTGAGTTATTCATAAACTATTTAAACACCCCCAAACTGATGAATTAAAAAAAAAAAAAAGTAGTCGTTGCCTGACATTGGTTTTGGTCAAAAATAGCGGCGAGGGCGGCCGCCCGGGGGGGTGTGAGAGAAGACAGCAAGGTTGTTTTCCCAGTGACATTTACGATGTTGAATGACATAATCAAGGATAACAAAAGTCATTGGCCCTACCCTACTAACTCTAATCCACTTATTGTATGTAGTTTTTGTTTTTTTCTTCTTTCCAAGAAAAGTTATTCTGCCCAATAATTTTACCAAAATTTGGTTACCAACTGAAGTGGAGTTCACATATTAGCGTTCTTAAGACTAAAGAGAAGATCATTTATACCCTTTCCCCTCCCTCCCCCCACAATAATTTCAAAAAGTATAAATAACATTTTTTACCAAAAAGTTTCATCCTCTTCCTCTTTCGCCTTTGCTTCTTAAAGCCTACTTTCCGTTGTATTTCAAGCTAGATATCGAGTATTAGGACTTGTCTTCAAGCTACTGTAACAAATAAATGATATTTCATTTGGTGAGCCTAGCAAACCACACTCCCCCACCCCATCCCCATCCCCATCCCCATCCCATGGGTGACGCCATAGAAAGTGAAATGCCTGAAGTACAGTGGGCGCACTGATTGAGTCTCATCAAGGACGTCCACTGTCAGGTGGGGCTTGCACCACCATCAAGCAATGCACTGCCTCGTCACATAATAATCCCAGTAACCCTTCGAGTGGTCCAAAAGTTCACCCTCATTTGATTTTGAGTTCATATGTTCACAGTTGAGCAGGTAACCAATCACTTGACGTGAATTTGTTTCTAACTCTATGATGATGTGCCCATGACGGACAAAATTCTTCATTTTTAGCTATGTTGACAAGACATACGCCATTTTATAGGACCACATGTTTGGATGATGCTCGAAAATGATTAGATTGAACTGCCATGTAGTCCAATGAGTGTGTGTATGTGAGAGTGTGAGTGTGTATGACGTGGAGTAGACTACGGTACATTCAAAAAAAATTCGGTATTATACTTCTAAAATTTACTATTTCAAAGGATATTTTTACAACTTTTGTGGGTCATTTTACAATCAAAATATTTACCACTTTTGTGGTTGATTTACTACTTTTGTGGTTGATTTACCACTGTTGTGGGTATTTTTACTACATTTGTGGTAACTATTTTTACTATGTTTCTGAAGTACAAAAAAATTATCACTTTTATAGGTGATTTACTATATTTGTGGGTGTTTTTACAACATTTATGGATGTTTTTACCACTGTTGTGGTAAATATTTTTACTATTTTTTTTGGTACCACAACAGTGGTAAAACTACCCACAAATGTGGTACAAGTTATCACAAATGTAGTAAATGGAGGTATGGTACCGAATTTTTTTTTGGATGTATCGTAGTCTACTCCGTATGATGTAAGAAGAAGACAACGATATGAGTGATTCACCTTAATCAAAAGACTAAGATTACGGTCATCGTAAGAAAGATTCTTATTCCTTGAGGATTGTATTATTTGGGGAGAAAATTGTTGTTACAGGGTATTTGACTTGCAACCTTTTACCTGATATCGCCTAGCTTTGTCTTGGTAGTTTGTCGAATGGCCCTTATTGTGCACTGTAGCACTGTTGACTATTTATAAAAGGTAGTTAGGGCTTCGTGTTACTCCCTTTTAGCTAATTCTGTGGTCCTTATGTGTTTATCTTTGTCCTAAAGCTATGGTCTCTAACGTCTTTCTACTTCCACTACTGACCGATTGCAGTACTTGATCTATCTCCACTGCCTATGGGGGTTTTGTTCATTAGAGCCGTCAGGTAATATTCCCTTATTTCCTGTCCACGTGTTATGTTACAAGTTTTACAAATTGTCCCTATGCCATGCTCCCATATCCCGATCTGCAATTGTACCGAGCTCGTTAACATCAAGTCTCTCTAGAATTGGGTTGTAGTCCAATTCGAGCCCAATAAATATTGTCTAGACGAGTTACTTGGGCCGCTTTCTACAAGCCTAGAAGATATTGGGCTGTGGAGGAGTTCACATCTAAACTCATCATCATCATCATGTTACTTTTTCATTGCAAAAATAATTAAAGAATTTTTTGATTATTTTCGACCGATGAATATCTAAAACTTAAAAAAAAATTTAGTCCTAAAAATTTCAGGCATGGTTTTTTTTTTAAAATAAAAAGATAAAATTTATTTACGTTAACCGAAACTCGTAATTTTAAAAATAATTCAATTAAGATATTTTGTTTATTTAGAAATGGAAGAGGAGTCAAATCAGCTTATGGGACACTAGACAAAGATTAAACCACCGGGTTCGACTACGGTACCGCCATCCAGTTTTCGGTATGATATCGAAAAAAAAAAATGAACGGTAGATATATAAGGAAGAACTTCCACCATTGATCAACTCTATAACTTTTTGCCGGCTACCCAGTGGCTTACAAATTCAAAAAAAAAACACAAAATCAGGCGAAAAAGAAGAATATGGAGTTCCAGAATTATTTTTATCCCTTCAAGAGATTATAAAATCAAAATCATCATCATCATTTATTAAAACTAAGATTGAGATTATAGTAAATTCATAAAAAAAAAAAAAACTGAGACGACGAAGAAGAAGGACAAAGAAGAAGATGGAGTTGCAAAATTATTTTTTTTTCCTATGAATAGATTTTAAATCATCATCATTTATTAAAACTAAGGTTGAGATCATAGTAAGCTTATATTTAAAATAAATAAATATATTTTTTGGTTATTTGCTTAAATTACACTGGTACCATTAACAGTAAAATTGGTTAAGATTATCACTTTTTTGGTTAAGAGTACCACTTTTATGGCTAAAATTACCACTTTTTTGGATAACATTACCACTGGTTAAGAGTACCTCTGTTTTGGTTAAGATTACCACTTTTTTGGTTAAAAATACAACTTTTTTGATTAAGATTACAACTTTTTTGGTTAAGGGTACCACTTTTTTGTTTAAAATTAACACTGTTTCGATAAGAGTACCACTTTTTTTGTTAACATTACCAATATTTTAGTTAAGAGTACCACTTTTTTGGTTAACATTACCACTGTTTTGGTTAAGAATACCACTGTTTTGGTTAAGAGTACCACTTTTTTGATAAAGATTACAACTTTTTTGGTTAACATTGTCACTGTTTTGGTTAAGAGTACCACTGTTTTGGTTAAAAGTACCACTTTTTTGGTAAATATTACAACTTTTTTGGTTAACATTACCATTGTTTTGGTTAACAGTACCACTGTTTTGGTTAAAATTACCACTTGTTTGGTTAAGATTACAACTTTTTTTGTTAATATTACCATTTGTTTGGTTAAGAGTACCACTTTTTTGGTTAACTCTACCACTGTTTTGGTTAAGAGTACCATTTTTTTGGTTAACAATACCATTTTTTTGTTATGATTATAACCTTTTTGGTTAAGATTATAACTTTTTTGGTTAAGGGTATCACTTTTTGGGTTAAAATTACCACAGTTTTTTCTAAGAGTACCACTTTTTTGGTTAATATTACCACTGTTTTGATTAAGAGTACCACTGTTTTGGTTAAGATTACCACTCTTTTGATTAACATTACAACTTTTTTGGTTAACATTACAACTGTTTTGATTAAGAGTACCACTATTTTGGTTAAGATTACACTTGTTTGGTTAAGATTACCACTGTTTTGGTTAAGATTACCACTTTTTTGGTTAAAATTACAACTTTTCTGGTTAACATTACCACTGTTTTGGTTAAGAGTACCACTGTTTTGGTTAAGATTACCTATTTTTTGGTTAAGATTACAACTTTTTTGGTTAAGAGTACCACTGTTTTGGTTAAGATTACCATTTTTTTGGTTAAGATTACAATTTTTCTGGTTAACATTACCACTGTTTGGTTAAGAGTACCACTGTTTTGGTTAAGATTACAACTTTTTTGGTTAAGAGTACCACTTTTTTGGTTAACAATACCACTGTTTTGATTAACAGTACTGTTTTGATTAAAATGTAATAATTTTAACTTAACCCAAAATATAACCCAAAAAAATGGCAACGTAAAATAGTGGTGAACTTAGCTAACCTAATCTAACATCCTAATATTTTTAACTTAAATTTAATGTCACTCAATAACCCCAAGTATTATAAATTTTTTATTATATTTTTATTTAGTTTTAAATAAGATAAATAATCATCATTTATTAAAACTAAGATTGAGTGGTAATAATTTCATAAAAAAAAAACTGGGAAGATAAATGAGAAAGATTAAAGCATGGAGTTGCAGAATTGTTTTTATCCTATGAGATTATAAAATCATCATCATCATTTATTAAAACTAAGATTGAGATTATAGTAAATTCATAAAAAAAAAACTCATACGACGAAGAAGAAGGAATAAAGAAGAAGATGGAGTTGCAAAATTAAAACGAAGGTTAAGATTATAGCAAGCTTATATTTAAAAAAAATAAATACACTTTTTTTTGGTTAAAATTATCACTTTTTTTTATTAAAATTACAAGTAAAACTTTTTTGGTTAATAGTAACATTTTTTGGTTAAGATAATCATTTTTTTCTTAAGAGTACCACTTTTATTATTAAAATTACCACTTTTTTGGAGCGCTCATAGCGATTCACTATTCCCTAAGCGATCAAGTTTGCAAACCAATCTGGATTGGATCCCTACTATTCTTTGAGCGCTCAAACCAGCGATCAAGCTTGTCCAATAAATTTAACTATTATCACATTTTTTCAATTTTTCCCTCATATTTTTCATATTATACCCTCAACTATGTAATTAGTTTCATATTACCCCAAATATTTTTACCTATTTTAATTTAACACCGGTTTACCAAAAATTATAACTTTGTTATAATTTATTTAGCGTGAAAAATGTAATAATTTTAACTTAACACAAAATATAACCTAAAAAAAAAAAGTAATTTTACCCAAAAAATTGTGGCAATATAAATTCCTGTAACATTGTAATAGCCAAAAAAAAAGTGCTAAACTTTAACATATAATTTTATACAATTAAAATTTAATTTATCAAATTAACATTCAATTCATCAAATTAACAATTAATTTCATCAAATTAACATTCAATTTTTTCTAATAAGCATTTAATTCACTAAATTAACATTCAAATTCAACTAGTTAACATTAAATTAATCAAATAAATTTTTCATTTCATTCAATTAATACTCAATTCATCAAATTAACATTTTAATAATCAAATTAACATTCGAATTTATCAAATTGACATTCAATTTCAACAAACTAACATCTAATTTATCAAATCAACACCAAATTAACATATAATTTCATTCAATTCAAATTTAATTTATCAAATTAACACCAAATTAACATTCAATTCGTCAAATTAAATATTCAATTCATCAAATTAACATTCAATTTTTTCTCATAACCATTTAATTCACCAAATTAACATTCAAATTCAACTAGTTAACATTAAATTAATCAAATAAACTTTCAATTTCATTCGATTAATACTCAATTCATCAAATTAACATTAAAATTATGAAATTAATATTCCAATTTATCAAATTGACAATCAATTTCATCAAATAAACACCAAATTAACATTCAATTCATCAAATTAACATCAAATTGACAATAAATTTCATTTCATTAACATTCAATATTTTCTAATAAGCATTTAATTCGTTAAATTAACATTCAAATTTAACTAGTTAACATTAAATTAATCAAATAAACTTTCAATTTCATTCAATTAGCAATCAATTCATCAAATTAACATTTAGATTTGTCAAATTGACATTAAATTTCATCAAATTAACATGTAATTTCACCCAAATAAAATTTAATTTATCAAATTAGAACTAAATTAACATTCAATTCATCAAATTAACACTAAATTGACACTCAATTTCATGTAATTAACATTCAATTTTTTCTAATAAGCATTTAATTCACTAAATTAACATTCAAATTCAACTAGTTAACATTAAATTAATCAAATAAACTTTCAATTTCATTCTATTAACATTCAATTCATCAAATTAACATTCAAATTATCAAATAAACATTTCAATTTAGCAAATTGACATTCAATTTGATCAAATAAACACCAAATTAACATGTAATTTCATCCAATTAAAATTTAATTTATCAAATTAACATCAAATTAATATTCAATTCATCAAATCAAAGCAAATTAATAATAAATTTCATTTAATTAACATTCAATATTTTCTAATAAGCATTTAATTCACTAAATTAACATATAATCTAACTAGTTAACATTAAATTAATCAAATAAACTTTCAATTTCATTCAATTAGCACTCAATTCATCAAATTAACATTCAGATTTGTCAAATTGACATTAAATTTCATCAAATTAACATGTAATTTCATCAAATTAAAATTTAATTTATCAAATTAAAACTAAATTAACACTCAATTTCATCTAATAAACATTCAATTTTATCTAATAAGCAATTAATTTACAAAATTAACATTCAAATTCAACTAGTTAACATTAAATTAATCAAATAAACATTCAGTTTCATTCAATTAACATTCAATTCATCAAATTAACATTCAAATTTATTAAATTGACATTCAATTTCATCAATTTGACATGTAATTTCATCAAATCAACAACAAATTAACATGTAATTTCATGCAATTAAAATTTAATTTATCAAATTAAAACCTAATTAACATTCAATTCATCAAATTAATATTCAATTCACCGAATTAACTCCACAATAACACTAAATTTCTTCTAATTAACATTCAATTTTTTTAATAAACTTTTAATTTACAAAATTAACATTCAAATTCAATTAGTTAACATTAAATTAATCAAATAAACTTTGAATTTCATTCAATTTACACTCAATTCATCAAATTAACATTCAGATTTGTCAAATTGACATTAAATTTTATCAAATTAACATTCAATTTCATGCCATTAAAATTTAATTTATCAAATTAACATTCAATTCATCAAATTAACAACAAATTAACAATCAATTTCATTTAATTAACATTCAATATTTTCTAATAAGCATTTAATTCGTTAAATTAACATTCAAATTTAACTAGTTAACATTAAATTAATCAAATAAACTTTCAATTTTATTCAATTAGCACTCAATTCATCAAATTAACATTCAGATTTGTCAAATTGACATTAAATTTCATCAAATTAACATGTAATTTCATCCAATTAAAATTTAATTTATCAAATTAACACTCAATTTCATCTAATTAAAATTCAATTTTATCTAATATGCATTTAATTCACTAAATTAACATTCAAATTCAATTAGTTAACATTAAATCAATCAAATAAACTTTCAGTTTCATTTAATTAACACTCAATTCATCAAATTAACATTCAGATAATCAAATTAACATTCAGATTTATTAAATTGACATTTAATTTCATCAAATTGACATGTAATTTCATCAAATTAACATGTAATTTCATGCAATTAAAATTAAATTTATCAAATTAAAACCTAATTAATATTCAATTCATCAAATTAATACTCAATTCATCGAATTAACTCCACATTAATACTCAATTTCTTCGAATTAAAATACAATTTTTTCTAATAAGCTTTCAATTCACCAAATTAACATTCAAATTCATTTAGTTAACATTAAATTAATCAAATAAATTTTGAATTTCATTCAATTAGCACTCAATTCATCAACTTAACATTCAGATTTGTCAAATTAACATTCAATTTCATCCAATTAAAATTTAATTTATCAAATTAAAACTAAATTAACATTCAATTCATCAAATTAACACTCAATTTCTTCTAATTAACATTCAATTTTTTCTAATAAGCATTTAATTCACTAAATTAACATTCAAATTCAACTAGTTAATATTAAATTAATCAAATAAACTTTCAATTTCTTTCTATTAACACTCAATTCATCAAATTAACATTGAAATTATCAAATTAACATTTCAATTTAGCAAATTGACATTCAATTTCATCAAATAAATACCAAATTAATATGTAATTTCATCAAATTAAAATTTAATTTATCAAATTAACATTAAATTATCATTCAATTCATCAAATTAACAAAAAATTAACAATCAATTTCATTTAATTAACATTCAATATTTTCTAATAAGCTTTTAATTCACCAAATTAACTTTCAAATTCAATTAGTTAACATTAAATTAATCAAATAAACTTTGAATTTCATTCAATTTGCACTCAATTCATCAAATTAACATTCAAATTTGTCAAATTGACATTAAATTTTGTCAAATTAACATTCAATTAAAATTTAATTTATCAAATTAAAACTAAATTAACATGCCTTTAATTCACTGAATTAACATGTAAATTCAACTAGTTGACATTAAATTAATTAAATAAACTTTCAATTTCATTCTATTAACACTCAATTCATCAAATTAACATTGAAATTATCAAATTAACATTCCAATTAACATGTAAATTCATTCAATTAAAATTTCATTTATCAAATTAACACCAAATTAACATTCAATTCATCAAATTAACATCAAATTGGCAATAAATTTCATTTCATGAACATTTAATATTTTCTAATAAGCATTTAATTCGTTAAATTAATATTCAAATTTAACTATTTAAAATTAAATTAATCAAAGAAACTTTCAATTTCATTCAATCAACACTCAATTCACCAAATAAACATTCAGATTAGTTAAATTGACATTAAATTTCATCAAATTAACATGTAATTTCATCCAATTAAAATTTAATGTATCAAATTAAAATAAAATTAACATTAAATTTATCAAATTAACACTAAATTGACACTCAATTTTATCTAAATAATATTCAATTTTTTCTAATAAGCATTTAATTCAATAAATTAATATTCACATTCAACTAGTTAACATTAAATTATTCAAATAAACTTTCAATTTCATTCAATGAACATTCAATACATCAAATTAACATTCAATACATCAAATTAACATTTAGATTTATCAAATTGACACTTAATTTCATCAAATTAACATGTAATTTCATCAAATCAACACCAAATTAACATTTAATTTCCTATACAATTAAAATTTAATTTATCAAATTAACATTCAATTCATCAAATTAATAATCAATTTCATCTAATTAACATTCAATTTTTCCTAATAAGCATTTAATTCACTAAATTAACAATTAAATTCAACTAGTTAACATTAAATTACTCAAATAAACTTTCAATTTCATTCAATTAACATTCAATTCATCAAATTAACATCCAAATTATCAAATTAACTTTCAGATTTATCAAATTGACATTCAATTTCATCAAATTGACATGTAATTTCATCAAATCAACACCAAATTAACATGTAATTTCATCCAATTAAAATTTAATTTATCAAACTAAAACCAAATTAACATTCAATTCATCAAATTAATATTCAATTCATCGAATTAACACCAAATTAACACTCAATTTCTTCTAATTAACTTTCAATTTTTTCTAATAAGCATTTAATTCACTAAATTAACATTCAAATTCAACTAGTTAACGTTAAATTAATCAAATAAAATTTCAATTTCATTATATTAACACTCAATTCATCAAATTAGCATTTAAATTTATCAAATTGACATTCAATTTCATCAAATTAACATGTAATTTCATCAAATAAATACCAAATTAACATATAATTTTATACAATTAAAATTTAATTTATCAAATTAACGTTCAATTCATCAAATTAACCCAAAATTAACAATCAATTTCATCTAATTGAGTTTTAATTGAATGAAATTGAAAGTTTATTTGATTAATTTAATTTTAACTAGTTGATTTTGAATGTTAATTTAGTGAATTAAATTCTTATTTGAAAAATTGAATGTTAATTAGATGAAAATGATTGTTAATTTTGTGTAAATTATATGAATTGAATGTTAATTTTGTGTTAATTTGATAAATAAAATTTTAATTGGATAAAAATATATGTTAATTTGGCGTTATTTGATGAAATTTGATGTTAATTTGATGAAATTACATGACAATTTGATGAAATTGAATATCAATTTGATAAATCTAAAAGTTAATTTGACTATCTGGATGTTAATTTAATGAATTGAGTGTTAATTGAATGAAATTGAAAGTTTATTTAATTAATTTAATTTTAACCAGTTGAATTTGAATGTGAAGTTGGTAAATTAAATACTTATTAGAAAAAAATGAATGTTAATTAGGTGAAATTGAGTGTTAATTTGATGAATTGAATGTTAATTTAGTTTTAATTTGATAAATTGAATGTTAATTGGATAAAATTACATGTTAATTTTATGAAATTTAATTTCAATTTGACAAATCTGAATGTTAATTTGATGAATTGAGTGCTAACTGACTGAAATTCAAAGTTTATTCAATTAATTTAATGTTAACTAATTGAATTTGAAAGTTAATTTGGTGAATTAAAAGCTTATTATAAAAAATTGAATATTAATAAGAAGAAATTGAGTGTTAATGTGGATTTAATTCGATGAATTGAATATTAATTTGATGAATTGAATGTTAATTAGGTTTTAATTTGATAAATTAAATTTTAATTGCATGAAATTACATGTTAATTTGTTGTTGATTTGATGAAATTACATGTCAATTTGATGAAATTGAATGTCAATTTAATAAATCTGAAAGTTAATTTGATTATCTGAATGTTAATTCGATGAATTGAGTGTTAATTGAATGAAATTGAAAATTTATTTGATTAATTTAATGTTAACTAGTTGAATTTGAATGTTAATTTAATGAATTAAATGCTTATTAGAAAAAATTGAATGTTAATTAGATGAAATTGAGTGTTAATTTGATGAATTGAATGTTAATTTAGTTTTAAATTCATAAATTAAATTTTAATTTGATGAAATTACATGTTAATTTGATGAAATTTAATGTCAATTTGACAAATCTGAATGTTAATTTGATGAATTGAGTGTTAATTGAATGAAATTGAAAGTTTATTTGATTAATTTAATGTTAACTAGTTAAATTTGAATGTTAATTTAACGAACAAAATGCTTATTAGAAAATATTGAATGTTAATGAAATGAAATTTATAGTCAATTTGGTGTTAATTTTATGAATTGAATGTTAATTTGGTGTTAATTTGATAAATTAAATTTTAATTGAATGAAATTACATGTTAATTGGAATGTTAATTTGATGAATTGAGTATTAATATAATGAAATTGAAAGTTTATTCGATTAATTTAATGTTAACTAGTTGAATTTGAATGTTAATTTAGTGAATTAAATGCTTATTAGAAAAAATTGGATGTTAATTAGATATAATTGAGTGTTAATTTAGTGTTAATTTGATGAAATGAATGATAATTTAGTTTTAATTTCATAAATTAAATTTTAATTGGATGAAATTGAATGTTAATTTTTTGAAATTTAATGTCAATTTGACAAATCTGAATGTTAATTTGATGAATTGAGTGCTAATTGAATGAAATTCAAAGTTTATTTGATTAATTTAATGTTAACTAATTGAATTTGAATGTTAATTTTGTAAATTAAAAGTTTATTAGAAAATATTGAATGTTAATTAAATGAAATTGATTGTTAATTTGGTGTTAATTTGATGAATTGATTGTTAATTTGGTCTTAATTTGATAAATTAAATTTTAATTGAATTAAATTACATGTTAATTTGGTATTGATTTGATGAAATTGAATGTCAATTTGCTAAATTGGAATGTTAATTTGATAATTTAAATGTTAATTTGATGAATTGAGTGTAAATAAAATGAAATTGAAAGTTTATTTGATTAATTTAATGTTAACTAGTTGAATTTGAATGTTAATTTAATGAATTAAATGCTTATTAGAAAGATTTGTATGTTAATTAGATGAAATTGAGTGTTAATTTAGTGTTAATTTGATGAATTGAATGTTAATTTAGTTTTAATTTGATAAATTAAATTTTAATTGGATAAAATTGAATGTTAATTTAGTTTTAATTTGATAAATTAAATTTTAATTGAGTGAAATTGAATGTTAATTTGATGAAATTTAATGTCAATTTGACAAATCTGAATGTTAATTTGATGAATTGAGTGCTAATTGAATGAAATTCAAAGTTTAGTTGATTAATTTAATGTTAACTAATTGAATTTGAATGTTAATTTGGTGAATTATAAGCTTATTAGAGAAAAATGAATGTTAATTAGAAGGAATTGAGTGTTAATGTGGAGTTAATTCGATGAATTGAATATTAATTTGATAAATTGAATGTTAATTAGGTTTTAATCGCATGAAATTGCATTTTTATTTGTTGAAATTACATGTCAATTTGATGAAATTGTATGTCTGTTTAATAAATCTGAAAGTTAATTTGATTATGTGAATGTTAATCTGATGAATTGAGTGTTATTTGAATGAAACTGAAAGTTTATTTGATTAATTTGATGTGAACTAGTTGAATTTGAATGTTAATTTAGTGAATTAAATACTTATTAGAAAAAATTGAATGTTAATTAGATGAAATTGAGTGCTAATTTGATGAATTGAATGTTAATTTAGTTTTAATTTGATAAATTAAATTTTAATTGGATGAAATTACATGTTAATTTGATGAAATTTTATGTCAATTTGACAAATGTGAATGTTAATTTAATGAATTGAGTGCTAATTGAATGAAATTGAAAGTTTCTTTGATTAATTTAATGTTAACTAGTTAAATTATATGTTAATTTAGTGAATTAAATGCTTATTAAATAATATTGAATGTTAATTAAATGAAATTGATTGTTAATTTTGTGTTAATTTGATGAATTGAATGCTAATTTGGTGTTTATTTGATAAAATTGAATGTCAATTTGCTAAATTGGAATTTTAATTCGATAATTTGAAAGTTAATTTGATGAATTGAGTGTTAATAGAATGAAATTGAAAGTTTATTTGATTAATTCAATGTTAACTAGTTGAATTTGAATGTTAATTTAGTGAATTAAAGGCTTATTAGAAAAAATTGAATGTTAATTAGATGAAATTGAGTGTCAATTTAGTGTTAATTTGATGAATTGAATGTTAATTTAGTTTTAATTTGATAAATTAAATTTTAATTGGAAGAAATTACATGTTAATTTGATGAAATTTATTGTTAATTTGACAAATCTGAATATTAATTTGATGAATTGAGTGCTAATTGAATGAAATTGAAAATTTATTTTATTAATTTAATGTTAACTAGTTAAATTTGAATGTTAATTTAACGAATTAAATGCTTATTATAAAATATTGAATGTTAATGAAATGAAATTTATTGTCAATTTGATGTTAATTTGATGAATTGAATGTTAATTTGGTGTTAATTTGATAAATTAAATTTTAATTGAATTACATGTTAATTTGGTGTTTATTTGATGAAATTGATTGTCAATTTGATAAATTGGAATATTAATTTCTTAATTTGAATGTTAATTTGATGAATTGAGTATTAATCGAATGAAATTGAAAGTTTATTTGATTAATTTAATGTTAACTAGTTGAATTTGAATGTTAATTTGGTGAATTAAATCGTTATTAGAAAAAATTGAATGTTAATTAGATGAAATTGATTGTTAATTTGATGTTAATTTGATGAATTGAATATTAATTTGAGGAATTGAATGTTAATTTGGTGTTAATTTGATAAATTAAATTTGAATTGGATGAAATTACATTTTAATTTGGTGTTGATTTGATAAATTAAATGTTAGTTTGATAAAATTGAATGTCAATTTGATAAATTCGAATATTAATTTGATAATTAGAATGTTAATTTGATGAATTGAGTATTAATTGAATGAAATGGAAAGTTTATTTGATTAATTTAATGTTAAGTAGTTGAATTTGAATGTTAATTTAGTGAATTAAATGCTTATTAGAAAAATTGAATGTTAATTTGATGAAATTGATTTTTAATTTGGTGTTAATTTGATGAATTGAATGTTAATTTGATAAATTAAATTTTAATTGTATAAAATTATAAGTTAAAGTTTAGAACATTTTTTTTGGCTATTACAATGTTATAGGAAGTTATATTGCCACAATTTTTTGGGTAAAATTACCTTTTTTTGGGGTTATATTTTGGGTTAAGTTAAAAGTATTACATTTTTCACGCTAAATAAATTAAAACAAAGGTATAATTTTTGGTAGACCGGTGTTAAATTAAAATAGGTAAAAACATTTGGGGTAATATGAAACTAATTACATAGTTGAGGGTTTAATATGAAAAATATGAGGGAAAAATTAAAAAAATGTGATAATTTAGGGGTATAAGTTAAATTTATTGGACAAGCTTGATCGCTGGTTTGAGCGCTCAAAGAAGAGTAGGGATCCAATCCATATTGGTTTGCAAACTTGATCGAATGTCCGATCTATGAGCGCTCCAAAAAAGTGGTAATTTTAACCATAAAAATGGTACTCTTAATCAAAAAAGTGATAATTTTAATTAAAAAAATGTTACTGTTAACCAAAAAAGTGATAATCTTAACAAAAAAAAAGTGTATTTATTTTTTTTAAATATAAACTTACTATAATCTCAACCTTAGTTTTAATTTTGCAACTCCATCTTCTTCGTCGTGTGAGTTTTTTTTTTTTATAAATTTACTATAATCTCAATTTTAGTTTTAATAAATGATGATGATGATTTTATAATCTCATAGGAATAAAAATAATTCTGCAACTCTATGCTATCTTTCTCATTCATCTTCCCAGTTTTTTTTTTTTTATGAAAAGATTACCACTTAATCTTAGTTTTAATAAATGATGATTATTTATCTTATTTAAAACTAAATAAAAATATAATAAAAAATTTATAATATTTGGGGTTATTGAGTGACATTAAATTTAAGTTAAAAATATTAGGATGTTAGATTAGGTTATCTAAGTTCACCACTATTTTACGTTGCCCTTTTTTTGGGTTATATTTTGGGTTAAGTTAAAATTATTACATTTTAATCAAAATAGTGGTATTTTTAATTAAAACAGTGGTATTTTTAATTAAAACAGTGGTACTTATAGCCAAATAAGTGATATTTTTAACCAAAAAAGTTGTAATGTTAACCAAAAAAATGTAATATTAACCAAAACAGTGGTACTCTTAACCAAAACAGTGGTAATGTTAACCAGAAAAGTTGTAATCTTAACAAAAAAAGTGGTACTATTAACAAAAAAAGTAGTACTCTTAACTAAAAGAATGGTAATCTTAACCAAACAAATGGTAATATTAAAAAAAAAAGTGGTACTTTTACCTTAACAGTGTAATCTTAACGAAAAAGTTAAATATGATAAATAATTATCATTTTTTAAAACTAATTTTAATTTCTATTATCACTTAAAATAGTGGTGAACTTAGATAATCTAATCTAACATCCTAATATTTTTAATTTAATCTAAAATGGTAAATTTAATGTCACTCAATAACCCCAAATATTATAAATTTTTTCTTATATTTTTATTTAGGTTTAAATAAGATAAATAATTATCATTTTTTAAAACTAATTTTAATTTCTATTATCACTTATTTTTAAAATGTATAACAGTTTTATTTATTTTTAAAATATATACCGGTTTCACCGGTTATGGGTTTTGTGGGATTTGAGAGTTTACAGGTGACGACCTTGCATTCATTTTAAGTTTTTGATATGTACCGATTTTCACGTTTTCGGTATTGAAGCCAACTCCTAAACGACCTAGGGAGTCATTTTCTCAACGGTTGTCCAGTCACCAACAGCAGTGCCGTGCTAGTTGCAACCTATGCTTTGTTTTAAACAAACACCAATATTATATATAAAGGTAAACTACATTGACACCCCTTGTTGTTTCTGACACTTTCACTGCACCCCAGTTATTTATGAAATTGCACTGACATCCATCATGAATTTGTGATGTGACATATTGTAATAGATGCCCCCCTCAAGCAACCTATTGTCACTTTGTCGATGATATACTTAAACTTTTTATTTTATCCACAAGTTAAAAAATTATATACTTTCATTATAAAGTTTTTGTCTTCTCAAGTTAGGCAACTTTGACGCATTAACTCTAATCCTCTTAAAGCCCTCTTTTTTAACATAATATTTGTTGATGTTAACAAATTCATAAATGAAAAATGGTTCAATATTTTTAGAAATTCAGTGTTGTATGTTGATTAGTTGCTTTGGTCTGAATTCATTGTAATGATTTACTTTTTTTAAAAAAAAATTAAATAAAATTATCCCTACACTCTTGATGCGATCTTCTTTAGGTGAGATTCAATGTTAAAAGAAATTAGTTCTAATGGTGGGTTGATATTACTGAAATTCAATTTCATTTTTTGGTATAAAAGAATTTTTATTATTGTGGTACGTTTAAACCTGGAAGATTTTAAGATAATTGTAGTTAATATGTCAAAATTTTCTAACTTGAGATGGCAAAAATCTTAAAGTAAAAATAGACATTTTTTTTAACTTGAGAATAAAATAGAAAGTTTAGGTCAAAACGTTTACTTACATCATCACAGAAGTTGTTGTGTGTTGCTTGAGGGGGATATCTATTACATTATGTCACATTACATGGGATGTGTCATTGTAATTTTATAAGCAACAAGGGGTGTAGTGGAAGTGTTAGAAATAACAAGGGGAGTCAGTGTATATATATATATGATGCATAGAGATCACAGAAAAGTTCTTACAACTTCTAAGATTGATACTGAATAATTATATTTGATAACAATTGGCTCATTAATAATTGTTGCTCACTATTGTACTGTGGGAGGGAGGGAGAGAGAGAGAGAGAGAGATGGCAAGGGGGAGCCAGTACTGTACCAGAGATGTGCTGCCATTGACAGCCATGGTGACCATGGAGTGCACAAATGTAGGCCTAAACACATTATACAAAGCAGCCACTCTCATAGGGATGAGCCCCCATGCCTTTGTGGTTTACTCTTACGGTGTTGCTGCTCTTGTTCTCCTTCCTTCACCATTCTTCTCTCACAGGTCTTTCTCTCTATCTCCAGGGGCGGAGTCAGGAATTCTGGTCAGGGTGGGCACTTTAATTAAGTACTCTAATTTTTTTCCTTCTAATCAATCACACTATATAATATATTTATATTTATTATATTATATTTGATACATGAAGTCCATTTAACATAAAAAAATACCAAATATATATATATTGTCAAGGGTGAAGCCATGAATGTCTATGAAGGGACAAAATATAACTGGTATAAAAAAATATTTAGCCGAAATTGATACAAAAAAATTCAGTTCAAGAATAACAAAAAAGTAAGAATCAAAACAAAATTATTGTGAAATAGTAAATTCAATTTTTATTTAGTCGAAGCAAAATCCTAACAAAAAGACACAAAAAAAAAAAATTTAGTACATTTTTAACTTAATTATATATTTCAATAAAATATAATTTTTTTAAAAATCACTAAAATTTTGTATATGAATTAAATGTAAATTAATTTTTCACTAATTTTCTATCAATGCGCACAATCACAAGTCCGTAGTAAAATTATTCTTTATTTAGTTGCAATTAGGGATTTTATACCCTTTCCCCCCTTAGTCAAGTGAGCCAAAAGTTTTGTTTTTTAATGGTGGGTGGGCCAAAAGTTTTGTTTTTAATGTTTGGCCAAAAAATTTGTTTTTAATGTTGGGCTAAAAGTTTTGTTTTTTAAATAGGTTTGAGTGGATTGTGATAGGTCAAATATTTGATTTTTTAATAAGTTTAGGTAGATAATAGTGGGCTCAAATTTTTTTGCTTTAAATGAACTTAATTTTTTAATTTTTTTGGGTAAATAATGTGGGCCTAATATTTTTATCTTGGATTTTGGGTGGGCACAAATAATATATTATACAAATTTAAAATATATATACTTAACTTAAAAAAAAAATTGAGGGGGGCACGTGCCCACCCTGGCCCTAGCCTCCCTCCGCCCTTGTCTATCTCTATCTCTATCTCTGTCACTCTCTCTCTCTCATGTTATATCATGAGATCACCATCTTCAAAGTCCTCCTATGAATAACAATCAATACACTGATAAATTACCATCTTCAAAGTTCTCCTATGAATAACAATCAAAACACTGATATATATATTTTTTTTGTTGCTTTGTTGCCTTATTCGTTAATCTTGATTAATCATATAGTTTATTGTAAAATTTGGCAGATCAAGAGTGCTTCCTCCACTTAATTTCTCCATCCTATGCAAAATTGGTCTCCTTGGGCTTATTGGGTACAGTGATATATCCTTTCTGAGAAACCTTTCATTATTTTACAGAAGTATTTACAAAGAATTCACTTATGTGTTCTAATCTTTTTGAACCAAGTGTGCACTAAATAATTCGTAGCCGTTAGATTAGTGGGTCCTATCACTAATCTAACGACTACATATAATTTCGTGCACATAATTTTATCCAAAACTTATTGATACATTATTGATCGGGTGTTGGGTTTAGGTGTACATCTCAGATCATGGGATTTACAGGCATCAATTATGGTTCTCCAACTCTTGCTTCCGCCATCAGCAACCTCGTGCCAGCTTTCACTTTCATATTTGCCCTCATTTTCAGGTTTCATCCCCATCATAATGCAATTTTTTTTTTTATCATATATTAATCCAACGATCAATGATGAGAGTAAAGTTGTTTTTTTGTGAGTTGGACGTTATGGATTCGTGTCAATGTTAATTAAACTTTGTTGGCACCCATCATTTAGTCTAAAATTAGGGGTGTAACTCGGGCGAGTTGAACGGGTTGATGAGTCAACTCTAACATAATCCTAAGTATATAATTTTCAGCCTTAATCTTATTCCTAACCCGACCTCAACCCGAGGACTGTTCAAGTTGAATTTTGGACAGGCTCGAGTTGAATTCAAGTTGGGTTTGAATTACTTAATTAGTACTGATTTTGAGTTAGAATTCGAGTTAGATTCGTTAAAGTGTGAGCACTAATTGTAAGTTATGCTATTGAATCTATTGATTTATATATTTATTTTTAAATATTCGGGTTGAATCTGGTAATTCGAGCACAATCCGAGTTCAATTCGGGTTGGTGTTTTTTAGCCGAGCCCGACCTAAATATTAAAAATCTCAACCTAAACCCTATTTTTTCAGGTTAAGTTCGAGTTGAATTCAAATTAACCCGCGAAAGTTGCACCCTATCTAAAATAACTGTTTTGATCTCAAATAGGATGGAAAAGGTTTCATTGAGAAGCTCAAGCAGTCGGGTAAAAGTGCTGGGCACGATAATATCAATATCAGGTGCATTTGTGGTGACTTTTTATAAAGGACCAACACTCATATCAACTCCTTCACCTTCCAGATCCCTTCATAATCGTCTAAGCTCATCACAATCTGGCTGGGTGATTCTCTCTATATGGGAAGGTATGAACAAACTCTCGCACTCTTTCTTCTAGGCCACATAATCAAATTTACGGCGACAAAAACATAACCAATTAAATTTTTTGTCTTGAAATGACTTGATTTACCTAATCGTTTTTTATGTATTCGCTTATTTTTCTCTGATTTCATAATTTGCAGTGTTGTTGGTGGGATCATAATATCCGTCGGGTGTGTTTGGTATAAGGGATAAAGTGGGATAACCACTAGTTGGATTGAGTTACATTGTCCGGTGGCCCACATATCCTTGCTTTGGATCCAATTTTGAGGCTGGGATAGGCGTTGGGCTGAATTCCTCGGCCCATAGGCTTTGCTCCCATTTATCCCATCTGACCCACTTATTTGAATCCCACCCAAACTTTGGGATTAGTTAGCCCAATTCCCGGATTAGACTTGGAATGACTATAATACCCCTGTACAGTAGCAAAAGTAGGGTTTTGTTTACTGCCTCCACTTTTTTTTTGTCTTCCTCCTCATTGGTCATCTCTTCGGACAAGCGGCGCCCCACTGGTCCCCATTGCAAGGTATATATATATATATATCTCTCTCTCTCTCTCGCCTTGTCGCTTTCTCCCTCTCTACGTCTGTGTGTGTGTATATATATTTATATACTCTCTCTGTCTCTCTCAATCTCGCCTATATATATATATACTCTCTCTGTCTCTCTCAACCTCGCCTATATATATATAGTCATTCCAATGAATAAACCCGTTGCTGCCTACATCTATTTGATTTTCGAGTTACACAATTTGGTTGGATTAGGGGTTCAATAAAGTTTAGTTGGGTTGAACCAGAATGACTTTTTGGTAAATACTATTTGGGTTGGACTGCAAGTTCAATTTAGTTTCGATTCAGGTTTAATGCTAAATTCATTGAATTTAAGATGGGTACTGAATTCTTAAGACACCAACCTAATTACTGTGGAGTTTAAGTCAGATTGTAAAGGTTAACCACTTTCATGATTTGCAGAAACCAATGTTAATCAAACTACTTACAAATGAACAGCAGTGCTTGCCCTTGATTGTCGATGCATATTAATTGATGATTTTATCTTTGTGGTTATATAGGAAATAGAAAGAAAGAAAAAAAAAAAAGTAACATCTGGATTTAAAATCATTTAATTGTTCCATCAACTTAGTTACTTGATAATAAGAATCAGATCCTGAAGTTGTTTTCGAGTTTTTTATGCGAAAGAACTATCATACATAATTTGAATCTACAAGACAATGCAATACATAATTTAAATTTATTTTTTTTGAAAAAAAGCCCTAAGTTGTGGGTTCATTATGTATGTTGTGGGTTAGTGTTTAATCTTGTATGGATGTGTTGGGTGGTTGGTGAGGTAGATCCATACCGATATCATGAAATAGGCAACTAATCACCATAGATTAAATCTATTGTTTGATAGAAATAAAATTTACAAGAAATTGTTTTATAGTTATCTAAATTAGCTTTAATTATATTAAATCGGTATAAAGGGAAAAAAATATCCATGAAAGCTTAATATCTATCATTTTGGGTATTAATTGTTAGAGTAGTTCAAGACAAAAGTACTTGAAAGCTGCAATAGTTTGTAGCTAGTAAGCTAAAGTATTAGTATTATTTAGTTTACATAAATTCTTAATTTGACTGTGAATTATTGATGCTTACGAGATAGTAAAAAGTCGTACCCAGGATTTCATGTTTATTTCTTGGTCTATTCATATTGAAACCAATTAATTAGAAGTAGTTGTTCAACTTTCCCAAGAACAGATTGAGAGAGACAAAGATAAATAGACACATAAACTACCTCATGGGGATTGTTTGTAGTTGTTTATTATTTGATCTGGTATGTTTATTATTTTTAATACAGTTGTTACGTTCTTAACAGCATTTCTAATCAGGGGTTTCACAAGCAGCATTCAGGTACGTATATGTTTTGATGTAATTATTTTTTTATTTATTTATAATCTTACATTAGGCAGTTAAAAATGTTGTGGCAGATTGTATATTAATGTGTATTCCTTGATTTTTTTTGACTGGTTATACATTGAATGAGGTTAGTTGTAAATGTGTTGTAATTAGAATACCATATTGCTGTGTATTACTTTGTTTTTTTTTTTTTTCATAACTGTGTATCACTTTGTTAACCAAATAATTTGGATTGCATTATTGGATTTGTTTTTTGTTTACATATCAATGATGGGTGATAACAACATTATTGGATTTTTTTTTTGTTTCCATTGAATTAGGTAACCATGGATAGCGAGTACGATGAATTATGTTTGTTACTTACCTTAATGCATAGGAGTATTCGGGAGATGGTAGTGGTGTTTAATCTTGTCGTCTCAATAATGTTAATGATATGAGACATGAAACACAATAGTACAATATTCGAGGTTCCACCATCTTTTAATAGGTCTAGATTACAGATTGAACACTTGCACCGACTCATTGGGGAGAGTGACAGGACGTGGATAAGCCAACTAAGGATGGATAGACATACTTTTATGGTCCTGTGTAATCTGGTGCGAGATGTTGGGCTACTAAAACCAACTAGGCACGTTAGTGTTGAGGAGATGGTGGCGATGTTCTTAAGTATTTTAGGTCATGATGACAAAAATCGACCAGTTAAGTTCAATTTCTTGCGCTCGGGTGAAACCGTTAGTAGACATTTCAACAATGTCCTTACTGCGGTGTTAAGGCTACGCAGTGTATTGCTCCAGTCCCCAGAACAAGTGCCCGAAAACAGTACAGATCCTAAATGGAAGTGGTTTAAGGTAATGACCATTTAACATTCAAGTCAATATTGATTATTTCAATTGTCATTTAACATGGATTTTTTTTTTCTTTCATAAATATTTATAAACTTTTTTATGAACTTGGCTTTGTAGAATTGTGTGGGGGCATTAGATGGCACGTATGTTCCTGCCCGAGTACCGCTTGCACATCAAGCTAGATATAGAACACGTAAATGTGGTATAGCAACCAATGTGTTGGGTGTTTGTGCACCGAACATGAAGTTCATATACATGCTTCCTGGATGGGAAGGGTCAGCTGCTGATTCTAGGATATTGCGTGATGCGGTTAGCAGGCCAAATGGGTTGAAGGTAGCACGTGGTATGTAGCATATTATATATTTATTTTATAAGTATGGTCACATTTACATGTGTTTGGTACGTGTAACAAATATATTTTTTATAAAACACAGGAACGTACTACCTAGTTGATGAGGGTTATACAAATGGTGATGGTTTTTTAGCACCATTCCGAGGACAGCGATATCATATCCAAGAGTTTGGGGCTGCTTCTGCAGCACCCAGAAATCCCGAAGAATTGTTTAATTTGCGTCATTCTGCTGCAAGGACTTCCATTGAGAGATGTTTTGCTTTGTTAAAAAATAGATGGGCGATTCTTAGGGCACCTTGCTACTACCCTGTGCGCACGCATAACCGCATCATAGCTGCATGTTGTTTGTTATATAACTTAATTAGGAATGAAATGAGCGTTGACCCATTTGAGGAGGATTTGTCAGAAGAAATTCCTGTTGATGGTGACCATGCAGATGATATCATAGACATTGTTGAGACATCCACGGAATGGTCTACGTTTCGAAATCAGATGGCATTAGATATGTACAATGAGTGGAGAAGCAGTCGTGGACAAACTACCTAATTGGACTACTTAGTATTTTATATTGTTTACTAATTTTATGACTTTATTTATGTAGACTTTGTGGTATGTAGCAGGACCTGAATGTGTGACAATGTAATGTTGTATGCTCCTATTACGTGTTTTCCATTGCCAAGTGTCATGTTTAATCTAATGTTGTGATTTATAGACTTAAATTGTCAATGATGTTGTTGTTGTTTTTTACAATAGAGTAGACTATGTCAGACATAGTTGCAAGTACACAGTCAGAAAGGGGTGTTAGAAGGATATGGAGTATGGCTGAAGAGAATCAGCTGTTACAATCATTGAAGGAACTTTGTGTTAATGGGTGGAAGTGCCAAAATGGCACTTTCAGACCTGGATACTTACAAGCACTTGAGAATAGCTTGAAAGTAGCGATTCCAGGTTGTGAGTTGCGCGCTTCGCCCCATATAGAGTTAAAGCTGAAAATATGGAAGAAAAATTACAACTCTCTATTTAGCATGATGACCACATCAGAGTTTGGGTTCAACAGTACTGATAATAAGATCATGGTTGACGGCGACGACATATGGTAAGACTACTTGAAGGTGAAATTTACCTTTAACCAACAATTTAACTAGGTTTCATTTTAATATGTTACAACATAGTTTTAATTATTGTAAAGGCTGATAATAATTGTAAATATATATTGTAGAAAGATCGAAATGCAAAAGGCATGCGAGATAAATCGTGGCCTTACTTCAATGACTGGGGTGTTATATTTGGCAAGGACCGGGCAATCGGAGAGTTCGCTATCGATATTGAAGACATGGTTGGTGATGCCGAGGCCGAAGCATCAATGAGGGAAGTTGACACAATGGAAGCACAAATTCATTTAGGAACAAATGTCCCGGCATCTAGTAGTGCAAATCATGGAGGTGATGATCCACCTGTTGCGGAACCAAGTGTTGCATCACCATGTTCAAATAAGAGAAAGAAAACTAAGGTGAGTAGTAATGCTTCTGACTCGATTGCAAAAGTTTGGGAGACATGTCCAAGGTATTTGGTGAATATGTGCAAGAGAGTCGTAAGCAGCTGGACAATATTGCACATAGAGTTGGGTACATGCATGATGTTGCAGACGCCCGAAGAAGAGTCAATGCGGAACTTGAGAAGATTAATGGGTTGTCTATGGTTGATCGTCATGTGGCACTTTATAAGATTTCTTCTGACCCAGTCAAAGTTGACATCTTCTTCAGTTTGCCGGATTATGAGAGACCGGCATGGGTTGGTGGCCTATTGTGGCAGAAACCACAACATTGATAAAAATTTTCATGTGTACCGTTTGCCTAGGCCACCACCTAACATCTTTTTTTGCTAAGAATGTGTCTGTGATTTTTGTGATGTTGAATGTAACTTGATATGTGGATGTAGTTGGAGAACATGAACAATTGCTAAACACTTTGATGATCTTTTAATAGGTCAATTTTGTTGGTATATTTTTGGGTGTGTATGTAACAAATATAATGCCATATATGTAATATTCGGTTCGAGTATATGTACGTTTTTCATAGAACTTATTTTTGTAAATAAGTTTTAAATGGGACGTTGTTATTATGGCGAATCATATGCATATTACTGTAATAATGTTCCAACGTCTTTTCAGTAACAACAGCTTGCCTTTTGTTGTGTACATAGATATGAACAGGAAACAACGTTGGTATGTAATATTCATTGGACGACAGGTTGGTATTTACGAGTCATGGGTGGAATGTCATGCGCATGTTAACAGGTATCCAGGTGCATTATACAAATCTTATGATTCGTATGCTGATGCAGAAACAACATTGACATTGCATAGTGCACGACATGAAGTTAAAGTACCCAATGCGATGCCTTTTCAGCCGCCTGCACCTACGGACAATGTCGTGGACGAAGGTGTTGTGAACAACGATGAAACACAAGGTCGTTTAGTTGGAACAAACGCGTACACGCGTGATATCATGTGGTGCATGATAAGTCTATTCATGGTTATTGTTGGTATTGTGGTCACCCATATTGTCTACTATGTAATGGGTTATCGTGGGTTTGTTTAAGTGGTTACCATAACAACAAACATCTTTTATTCATGTTTATATAATATGTAATGACTTGTGTAACTGTTTTATGTAAACCTAAGTACCTTATGCTTTTTTTATCAACTATATTTGTGTAGTAATAAGTTATTGACTATGTAATGTATGCATGTGATTCGTGTACTCTCGATATCATATTAGTCTTAAATTTTATGTATGTTTGTACTCAAATTAATATGTAAAGTATATGTTGTAGTTGAAAATGAAGATCCCACAGATTTCGGAGGATGAAACAGACATCATTATCGACATATTATTAGACTTCAAGAATAAAGGAAAGTTACTTCCTGTGGGCCGTTACACGCATAAAATGATGGATGATTTGTTGCGTGTCGTTAAACGACGTTGTAGAGGGTTTACATTGTCGTTTACCGAACTTATTCGAATCATATTCTTTTGGGAAAGACAATTCTTCACTATTAAGTCAATGATTGATTCTGGCAATTTTACTTGGGATCCTTTGAAGAAGTCGGTCGTAAGGGGACTAGGCAGAGGGCCTGTTGAGTATTTGGAAGTAATCTACTTCATTCTTAGAATTTTCCTTACGTTATTGTCAAGTATGAAATTCAGTTTCATAAAATTTTTTTTTGGGCGTCCATTAACACATACTTGCATGTTAATAATTGTAGGAGGATGATTTTGCTTCAGAATATTGTATTCAACCATGCCCGAATTATGAATATTTCGGTCTTATATTTCTAAAAGATGAAGCAAGCTCAAGAAATGTTTTAGTGACAGTGGAGGGAGTTCATCTTCAGTTAACTCTTACTATGACGGTGATATAGTAGTGATCGGTGATTGACTGTTGCTTATGTTCGGTCAGGTTGTCTTTTGTAATGGTAATTTATTATATATGTATGTATGACAATATATATGTGTATGTACCAGCTGGGTAAGTATGTTTACCATTGTTTTGTATGCAACACACAATAGCGTGTGTGCGCGATTCGCTCTTCGTACCTCCTTGTGTTGCCTTCGTTTTGTATGTATACTTGAAGGCAACAAACAATATAAACATATCGGGTACGTGTAATTAAGTAGTACGCTGCCTTACTTTTGCTTCGTCTTTTGTATAAGGCTACATGTGGTAATGAAATATGTTTACCTGTTTATCGATTTTTGTATATCGATTATTTTTTTAATTTTTTTAACAAATGTGGGACAATATTATGAGCTAATTAATTTTATTTATCTTTTTGGAAATTCCAAACATTAAAACCAAATTGTATTCGGTTTGTACAGTCGGTAACATAGATGAAAATTGGAATGAATTTTTTAGGTGGACAAAATTAATAATATTGTCTCAACCAACATTGGCTTTAGATTGGATTAGAGTGAAGGGTAAAATTGTAATTTAATGTGAAAGGTAAGAGAATTTAGACAAAATACAATGGTTTTTCCGTGGGACCCATTAAATACAAAAGTACTTTCCAAAGCAAGGATTGGATTGCACAACATTAATATTATCCTGTCTATGTCCCATGTACATGGATTTTCATTGGATTGGTTTGGATTCAAAATCCTAACCAATCCTATCCCCCATATATTTGCCAAACACACCCGTCGGGTTTTATGGGTGCATGTGGGGAAAAGCAAAAGAAATTGCTGTGGAAGTAGTGGCAGCTTGGAATCACCATCCCCAGAAAATGCACCCCTGTTGTTGTAATGATAGGAAAGTGAAGAAATTCAAAAAAAAAAGTGAATTGTTGTATAAAAGTACAATAATATTATGTGTACATACATTTTTTTTGCAAAAATATATTATAAATGTGGCTCATATCAAAAACAATATGTTGAGTCACAACTCGTTTCTACTATTTTATCTTGGGAAATTTATATTTATGAGGACAATTTATTCAAAATAATTGCATGATTTTTGAATTTTATTACTCAAACTAATTTTTATAAGATTATTTGTATTAAAGTTAACTTTGATAAGTTTTGTATAACTGTTGCTCTAGTTAATAAAATTATTAAATATATTGTTATTTGGCCCATTTGAGCTAAAATCCTAGTTCTGTCCCTCGTTGTGGCGATGGTGGTTGTATTGTCAAACCAATTTCGATCGAAACACTCGTTATAATTTTAAGGGTAATTCAAATAATAATAAAAATAAATTATAAATTTAAATATTTTGAGTTTGAATTTCAACAATTTTTTAGAGTAAGATTAGGAGAAATTTATTTTTTATAAATATCATAATTTTTAAGTGGATGATCTATTTTTGATCAAATTAGTGAGAAAATTAATTGAGTTGTTGGTAAACTGTCCAACCACCCCTAAAGTGAATAAACAAAAGGAAAATACTATGTATTCTAAATTTTTAACCCAAATTTTCATCTCAAATGAAGAGAGACTATTGGATAAATGGGTCCCATCAAATTTTTTAAATGGGACCGATTGATCCAATGGTCTCCCTTGATTTGAGATAAAAATTTAAGTTAGAAATTTGGTGAAAGGAGCACTCGTTGGCTGACATTGGTTTTGGTCATAAATTGGGCCGCGGGGGGGGGGGGGGGGGGGGTGAGAGAAGACACCAACGTCATTTTCCCAGTGACATTTACGGTGTTGAATGACATAATCAAGGAGAACAAAAGTCATTGGCCCTACTAACTCTAATCCACTTATTGTGGTTTTTATCTTTTTCTTCTTTCCAAGAAAAGTTATTCTGCCCAATAGTTTTACCAAAATTTGGTTACCAACTGAAGTGGAGTTCACATATTAGCACTCTTAAGACCGAAGAGAAGATCATTTAACAACCACCCCCCCCCCCCCCACCCAAAATAATTTCAAAAAGTATAAATAACATTTTGGGAGAATTACACGCACATCCCATGAAATTTGTCACTTAATCACTTAGATCCCTTGACATTTGAAATATTACATTCAGACCCCCTGAAATTTGTACGCGCGTAACACTTAGACCCCTGCTGTAAATATATCAGTTAATAAATTACACCTAGACCCCTTAAAGTTTGTACGCATATAATATTTAGATTTCTTAAATTTAAAAATGTTATACTTAGACCAAAAATATTTCAATCAAAGATAGAATATCAAATATTTTAAATTTTACAACAAAAATTCATGTTACATTGTATCATTTATTGAAATAAAATAAAAAATAAAAATTCAATTTTTTTAAAAAAATCGTAATTAATATACAATTATATTGTCTATTGGAATTTAATTTGGTCGTTTAAACGACCAAATTAAAATACCAAACTATCTCAATTGAAGATAAAAGATATTGTGTTCATTATAATTTGACCCCTTATTTAATTTTTTAGTTTTATTCTAATAGATATTATAGTTATATACTAACTATGATTTTTTTTAAAAAATTAGATTTTTATTTTTGATTTTATTTAAATAAATAACATAATAGAACATGAATTTTAGTTGTAAAATTCACGTTCTATTAAGAATGACTTAGACTCTTTGTTTGATTTTTTAGTTTTATTCTAATAGATAATATAATTGTATATTAATTACAATTTTTTAAGAAAAAGTTGATTTTTTATTTTTTATTTTTTATTTTTTATTTCAATAAATGATACAATTGAAGATGAATTTTTGTTGTAAAATTTAAAATATTTGATATTCTATCTTTGATTGGAGTATTTTTGGTTTAAGTATAATATTTTTAAATTTAAGAAGTCTAAATATTATATGCGTATAAATTTTAAAGGGTCTAGGTGTAATTTATTAACTGATATATTTATAGCATGGGGTCTAAATGTTACGCGCTCGTACAAATTTCAGGGAGTCTGAATGTAATACTTTAAACATCATGGGATCTGAGTGATTAAGTGATAAAACTCATAAGGTCTGAATATAATTCTCCCTAACATTTTTTACCAAAAAGTTTTATCCTCTTCCTCTTTCGCCTTTGCTTCTTAAAGCCTATTTTCCGTTCATGTATTTCAAGTTAGATACCGAGTATGAGGACTTGTCTTCAAGCCCCCCTCTCCATCCCCAGCCCATGGGTGACGCCATGGAAAGTGAAATGCCTAAGTACGGTGGGCGCATTGATTGAGTCTCATCAAGGACGTCCACAATCAGGTGGGACTTGCACCACCATGATTTGCCCCTTCAAAAAATATATAAAGTATTTTTCGATTTTATCCTCAGACCACTCAATTGTTAATTTGTATAGCTCAGTCACAGTGGCCCAAATAATTGAAGCAATGCTCTGCCTCGTCACATAATAATCCCAGTAACCCTTCGAGTGATCCAAAAGTTCACCCTCATATTTGATAATTCAAGTATCTCAAATTTAATTTTTTAAGGGTTAGCCACCTTTGCATGTTCTAACACAGTTCAAATTACGATGGTCAATAGTTGAATTTGAAGGAGTAATCGGCACAAGTCTAAACATTCTGTAATAAAAAATAAAAATAAAAAAATAGAAAAAATATACACAAATATTATACATACCACTTTTTTACATAATTTTTGTGTATCATTTTAATATAGATAATTAAATTATTAAGTCTTATAAAATTTATTAAATATTTAATGACTCTGATTATACCGCATCAACTAATATCAGACATGTGATACACAAAAGCGGTGCGGCGACGTGCAACTCGGCCACCGGTGGTGCCCACAACATTATTGAATAAACATAAAAGCAATTGTGATTTTGAGTTCATATGCTTAAAGGCGAGCAATTGAAAAACAACTTGACATGATTTTGCTTCTACCTCTATTATGATGTGCCCTTAACGGTCAAAATTCTTCACTTTTTAGCTATGTTGACAAGACGTACGCCATTTTTAGAAGACCACATATTTTGGGGGTTTATTTACGTTACAATAATGCTTGAAATCTATTAGATTGAACTGCAATGAAGTTCGACGAGTGTGTACGTGAGAGAGTGAGCATGTATGCTATGTGTGTGATATAAGGAAAAGACAACGATATGAGTGATTCGTCTTAACCAAAAGACTAAGATTACGTCTATCGTAAGAGAGATTCTTGTTCTTTGAGGAATGTATTATTTGGGGAAAAAATTACTGTTATAGGGTATTTCACTTGAAGCCTTTTACATGATATTGCCTAGCTTTGTCTTGGTAGTTTGTCGAATGACCCTCCTTGTGCACTGTAGCACTGTTGACTATTTATACAACTGATAGTTAGGGTTTCGTGTTGGTCCATTTTAGCTAATTCTGTGGTCCTTCTGTGTTTATCTTTGTCCTAGAGCTATGGTCTTTCTACTTCCACTACTCACCGATTACAGTACTTGATCCGTCTCCACTGTCTATGGGGATTTTGTTCATCAAAGCCGTCAGGTAATATTCTCTTGTTTCCTGTCCACGTGTTATGTTACAAGTTTTACAAATTGACCCTATGCCATGCTCCTGTATCCCGATCTTCAATTGTACCGAGCTCGTTAACATCAAATCTCTCTAGAATTGGGTCACAGCCCAGTTCGAGCCCAATAAATATTGTCTTAATGAGTTACTTGGGCCGCTTTCTGCAAGCCCATAAGATCTTGGGTTTTGGAAGAGTTCACATCTAAACTCATTAATAGGAGTGACAATCGAGTCGTGTTGTGTCGAACATTAGTCAATCATAACCCAACCCATTTAACTAATCGTGTTGTCTCGAGTTGACCTGTTTATTTTCGTGTCGTATTCGTGTTCGTATTCGTGTTGACCCACATAAACTTTGAATAAAAAATTTAACGCTAAAATTTTATTTTCACTTAATTGAATCTTTCCTCATACTTTTTCTACAAACTAAAAATTAACTTAATAATAATAATAATAATGAGTAATAATATCTTTTTTATACAATAATTATGTCAGTGCTTGATAAACAGTTACAAATAATTAATATTTTATTTTTATAATACTAATTAAATATGCTAGTCGTACATCGCGCAACCAAATCAAACATCAGAAGTAATGGAAAAAACAAGTCATCAGAATATGAAAACTCATACATGCAACGAAAAGGCCAGGTCAATCTCTTTCGAGTTAAAAACTTCGTGTTGACGGGTTAATTCGGGTTAAACAGTTTGAACCCGAATACGACTCATAAACACTTCGTGTTGACGGGTCGTGTCATACACGAGTTTGTACCAAAAAATAGTAACACAAACTCATTTATTCGTGTCGTATTCGTATCGAGTTATCGTGTCGTGTCAAAAATTGCTACCCCTACTCATCAACATCAGGTTAGTTTTTCATTGCAAAAATAATTAAAGAATTTTTTGATTATTTCGACCGGTGAATATCTAAAACTTAAATTTATTTTTAGTCCTAAAAATTTTAGGCGTGGTTTTTTTTTTTATTTTAAAAAGATAAAAATTTATTTACGTGAACCGAAACTCGCAATTTAAAAAAAAAAAAATCAATTAAGATATTTTGTTTATTTAGAAATGGAAGAGGAGTCAAATCAGCTTATGGGACACTAGACAAAGATTAAACCACCCAGGGGATCATTTTCTCAACGGTTGTCCAGTCACCAGTCACCAACGGCAGTGCCGTGCAAGTTGCAACCTTTGCTTTGTTTTAAACAAACACCAATATTATATATAAAGGTAAATTACATTGACACCCCTTGTTGTTTCTGACACTTTCACTGTACCCCAGTTATTTATGAAATTGCACTGACATCCATCATGAATTTGTTGAGAATAAAATAGAAAGTTTAGGTCAAAACGTTTACTTATATAATCACAGAAGTTGTTGTGTGTTGCTTGAGGGGGATATCTATTACATTATGTCACATCATATGGGATGTGTCATTGTAATTTCATAAGCAACAAGGGGTGTAGTGAAAGTGTTAGAAATAACAACGGGTGTCAGTGTATATATATATATGATGCATAGAGATCACAGAAAAGTTCTTACAACTTCTAAGATTGATAGTGAATAATTATGTTTGATAACAATTGGCTCATTAATAATTGTTGCTCACTATTGTACTGTGGGAGGGAGAGAGAGAGAGAGAGATGGCAAGGGGGAGCCAGTACTGTACCAGAGATGTGCTGCCATTGACAGCCATGGTGACCATGGAGTGCACAAATGTAGGCCTAAACACATTATACAAAGCAGCCACTCTCATAGGGATGAGCCCCCATGTCTTTGTGGTTTACTCTTACGGTGTTGCTGCTCTTGTTCTCCTTCCTTCACCATTCTTCTCTCACAGGTCTTTCTCTCTATCTCTATCTCTGTCACTCTCTCTCTCTATCTCTATATCCCTTTCTCTCTCTCTATCTCTCATGTTATATCATGAGATCACCATCTTCAAGTCGTTCTATGAATAACAATCAATACACTGATAAATTACCATCTTGAAAGTTCTCCTATGAATAACAATCAAAACACTGATATTTTTTTTTTTTTGTTGCTTTGTTGCCTTATTCGTTAATCTTGATTAATCATATAGTTTTATTGTAAAATTTGGCAGATCAAGAGTGCTTCCTCCACTTAATTTCTCCATCCTATGCAAAATTGGTCTCCTTGGGCTTATTGGGTACAGTGCTATATCGTTTCTGAGAAACCTTTCATTATTTTACAGAATTATTTACAAAGAAATCACTTTATGTGTTCTAATCTTTTTGAACCAAGTGTGCATTAAATAATTCGTAACATCCTTCGCTACTGTCATTCTCACATGGGGCCTGCGCTTGAAGGGGCCTGTCTATGTAGCGTTGTTCACGCCATTGTCAATTGTCATTGCAGTGTTTATGAGTGTTATCTTCCTAGGTGATTCTCTCTATAAACTCTCGCACTCTTTCTTCTAGGCCACCTAATCAAATTTACGGCGACTAAAACATAACCAATTAAACTTTTTGTCTTGAAATGACTTGATTTACCTAATCGTTTCTGGAGGGACTCAAGGTGGCTCAACAGACCCCAAGGCGACACGTGTACAGGTGTAGCTCTTATGAAGCCGTGGAGCCAATGCCGAGGATTGGAGCCGACTCCGAGCAGTGAGCCAGCGCCGACAATGAGGAGGAGAGCCGACGAAGAAGCATGGTTTCGTGGAGCCGAGTATAAACTTTTGACATTAGCAATTAATGCGATGTGACCCCGCATTTATGGAGACGCGAGTGACTTAAACAGAACATTTAATATGCCTCTGCACCCTCGAAGATCCAAATTGACAGTCATGAGTGGATTTATTAATGGCTATGACGCCGAGTGCAGAGATAGGGGCGTTTTGCCCCCTAGAAGTCAACTACTCGGGAGTAGGTGTCAGACGCCGTTCATAGGCACTCGAGTGCTCGGGGATAGCTGTAGGTTCTCGGCGTGACCACGAGGCTGGTTCCATCCCCCCAGCATTGATGACACGGGAATCCAGGTTGGAATCACTCATTGCGCATGGGTAATTGAGAAGGATATTGAATGCTGAGATGACCTTTGTGTCAGAGCAATCATTTCGAGTTCAAGTATAAATACCCCTCAAAAAAATGAACTAAGGTACGCAAACTCGATTCAGAACCTATTCAATAGAGCTTTATCCTTCCACTCTTACTGACTTAAGTTTCGTAGGGGATAAGCCGGGTGTGCGCCTGACTCCCTTTTTTCTAACATTGTGGTTGTTTCAGGGTTCATCATCATCTCAGTCACTATCTCAAATTGATTGCAAGAATTATCCCGTGCAGTTTCTTGTGTATTCGGTTGTTTTTCTCTGATTTCATAATTTGCAGTGTTGTTGGTGGGATCATAATATCCGTCGGGTTTTATGGGTGCATGTGGGGAAAAGCAAAAGAAATTGCTGTGGAAGTAGGGAATGGCAGCTTGGAATCACCATCCCCAGAAAATGCAACGCTGTTGTAGTAATGATAGGAAAGTGAAGAAATTGAAAAAAAAAAAGTGAATTGTTGTATAAAAGTACAATAACATTGGGTGTACATATATTTTTTTCGCAAAATTATATTATAAATGTGGCTCATATCAAAAGCAATATGTTGAGTCACAACTCGTTTTTATTATTTTATCTTGTGAAATTTATATTTATGAGGATAATTTATTCAAAATAATTACATGATGACACTGTCACAAACTAAGTTTTAAGATATTAATAGCTGATTTTTGAATTTTATTACTCAAACTAATTTTTATAAGATTATTTGTATTAAAGTTAATTTTGATAAGTTTTGTATAATTGTTGCTCTAGTTAATAAAATTATTAAATATATTGTTATTTGGCCCATTTGAGATAAAATTCTAGTTCTAGTTCTGTCCGTCGTTGTGGGGATGGTGGTTGCATTGTCAAACCAATTTTAATTGAAACACTCGTTATAATTTTAAGGGTAATTCAAGTAATAATAAAAATTAATTATAAATTCAAATGTTTTGAGTTTGAATTTTACCAATTTTTTAGAGTAAGATTAGAAAAAATTTATTTCTCATAAATATCATAATTTTTTACGAGAATGACTTATTTTTGATCAAATTAAAGAAAAAATTAATTGAGTTGTTGGTAAACTGTCCAACCACCCCTAAAGTGAATAAAAAAAAAAAAAGTAAAAGGAGCACTCGTTGGCTGACATTGGTTTTGGTCATAAATAGCGGCCGGGGGAGGGTGAGAGAAGACAGCAAGGTTGTTTTCCCAGTGACATTTACGGTGTTGAATGACATAATCAATGAGAGCAAAAGTCATTGGCCCTACTAACTCTAATCCACTTGTTGTAGTTTTTTTTTTCTTCTTTCCAAGAAAAGTTATTCTGCCCAATAGTTTTACCAAAATTTGGTTACCAACTGAAGTGGAGTTCACATATTAGCACTCTTAAGACTAAAGAGAAGCTTGGGGTGTGTGTGTGTATATTAGTGTCAACCAACTCTTCCCTTTTAAGGGGTTGAGTTGGTTTGACTGTTAGGTTTTACCGTTTCTGTCAAAAAAAAAAAAAAAGACTAAAGAGAAGCTCATTTATACCCCCCCCCCCCCCCCCCCCCCCCCCCCACCCCCTATAATTTCAAAAAGTATAAATAACATTTTTTACCAAAAAGTTTCATCCTCTTCCTCTTTTGCCTTTGCTTCTTAAAGCCTACTGTAACAAATAAATGATATTTCATTTGGTGAGCCTAGCAAACCACCCTCCCCCTCCCAATCCAATGGGTGACGCCATAGAAAGTGAAATGCCTAAAGTACAATGGGCGGTTTGATTTTTTTTTTTTTAACTAATAAAAAAAAAATAGACAAAGAAGAACGCCCAACGACCACTCGGTTAGGCCCTCACTAATGGGATTATAAGGCTTTTGACCGCGCCTGAAACACTTCTCGGGATCAGACCTAGTTAGGCTAACATAACGGTCAACCATCGAGTCTTAATGGAGATTTCAAGACTCGAACTTTCAACCTCTGAATAAAGAACAAGACCGGTACGACCATTAGACCATCCTAGTGGGCGCATTGATTGAGTCTCATCAAGGACGTCCACAATCAGGTGGGACTTGCACCACCATGATTTGCCCCGTCCAACAATATATAAAGTATTTTTCGATTTTATCCTCAGACCACTCAATTGTTAATTTGTATAGCTCAGTCTCGGTGGCCCAAATAATTGAATTAATGCTCTGCCTCGTCACATAATAATCCCAGTAAACCTTCGAGCGGTCCAAAAGTTCACCCTCATATTTGATAATTCAGGTATCTCAAATTTAATTTTTTTTTTTTTTTTACACTTTTTTTAAGGGTTAGCCATCTTTGCATGTTCTAACACAGCTCAAATTACGATGACCAGTCGTTGAATTTAAAAGAGTAATCGGCACAAATCTAAACATTTTATAATAAAAAAATAAAAAAAAGAAAGTAGAAAAGTATACACAAATATTATACATACCATTTTTTTACATTATTTTTGTATATTACTTTAATATGAATCGTTAAATTAGTAGGTCTTATAAAATTTATTAAATATTTAATGACTCTGATTATATCATATCAAATAACTAGTTATTGTCTGTGCCTGAAGGCACAGTGTAATAAAAAAATGGTAAACAATAAACATATTTGTATTCATATCTAAAATCAAATCACAAACATAGAGAAGAGATAAATGAATTTAAGCATCGGTTTGTAGTGGAGGTGAGAGGTGGGTGGGCGGCAGTGGTGGTTGTAGGAGACGGTGATGGTTGTGGTGGGTGGCAATAACCGTGGCGACGGCGGTGGTGGTGGTGGCGGCTGCTGTGATAGTGGCGGTGGTGGCAACGGCGACGGCGGTGGTGGTGGCGGCGGCAGTAGAGGTGCTGGCGGCGGTGGTGGTGGCAGTGGCGGTGAGGGAGGTGGTGGTGGTGGCGGCGACGGTGGTGGTGGCGGTGGTGGCAATGGTGGTTGTGGCGGCGGCGGCGGTGGGGGTGGTGGTGGTAGAGATAGTGGTGGGGCGGTTTGAAACACTATTATTTTTTTTAAAGTACTTATAAGAAATAATTTATAGAAGTACTTCTAAAAAATCACTCCAAACACACCCTTAGGGCCCTATTTTTCCTATTAAATTTAGGGTGTTAATATTAGCCATTAGATTAACTTTAAAGTAAAATTTAAAGCGATCTCAACCGCGAATAGCAAAAGTCATTTGGTTTATCTTTTGAAATTTGAATTGTAAGCTACTTTATTATATAGATATAAGAAATGTGGTACACAAAAGTGATGCGGCGAGGTGTGCCTCGGCCACCAGTGGTGCCCACACCATTATTGAAAAACATATATGTAATAGTGATTTTGAGTTCAAATGTTCAAAGGCGAGCAGATAATCAATCACTTGACATGAATTTGTTTCTACCTCTATGATGTGTTCCCTTGACGGACAAAATTCTTCACTTTTTAGCTATGTTGACAGGACGTACGCCATTTTATAGGACAAGTGCTGTCCATGGGCCGGGCCGGGCTTGGCCCGTGAAATTTTTTTCGGGCCGGGTTTGGGTAGTGTAGGCCCAAGCCCGTACTCGGGCGAGTGGCGGGCCGGGCTCGGGTAGGGATAAGCTACCCGCAGCCCAGCCCGTCACCTATTGGGCGGGCTTTGCGGGCGGGCCTGTTTGGACGGGCTTTGTTGGGCCTTTTGGAAGCGAACTATTTAAGTTATGGTGATCATTTAATTATAAAAATTGGTTGAGCAAATTTAAAAAGTTAAGTTGTAATAAGTAATTTAATGTAATATTGAACATATTCGTAGCATTGATAATTGATACAAATAAAATGGCTTCTAGTATTACCAATAAACATAACTAAATATGATTTATTAAAACTAAAACATAGAAGAAAACAAAATGAAAAGTAAGGGTTTGATAATATTATCCAAATTATATTGAAATAAATCTTATATTAAATAAAACTCTATTGCATTTATGCAATTTCATTTGAAAATTCAGAAACTTGTCATCAATTAATGAAAATAGTTAGAAATAAATAATAATAAATTTAATTATTTTAACAATTCATTTTGATCTTTTAAACGAAATAATATGAAAGGCTTGACTATGTGTAATATTAATGAAGTTTTATTAATATAAATTCCATATTAATAATGTTAGTATTGTGACTTGTGTTAGTCAAGTTGTCCAATTAAAAGTTTAACAACAATCTAATCTTATTAATATGAGTTCTAAATTAAATAAGACTAGTATTGTCTTTATATATTGTTTTAGAGTTAAAGTAGTCAATCAAAAGTTTTTCTTAATAGTGTACTTTATTATTAGTATATATATATATATATGGTATGTGGGCTTCGGGTATGTGGGCGGGTTATTGGGCCGGGCTTCGGGCCGGGTAATGGGTTTAGGGGTAAACCCAAGCCCTTTCTTAAAGGATATTGGGCTCGGGCTCGGGCGGGCCAACTATCGGGCTTCGGGCCGGGTAACGGGACCCGTGGGTAACCCGGCCCATAGACACCCCTATATAGGACCACATATTTGGAGGTTTATTTTCGCTGCGATAATGCTCAAAATTGATTAGATTGGACTGGATGAAACTCAACGAGTGAGTATATGTGAGAGTATGAGCATGTATGTTATGCGTATGATATAAGGAGAAGATAACGGTATGAGTGATTCGTCTTTAGCTAAAAGACTAAGATTACGTCTATCGTAAGAAAGATTCTTGTTTCTTGAGGAATGTATTATTTGGGGGAAAAATTGTTGTTACGGGATATTTGACTTGAAGTCTTTTACATGATATCACCTAGCTTTGTCTTTGGTAGTTTGTCGAATGGCCCTCCTTGTGCATTGTAGCACTATTGACTATTTATATAAGGTAGTTAGGGTTTCGTGTTGGTCCCTTTTAACTAATTCTGTGGTATTTTTGTATTTATTTTTGTCCTAGAGCTATGGTCTCTAACGTCTTTCTGCTTCCACTACTCACCGACTGCAGTACTTGATCCGTCTCCACTGCCTATAGGGGTTTTGTTCATCAGAGTCGTCAGGTAATATTCTTTTGTTTCCTGTCCACGTGTTATGTTATAAGTTTTACAGACTAGCTTTGTGTCGTGCTCCCATATCCCGAGCAGGCAATTGTACCGAGCTCATTAACATCAAGTCTCTCTAGAATTGGGCTGCAGCCCAGTCCGAACCCAATGCATATTGTCTAGATGAGTTACTTGAGCCGCTTTTTGCAACCCCAGAAGATCTTGGGCTTTGGAGGAGTTCACATCTAAACTCATCATCATCATGTTACTTTTTCATTGCAAAAATAATTAAAGAATTTTTTGATTATTTTCAACCCGTGAATATCTAAAACTTAAAATTATTTTTAGTCCTAAAAATTTTAGGCGTGGTTTTATTTTTATTTTTTAAAAAAGATAAAATTTATTAACGTGAACCGAAACTCGCAATTTTTAAAAAAAAAATCAATTAAGATATTTTGTTTATTTAGAAATGGAAGAGGAGTCAAATCAGCGACATTAGACAAAGATTAAACCACCTAGGGGATCATTTTCTCAACGGTTGTCCAGTCACCAGTCACCAACAGCAGTGCCGTGCAAGTTGCAACCTTTGCTTTCTTTTAAACAAACACCAATATTATATATAAAGGTAAATTACATTGACACCCCTTGTTGTTTCTGACACTTTCACTGTACCCCAGTTATTTATGAAATTGCAGTGACATCCATTGTGAATTTGTTGAGAATAAAATAGAAAGTTTAGGTCAAAACGTTTACTTACATCATCACAGAAGTTGTTGTGTGTTGCTTGAGGGGGATATCTATTACATTATGTCACATCACATGGGATGTGTCATTGTAATTTCATAAACAACAAGGGGTGTAGTGAAAGTGTTAGAAATAACAAGGGGTGTCAGTGTATATATATGATGCATAGAGATCACAGAAAAATTCTTACAACTCCGAAGATTGATAGTGAATAATTATATTTGATAACAATTGGCTCATTAATAATTGTTGCTCACTATTGTACTGTGGGAGGGAGGGAGGGAGAGAGAGAGAGAGAGATGGCAAGGGGGAGCCAGTACTGTACCAGAGATATGCTGCCATTGACAGCCATGGTGACCATGGAGTGCACAAATGTAGGCCTAAACACATTATACAAAGCAGCCACTCTCATAGGGATGAGCCCCCATGTCTTTGTGGTTTACTCTTACGGTGTTGCTGCTCTTGTTCTCCTTCCTTCACCATTCTTCTCTCACAGGTCTTTCTCTCTATCTCTATCTCTATCTCTATATCCCTTTCTCTCTCTCTATCTCTCATGTTATATCATGAGATCACCATCTTCAAAGTCGTTCTATGAATAACAATCAATACACTGATAAATTACCATCTTGAAAGTTCTCCTATGAATAACAATCAAAACACTGATTTTTTTTTTTTTTTGTTGCTTTGTTGCCTTATTCAATCTTGATTAATCATATAGTTTTATTGTAAAATTTGGCAGATCAAGAGTGCTTCCTCCACTTAATTTCTCCATCCTATGCAAAATTGGTCTCCTTGGGCTTATTGGGTACAGTGATATATAGTTTCTGAGAAACCTTTCATTATTTTACAGAAGTATTTACAAAGAATTCACTTATGTGTTCTGATCTTTTTGAACCAAGTGTGCACTAAATAATTCGTAGCCGTTAGATTAGTAGGTCCTATCACTAATCCAACGACTACATATAATTTCATGCACATAATTTTATCCAAAACTTATTGATACATTATTGATCGGGTGTTGGGTTTAGGTGTACATCTCAGATCATGGGATTTACAGGCATCAATTATGGTTCTCCAACTCTTGCTTCCGCCATCAGCAACCTCGTGCCAGCTTTCACTTTCATATTTGCCCTCATTTTCAGGTGTCATCCCCATCATAATGCTTTTTTTTATTTTTTAATCATATATTAATCCAACGACTAATGATAAGAGTAAGATTATTTCTTTGTGAGTTGGACGTTATGGATCCGTGCCCATGTTGATTAAAAATTGTTGGCACCCATCATTTAGTCTAAAATTAAGGGTGTAACTCGGGCGAGTTGGACAGATTGAGAAGTCAACTCTAACATAAACCTAAGTATATAATTTTCAACCTTAACCTTAATCCTAACCCGACCTCAACCCGAGTACTATTCAAGTCGAATTTGAACAAGCTCGGGTTGAATTCAAGTTGGGTTTGAATTACTTAATTATGACTGATTTTGAGTTAGAATTCGAGTTAGATTCGTTAAAGTGTGAACCCCAATTGTAAGTTATGCTCTTGAATCTATTGACTTATATATTTATTTTTAAATATTCGGGTTGAGCCAGAGTCCAACCTAAGTATGAAAAATCTCAACCCAAACCCTATTTTTTTAGGTTGAGTTCGAGTTGAATTCAAATTAACCCGCCGAAATTGCACCCTATCTAAAATAACTGTTTTGATCTCAAATAGGATGGAAAAGGTTGCATTGAGAAGCTCAAGCAGTGGGGCAAAAGTGCTGGGCACAATAATATCAATATCAGGTGCATTTGTGGTGACTTTTTATAAAGGACCAACCCTCATATCAACTCCTTCACCTTCCATATCCCTTCATAATCGTCTAAGCTCATCACAATCGGGCTGGGTCTTAGGCAGCCTTTTTCTTACAACTGAGTATATTTTGGTTCCACTGTGGTACATCGTTCAGGTTAGACACCCAGAACACTTTATCATATAAAAAAAAAGCAGTACAAAAGCTGAATTTTTCGGGTTTTCGTGACATTTTTAATAGGCGCAAATCATGAAGGAATACCCGGCAGAATTCACCGTGGTCTTCTTCTACAACTTATGTGTGAGCATCCTAGCAGCAATTGTGGGTTTAATTTCAGAACCCGACTCCAGCGCATGGAAGATCCGACTTGATTTGGCATTGGTCTCCATTTTATGCTCGGTAAGTGTATGTAGAAATTATGCCACTACCATGTAAGCAGTTAACCTTCTCGGTTTGAAGTGTGCATGAAAGTGGTATTTCAATCTGTTTAGGGTATCTTTGGATCGGGTCTGAACAATACTGTCCATACATGGGTCATTCGCTTGAAGGGACCTTTATATGTTTCAATGTTCAAGCCATTGTCAATTGCCATAGCAGTTGCCATGGGAGTCATGTTCCTTGGTGATACTCTCTATCTTGGAAGGTACGGGTATTATCCTCACATTATCAATCAACCCCACCAACCCCCCTCCCCCTCCCCCCTCACCAGATGTGGTGGTGGAAAGGGGGGCACCCAAAATCAGAAATTACAAACTATACATTTATAGTCACACACGTGCACGAACACACACAGGTCATCAACTTACTTTCATGTTTCACCCCTGCATGGAGCACTGTATGTTCTATCAATTTCATTTTTCTGTTTTGCAGTGTTATAGGAGCAACAATAATATCAGTTGGGTTTTATACTGTTATGTGGGGGAAAGCAAAAGAGGAATTAGTTGAGGACAATGAAACAAGTACTTTGGAGGAGGAGTCAACCCAGAAATCTCCCTTATTGCAAAGGTATAAAAATGAAGATATGGAGTCCAGATGAATGGAAGCAAAGTGCTATTTGAGTATTTGTTTCCTTGCCACTTGCATTCCGAAACATCAACGGCTTTGTTCCTTGCCAGAACACAGCACTCTTCACAGGAATGGCCCAAAAGGGAACAATCACCAAAGGAAAGATTCGTCGACAATCAAATTATCAGAAAATGTATAATAGGTATATGAGAATGAACACTCAAAAACAATTGTACAAGAATCGTAAGGCGGTGAGCTTTGCAATCTAAGGAATTAATGAAATCCCCCATTCCTTCCAAGTAGTACTCCCTTGAAAGGATATGCTTTACTATCTAATTCTCCCATAACCACCCAACAAACTGAAAGAAAGGAAACACCACTCGTTGTGCTCCGTATGCTTCAAACTTGATCTTTTCTAAAGTAGGTAAGGAAGTGGCCAAGTAATTTGGTGCAATATCCGCAACCATATTGTCCATTTGTTTCCAACTTGATAAATTTGTTCGATAAATTCCAAATGCAATATGACAATGACATTCAAAACATTGCCTGCTGCAACTATGAAGGTACAATAGGTGCAGCTAACCTTAAATTGGTTTTACCCCAGCAATTTTATCTAGTAGTATGGAAGTAGTAGTTTTACATGAAAATAATGTTGATATGTTTCTAACAGGATCATAAAAAACCTAGCCAAGTGTAGGTTTTTGAAACTGACTTCCCCCCTGCTATATTTCCTTCGATAAATATTTGCAAAATAAATTGATTGAAGGGAAAAAAATCACCTCGAACCCAAGTGAGATACATCGGACAGTAAAAGGGAATCCATATCCCTTCTGCCATTCCATAGTTAAATCAAAACATGGACATGCAAAACATGTTAACCCATTATGACCAGACTGCCAGCTTTTCAATGCCCAAGGTTAAACGGAAATCTATTCCACTAAGCTTGTTTAAGAGGAATTTGCTGAAGCTCAAATCAAGGATAGGTAAGTGAAGAGAGATAAGGACTGACCACCATCACCTCCCCATAATCAGCTTTCATGTCTTGAGATCATCGGATATGGCTGAAGGTATGCAGTGTGTTGAAAGAATGCCTAGAGTTGCTGCTTTTGTACTTTCAGTTTTCAGGACCACAATCTACAGAAAGCGGGCAGATAATGAAGCTCAAAAGAGGGAGAGAGAGAGGGAGAGAGAGAGAGAGAACCTGTTGATATTCAAGATCAAACTTCAAATATTCTTTATCACAAGCCTCCACCATGCTAACCAAGCTCTTCAGATTTTTGACAGGCTTGCCATTAAAAGCAAGAACCTATACAAATCCAGATCATAATAAGACCAAAAAAATAAAAAAATCAGCTAAGTGATAGGGCCTAAAAATTCATTCAGTACTTTGAGATCACCCAAACATAGTGTCAATTTTTTCCCTAACCTGAGTATTGACTATTTCTTCA